>CM070535.1:42523586-43175698 GCA_036346415.1 Raddia guianensis | reverse complement strand
TGCAAGACTAATTGGGAATAACAGCTGGGCTATTACAACCTTCCGATTGTTTCTCAGTCTTAGGACCCATCTAAGAAAATCTCTTTAGGCTCTCCACTGTCATAAGCAAGGAGTGGGCAGAGGAAATAGAGACCTCGGACAGAGTCGTAAGAATATACCCTAATCCGAGCTCTCTTTCTTGTAAAATCCAAGATCTCTGTTCTATGGATGCCCCATACGACCCTAGAGTCAGTATTAACATCATATCTAAATTCCTGGTAACAAAGATTCTCCCAGAGGAAATCATTTATCCCTCCCGAATACACCTCAAATGGTAACCTCGGCAAGCCATAGAGGCTAAGGGATTCTTAGAGGAGTCAAGATGCACTTCGGCAGTCATATCACAGACTTAGATTTTCATGTCTTTGACATCCCTAATATTGACCCGACCTTTATCTGTGGATTCCATTGTGATGAGCATGTTGACCGGTTTGTTGTTTGGCGCAAAATCATCTATTTTCAGTTTTTTTTAGCATTTCAGTTTTTCGCATTTTTCAGGTCCTTTCCATGCTTGGATTAAAAAGTGTTCTACATGAAAGTTGTTCAGAATTTCATTACGCATCTTTTTTGTGTTGTTAGCTTTTTTAATTTGAGCAACAGAAAAAATTATAAAAATTCAAGAAGGTTGCTGCTGTATTTGAAACAGGGTGTTTCAACTCGGTTTGATTATGGTTTTTGTCGTTCATACTAACCCCGATCGAGGATCGATTTTGTCGGTGTAATAAATACCGGGGTGCGAAGAGTCTTGGCAGAAGACCAGGAGAGGGCCCCACACGTCAAAGGGCGACGTGCCCCAAGGGCGAGCCCGCGTCAGCCCGGCGAGGGCCCCACGCTAAGGCGGGCGCGCTGGCGGGCCCTCGTCGCGTAGGGCCTCCCATCTGTCAAGAGGGGCCCGCGTGGTGAGGCGTTCAAAGGAGTCTTCGGGCGAAGGCTTCCCCTGCTGCGAAGGACGAGCGCATTCAATGCGACATTACGCACGGATAGACAGATGAAGAGATGATTACCGCCACAGTGACCTCTGCAGGTTTGACCAACTATCACTGTGGCGCAGCTGAATTGACCGCAAAGAGAGTTTGCCATCATCAAGCTCGTCGCCGCGTCCGGAAGAACAAGTTGGCCCCCCGAGCCTCATGGAGCGTTCTGCGGGTCGGTTACCTGCGAGGCACGCGTGGGTGGCGCCGTGCAGCCGATAGCAAAGACGTTTGCGTCTCTCTGTCGTGTCCTCATGTCTTATCGGCAATCTTGCATCGAAATCTTGTATTGCTTACCACGGCTCTCGCCTTGACTTGAGGCTTGTATAAAAGGCGGAGAGAGGTGGGATGGGGGGGTTCGAAACATTCTGTAACCACATCTCATACAACCACAACACGGAAAAGGGCTAAGGCTCGGCAGGAGTAGGACTGTTATCCGCGAGGGGGTCCGAACCTGGGTAAACCATGTGCGTCACTCCTCGCCGCCCCACTTTCGAATCGAACTGAGCTCGGCCGATAGGCTAGCAAGATAGAAATCGACTAGGGGTGTGATCCGCAGATGGTTGAGCGGAGAGCACGCCGTCGATGGCACGCCAGTAGGGAGCGCTAGCATCGGTTCTGCTCTTGACTTCATCGATGGCGGATCGGCGATCGCGATGGATCAAATGCACCGCTGAGCCGGCCAAGGCGTCGGCAAGGCGATAGCGATAGACCGGACCAGCGGTAGCCATCCGCCGAGGGTTGGAATCTGGCGGAAGCGGCGCCCATCAAGCTAAGCGGCGCTGGCCTTGGAGGAGTGCACTCCAAAGACAAAACCTCCATGCGGCTAGGGCCTGTTGGACAACCCGCCGTCCCAGTAACTCCGGACTCCTCGGCGGCCGTGGTGGTGCCAACAGCCCTCACGTGGATCTGCATGGCGCGGTGTAAATCGCGGGCGCGGAACCGTGTTTCGCCGCCTCCCTCTTTAACCTCCGCTTCCTCCCACGGATCTCTGGCGCGAGGGAAGGGTTAGACAACGAGAGCGGCGACTCCTACGGGTTCGCCAGCAAGCGACTGGCGGGCTGACCTCGCCCCATCTAGAGGACCGCCGCCTCATGCATGGAAGAGATTCTGCGACAAGCTCCGCCGTGGTGCGACCAAGTGTCGCGATCATGGCCGACGCCGCCAATCACGGGACCAAAGATGACTCCGTGAGGTTGCCCGGCCGGCTAAGCGGCGCCTCTTGGCGCCACCCAAGCGTCGTGGGCGACAGGGCGAGGGCGTCAGAGCAGGCTCTCGGCGTCGCTTGTCGCGCCTTTTCAAAGGAGCTGCGCCCGCGGCGATGGCGGAGAGGTTTGGGCTGCCGCCATCGAGAAGTACTGACAGCTCCACCAACCCCGACGAGTTCTTGCAGATTTACACCACGGTGATGCGATCGATCGGAGGGTCGGGAAGGTTCTCGCGAACTACTTCCCGCAGATCCTCACCGGGTGAGCCCGCCGTGGCTCATGAACCTACCCCCGAGTCGGTGGGGTCGTGGAAGGAGCTCTCCGAGCTCTTCATCACCAACTTCGAGGCACGTTCGAGCGGTCCGGAGTTGAAGGCGATCTCCACAATGTGGAAGCGAAGAAGGAGAGCGCCTTGCGACTACATCCGGGCCGGTCCAGTTCGCAACACCATTCCCGACATCTCCATCGACGCCGTTATCACGGCCTTCGGAGAGGCGCCGAGACCCCAAGGTCAAGGAGAAGATGGCCACCCGCAAGATCAAGATGACGGAAGAGCTCTTCGCTCTGGCCCACAAGTCGCCGCAAAGTGGAGGCTCGCTCGCCCATTTGCGCAAGCGAGGGACCGTTCTTGGCGGCGAGGCCGGACCTCGAAGAATCCGGCGGCAAAGACAAGAAGAAGCGCAAAGCGGCCGAGACCGGCAGTGTCCGCCGCCAAGCGCGACAACGACGATAACTTAATGGCGAGCAGCCAAGAAGCGCGGGCGTGAAGCGAAAAAGGAGGAGGCGGCAGCGCGGCAGAACAGTCCCGCGAAGGCGCGAAGCGATCGTCGTGGTTACCGGCGGGTGATGTGACCATGCACATCATAGATAGGACCAACACTACGTCAACATGGTGGTCATCAAGAGTTTCATTCAATTCTTCGCCCGGCATGGACGTCGATGAGCTTTCGATCGACTACTTCATCTTCAACCTCTTCATCTATGACAAGTTGGCGACACTTCACGGCATCCTCTACATCATCTACATCAACTATGGTGTCATCATCAAATATATGGCATCATCGACCGCACCATGGCTGTGCCGCGTGCATAGCGAGCAAGCTTTTCATCTTGATATCGCGATGTCGCCGCCAAATTGCTTAAACCTCTACCGTAGCCACCTCCCCAAGCTCAAGGCGTTTTAAAGGAAGGCGTCTTCACCCTCTTGGCACCCTGGTCCCACAAGTCACGTCCGCAAGGCCGGCTCAAGAAAGAGCCAAAGTTGTCCACGAGTCCGGTTCGGTCATTTTCGTGCGATCAACTTAAAACGGATGCCCCGGTATCATACGGACTCCGTTTTGGACGTTCTTGGTATGCACGGATAAGCCCTCGACGAGATCTTTCCAACGGATCAACCCCCTTCCAAATTCTTTACGGATCAATGGGAATCATTGAAACAAAATTGCGACCGAATCTGTAAGGCCTTTTGGCGCTCCACTTTGGGCCCATGGCCCATGTACCTCATAGGTGCGCCCAAACCCTAGCCGTCATTATAAATTCGATGGCGTCGCTAGTTTAGACTTGGGTTTTGCTTAGATTGTTCTGCTTGCAGCAGCCTTCGCCGCGTTCTGGGTTTGCGGAACCCCAACTTGTGTGCTTAATCGGTGTCAGTAATTTGAGATTGCATCTACGCGTTCTTGCTTGTGTTCTCGATTCGCTTGCGGGAACTAGCCTTCGTGGTGAGGTCAACCGCCTCTTGGCGTGGTTGATAACGAACGGAGCGATGGTGTAGCGATTGCGAGCTTAGATCATTACGATTGAAAGCCGGATCGTCAACGTCGAGTTCTCCACCAATCGTGTTTATCCATACCTATCGGAAGATCGGGACCCCGGCCCCATCGTCTTCAACCGAAAGGCGACGGGCCGCATTGCCAAGTGGGCCATGGAGCTGGTAGAATTCGACCTCAAGTTCGCTCCCCGAACGGCCATCAAAGGCAAGCTCTAGCGGAGTTAAATCGTGAGTGGACTCCAATGACGAAGAAAGTTGAAGCACCCAAGACCTCGCCGTGGACTCTCTTCTTGACGGCTCGTTCCGCTTGAAATCGGGTTGGTGTAATCTGGTGTCTCCCATCGGCGACGACCGTCCGGACCAGTGGTGCTTGGAATTCGCTACCAACAACGTCGCTGAGTACGGCGGTCGCTCACGGCTCGTGGTGGCTTCGATCCTCGGCATTCGCGGCCGCAAGTCAAGGCGACTCTCTCGGTCATCAACCAGCGAGGAAGGAATTCACTGCGAGATCTGTCATGGCGGCCTACTCGGCGGAGGTACGCCGGTTGGAGCGCACTTTGAGGTTTGGGCTTCGCGCCCTCGCCGCGACAACTATATGGCGGATGAACCGTCCCGCATTGCCTCGTCAAGGGCGCTCGATTACCGCCGGGTTTTTGAAGAAAGACTCACGCGCCGTCTGTCATGACTTCGATTCTCGTGGGACGACACCTTTCCCTGCTGCAGCCCCACTTCTGGAGGAGACATCACCATTCCTGCCACAGCTCCCCGGTTGGAGGGAGGAGGCGGAAGAACGGTCGAGGCGGTTGAGGCGGAAATGCCAGGCTAGGTAGAGTACGTCGGCAACAATGCTAACGTCGTCACGCTCGTCCGGGAAGGTCAGTGGACGGATCCGATCCTAGCCTACCTGCGGGACGGAGTGATCCCGACGATGACGATCGGCCGAGAAGATAGCGTGCAAAGCAAGCGCTTCGCCAGTAGGTGGGGACCAGATCGCTAGGGTGCAAAGCGGAGTTCTCTTGAAGCGTCACTCGGAAGCGGAGTGCAATCCTCTCTGAGATCCATGGAGGCATGTGCGGGAGCCATTTAGGGAGCCGGGCGTTGGTCGGAAAGATCTTCCGCCACGGTTTCTATTGGCCTCATCGCCTCCGGATGCCTTCGAGCCGTGAGGAGATGCGGCGTGCCAATTTCATGCTAAGCGAGATCCCACCGACCGCCCAGTAGCCGCAAACCATCCATTCTCTGGCCGTTTGCGATGCGGGACCGGACATCTGGGCGATTCCATGGCGGCCGGAGGTTACACACATCTGTTTCGCCGCCGTCGACAAGTTCACCAAGTGGGTTGAAGCCTCGCCGATCCGGCGATCACGTCCATTCGCCGCCAGTAAAGTTCATGAAGAGCATCTTCGTCCGGTTCGATGTCGCCCGCAGAATCATCATCGACAACGGCGCTCAGTTCAAAAGTGCCGACTTCCAAGACTGGTGCGAAGAGCTGGGTACCAAGCTGTGCTTCGCCTCCGTCGTACACCCAAAGAGCAATGGGCAAGTGGATCGGGCAACAATGAAGTACTCGAGAGGACTCAAGACAAGGCGTTCGACCTTTGGAGAAGCGTGGTGTGGCCTTTGGCGGAAGAGGTTCCCACTGTGTTGTGGGCGCCGCGACAACTCAACAGAGCCACCGCGAGACCCCTTCTTCTTGGTGTATGGCTCTGAAGCCGTGCTCCCATCAGAGCTCACCTTCGGCTCCCCGAGGGTGGCGGCGCTCAGCGAAGACAGAGGCCCTGACCGGCGTTAGGATGAAGTAAATCTCCTGGAGGAGATCAGAGACAGGGCGGCGATCGAGCCGCCAGATATCAAGCGAGCTCTGCGCCGTTATCAAGCAAAGCGGGTGTGAGAGAACACGGCAGCTGGCGACCTCGTGCTCACAAGAAAGTTCAAAGCAGCGGGCTACAACAATTGTCTCCCTATGGGAGGCCCTTTCAAGGTGGTCTCAGTCTCCCGCCTAGGCTCAGTCAGGCTCGCGTTCGAGGATGGTCGCGAATTGGCGAACACTTGGAACGTCGGCGGTGAGGAAGTTCTACCGTAGGTATTTGTTCCAAGAGCTTTTGGCTTTCCTTTGGAGCCGAAAGGCGAGGTCTTCCTCCTTCCCCGCTTCGTCTCGAAATTTGCTTTGTACAAAGCCATCTGCAAAATAAAGATAAGTTCTGTTTCTCTCAGAGGCATCTGTTCTTTTTTCGCCTTAAGTGCATTAGAAAACATACATTGAAAGTGGTAGAGAAAAAGTACTTAAGGTGATGGCCCTTAGTTGCAAGAGCAAGCGCTTAAGCTTTGGGCCGGGCGAGGCGAGGTAGACGGAAGGCGGGTTCTAGCCTGATGTGTCCGCTCGGTCTGGGCAATGCGCCAACGACGGCACCGGCGTCTAGACCACTTCTAGAAGCTAAGCTCTCGTCACGTAACGTTTAAGGTCGGTTCGCCAAGAGGTCATAAGGGTTGAAGTAACCGGATGCCTAAGAAAAAAGCGCTCACTTGCAGCAGAACGTTCTGCCTAAAAATTTTTTCGATCAGTTGCTTAGCCCTAAAAGGTCTGTTAGAGAACATTCTGTCGAAAGTCGGTAAGAAAGTACTTATGGTCGATGGCCCTTAGTCGCAAGGATTTAACGCTTATAACTACTTATTTGGCGGCGAAAGACGGAAGGCGGGTTCTAACTGGTGTGTCCGCTTCGGTCGGGCAATGTGCCAACGACGGCATCGGCGTCTAGACCACTTCCTAAGCTAAGTACTCGCCACGCAATGTTTAAGGCCGGTTCGCAAAGAGCGTAAGGGTTAAGCGACCAGACGCCTAAGGAAATAACGCCGCTATGCGCGAGCGTTGAGCTAAAGCTTTTTGGCGGTCGGTGCCTCGGCTCTTTTCGCAAATAAGAATTTGCGTAAAGTTAAATCGAGACTCACGCAGTAAAAGAAAAGTTTGTATTAATGTGTTCTATTTATAAGGCGAAACAAGCGAAGAGTCCGGCTACTTTCGTCATCATCGTCTTCTGCCAAGCGGCGCGCCCATCATGAATACGCGGTTGGCGGCGACGTCGACCCGAGGCGCTTTCGTTCGGTCCGGTATACGAAGGTTCCCGATAAGCGGCGTCGAGGTCAACGCGGCGCGTTTGGGCAAAGCGATTGCCCAAGACGAATCACACCGCTTCAAGAGCACCTTGGCGACCGTCCTCGATCGCCGCGCCCGCATCACCACCGGCGAATTCTTGCGCAGGGCTCGGCGGCGCCCCACCACGCCAACAGATCTTGCTGTCGTCTCCTCCAATGGGCGTCTGAGTGGCGCCAGCGGATACAAAACATCCTGAAGTCGCGGTGGCGGTCCGCAGACATGTCGGCGAAGCACCGGGCGCTCGAAAGCGCCGTGAGATTCTTCAACATCCTTGGAGCCGAGGCTGGCGGCGACTTGCGCCGCCATGACCTCATGGTCGCCGCCTCCCGGGCGGTCGCTTTGCTCAGCGCCGCCGCTTGCTTCGTCGGCAACTGCGCGACGCTGAAGCGAGCGCTTTCCTGCCGCCAGTGTGGGCAAGGGCACGGATCGCCGAAGCGAGCACCCGACGTCGGCGATGATGGCGACCACGGCGTCGACATCACCGCAGCAAGCGGCCGGAAGGTCCTCCACCTTGGGCGCGGCGCGATCCACGCGGCGGGAGGTCTCGTCTCGTCAAAGGAGCCGCGGCACGCATTGAAATTGGGCGAGGGTCGCGAGGGACGGCTGGAGGCCCAGCGTCGCTCTATCCCGCGAAGAAAAACCAAGAAGGGTTCGGTATCACGAAAAACATGCAAACATGCTAACCCTAGCGCAAAATGTGCATAAGTCAGAAAGACACCGAGGCGACGCGTCCTCGAAGGTGAAGGAGGAAGAAGCGGCGTCAAGCGCTTTCGATCGCGGAGGCGGCGTCAGCGCGATCGTGGCGAAATCGTCGGTAATGGCGCCGCAGACAATGGGCGCGTATAAGAAGAGAGCGGGCATGACAATGAAGCCGGCAGCATGGCGGCGGGCCAAGACAAGTCTTAAGACCTAAAGAAAAGCGCAGCAGCGCGCCAGTTGAAGAATCGCCGCGCTCGCCAAAGTAGCGAGCGGCGGCGGCAGACAAGGCCCCCACTGGAGGGGCGAAGAAAGCGAGCGCCCCGGACTCGAGGGGCGAGCTCTCTTTGGGTTCGCCTCTCCCTCCTCATCGTCGTCGTCCGGGGAGAGGATGAGGCGGCGCTTCCCGAGAGCGTGCTCGGAGTTGGCCGCCACCACAGAGGAGCGCTGCCGCAGGAGCTTGGCGGTCGTGGCGGAAGATCGCGGATCTGCGGGGTTCGGGTCACTTGAACCGCGGACCGAAGACCCCATGGGAGGCGGCGACGCAAGTATTGGTTGCGCTCTGTGGGCCCCGATCGCAGAGGGGCGATGCTCGAGTAGAGAAGTGTCGCCGGACGGCGCGGACAGAGAAATCCCACTGACCATCGCCGGAGCACGTCGTCCGGTACGTTCCCTGCGGCTGGGCGAACAAGAAAGAAAGTCACGAGTTGGCAAAGAGACAAAAGTCAAACAAAAGGCGTTCAAAAAAAATAAGAGACCCAAAAAAGAGTGAAAGAACACTCACCTCCGGGGGCGACGCGGACTCTATCGTCGTCGCCATAATATCGCCAGTGTGACGCGTCCTCATCTGGGCCAGGCGGGCGGCGCCGCAAAAAATCCGCCGCGACATAGGTTCCGGTGAGCCGTTCTGGTGAGAAGGCGATGATGCGCCAACATCACTTCTAGTTCCACGAGTCGTCGGGCATAGACCCTCCCCGGTGGCAAGGGATTCCGGGACCCTCGGGGAAACAAGATCATCGCATTACCATTGGAATCTTCCACGTCTGTACCAAGATGTCGGTGCGATCCTTGCAGTTGGACTTGACCGCGATCGATGAAGGCGGCGGCCAGCGGAGCGTAGTAGTAGTAACTCAATAGCCCGCTATGCATGAAGCTTCAGCGTCAAGAAAGAGCCGGCGGCCAGGCGGGAGGCTTGGCATCACCCCACAAACATCTCGCAGAGGCGGGCGAAGATGGCCGTAGCGACAACGGAGTTAGGGGAAGTCGCTACTGGATCTCGTAGAAGGCGAGCACCCCAAGAAGAACTTCGGAGTATGGCGGGACGAGCCCCCCAAAGACCGCCGCCAGTGAATGTCACGATCTCCCGTCGCGGGGCTTGGCGCAATGGTGCGGGCGAACCGGGTGGAGGTTGGCGCACGAACACTTGAAGCCACGTCACCATGTCTTCGTCGGCGAGGCGGGCAGAGCTGGCCGAGATGACGTCATGGCCGGGCGGCGTCACCATGGCGACCCTTGCTGCGTTGGCGCCATGGAAGACGGTGGTGGAGTTGGCGAAAAAGAGAGTGGCAGCAGCGATGGAGGCGGTTGGCAGTTTGAGGACTTGGCGTGCAAAAGAGCTCGTCGCAGAGAAGAGAAGCTTTTATAGAAGGCGGAAGCGAGCGCGACGGTTTGGATTCCATCCCCACTCGCGCGCGCGGCTCCATCATTGCCCCGCGCGCTTCGGTTTTTCGCGAAAAGCGACGTAGTTCCCTAAGGAAGATCGTGCGCAGGTGGAGAATCAGGCGTACGACCGCAGCAGGAGGTGGGCCCCCCACGATTCGTCTTCCGCCGCATGAGAAACGGAAAAATATCGTATGACGGTTCGCGTATCATGGTGGACCCGGCTACTTGTCGGTGTAATAAATAAAGTGCGAAGAGTCCCGAGAAGATCGATCCTCGAAGACGGCGAGGGCCCCACACGCCGCGGGCGACCAGAGCCCGGCGGGCGCGAGCCCGTCGCCAGCGGCGAGGGCCCCACGCGCGTCGGCGAAGCGCGGGCGGCCCTCGGCGCGTAAGGCCTCCAGCTGTCAGCGGGCCAGCGTGGCGAGCGTTCGAAAAGGAGTCTTACGGGCGAAGGCTTCCCTTCTGCGAAGGACGGCGCATTCAATGCGACATTACGCGAGATAGAGCGGATGAAGAGATGATTACGCCACGGTGACCTCTGCGGGCGACCAATTATCCTTTGTGGGCGAATTGATTGGCAGAGAGAGTTTGCCATCATCAAGCTCGTCGCCAGCGTTGGAAGAACAATTTGGGCCCCTTGCAGCCTCTGTTGGAGCGTTCTGTGGGTCGAAGCCACTGCGAGAACGCAGCGTGGGTGGCGCCGTGCTTGGCTTGAGAGCAAGACGTTTTAAATCTCTCCTATCGTGTCCCTCATGTCTTATCGGTGTCTTGTCTTGAAATCAGATTGTTTACCTACCCACGCTCTCTCCGCCATTTCGAGGCTTGTATAAAAGGAGCGGAGAAAGGAGGAGGGGTTCGAAACATTCTGTAACCACATCTCATACAACCACAACACGGAAAAGGGCTAAGGTTCGCAGAGTAGGATCACACCGCAGCGGGTCCGAACACAGGTAAACCACAATGTCGCCTCTCCTGGCCCCACGCCGAATCGAATCGAACTGAGCTCGGCTGATAGGCTAGCAAGATAGAAATCTGACTAGGGTGTGATCCGCAGTGGTTGAGCGGAGAGCACGCCGTCAGATTTGTTGCATTGGGTTCGTGGCTTCGCTGCGGACGTTTTGGATATGTCTTCGTGTTTGTGGATGTAGGTGAAGGACACGTGGCATGCGGCGCGGATAAGACTTCGGTCAGGCGGGCTCGCGGCCCAGTTGGAGGCCGGGTGCGGAGTTCGTGGTGAGGAAGATTATCGCGTTGGGCACGTGGCATCACGGCAACCACATACGCATGGATGCTTCGAGGCGAAGAAATCATTGGAGGTGGTTCGCAACGCTTGGAGATTCGTGCGTGAGTTATAACTCGCGTGTTAAATGGGCTTGGCTGGTGGCCTAGGGTTTAGGCCCAAGTGTGGGCTTGTGTGGCTATATAAGGAGTTCCCCAAGGGGTGCTTGGGGTGTGTCCCTTCCAGCCAAGTGTGTGTAACTCTCAAGTGTGTGAGAGTTGTTGCGTGGTGTAAGAACTCAAGTTTGAGAAATATACCGGTTGTTTGGAAAAGTTTGCCTTGTGTGTGATGGGTGTTTCCCTTTGTTTTTGCTGAGTTCTCATGATGGTTTGAGTTGGTTTTTGTTTCAATTTCGTGACTCCACTCTCCCCATCCCTTTCTCTTACCTAGAGGATGAACTAGATCGGTTTTATTGGAGAAATTCGTAGGTCTTTATTGCTGCTGTTTTGGGGATCAAAGAATCATGGATTAGAGATCCTAGGATCTCAAAATCAACCCCCCAAAGGTTCCCAAACATCCAGCCCTTATATTTTCCCGTTTGGACCCGATTTGGCCATGTTCTTGCCCGGTTCGTGCATCTGGTTTGAGCTGTGTTTTGGGCTGTTTCCCACATGGATTTGGGTCCCTTGCGATCCTAGAATCACCCCCTTGAAACCCCCAAACACAGCCCTCTTACTGCTCCTCGTTTGGACGCGATTTGGACTCGTTCTTGGTCGTTCTTGCACCGTTCTTGAGCTGAACCTTGTGCTGCGTTCTTGGGTCACTTTGAGGTATGGAATAGGGTCACAAAGGACCAACAATCATCCCCTCAAGAGCCCCTGGACAGACCAGCTTTGGTTTGCACAAGATAGCGATATTTTGGTTTCGGTTCGGTTCTTTCCTGCTACTGTTTGAGACTGAAAAAGGTCAAGACTTTGGATGAATCTTTTGACAATTTTCGGAGGGTAGTTAGATGGTTCTATCATCTAGTCGCTGTTCAAATTTGGTAGAATTTGGTTGAGCCATTTGGGAGTAAATGAATTTCTTGTCGGACACGCTTGTGCTGAAATTCCATAGCTTTGCTAGTTCGACGTTGAATTGGCGTCTGGTCCTGCTCTTAGGTGTACCGAGGCTTGTTGGGGTGAGAGCACATCTTGCCAAGTGCAAAAAATTCCGCAAGGAAAATTTTGGCTCTCATTCACCACCTCCCCCCCCCCCCCGGATCGCCGTGGTGTATTCACATTATCCTATTCGGACAACCCATAGAGAAATTGATTAAAGGCATGGATAAAGGTGAGATGATAGACATAACAATAGGCAAGAAAAATGTCTCGGTGAACTTTGCACGCTTACTTAATAGTGGAATAGAGGCAGAGCCGCAACCAGACCCCTTAAAGCAGGCTAGGTCTGCTACTCTCAAAGAAATGATGCAACCTCAGAGTTTGGAGGACGATGTTCTATGTGACCTTTCAAAAGAAGAGACCAATGAGTATTTAGAGCTTTATAAAACTGAAAATCCTAAAGCAGCACTTATCGACCTCAAATCTCTTCCTCCTTGCCTTAAGTATGCCTTTTTTAACAATGATGGTAGCACGTCGGTAATCATCAACGACAAGATTACAGAGAATGAGACTTGGCGGTATTGGAGCAATGGTTGACCGGTGAGTTCTTGTATCTTATTTAGATGTTTGTTTATGTTCTTTCTATACTCCAGAAAATTTTCCCTAGAAAAAGATTGTTTTCCCATTGTCCAAACTCTTTGTGCCTTTCAATATGTTAATTTTGGTTTGCTAGTTTGAATTTGTGTCTGATCTAGTATTGTTTTGTTGTTGTTCATCCTCCTATTCTTCTACCCACCTCCAAATCCATCCAAAACACTAGTTGGCATCATTGACATGAGCATAAGCAGGACAATCAAAAGATTCTTTGAGTTGAATAACCAATTGGCTTACCTAATCATGCCTCTTTCTAGAATTTAAAAATGAATCACTGAATTGGGATAGCAATTAATCAAGTAGCAAGCTGTAGTAGCAGTCTTTGCCCAAAAACCATGCTTTTTCCATAAGCCAACATTGGACAGCATGAAACGAGCCTTTCTAGAAGAGTACAATTCATTTGTTCTGCAACTCCATTCTGCTGAGGTAGACGTGAAACAGTCAAATGTCTTGCAATACCATGATCAACACAAAATGTATCAAACCCACCACTACAAAATTCCAATCCATTTTTAGTTCTCAATTTCTTTTTTTTCAACCAGTCAGATTCTCAACTAAAACTTTCCAACACTTGAAAAAGGAAAAGCATCACTGTTATGCTTTCAAAAATAGACCCCAACTTTGCGAGAAAAATCATTAATAAAAGTAATCATATACTCACAACCTTAAATTCAAGGATGAGGAGAACGTCCCCAAAGATCGGAATGAATATAATCATGACTTCCTTTAGTCTAGTGAGTTGAAATAGCAAAATTGACCCTCTTTTGTATGCTAAAAGCACAAAGTTCACAGAACTCAAATTTACCAATATCTTGTAGACTGCCTTTCTTGTGCAAAAAGTGCATACCTTTTTCACTCATATGAATCAAGCGCATATGCCACAGTTTGATATTAGGAGTGTTGAATGCAATGGAAACAGATACAGTACCTGTAACCATGGAATCTTACAAGTAACAAAAGTTGTTCACATGGTTAGCCTTTATAAGAACAAGTTTTTCTAGAGAAATCTTAAAAACGCCATTTTAATTGTATACTTATAACCCATAGCTTCTAAGGTGCCCGGAGAAATAAGATTCGTTCTTTTTTTAGGAACATGACAAAGATTTCTAAGTGATTTGAAAGTGTCATCGTGAGTTTTTATTTCTATGGAACCAATTCCAACAATTTAAAGTGGAAACTCATCACCAATAGTAATATCACCTTTAGCAATAGGAGTGTATTCAGAAAACCACTCTCTATGTGAGCAAATATGAAGGTGCGATTTGAATTCTGAACCGTATGTTTCTCAAAATCAGTAGTAACCATAAATGCTTATCCATTATCACTATGAATGTTATCAACAATGCTAGTTTCACCAGATTTTCCCAATTCTTCCTTTTCTATATTTTTTCAATTTGACACACCGATAAATATCATGAGAGTTGGATTTATAATAACGACAAAAAGAGTTGGATTTGCGATCACTTGATTTAGACCGAGATTTTAATCTACTTGAACTGTTTGGTTGCTGAGATCTACCTCTAGCAATTAAACCCTCACCATTTCCATTAGAATAAAAATCAATGTCAAATTTATCATTAGACAACAAATTTGATTTAACACCTTCAAAACTAGGGGTATCTTCACTATAATAGAGCATAATTTCTTTAAAATGTTTAAAGGTTGTAGGTAGGGATCGAAAACGAGCTAGAAGCTCGTGAGTGGCTCAGGCTAGGCTCGGGTTCGGCTCGTTTTGAAACGAGCATGAGATGAGCACCATTTTCAGCTCGTGCAACCAACCAAGCCGAGCCGAGCCAGAGAATGGCTCGCTCAGGCTCGGCTCGTGACTCGCTCGAGCTCAATTCGGCTCGAGTTCGGCTTGTGGCTTGTACATCATCATTCATCAGTCACCAATCCTGTTTTCACTCGTGCTCGAGCTCGTGGCTCGGAAATGGTGCGGGCTCGCGAGTGCTTGCGAGCAGCTCGCGAGCTACCACCGAGCCGGGCCGAGCCTATTTTTCTGCTCGGACCCCTTGCTCAGCTCAGCTCGGGCTCGGCTAACTAGCCGAGCGAGCTAGGGGCTACCTCGCTCGGGCTCGGCCCGTTTCCACCCCTAGATGCAGGCAAAGCAACTAACAAAATAGCATTATCTTCATCCTCAACTTTCACATATAGACTCTCATGGTCCATAACAATAGAATTAAATTCACAAAGTTGGCACTAAGGCCCTCTTTGATTTGTGGTTTGGTTTGATTTTGTTCAGTTGAGCCAAAATTTGTTATTTTGTACAAATCATTTATTGGAACATTAAACAATAATTTTTTTGAGGGTTTTGTTGGGTTTTCTCAAAGGCCTTTAACTTTTGGCTCAGCCAAACCGAACCACGAATCAAAGAGCGCCTAAATGGAGTTACCTTCTGCCATGCGAATAGTATACAGACGTTTTTTGAGGTACAATTTGTTGGACAACTTTTCTTCATGTATATCGCCTCCTACTTCATCCACGAAGAGGCAATACTTGCCTATTTAACAGCTTGATGAAGAACTTCTGTAGACAAGCCAACCTTCACGTATAAGTTCTGTAGACCCATAAATGATTAATTACTGAGCCTTCACAAAAATTGTATATAGGATTTGGTGGAGTTCCTTAAAGTGGAAATGAATTTATAAGAAGGATGAAATTTCTGTAGTTGAAAATACAAGTTGGAAAGCCTAGTTAGCGGTGAATGGTTTTGAACAAATGGAAGGTATTGACTTTAATAATGGTTTTTCTCATGTTATTTGTAAATCATTGATTTGGGTTATGCTTACTATATTTGCTTTATTTGATTAAGAATTAGATCAACTTGATGTTAAAACTACTTTTCTTCATGTATTTTTGAAGGAGAAGATTTTTATGATGGAACCTAATGGCATTTCTACTTCTGGCAAGGACGATTTAGTTTGTCATTTTAAAAAATCTCTTTATGGTTTGAAACAAGCTACAAGGCAGCAATATAAGAGGTTTGACTTGTTTATGATCACACAATTATTCTAGAAGCAATTATGATCATCACATTTATTTCATGTAGTTTTTAAATTGATCTTTTATGTATGTATTGTTTTATGTTGGTGATACGTTTATTACTTTTCATGACAAGCATAGATTAATTAGTAGAAGGCTGAACTTAGTCATGAATTTAAGATGAAAGGCCTTGAACCAGCAAAAAAAATTATTGGAATGAAAATTTAGCATGATCGTTAGATTGATAATCTATTTATATCTTAGAAAGGTTATATTGAGAAGTTGTTAGAAGAAAATGAAAAGTTGTTAGAAGAAAATGAAAATTTAGCATGATCGTTGGATTGATAATGTATTTATATCTTAGAAAGGTTATATTGAGAAGTTGTTAGAAGAACAATCTCAATCATTGCAGGCTTATGTCTATACCATTTACTTAACATTTTAAATTAATTTCAAGTCAATGTCATACCAACGAAGAAGACAAGGATTTTTCTCATGTACGATATTCCAATGGAGTTGGTAACATATGTATCCCATGATTTGTACAAGATCTGATTTGTCTCATATTGTTAGTGTGGTTAGCATACTTATGCATAATTTTGGTAAAAAAAACATTGGAATGTAATTGATTTTTGCTTAATGTTTGATAAAAAAAATGGTGAAGGCGAACAATGTTATTAGGCTTGTTGATGCTGATTACGTTGGTGATTTTGATAAAAGAAGGTTTATTTATGGCTATGTATTCTCACTATGTGATTTTGCAGTGAGTTTTGGCGAGATGGTTGTATATGAAACGCTGGTCACCTAACAAGTCACTCCATCGAGAAGCTCTCAATCTATAGTCACACGACTAAAGTAAATAGCACATTATATACGACTTTTCTATGGAAGTTCCACACATTGGTTTCCACTAGCATACCAATCTCATCGTCATGATATCAGGGTTGCCAAAAAAGAGGAAAATATCTATATTACATCCTAAACTTTCACATTTCGTCTACATATCCTTTGGACTTACAAAACCAAATTTTCTACCCAGCGAAAGCAGAAAAAAGTGCAAATAACCCCCTCGGGTTGGTTTTGAGGATGGTTTCACCATTTGACCATCCATGGGGGTGAAATTGCCGTCGTATCATCATACATGTCATCATATGCAATATAACATATAGCCACATGAACATCAGACCTACATGCCATGTCTCTCTCCCATCTCCTCTTCAATCTCACTCCCTCTCTCTCCTCCCAAGTCTCGACTTGCCTCGCCCGCGGCATCACCACCCGCTAGCCCTACGTCTTCTTCGTGCTTGGCCCCGCCTCGCCCATGTCCTCATCGCCGGCTGGCACCATGCCACCGCCGTCGCACTGTGCGCCGATCCCGCCGTGCTAGCGGCCTCACTGTCCGCTGGCCCCGTGCCTTCGTCGTCGCGCTGGCCTCGTCCTTGGGCCGACCCCGCCTCACCCTTAGCATCGTTGTCCACTATCGCGTTGGCCCCAACTCACCGCCTAAGCGCCACACCGTCCCGATTTCGTGTCGTTTCGACAAAACGTCGTCCCTGTTGGGGCTGCGTCATCCAGATGCCATGCTCACTCCTCACCAAGCACTGGCCGCCATCTCACCACATGGTCGCCACAGTCACGATGTCAATCGTCGCCTCGCCATGACACTTGTTGCCTCTTTGCGATAGGCACGACGCGGGCCTCCGCCTTTATGTGGGGAGATCTATGGGTGTGTTTGGTTGTCTGTACCAAACTGAACGTTTATTGGATGCTATAGATTGAATGAGATGATCCTGTGCGGGATGGTTCAGGAAGGGTGTTTGGTTGGTTGAATTGGACGATACGAGATTTTGTTTCGTTCCTTGTATAAGATGATACTGGATGGTTCAAGTTTTCGTTTTGTTGAGTGATGAGAATGATGTAATCATCCTTCTCATTGGATGTGTATGCCATCAAACTTTGATGAAATAAACACTTTATATATTAGTTATAGTAATATGTAGAAGTGTCATGGTCTGTAATTTTTAACCACATGCATTCGATCACACCTTAATTTTATATACTACTAATCTAGTAGATTTGGATAAAAATCTAGCATTTATTGTATATGCTGATACCTCATTCACACTATATTGTTAATAGGAGCACTAAACAAAAGAAATTTATTTCAAGATTACACCATCTACATGTTGGGGAAGACAATATGAATGACAATACTACTTTAGTCTTCATCTCATTGTACTACTATAAATATGGAAAAATAATATGATAAGAGACCAATGTACTACTAAGAATATGACAAAACAACGTTATAAAAGATCAAAAATAGTAGGATAGGCGCCATGACAATTAACCCTTAGAAGATCTAAGCTAGAGGTTTTCCTTTGTGATATACTAGTGACCCAAACCTGTGCTAACCTTCTTGAACGCCCGAGCAAGAGACACATTCTCACATAAATAAGCATAGTAGTGAGCTAGATGCGCCTCTTCAAATCTAGGGAGATCCACGACATTGTCCCATAGGTCTTTAAGAACATTGGCATCTGAACTAGTAGCCTTCTCAATAGCTTGAGCAAGTCTATGAATACCACTATTTATGGAAAGAAATAGCTTGTCATCATTGGATATCTTGGCCCTCTTTGATTTTGATTTAGTTGCCGAGGAGTTCATTGACATTGTAACATCTTCGGCACCTATATGGTCATTGCCTACTACATTTTCTACCTCTTCTAGGTTAATTACATCTGAAGCAAGAGAATCATTTGATCCCTTAGCATATTGTCCTGTAGCCATGCTATGCCCAAAGATAGTAGCCATCTCATTATAGTGTTCAAGGCGAGTGTTCAAGAAATCAGCATCTGAGTGATGGTCCTGCCGTAAAAGACAAGTAGTAAGAACATTTGAACATGAAAAAGCAACAAGTGCTAAATAATGTATATTACCTTAATATGACTAGTGTAATGCTCACGTTCAAGCCTGATAGTGCACGTACTCTCATTCCAAAGAGCTCCACTTAAGTTCTTCAGTCTAATAATCTTACCCCAAATCTTTTTCACTTTCTAAGGTGGTTACTAACTTGATTGCCCATTACAGAAACCTTTATATGTTTATTCAAAGCCTGAGCACACTAATTGAGTTGGACTTGCTTAAAGCCTGATGATGTTCTTGTCCCACAGGCAACTAGATTAGCCAAGTAGGCTAGCATTTGTCCAAACAATAGCAGAACCACCACCATTGTTACCCTTCTTGCTATCCGCATCTTGGTCAAAGTCCATTGTCTAAAAAATTGCAAGGTTCAAATAGAAATGACAATTTAGTAGCAACTTACTGATTATATAGAAGCATATGTAACACAAAAACCGATAGCATCTCAACAACATTTCAAGGTTCAAAGAGAAATGACATTACATCTAGGTTCAAAGAGAAATGACATTATAAGTTTCAAATAGAAATTACATTATAAGGTTCAAATATAAATTACATTACAAGGTCCACATAATAGAAAAAAAAATACATGGTTTACATGAAAACTACTAATTTTCATGGTAGCTTTGATGAGATTCCCACATTTGAACCATAATACTTTTTTGCCTGTCAACCATGGCTCTACGATCATTCACTTCATCCCTTCTAGACACATGGGGGTTAGGTTTCCAAGAATCCTCTGATGGAACAAAACGGTTTGTCCCATGAGAAAGCACCCAATTGTGAAGGATGCAACAAGCTATTACAACATCGACTTGAGTTGAGAAGGGGAAGAATGGAGTCGCATCATCAAGGACTTTGAACCTTCTCTTCACTGATCCAAATGCACGTTCTACGGTCACACGTAGGCTGCAGTGCCTAAGATTGAACAATTCCTTTTCATCTTGTACTGGATTACTCCCCCCACATTCAGGTGGTACCTCACACCGCGGAAAGGTGGCATGAACCCAATTTTGGCTCCATATCCAGCATCAATTAGGTAGAATTTATTTTCAAGGAGACGTAGTCCATTTGGACGATAGATTGCATCAACTAAAACTGTAGCATCATGCGATGTGCCTTCCCACCCAGCTAACACATATGTGAATCGAAGATCAAAATCTACGACTACCATCACATTCTGAGTACGAAATTGTTTCCTACCACGAAAAGCTCCTTCCATGGACTTACAAACAGAAACTCTTATATGTGTGCCATCAATGGCTCCTATACAATCCTATTTGGTCAAGACAAATGAAACAAATTAGTAACCGAAATTTTCATGACAAATCTATAATATATAACTGTTAATTGCATACCTTAAAGTACGGATCCCATCTTGGGTTTCTAATTTTTGTTGGTGTCTCTAGGGAAGGTGGCCTAATAAGTTTTTATCTTTTAGCTTTCCCATGGCATGAAGGACATGTCTAAAATATCGGCTAACTATTTCACCGGACATACTAAAGTTGGTACCTACAATTCTGTTTCTAAGGTTGTGACCAACTGTGTGTAGGAACATTGCAACCTGCTCCTCAACACAAATATGTATAGTGTCACAAAGCAGGGAGCATGATCTCAAAACTTCACACAAACGAAAGAATGGAACTCTCTTAAGTCTTATCGTGTTGATACAGGTCGTAACATTCTTCCAAATCTTATTATTTAGGTAGTTAATTCTAATCTTATCACTCTCTAACATTGGACCATATGTAATACGCTCTTTGCTAACGAACTTGCAAGCATCCACATGTGCAGCAGCACCGGCAATCAACAGGTTCTTTTGTCTATGCTTCTTCTTGTCCATCAATAATGAGTATACTTTTGTAAAAGATTGTATCATAAGTATAACAGTGGGCATATACTTTTAGTTTGCAGTAACCAAAACCAAAATATAGGATGATTGTCCGTTGCAGTTCACCAGATATTGTCCTTATCCGTGAAAGGACATTGTAGAGAAAACAAAAATCAAATGTGATTGTGTTGATTTAGATTAGGCACTGAACTGCTAGGATACCCGGATACTTCTGAAAACTGGCTGTTGGTGATTGATGAGCGGCCCACCCCAAGATGGGCAATGGGCAGATTCCTTACCGGCCCACTGCACGTACAAAAGGTCCAAAAGGCCGCCCTTGGTCGTACCAAAGGAAACGTCTAGCCCGCCAGGGTCTTCCCCGGGCTTGACCAGATCAAAACCACGCCCCCAGCGGCGTCACACGCCTCTCGGACTGTCCTTAGCCCAGGAGAGGTGTAAGTGCAAGCTCCCATGGGCTTAATGTTTTGGTAATTGATGCCAACTGGATCTCGACGGATCGCATCAAGGTTAAGGATGTTATTTGCTAGTTCTTCTATTTTCCTTGTGTGCGTGTCTGCTTCTGGCCCATCCGGCCCATTGATGTCTGCAAGCTCTTCTCTCTGGTTGTAGGTCCCACTGAGCACAAGTTCCAGCTCATCTGAGTGAGTTCGAGCGAGTTCTAGAGATGCCAGGTGTCCAGGTTCGAGAGAGTTCCTGAGTGGGATAGCTGTCCAAGGTTCGGGTTTTCTTAGCACCTAAGTCTTCGAAAGTGTCAGGAAGTCTCCAGAAGCCACTTCCAGCTGTCCAAGGGTTTCGTAGCGCATAAGTCACCTGGGTTCCCACCTAAGCCATCCTAAGTTCCCGCCGAGTCCGCAGGTCAAAAGAGAGGTGTCCGAGGGAGCCGAAGAGTGGTTTCTATAGAATTTAGGGTCTATCCATTTAGAAATAGGTCGTGAAACTTAGTTAGCTGGATAGCCCTTTCTCTTAGCTTTCCGGAATGCCCAAGATCATCTAAAACGGAGTTCGGGAGCAAAAGATATGAATTTTTTGGCAAACTCTGAAATTTTGAACCTCACAGGACGGCGTCCGATAACTTACAGGACGGCGTCCGATGAAGTACAAATTTGCCTAAAACCTGGTCGGACGGGGTCCGATAAACCATCGGACGGCGTCCGACAGATCACAAATTTTGGCCTAAAACCTGGTCGGACGGGGTCCGATAATCCATCAGACGGCGTCCGACAGAGCACAAATTTTGGCCTAAAACCTAGTCGGACGGGGTCCGATAATCCACCAGACGGCGTCCGACAGTGTACGCATTTGGGACCAAATCTAATCGGACGGCATCCGATGAGCACCGGGCGGGGTCCGACGGATCGATCTGAATCTCGGGAAAACAGATTTGAGCCGTCCATCCTTAGGGTTTCGCCTTGTACCTATAAATAGGGGCTTGGAGCACGGGAGAAATTTGAGAGAGCCTAATCTAGCAGCCACCCCTTGCCCTAGCCACCAAGAGAGCTCCTTCCATGGATCCCATCTCCACCTAGGGTTCCATGTGCTTGAGAGATTGAGAGGGAGAAGAAGAGAGGAAGAGGAAGAAGAAGGTGTCCCCTACCTCCTCTCATCCATCCCCAAGGTTTGCCCCTTCTCCCATGGTGCTCTTGCCCTAGTTTCCATGGTGGGAGAGAAGGGGTAGTGGTGAGAGACGATCTCCGATCTTGTGCTCTTGGCACTTCGCCGCCGGAGAGATCGTCGTCACGCCACGAGCTTCGTCAACCGAACAACTACATCAACCGTGCCGCAAACCCACCATCCATTGGTGGTCACCGCCTTGTGTAGGGGTGCATCCTCTCCATCCGTTGGAGCCACAAGTCCGCCGTGTGTCGGCGGCCACCTCCGTGTGTCGGTGGTGCCAACGTGTCCGTGTGTCGGAGCCAAATCCTCCATGTGTTGGGGGTACCTCATGTGTTGAGGTGAAATCCACCGTGTATCGGTGGTCGGTGCCGTGTGTTGGTGCCAGTGGGGTGTGAGAGATCTCGCGTGTGAGAGAACTCGCTTCCGTATGAAGGTTTGGAGCTCGCCTACCATGTGTTGGTGAAGAGCTACCACGAGTGGATTGAGGGCTAGGAACAAAAGGGTTCCGACTTCTCTGTGTGAGAAGTTTCCTCAACGGAGACGTAGGTGTTCATGTGTTGAGCACCGAACTTCGGGAAACAACTCGGTTTGCACCTTCTTGTCTCACTCATTTACTTTCGCATATTGATTTGATCGTTTGCGTGTGAGTGCCATCGAGCCTCCTAGTAGTCGCTTGTGTTTCATTGTGATCGCTTCCGCAACTAGACTCTAAATCCATCGATTGCTTGTGTTCCTAATTTGACTAACTAAGCAAGCAAATCGTGAGAAGTAAAATTTGAAAAGTGCCGATTCACTCCTTCCCCCCTCTCGGCCTAGGATCCTTACAAGTGGTATCAGAGCCAGGTTCTCTATTTGTGCTTAACCGCATTAGAGTTGGCCGATGGGGGTAGTGTCGCTAGTAATCGAATACCTTTGTTTAATGGATCTCACTTTGCTTTCTGGAAAAGGCGCATGGCTGTTTATCTCCAATCTATGGGTTTAGATGTTTGGAAGGTTGTAGAGTCTCCTCTAGGTTTCACACTTGCGCAGGACATAGCTCCCACACCTGAGCAAACTAGATTACTTGAACTAGATGCTAAAGCCATGAATGCACTGTTCTGTGGTTTGAGCATAGATGTGTTCGATAGAGTTAGCAACCTTCCCACTGCACACGATGTTTGGACATCACTTATAGAAATCCACGAGGGGACAGCCTCTGTCAAAGAGGGCAAGTTGGTGGTGGTTAAAGAAAAATTTGATCAATTTAGGATGCTTCCTAATGAGAATGTTAATGAGATGTTTTCTAGGCTTAACCCCATAATCAACGAGCTCAAGGGGCTCGGTTCTTCTCTGTCAGATGTTGATGTGTGCAGGAAGATGATCAGGGTGTTGCCAAGACAAGAGTACCGTGATATCATCACGTACCTCTCCAACAGTGGCGAAGTCGAGAAGCTTGCTCCCACAGCTCTCCTGAGCAAGCTCACGGCTCATGAGATGCTCATCATTGAGCCTGGAGCACCACCTGCACCTGAGAAGAACAAGATCGTTGTCCTCAAAGCGAGTGGATCCAAGCAGAGTGGCGCTAAGACAAGCTCAGCTGAAGATGGTGGAGAGATGACTCTAAGTCAGTTCGAAACTGGATTTGAGCAACTGGGGTTGTTCATGAAGAATGCTGGGAAGTTTATGAGCAACAATGGATATGGGGACAAGAGGAGATCCGGGAGGAACTCATATGCATCACTCCGATGCTATGAGTGTCAAGAAAAGGGCCACATAGCTTCAATGTGTCCTCAGAAAGGAAACATCAAGTACAAGGAGAAGGGAAAGGACAAGGGTGATGGTGAGAAGCTAATGCACAAGGAGAAAGATAGGAGGAAGAGTTTCCAAAAGTCAGGCTTCAAGGGCTTCTTCAAGTAAGGCAAGAGGCTGGCTTTTGTGGGGGAGTGGGTCACAGACGACAGCTCTAGTGACTCTCCAGTTTCTGATGACGACGAGGAGTCAAGTGGTCAAGAATTGGCCGGCATGGCAATCACTCAGGCTGTGCCACCACTGCCAGCCTTCCCTCCAAGATGCCTCACGGCCGTCACCGAGTCTCAAGTATGGTACTCCGATGATGATGAGTCTGCTTCTTCTACTTTCACTATATCAAAGGCGACATCGACTCCGACTGACATCGCCAAGTGCTTGATGGCCAAGCCAACTACCAATGAGGTTTGTGACTCTGACTCTGATCCCGATGTTGAGGAGGAAACTGCTCAGACTTATCTTACACAAGCACTTGAATTTCTTTAAAAGGAAAGGTCAAGAAGCATGAGACTTCAGGAGCGTCTTAACAATTTGGATGCTAGGTTCAATGATCTTGTGTCTAAGCATGAATCACTAGAAACTGAACATGACATCATGATAGACACTAGTAATGCTACGACTAAGAAGTCAAGTGTGCTTGAAGAAGAAAATAGGGTTATGAATGAGTCGGTAGAACATCTTCTTGCTACAATTCATGAGCTTAGGGTTTCTAATGAGCGGCTTGTAGCCGACAATGCTTCCATGATTGCTTTGCCTGTCGCTCAATCTGTTGATGTTTCTGACTGTCATGCTTTAGTTGATGCTTTACCTGCTACCTTGTCTGTTCCTAGTGATGTTGTTGATGATGCTCCTGCTTGTGCCATAATTGTTGCACCATCTAGAGTTAATTGCTCTACTTCTTATGATGATTTGATTGACTTGACCCTGATTGCTTCTAGGTCTAGTGGTTCCTCTAGCAATGCTCATGATTGTACTCCTGATAATTGCAAATTTGCTTTAGCTGCTAGAGAACTAGCTATTGAGAATGGTGAACTTAGATCTAAACTTGAGAAATTTGATAAAGGACTTGGTAAGTGCTATGAGGGTAGCCTAGCCTTGGATAAGATGCTCAAGGAACAAAGAAAACCTTCTCAAAAGGGTGGCTTGGGTTTTACCCCTGAGAAGCCAAAGGAGGGAAGAAATCAAGTGTTCCTCGAGCATCTACCAGTAGGCAAGGTTACTATCATGCTCATCCCAAGAAGAGAAGCAACTCTGGGCCTAACAACTTGCACACTAGCAACTTGAACTCTAGGCAACACTTTAGGCACTTCAACACTTGGCAAGGACCTTCTAGGCACTATAATTCCACGACATGGCAACCTAGAAACCAATATGCTTGGCAATATGCTTCTAGGTATAACAATTGGAATGGTTCTCCTCCTGTGCCATACAACATTTGGCATGCTGCTCCTCCACCTAACTTCTGGAATGGTCCTCCTAGGCAAAACTTTGCTAGGCTAGCTCCACCTAGGAACCAAGCTAGGAACACTCCCAAGCACTCCAAACCCAAGCTTTCAAGAGCTCATGCTGAGTTGTATGACCACTACTTGCTTAGGATGAATGACAAGAGTAAGATAGTTGCTAGATATGCTGGCTTGAGGGCTGAGAATGAGCATAAGGCACATGTTTGGGTGCCTAAATCTTTGATTGATCGATTTGCTCCTGTTGCTTCTAGTTTGAAGGCTAACCCTCGGGGACCTCCTGTGTGGGTCCCTGAGTCGCATAAGTGATCTTTTCTCATGACAGGTGAACTACCGGAGTGGAGGGTGCCATTGGATCATCGACAGCGGGTGCACCCAACACATGACCGGCAACCCCCGGTTGTTCACCTCAATAGGGGAGGAAGGCAAGATTCCCCCCAAGGTCACTTTTGGAGATGGAAGCAAGAGCAAAGTATTTGGAGTTGGAAAGGTAGCAATTTCTTCAGATCTTTCAATTGACAATGTGCTACTAGTGAAAACTTTGAGCTATAATCTTCTCTCTGTTACCCAAATATGTGATTTGGGGTTCCATTGTAATTTCTCACCTGAGGGCTTATTGGTTTTGGACAAAAATAAAAAACTTGTGTTCAAAGTTTTTCGGTTTGAAAACTTGTTTCTTGTGAACTTTCATGAGCCTGCTGCATCCGTCTCGACTTGCCTTATCGCCAAAGTCTCTCTTGGTTGGCTTTGGCATAGGCGTCTTGGGCATGTTGGCATGGCGAACTTGAAGAAACCTTTCAAAAACGAGTTGGTTCTTGGAGTGCAAGATGTGACATTCGAGAAAGGCAAGCTTTGCAGTGCCTGTCAGGCCGGCAAGCAAGTGGCAAGCTCACATCCTGCCAAGAATGTCATGTCTACATCTCGACCTCTTCAGCTTATACACATGGATCTTTTCGGACCAACAACATATGTGAGTATCGGGGAAAATCTCTATTGCTTGGTCATTGTTGATGACTTCTCCCGATACACTTGGGTTTTCTTTCTACCTGATAAAACTCCAACTGGAGATGTTTTCAAAAAATTTATAAAGAAAGCCCAAAATGCTTTTGATTGTACCCTCAAAAAGGTGAGAAGTGACAATGGAACGGAGTTCACTAACACTTCTGTTGAGTTGTTCTGTGATTAATTAGGGATTGATCACCAGTTCTCAGCCACCTACACCCCTCAGCAAAATGGGGTGGTTGAGAGGAAGAACAGGACACTCATTGAAATGGCGAGGACAATGTTAGATGAATATAAGACCTCTGATCTGTTCTGAGCTGAGGCAGTCAACATAGCCTGTTACTGCATCAACAGGCTGTATCTTCACAAGCTCTTGAAGAAGACGTCCTATGAACTGCTAGTGGGAAGACGACCCAATGTCTCCTACTTCAGGGTTTTTGGCTGCAAGGTCTATATCAAGAAGAAGCGGGAGCACTTGGGCAAGTTCCAGAGCAGAGTGGATATGGGAATCTTCTTAGGGTACTCAGCCAGAGGGTCTTCCTTCAGGGTATACAATGAGAGCAATGGTCAGATTGAGGAGACCTGCGATGTGAAGTTCGATGAGTCAAATAGGACCCAAGGGGAGCATGAGAACCTGGATGATGTGGATGGTGAGCAGTTGGCTAGAGCGGTGGAGGAGATACCAGCTGGTGATGTGAGGCCAGTAGAGGCTCAGAGGGAGACCGAGACTGTTCCAGCACCTCTCACACCTGAACCAGTGCTAGAGTTAGGGGGAGTCTCACCTCAAAGTGACGACTCAAGTCTTGATCAGCTCAGAGGCGAGAGGCAGTGTGAGCAGATCTGAGAATCAGACGAGCCACCACCTCAGTTGATAAGGTCCCATCACACCATAGCTCGTGATCATCTAGTTGATCAAGTGATCGGTGACCCGACTCGAAGAGTACAGACCAGATCTAGGACAGCAAGCTTTTGTGAGCACACGGTGTTTGTGTCTGAGCTTGAGCCTAAGAAAGTGGAGGAGGCACTGAGTGACCCAGACTGGATCAATGTGATGCACGAGGAGCTAAACAACTTTGAGAGGAATAAAGTCTGGACCCTGGTGAAAAGGCCAAGTGACTGCAACGTGATTGGCACCAAGTGGGTATTCAAGAACAAGCAAGATGAGTTTGGCTTGGTGGTGCGCAACAAGGCTAGGCTGGTCGCTCAGGGCTTCACACAGATCGAGGGAGTTGACTGCGGTGACACCTATGCTCCCGTGGCCAGTCTGGATGCTATCAGATTGCTTGTGGCGTTCTCTACATGCCACAACATCGTCCTCAAGCAGATGGATGTGAAGAGTGCTTTTCTCAACGGGTACATTGGAGAGCTAGTGTATGTGGAGCAGCCTCCGGGGTTTAAAGATCCGCAGCACCCCAACTATGTGCATAAACTGTCAAAGGCTCTGTAAGGTCTCAAGCAAGCTCCCAGGGCATGGTATGAAAGGCTAAGAGCTTTCCTCATCTCCAAGGGCTTCACAGTTGGAAGAGTTGACTCGACCCTATTCACCGAGGTAGTGAATGGAGATCTGTTCCTCTGCCTGGTCTATGTGGATGACATCATCTTCGGCAGCTCCAATGAGTCTTTGGTCGCAGATTTCAGTGAGATGATGAGCAAGGAGTTCGAAATGTCAATGATGGGTGAGCCGAATTTCTTCTTGGGATTTCAAATCAAGCAACTCAAGACCGGGACCTTCATGTGCCAAGAGAAGTATATCCACGATCTCCTCAAGCGCTTCAACATGAGTGACTGCAAGCCAATTCGGACACCAATGGGGACGAACTGCCACCTCGACCTCAACGAAGAAGGTAATCATGTCGATCCAAAGCTTTATCGTTCCATCATTGGTGCTTTGCTCTACTTGACTGCATCTAGGCCGGACATCATGTTTAGTGTGTGCATGTGCGCTAGATTCCAGGCCTCCCCTAGAGAGATGCATTTGAGTGCGGTCAAAAGAATTTTCAGATACCTCAAACACACTACTAGCATAGGTTTATGGTTCCCTAAGGGTGCGCAATTTGAACTCCTTGGCTATTCTGACTCAGACTATGCCGGGTGCAAGATTGATCGCAAGAGCACTTTAGGGGCCTGTCACTTCCTTGGGAGATGTCTCGTGTCTTGGGCTTCAAAGAAACAGAACTCCGTGGCGCTATCTACCGCTGAGGCAGAGTACATAGCGGCAGGAAGTAGCTATGCTCAGCTTTTGTTCTTGACACAGTCTCTCTATGACTTTGGGATAAAATTGGACCACGTGCCTCTTCTGTGCGACAATGAGAGCGCGGTAAAGATCGCTAGCAACCCGGTCCAACATTCGCGCACGAAGCACATTGATGTCCGTCATCATTTCCTTCGGGATCACGTGATGAAGGGAGACATTGTGCTCTCTCATGTGCGGACAGAGGACCAGCTTGCAGATATCTTCACTAAGCCACTCGATGAGATACGTTTTTGCAAGCTAAGAAATGAACTCAACATACTAGATAGGTCCAATACCGCTTGAGTTGGCCGCGGGCTTCGCCATTCATTGCAAATCTTTTGAAGCCATTGTAGCTGAGCACTGTGGGTTTTGTTTGTTATACTTGTTTCAGATTGAGTTTTAGTTTGAAATCATATGATCTTGATAGCAATCTCATGGGTTGAATGTCTATTGCTCAATATGTGATTTAACTCGAAATCATTGTGAAAATTGCATCCTTGAGCAAGTACTAGGTTGTTAATGCCCATAGTTTCTCTTTGTTGCTCTACTCTATTTTGAATAAACTTGTGCATCTAGTTCTAAACTTGCTATCTATTTGTCACATGACTTATGCCTTGTCTAGAAATGAGCAACCACTTTTGAAATGTTGAGCTAATCTTGAAAATTATGCAAAATTATCAAATAAGGCCACAACGGGCGATCCATATCTCACCAATCCTTCTCTATGAGATAGCTTGTCATTACACTAGGCATGAACTTAGGAGGAGTTTTAGATGACCAAGACACTTCACTTTCAGTGTCATGCTGGGTGGTGTCGACAAAGGCCTGAGATATGGCAATTAAATTTGAGCAAATGAGCTAAATAAAAAATTCCTTGAAAAATACTCAACTAAAATGTTTTAGTCTCAAATTTGGACTTGGTAGAAGCATTGTGCAATATGATAAGTTTGGTCTAGTTATAGCGTGCACTATGTGAGTTTAAATAGTTGCTCGAGCAAAATTAGAATCTTTAGGCGTTAATTCACCTAAATCTTGCTCTTGGTCTAATCTTACTTGAACCTCAATGCTAAAATGAGCTAATATTGATCATTGTGAGTTATTGACCATGAGATAGCTTGATTGTGCTATATGGTGGATTACTAGACAAACTCTAAATAGGTATATCTTTCAAAACTCATGTGATGCTCTCTTTCTTGTGTTTGCTCATGTGATGGGAAAGAGTGACTTTGCTAGTTCTTATTGGTTCTTGATGACAAAGGGGGAGAGAAACGTGAAAATCTATCTCGGTGATGGATGCTTGATTGTAGGTGAAAAGGGGAGAGAATGCATTGATCTAGGGGGAGCTAGATGTAGCTTTGTCATTTTGCACTCTTTGATTTTGACCTATGTTGTGCTGTCACATAGTACAATTGCACTTGATTGGAACAAACCCACTGCATCAGAGATTTGTATGCTCTTGTTGAGATAGATTTTCAGGTGTTGTCATCAATTACTAAAAAGAGGGAGATTGTAAGTGCAAGCTCCCATGGGCTTAATGTTTTGGTAATTGATGCCAACTGGATCTCGACGGATCGCATCAAGGTTAAGGATGTTATTTACTAGTTCTTCTATTTTTTCTTGTGTGCGTGTCTGCTTCTGACCCATCCGGCCCATTGATGTCTGCAAGCTCATCTCTCTGGTTGTAGGTCCCACTGAGCACAAGTTCCAGTTCATCTGAGTGAGTTTGATCGAGTTCTAGAGATGCCAGGTGTCCAGGGTTCGAGAGAGTTCCTGAGTGGGATAGCTGTCCAAGGTTCAGGTTTTCTTAGCGCCTAAGTCTTCGAAAGTGTCAGGAAGTCTCCAGAAGCCACTTTCCAGCTGTCCAAGGGTTTCTTAGCGCATAAGTCACCTGGGTTCCTGCCTAAGCCATCCTAAGTTCCCGCCGAGTCCGCAAGTCAAAAGAGAGGTGTCCGAGGGAGCCGGAGAGTGGTTTCTATAGAATTTAGGGTCTATCCATTTAGAAATAGGTGGTGAAACTTAGTTAGTTGGATAGCTCTTTCTCTTAGCTTTTCGGAATGCCCAAGATCATCTAAAACGGAGTTCGGGAGCAAAAGATATGATTTTTTTTGACAAACTCTGAAATTTTGAACCTCATAGGACGGCGTCCGATAATTTACAGGACGGCGTCCGATGAAGTAAAAATTTGGCTAAAACCTGGTCGGACGGGGTCCGATAAACCATCGGACGGCGTCCGACAAAGCCCAAATTTTGGCCTAAAACCTGGTCGGACGGGGTCCGATAATCCACCGACGGCGTCCGACACAGCACAAATTTTGGCCTAAAACCTGGTCGGACAGGGTCCGATAATCCACCAGACGGCGTCCGACAGTGTACGAATTTGGGACCAAATCTAATCGGACGGCGTCCGATGAGCACCGGACGGGGTCCGACGGATCGATCTGAATCTCGGGAAAACAGGTATGAGCCGTCCATCCTTAGGGTTTCGCTTTGTACCTATAAATAGAGGCTTGGAGCATGGGAGAAATTTGAGAGAGCCTAATCTAGCAGCCACCCCTTACCCTAGCCACCAAGCGAGCTCCTCCCATGGATCCCATCTCCACCTAGGGTTCCATGTGCTTGAGAGATTGAGAGGGAGAAGAAGAGAGGAAGAGGAAGACGAAGGTGTCCCCTACCTCCTCTCATCCATCCCCAAGGTTTGCCCCTTCTCCCATGGTGCTCTTGCCCTAGTTTCCATGGTGGGAGAGAAGGGGTAGTGGTGATAGACGACCTCCGATCTTGTGCCCTTGGGACTTCGCCGCCGGAGAAATCGTCGTCACGCCACGAGCTTCGTCAACCGAACAACTACATCAACCGTGCCGCATACCCACCATCCGTTGGTGGTCACCGCCTTGTGTAGGGGTGCATCCTCTCCATCCGTTGGAGCCACAAGTCCGCCTTGTGTCGGCGGCCACCTCCGTGTGTCGGTGGTGCCAAGGTGTCCGTGTGTCGGAGCCAAATCCTCCATGTGTTGGGGGTACCTCATGTGTTGAGGTGAAATCCACCGTGTGTCATTGGTCGGTGCCGTGTGTCGATGCCGGTGGGGTGTGAGAGCTCTCGCGTGTGAGAGAGCTCGCTTCCGTGTGAAGGTTTGGAGCTCGCTTACCATGTGTTGGTGAAGAGCTACCATGAGTGGATTGAGGGCTAGGAACGAAAGGGTTCCGACTTCTCTGTGTGAGAAGTTTCCTCAACGGAGACGTAGGTGTTCATGTGTTGAGCACCAAACTTCGGGAAACAACTCGGTTGGCGCCTTCTTGTCTCACTTATTTACTTTCGCATATTGATTTGATCGTTTGCGTTTGAGTGCCATCGAGCGTCCTAGTAGTCGCTTGTGTTTCATTGTGATCGCTTCCGCCACTAGACTCTAAATCCATCGATTGCTTGTGTTCCTAATTTGACTAACTAAGCAAGCAAATCGTGAGAAGTAAAATTTGAAAAGAGCCGATTCACCCCCCCTCTCGGCCTAGGATCCTTACAAGAGGGTCCCGCGGGCAACCCGCCTGTCCGTGGGCACGTGGCGACAATTGTCATGTCCCACCACACTTTCCGCGGCCTTGACCGGGAGGAACTGTGTCTCCCCGGGGATCCGCTGCCCGGGGAGAAGCACGCGGGCAGCTCGATTTGTCGTTTGTCCCTTTGGCAGGCTGCGACAGTTGTTACGCTACGCGACGCCCCCAACGGGTGGTGCGAGGCTGGCTCGGTCCAGTCAATGCTATATTGGGGATAAAGGGAAAGTGCTTTCTCCCTAAAGCACGATTCTTCCCCGTATCGGCGCTCCTAGACGAACACGTGTCCAGTACTAACCTGACCAGTTTCTCCCTGCAGGCTCCAGACCAAATAGAGCCCCGGAACAAGACAAGAACACCGCCACTAAAGTAAAGATGGGCGCGGGGCCCGCCGCATCAGCTCCAGGCCACCCGCAGCGCCTATAAAAGGAAAGGCCCCGGATCCAGTCGGGGCCAGGCGATTCAGGCAGTCCCAAGCGATTCAGGCAGTCTCAAGCATTCAGGCAGTGCCAAGCGATTCAGACAGTCTCAAGTGATTCGAGTGATTCAAGCCACCCAAGCAACACACGCGTCCGAAGCTTCCATAGCAGTATCCGTAGTCCTTAGCCACTAGAGTGTCCGAAACCCCCTTGTAAGCTCGGGATCGGTGCCTTCAAGCCCGGTCTCGGCACCTCTGTACTGTTTTCCACCCTATAATCTACAAGAGCTGGAGTAGAGCTATTACCCGACAGTGGGGGCTCGAACCAAGGTAAAATCGCTTGTGTCTTCACGGTTTGTATTCCTTTCTTCCTTCCTCTCCACCTTTCTCTTTCTCACCGTACAACGGGCCTGCACCCGGATTGCCAAGTCATGCCAGGCGCTGTCCGGGAAGACCACGCGGCCTGAGCCCCCGTGGGCTCGGCCGCCGCCCCGGGCTGCTGAGAAGGGTTGTTGTTGGGCCTCACTCCAACTACAAATTCGTCTGCCGGTCCGTGGACACGCTGCCCTTCAGGGGCGCGTTTCCCAGACACCGACACTGGCGTATCCGTATCCCGACACGTATCGGATACGGCCGGATACGTCCCGGATACATATCCGGATTTTTGATGATTTCAAAAAATTAAATAAATTTGGATACTTGTGGGATACCTTCCCGATACCTGAGGGATACTTCTCAGCCCATTATTCAGCTCTCTAGGCCACTGGCCGACGCCTCCGCTCAATGCCCTAAACCTAATCTTCATACCATCACCGCCGCCCTAGCAGTTCCCGCTGCCCGTCGTCCTCGCCGCCCGCGTCGCCCACCGTCTGCGCCAACTTTCGTCCACTTCGTGCGCCATCCCTGCGCCCCGCGGTCCCCCGCCGTCTGCGCCACCCACCACCCACACAGCCCGCCGTCCCCACGCCCATTGGTCCTTGTCGTCTGCGCCGCCCGCCCTGCCCGCGGTCTACGCCATCCTCGCTGTTTGCGCCGCCCGCCGTACCCGCCAAGCCAAGGTTGGGCACCACCACGCCTGAATCTGGAGGAGGGGAAGCGCCACCGGCTAGCTGCGTGGGTAAAGGAGGCGTCGCCAGGCATGCTGAGCTAAGGCCGGAGGACGCCGCCGCCGCTGCGTCGTGCCGACTGCCGAGGACGAGGAAGATCAAGCATGTAGTGGTATAGTGGTACTGCTACTCCCTTTTTACAATCAGCAATTTTTTGCAATTATTGCATGTCTGTATATTTAATTATTTATATATACGTATCCCCGTATCGGTGTTTTAGAGAAATTGCCGTATCACGGTATCGCGTATCCGTATCCGTATCCTCGAATCCGGGTAACCTTTTCCAATCATATAATTAATTATACTAAGCCCATGATTAATCTGACGTGCTTGATGGTCTGACATGAAAATTTACAGCAAGTCAGGATCATATCCATTTTATCTCCTCATTACTTCTTGTTCCGACATTAATAATACATAAAGCAACAAGTAATTGATCTTTTCAACGCCTAAAAGGGATTAATAGAAAATCACAATAATTAACTAAAGACCAAATGCACTCATGACCAGCACTTCAGCCCCCACATATGATTGAGTACAATCAACTAATATCAACACTAGGAGACCGCAAGGAATCAAGTACTCTTCTGTACAGTACCAAACAAAAAAAAACATTATACCTCCTATAGCCTATTGAAGGGGAAGGTGAGAGCAATGATTAGATTAGATCAGATCCTGGGGCAGGCCATGGCCTATGGGAGGAGAGAGGGGCAATCTTATGAGAAGCTTGGGGGAGGAGTATAGATGGCCAAACGGGCGTCTGCCCAAGCACGCAGATCGGCCTGTTAAGGCACGGCCCGTTTAACTAATCGTGCGTCTTGCGTGCCGCCCATGGGCCGAGGCGAGGCACGCACGAGGCTCCTTAGCCGCGCGGGCCCCGTTTACATACAGCACCGCGGTGGCGGGGGAGAGAGCGAGCAAAGACGCAAGACGAGGCTCGCTTAGTCGTCTTGGGCCGCCCGTTTACAGAGACCATGGTGGCGGGGAGAGAGGCGAGCAGAGCGGGAGAGCAGCGCCAAAAATTTTTTGGCGTGGGGAGGAATCGATCCCGCGACCTCACGGTTGGGAGGTGGGAACACTAGCGCTCGCTCGGCTAGCCAGTAGAACGCAACTGCGGTTGTGTTTCAATACACCAAGAGTTGATAATATACATAGATAAAAGAAACAAAAAACAAAAAAAAATAATCGTGTGCGTCGCCGGCCATACCACGGCCCGGCCTTCTGCCGTGCACTAAGACTCCTCGTCGTCTTGGTCGGCACGGCCTGCTTATTTTCGTGTCGGAGGAGGAGCCGTGAGGGTCTTGGTTGTCAGTGTGTAGTGCAGGTGACGAAGAAGTGATAAGGAGGGCGGCGTATTAGGATTCCACACAAAGAGGATGGAGAAGAAGCGGGATGAAGATGGCGGCTAGGATTAGATTTTGGTGGCGAGAAGCAAGAGGGAGAAGACTTCTCGCGGCAAAAATATGGCGAGAATCGGGAGGGAAGAAGGTGGTGGGTGGGAGCCATGGTGCGGGGGATTCAATGCGCGAGGAAGGAGGCGAGAAAGGCGAGGCAGCTCGCGGAGCGAGATGTATCGCTTCGTTCGGCCGATTTGGCCGAATAGAGCGATGCAACATTTCCAAGGAATATTCCTATTTTCTGTATCACTTTGTTCAGGATCATTTGGTACGGTTCATCTAGCCAAACACATGAATTAAAAGAAAATTTATATCATTTCATACATGTATCATCTCATTCAACCACCCAAACACACCCTAAAATAGCTCAGAGGTCATCGCACCATGCCATCATGGAGGGACGGTGGCCAACAAGGCCCAATGGGGAGAGGAAGGAGGGGTGGCCGATGGGAAGAGGAAGGAGCAACCGGGAGAGAGGACGAAAGGGAGAGAAAGTGGAGAGAGGAGAGGGGAAAATAAGGCAGGCACTCAAATATGGGTCCTATGGCAAAACAACATTCAATACTAGCCCTATGAGGTTATTTGCATTGTTTTTTCGGCTTGGTAGGATAGAATATCTGATTTCATAGTCCGTGAGTGATGAAGGGTGATAGTTCATGATATAATATAGATTTTTTAAAAAATAAAAAAAACGCCGTTAGTGTAATACACACTACAGGTTAGTAAACAATGCAGTGCGACTGGGCAAGCAGTAGCATGCAGACATGCGCATGACTACAACTAAAAAATGCGTGAGAAAAAGGAGACTGGAATATGGATGGAAAGCCAAAAAAATTACATAAGGAAAAAATAGGCCTGCCGTCAAACAGGACTCCAGTTGGGCCAAGAAAAATTTACCGGATCATTCACTCCCACTAAACCTTAATTTGCATCCAGGAATGTTTCACCACATCCATGTCTAAACAAGACCAAAATGCAATTTTTGCAAACTAGGTCTTGAACGTCCCCCTCAAAATGAAAACATAGTCCTAAACGTTTTTCTGCATTTCATGCATATATGTTACCCATTCGTCGGCAGATGCAACACCATGGTTTGGATGAAACTGGATAGCCTCACAAATGTAATATTCTAAGGGAAAATTGAGTCCATCCGGATGAAGTACAACAAAATGGCATCAACGCTTAGCACCTAATATAAGCATTGACTGGTAAGTTCACATCCGCGTCCTTTGCCTGCTATTTGTATCGTCATCTTGTTCCACCTGTCCGAGAGAGGAAAAAGGTAAGATATATTGAACTAGGATATGTACAAATCCAAAGTTAACATCAATAGCATTCAAATGAATTTTGAAAATATAAGGCAATCTTATGCACCGAAGTCATCTTCCAACATCTTTCTTCAATGATGAAATCATGAAAGAAACTGTGAAGATCGAAGAATATCAAATAATGAGATCAGGGTGATTTCCATTTCCTAGTAACAACTTGTTTGACCATAGTAAAATAGAGATGTAACAAGATAATAAGGTGCTGTTGATTTTATCAATGACAGAAGTGGTAAGTTTAAAGTAGGCAAACAGATGTACTATAGTGTTAAGGAAGAATATTCAGATTGAAATAACTGATTTACCTCAGTGATAACCTTGTTAGACCTCCTCTTCGATTTCAAAATAGGACTTGATCCCTTGTGTTTCTTTGTTGCTGGCTCATGTAAAAGATCATCTGCATCAATACCACAATCATTTTAAAAAAGGTTAAATGGACAGCTGGCATTGCTAGCCCTGTCATCCAAATTAATAATCCCACATTGCAATTGAGTATTCAAGGTCCATAATTCATGAAATGGGCACTTCCTTTGCACCATCAACTTAATCGACAAAAAAAAAAGAGAAAGATCATTGGAAGCCACAATACTCTGGAAAAAGTTGAACCAGTACAAAAAAAGATTTTTACCATCTTTGCCACTAGCGAGGCCGTCAAAGTCTTCCATATCTTCCATGTCATCCATCCCATCATCTTCAACAAACTCTACTAAATCACCCCCCTGTATCAAAAGTGAATCCACAATATGTGCATAAGTTTGTCAACATTGAGAAGATAACAAAATGAGCTAGTCTCTACTAAGCAAAATGTTTACTTCTTCCTCTTCTTCCTCAAGAGCTAGATCTTCATCATCCATACCAATAGCACCTTCAAATTGTTTGTAGGGATAATTATAGATGTCACCATAAACACCTTTCTTTAGACGTTCCTTTAGTTCACTTTCAATGCTCTGCATGATAACAAGCACATGTTAGAATATGGGATGGATAACGGACACCTAATAAAGATTATCAGCAAACTAACCCTTTCTAGTTCAGCAATCTTTTCAGCTTTGTCCATTTTTCTACGATCGCCTTGAGTCTTCTTCCTGGGCACTGTCATAACCTTCTCCCTAACAGAATGGAAGGGGTATATTTAGAAAATTTGCATGTGTCAGGACAAAACAGAAAAAGACCATCAACAAGATGAATCAGCGTGCAATGAAACTTTATGACATGTAAAAGGCACCCATATCATACTACCAAGTCTCGAGTGATATCACAAAAGGCCTCATCGAGTTGTCTCTGGGCGTTGATTCCAATGGCAAGTGATAGATAGTCTATGACTAATATGATACGTTGATTCCAATGGCAAGTGATAGATAGTCTATGACTAATATGATATTTTTCTTGACTGATGGCAATGGATTCATTGCTCTATTTATATATAGAAGCTCACCCTAACAGACTCAAATCCCTAACAAACCCTAATCTTATTTCAACTGCCCAATCTGATAGATTACATACACGCGACAATACAGTGGGTACAATTCATGTGGGTTGTAGGTGGCCCATTGGCCAACACATGACACTTCAACCTTGATGGACCGTTATAAATCTTCCTAATCCTAATCTTTCCTAATTGCAGTGTTAGCTTGTTTGCCTAATCACTAGATAATTTTCTTTTCCGCATGAATTCCTTGGACGGGTTATATATCTCCAATATATAGGTGGACGGGTTATATATCTCCGATATATAGGTGGACAGGTTATATATCTCCAGTGTATAGGTACTATATATGAGAACACATCAAGTTGTAGAGCTATATCGGCTGGCCGGTCTCGCTAGCTCTATAAATAGGGCGGGGGCAGACACGTACACCCCAATCATACATACTCATAGATACAAAACGTCCAAGGAAACAGGATGTTTTACAGATGTAAAGCCGGTATTAGACGCCGTGACCTTAATTGAGTAGCGTGAAAAGGATTACACTTCTCTTTTCTTATGCAAACTACTACGTATTTTCGTCCACAGTACGAGTGATACGGATGATCTGCGTGTTCTCGAAGGAATGCTCGTGTCCCGGGACGGAGACCGGAAGACGAACGGGATTCCAGCACGACCGAAGGGTTGCCGGAGTTGGAATAGTTGGCTGTACGGCGCCACCGATCGGTTATCGACGGCGCGCCTGAGACTGAGGTTTGTGGCAACAAAACGTGCCTTTTTTGTACTTCCTTCTTCCCTTTTATTCTTGCGCCTTGCTCTGTGCTACAATTGAGGACCTAACAACCAAAGCTACCTGACTAACAACCTGATAAGAATAGCAAACTGAAATAAAGGAACTAACAAACTAGATAAGGATTTACTAACAGACGCAGTGGCTAAGCTGCTCCCTTGGCGCGCCTCACGTAGACACGATCAGCAGCAGCCGTCCTAACAACGAGGCCATCACGAATCATCTTCCATAACAAACCTCTCACGTATCCATTTAACCTTCATATAAAAATCTGTTTCATACTCAAAAACAAATTTGTTTGAATCCCTTATATAAAGCTATAGAAGATCCAAATATTAAAAATAATATTTAGAAGTACACCTAGCCGATTCTAGCTAGATTTAACACATCGCATAACCAATAATTTGCCTATTTTTTCAATTTGCCTAGCAATTTTAGTGCAAACCATCAATACTCAACAAACCCTTCTCAAATATATTACTCCAACGTGCTTTGCATGTGCACGCTTGCTAGTTAAAAACAATGGTAATCTCCCCAATTATCATGGATACTTCTAACACTAAATACCCCATAGCGACATTATCTTTTTTATATATTTACATTGTACTTGAAATGCACATTCTTAAATTGAGTTAAAACATTTGGCAATTCCAACAATTGCAGTTAACATGAAATTTGATTAATGCGGCCTCCAACATTGCATGGAACACCAAAGTATATTATAACAAAAATTATAAAAATTTTAAAAAATCAGAATAAACCTATGAACCAATTTGGAAGATCAAATCTACAAAACGCTATTATTTGATTAATTTTATTAACTATTACAAAGTATCAAAAGATATAAGCTACAACAGAATAGTACAAATTAAACTTAAGAGCAATACACTCGATAACTAGACATATTAAGATGGACGGTTGATCAATTAACCTATACCACCAAATCGGTGGCTCATTTTGTGTGCATGAACCTTGCATTAGGAATAAAGGCTTTGTTTGTTTCAGCTTAAATTAAATTAAAGTAAATTAAATGAAACTTTTTTTTTGTGTATAAGCCAAATGATGTAATACTTTGTAGTCATTTTTGTGTGGTTTTGAATAGTTCTTCTTATAGTTCATAAAATTATTTTTTAATAATTTTTTGAACTCTTTAAGACGTCTTTCGAGGGGTCACAACTTTTTCAGATTAAAGTTTCCACCAAACTTTCAGCTCAAACATACAAGGCCAACGAAAATGAACTATGATGGTCATTGTGTCAACTCAACCCACTTGCACTTGCATCCCCATATTCTAAACATTGTTGTGAATATTATTGATCTAATAAAACTTGAGAGCAAAGACATCAACATACAATTCCAAAGGGATTTACTATATTATATTTAGAAACCACACAATGCAATATTCAAACAACACATACCATTGTTAGTTTTGGCGTGAAGTACCAACACCTAACCAGCTTGCTGGCTACTCTAGGACAAGGCTTCGTCTCGAGTAGTTAGCAAATGAGAATAAGAGGTGGATTAGTTAATTAAGTTGTTAGGTGATTTCAAGGGCTATATGTGAGCCAATTGTAATCATTTGGAAAGGATAAGCAATAGATTTATTGTCTGTTTCCATCTCTCTCTTCTCCACGCATAGCCCCTGCTGTGCGCGTCCATGCCACTGGCTGGCGCTGCCACGCTAGCATCTCAAGCCACACATATCCATAACTATTACCTCAAGAGGAGGGCACATACCAACCAGTGTTATTAAAATATATTTCAGTATTGGATCACAACACTCAGGATCAGAAAAAAAAAATACTATCAAACAATATGCTATGGAAATCAACACAGGGGCCTACCTCACTTTGAGTTGAAGTTTCCTCATTCTTATCCGATACTGCGTCATTTTTGTTAGGCGTTGCTTAATCTTATGCACAAGCAAATTGGGCCAAAATTCCTACATAATGAAATAAAGAAAGCAATGTGATGAAACAGACTTTAAATTTACATGAATATTGGAATGCCAATACACATCAGCTAAAAATGTATACAAGATGCTTGTTGATGACTTCCATTGCTTTCTCATAATTCCTGGGTAATTTGACTCTCTCCCATAATTTATTCGGCAGATGAGCTCTTTCAGCAGTTTTCATGTATAGGTAGAAAATACCTGCGTCACCAATAAAAGGAAAAAATATATAGCATCAAGATAATTTATGGTGGTAATTAAGCGTAGATCCCATTGAGAATACAGAGCAGAACCAAAGTGCATATCAATAAACTGAGTCAACTGATGCATTCATTAGCCACTGTATCAACATCTACACAATCTGATATGTTGTATATTTGAACTCGTGATTTCTTATGTCATTTTCATCCAAACAGACAAACCATTGAGCAATTCTCATTAAAAACTAAAAAGGATCTCATAGAAGTGTATGCTCATATTCTTCATATGGGCAAAAAAAAATAGGTCACTGTGTTCGACCCCATTACCAGGAATTCTGAAACAATTAAATTGTTGTTGTCTGAATTGTCAGCCCTTTGATAAATTCATATTGATTGTGAATGTGCGTCGTCATATTTCATATCCATAAATCTTAATAGTCCCGAATAATTAATTGCCACAACATAAAGATCAACCATCTAACAAAAGCAACTGTAGGGAAAATCTGATACCTGGATACTCCCCAGAACTCGCGTACCCATATCTGGACACGTACCGGATACGGATATGTGTCGGATACGCGGGATACATATCTGGTGCGTATCAGGTATTTTCAGGTATTTCAAATAAATAAATAAACTTGGATCTCTCTCCGATACTTCTGAACCAAACAATAACCCTCTCTACCCCACTCTCACCCTGTAGACCAGAGATCATAGCCCGTGTGTGCCCATCTCTCAGCCCGCTCCTAACCCTAACCTAGCCGCCACCGCCGCTTCCGGCCTGTCACCGCCACGTCGGCGGTAACCCGTGTTAGCTATCGCTCCCAGCCTGTCCTCACCACCTCAGCAGCAGCCTGCGCCCGCGGGAGCCATACCCAGTCACCACAATCCCCGCCGGCCGCCGTCCCCGGCGGTCTCCACTACCCGCCATCCCCTCCTGCTGCCACTCCCCGCCGTCGCTGTGAATGCCTCGTTGTCGCCCACTCGCCCTTAGCCAAGCCGAGCAGCCAACAAAGCAGCAAGCAACAACAATCAACACAAAAGGCAGTCAGCAACTTAGATAATATACTGCAGTTTTACTGCTTTGCAAATTAGAATGGTTGATGGTTTGGTCATTACTCAATTTATTGGTAACTATAGGATCACTATTCCACTCCCTCTGATGGATCCGGCAAGGGAAACCGGGACAGGGTCAAGGACAGCGAGTTCCACTCCCTCTGTTGGTTCAACACCAACTGCAACATCGGGAGGATCATCATCATCAAATGTGTTGGTTAATGCCTGCGTCACTCCAGCAAATGACGATGAGGAGAAGCTTTTATGGCGTTATGTTGAATTGCTAGAAAAGACCGAGAAAGGGAACGGGAAATGCAAGGTTTAGATGTAGACTTTGCGATCGAAACTTCAGCGGAAGTTATTCATGGATTAAGGCCCTGTTTGTTTCAGCTTCTAGCCAGCTTTTAGCCCCAGAAGCCAGAAGCTCAAACAAACAAACAGCTTTTGGAACCCCCTTCAAAGAAGCCAAAAGCCACCAAAAGCCCAATTTGTACTGTGATATGAGCTTTTTCCAGAAGCTAGTTTTTTGTGGCTTCTCCCAGAAGCAGCTTTTAGAGAAGCTGCAACTCAAACAAGGTCAAACAAACAGGGCCTAAGGCACACTTGCTAAGGATTTCTGGCTTAGGCATTGGTGCTTGTCCTAAGGTCTCAGTTCCGGTGCTTACACATCTTCGTGAAGAAATGGCTAGAGCTGAGGCGATCACTTCTAAGAGCTTGCCAAGGGACATTCCATTGCCACCGGATGGTGTGGGCTCAAAGAAAAGAAAATCGGCTATTGAAGCAAATTTCAATCAAGATATTCGTGCAAAACTTGATTGCATGATTGCTAGGATGTTCTACAAAGTAGGTATCATCATTCATCAAGACATCCAATTTAGTTTGCTTGCATTTGTTTATCTATACATACATGTATATGCTTATTTATTTATTTTACTTACATTTGTTTATCTATAGGTCTACCATTCAATGTTGCAAGAAACCCATTTTTTATGAAGTCCTTCACCTTTGCTGCCAACAACAACATTGGTGGTTATGTTCCTTCTAACTACAACAAGCTTAGGAGAACTCTTCTTGCCCAGGAAAAGACCCATATTGAGAGGATGTTGCAGCCCATCAAAACAACATGGAGATCAAAAGGTGTGAGTGTTGTGTCTGATGGGTGGTTAGATTCTAAATGATATGTGGTGGGGCAAAGTTGTCTACATTCTTGATTTCACAGAGTCTATCTACTCTATGATACGTGCAGCTAATACCGACAAGCCATGCCTCCATTTGATCTATGAGATGTGGGATAGTATGATAGAGAAGATGAAGAAAGTTATATACCGCCATGAAGGGAAAGAATTGCATCATTTGTCTTGCTTTTGCTCACTTGTGCATGAGATCTTAATCTTCCGATGGGCAAAGAGCAATACTCCCTTGCATTGCTTGGTGCACTTCCTAAATCCTAAATATTTTTCTATTGCTTATTTCTGATTCTTATTAATCCTGTGCTATATTACTATGTAATGTGTTGCTGATTTTAATTCATAATAATAAATAGGTAGTACTCTGAAGCTTGGCTTATAGAGATTCCTGATCAAGCACCACCCCATGAAGATAAGAAGATTTCAGATATGAGAAACAAATGCTTTAGGAAAATGTTTGGGCAAGTTAATGAAGAGTTGGTCAAAATTAAGAAATAGTTTGTTGATTTATCTCTATTTGGCGCTGGTTTTAGTTCATTTGATTCCATTGAAGACAGAGCCTATCCAGAGCCAAAGCAATGGTGGGGTATTCATGGTAACTGTGTTCCAGAATTGAGGACATTGGTGTTAAAAGTTACATGGACAGCCTGCTTCATCTTCTTGTGCTGAAAGAAACTGGAGCACTTATGATTTGATTCATAATTCGATGAGAAACAAGTAACTTTCTGTCTCTACTATGCCATTTAATTATTTATTGCATAAATGTTCTTGTGATGTAAATAATTGTTTGCACTTACTTTGTTGTGGACTAAAATCTGCACGTGTGGAGGATTTAGTATTTTTGCACCAAAATTTGCGTCTCCTTTTAAGGAAATCTGAGGAATATTTAAGTGATCCAACAAGAATGTGGGATGTTAGAGGAGATAGCCATGAAGTATTTGAGTGTGGTGCTGATTTTCTTCAGGAAGCTAGCCTATCACTTGATGTCCCTGAATTGGAGGCAATTCTAGATGATATGGCTGAACTTGATCTCAACCCTAGTGGAGGACCTTCGGTGGTAGCAGATGAAAGCTACATCTAATTGTCTTGCTAGTTGCTTTCAATCTCTATGTTCTGGAGTTTGTGATTTGTGGAATGTGAACAATGACATTATGAGGGTATGGGTCTATGATACTATGAGTATGAGACATTAGCTCTATGTTATGTAATGTTTGTGAACTTAAACTATTATTAGTGTGTTTTTGTGAATTGTCTTGGCTATGCAATGTTATTATTGACTTGACGTCCAAATGTCTATTGTTTACAAATTATTACTAATACATTGTTTGTAATAATATGTACACATGCATTCATGGAGATTGGAGAGTGGACAGTGCAATGATCAACCATGGTTGAGGACGCAACAATGCAACATTAATCAGGTAACAAACTAACAATATGTTCCTTTTTTACTACCTTTTTTATTTTCTACATTTTGTATAATTACATATATATATATAAACTATATATATATAGAGAGAGAGAGAGAGAGAAAGACTAGCGTACTCTAGGGTGTACGGATCTCTCCATACTGCCAACGCGTTTTTGAAATCCGAGATGCCTAATAACTGATCCGAACCGTTGACCTTGTTCGTCTCACTGAAATGTAGCCAATGACCAAGTTTCATATTTTTTTGAATTTTTCTACTATTTATTTTGTATTTTCAAAAATCAAATATTCTAGTTTTACTATATATAAAACTGTATCCCCTTATTCTAGTTTTTACTATATATTTCGTATCCCCTTATTCTAGTTTTTACTATTTATTTTGTATTTTCAAAAAACAATTATTCTAGTTTTACTATATATATATAACTGTATCCCCTTATTCTAGTATTTTCAAAAATCAATTATTTATTTCGTATTTTCAAAAATCAATTATTTCATATTTTTACTATATATATATAACTGTATCCGCTTATTCTAGTTTTTGAAAAATTGCCAAATCGTGGTATCACGTATCTGTATCCACGTATCAAGGCAACATAGGTTAGAACTCTGAAAGGGCAGTGCAGCATCGGAACTATTAAGTTAAAGATTGTCAACCCCAAGAAAGTGAACAAAAGCTTCCCGGTCATCATTCATATTTTCATCTTCCGCAATCTACACAAACCTTGTCTTGAATATCAAGAATATGAACTACTATGCCAAGGTGCCGCCTTTGCAAAGCCCACATTGTGTGCCTTCATCCTTTTTCGAGTGGCTAGTTGAAACATCCAACTCTCAAAGCCCCTTTGTAGACCATAACAACTAGAACTTGTAACACAATACCTCTCTTTTTTGCTGCCCCCATCATCGCACAAAGGAACTGCTTTGAAATTTGTTGTTGAAAGAAGTCCAGGCAATAGGAACATCATGGCAGTAGCAAAGGCACAGTGGGAAAGTACATGATAAAAGGTAATTAATTCCTTGTCTCTAGGTATCAGCAAATCAGGATTCAGGAGTCCCAATTGTGATAGTCATCAGTCTATGTCCTAGAGTCTAAACTGGTCATGACTTATAGTCAAAGTCATATTAACATAAACAGGGGAGTTCAGGGTGCATTGTTCAAGCCAAAAACAACCTCAACGTGTGTCGACGTATGCTAAACCGGGGTTTACCGTCAGCAATGATTTGAATGGGGTATTGCGCTGGATCTCAAAACTCGATGGTACCACAGGACAAGGATTTAGACAGGTTCAGGCCCTCGCGGTGGAGGTAATACCCTAGTCCTGTGTTCTGGGATTATGAGTATTCTCGTGTGTATGTATCCTGAACTGGGGTCCCCTACCCCCCTTTATATAGTGAGTGAGGCAGGGTTATAACATAGAGTCCCGGCCGATTACACGGTAAGATTCCTATTTCTATCTTTCCTTATCTACAACATACTTGCCAATAGTTACAATCTCGCCTTCCCTTATCAAGATAGGCTTTTGGAAGCGCCCCACCTTGTCGTGCAAGGCAAGACACAATCTGGGCTACACGTACTAAGGTATGGCCAACTCAGCCCACCCCCTGTTAGGTGATTTTCGCGGCCCATTGAGGATACCCGGGGTCCGTGTATTCCACAACGTGCATTGCTCACTTCATTGTTCATGTTGAAAAAAATATCTCTTACACCTCCATTTACTAGCTCTCTCAATCCTAATCAATGTTTACCTTCCCCATCTAGTAACTTGTGTTTTATTGGTAGGCACACGAGAGGGATAGCATGAATGATTGCTTCAATCTCAGATCTAACACCCCCAGCACAAAATTAGCACTTCGATGAACATGTACATGTTATGCACAATGACCATTTTGCATGTCCAATAAAACCCGAGCTCTGTTAATTTTTATGCTTTTAGTGTAGTCTTTCAGAATCTTCTGGTATTCATATAACTCGCACAGCAGTTTTACACCTAATCCATATTAAGTGATCATCAAACAATACCATGTTCTCCTAAAATGGTACAGCTAAATTTAACAAGTCACTTTACAAAGAATTGATATTGACAGAACCTATCATGGTACAGGGTGCCCTAACAAAACATAATCTTTCTGGTGATACTCTTACATGTTTCGTTGCTGCCAACAAAGTTTTTCAATCTTTCAGTGGAGAAGATTTTTAGGCTTTAGTCAAAACATAAATTGTTCTTGCGCAGTAAAGGTTCAACGACTTTTAGCAAGTTGACCTTTGAAGGAGGAATAAACTGGTAATTATTTTGTTTTCTTTGATACTCCTGCTGACCTGGACCAAGCACAAGTTTTCTTATGAGTTTATGCAAGTTTTATGATGTGGTGAATGCATTATGCATAGGAGTTGAGGTTACTTGATAAGTGACTGACTAGTTTTTTTTATTTTGGACAGAAATAGTAGGAGAGATAATTACAGCAGGATGTACAAGATGGAAGGGATTGGGTAGCATATTATTGAGTCCCTTTTGGTTCTATGGGCTTCCAATTAATTCATTCATGCATTTCATAATTGATTATGTCATATTTCTAAAGCAGTCTGAGTTTGGTGACAAGAAAAGGGATGTGGTGTAAGGTTTTGAGCTGAGTTAAATGGTGGTATATACATGGATAACCTTGTGCATGATTAAACCTGGAATTGAGAAATAGTCTCATCTATTTAATCGCCAAGAGCTCGCAACTTTCTTTGTGCCTCTAATGTGATGTAAACAAACTGTGTGCTAATTGAACAAATCAACAAATGCTATATCATCTATAGATCCCATACAAAATTGCGGTGCCTAATACTCATAGTATGTAGCATACTATGATTTATAACCTAAGGTTGTCAAAAGCTTAACAAAATATCGAGCAATTCAGTCCAACTAAATCAGGAAGGTTATTTAAAAAGACACGTGGAGGCCGAGGAGTGATCACCATCGTGGTCCCGGATGGTGGCGTAGCGGCTGTTGGCGAGTGGGCAGGAGCTTCGGTTGCAGATGCCCGTGGCGTTGTAAGGGTTGCGGCAGAATATCCCCGTCGTGATCCTGCGAAACCACCGTCGGCGCATCCGATTCATCGTCAGACGGAAGAACACCGCAAGGGGAACCTAGCCAGGAAGCCCAATAAGGGAAGTCAACTGCTGAGATACTTCGCCATGAAGCTGCAGTGGTTGTGGCGGATGCAGTGCCATATCACGTCGTCGCTCATCGTGGATGCCTCCTGCTTGCGCTCGCGCCGGTACAGCAGCAGAGCAGCTTAAGACTGAGGCGGCGAGCCCCGGTCGTGCAGGCACCGCACCTAATACGCCGGCGGCGGCGAGCCCTGGAGGGTGGCTAGGGTTTTGGGAGGCTTCGGCTTTGCCGCAGCGGTGGCGCGGAATAGCGGTGATGTCGGAGGGGCAGGCGGCGGCAGGGGGGAGAGGTGAAGCCGTGAAGCTACTGGGATGGTGGCGGAACGCAGCTGTGGGCTTTCCTCTGGGTGTTGAGCTTTTTCTCCTAGGGTTTGTCATGCTTGGACAGGCCTCATTTCCATGTGCTGGGCCCTCCACTTGCTACCTTTTCCACCTTGCCAAGCCCAGACCAATTCGTTTCGCCGTCCTACTCAACTAATCTTCGGCTGGTGGCCGTTGGCCGCCGCTGCACAAGTCGAAAAAAAACTAACCAATGTTAGAGGTTAAGACAACTCATATAATGGTAAAGATGGCTTAGAGACAACTGCATATTTTTTATGACATTTAATCATGCACAAGATTTTTTAATTCACGTGTAGAGTCATCTCTTACATTAGAGACGGCTCAACTCTCTATACGCACCCTCTCTCCTCCACATCATTATCTATCATACATGGCAAACCATATAGATGGCTTAGAGACAGCGCCTCTGTCACGTGAGGAGGTGTTGTAGCCTTTATTTCGTGGTTGGGTTCAGTTTTATTTCTGTTGAGCTAATAATTAAAAGTTTTAAAAAATAGGTATGGAGAGGTTAAAAAAATATTCTTTCGATCTTTAAATAAAATTTACAAAGTTTTTAAAAAAATATAAAATGTTACACCGAATAGGCTATATAAAAATAATAAATTTTAAGCCAACCGAACAAAATCGGATCAAACCGCGAATCAAAGAGGGTTGTCATCACAGCATCACGCCGCTCCACCCGATCACACCCTAGAAGGCCATCCTCCCCGTCTCTCTTTTCATCGCAATATGTGTGAGCAGAGAAGGGAATTAAGTTCTGTGTGGCAGTCACTCGATTTGATTGCTCACATTGGAACTTGCGATCACCAAAGCTTGTTACATTATTTGTTTTATAGAAATGGTGGACAACATGATAGACTACTAGCATGTAAAGATGGATTTTTTTTCATGCTTTAGAGTTGTTGCAATGTCGAAGTTTGGTGAAAGTATATAATACTATGGTACATACTTCCATACTCTCGACTCTATATCCAATATTCAATCCGATACACAATGATACTTATACTCAGCTTGATACCCTGACTCGATATCTCCAATATTCAATAATAAACACCATATAAGGAGATAACCAATACTTGATGATCACCTGATGGGACGGATGCGGTGTCCTAATCTTCTAGTGAGCTACACGAGGTAAATTCGGTAAGTGTCACACAACCTAAATGATCCGTCAACCAACCATGATGGTGACTGAAAGTCTTGGTGATCGCTAAACCATAACAAAACAAAAGTTATCAATCGAACCAGAGGCACGATCGACCTATCCATGAAGGGCGAATTCCTGCAAGAAATGAGAGAACGAATAAGAACACAATATAAGCAATCTTAATGTTGTGAATAAAGATGAAGTATAAACTGAAGTTGGGGTTTCGATATCTCAATCTTGTTGATCTAGCTGGCACAAAAAGAAAGAGACGAAGTCTCACACCAACATGACGAACTCAACTAAACAAAAACCGAGGAAAACTAAGCTCGGCGGTGGCCATATGTAGTGCGGCGGTCAAAGGAGGGGCGCCATCCACACAGGAACCCATGCGCAGGCAACCATAGGAGTACATGGGCCTTGGGCCAAAAAAATACTGCGACGCGGCAACGGACAGGTTCTGTTTGCGTACATACTTTGACATTCTCATTGCATTGGATGGAATTTTAGAGGTGAGGTCGAATTGTTAGAAAACTTATATTTTAAACATTCCGTAGAGTGCTCACTTGCTTCATTTGGACATCGTATTTGGCCTGGGAGTCCATTTGAAGGTGAGCTGCTATTGGATGAATGAGTTTGACTAGGCGACAACTTGGACTTCCTCTCAACTTGGGCCCAGTGGTCGAAGACTTCTTGAGACTTCTTGGAACTTGGATATGGCAAGCTGATCCTCCATGATTATATGTAGGCATATATGCAGTGCACTTTATCTAAAATTTATCCCTCCCATTGCCCTTGATATGTACCAAGAGGCACATCAAGCTTAGGAGAAATGATTTACCTATTCGATGGAGATGACGAAAGAAGGGAGGAGCAGATCATATGTCTCACCGAGCAGTGTTCGGCAGCGTGGTTTTCCATCTCTCGTAACTCTCAACGCTGCACTCTGCATAGGCAATGGAATTTCTCCACAAGCCTTTGCGTCTATTCACTACAGGAATTCGAGGTATTGACATCGGCTAGAAGCCGACATAAATAGCTATTTACGTCGGCATACTGACGTAAATAAGCCGACGTAAATAGATCGGCGTTCGACGTAAATAGCCCTTATTTTCATCGGCCTCATGGGTAACGTAAATAATGGCCCTCGGATAGGGACGTCGCCATGGGCCACTTGGGAAACGTAAATATCCTTTGCCCTGTTTACGTCATCCAGGTCGACGTAAATACACAGCTGTCGGGTAGGTCTATGGCAGCTGGCACTAATGTTATTTATGTCGACCTGGCCGACATAAATTCTGGAATCTTATTTACGTCGGCTGAGCCGACGTAAATACTGGGTGGTTTGCCGACGCGTAATTCGAGTATTTACGTTGGCCTCGAGAACGTAAATACTTGAGCTGCTGGCCGGCAAAATAGCCACCATTTTTTTGCTTAATTCCAGCAGCATCGAATGTTAAACAGCAATGGTTTTACACTAATGCAATCATCTTATTTTGCTCAATCCAATTCATACATCTCCAGGATCAACAACATAACAAGGTGAAAGATAACGGTTTCTCTTCGTTGCCGGCATGGTGAGCAGGGGAAGCTTCCTGTTGTGTTGTTCGATCAGGTCCTTTAGTGAATTTGTTGTAATTTCAAATTTGTTCTTGGACTTGGTTGTAATTTCGTGGAAGCTTAAGGAATGAAAGAGTGGTCTTGTTCTCAAAAAAAAAAAAAAACAACAAGGTGAAAGATAGATTCACAACATAAACAATATAACACAATCTGTAATATAACACAATCCGCGATAAGGGAGTTAAACCTTCCGCGCACCTGCGGTACAAACTTTATAGCATAGATTTTACAAAAAAAAAATGCTCCTAGGGGCACCACCGCAAAGTAATGCGAATTATATTTTACTACGCTATATAGAGCATAGTTCTCTTTCAACCTGCTTCCTCACCGTGCCACGTCGCCTGTTTTTTCACGGCCGTCCGATCAACACGAACGACAGCCCAGATCGTGCCACGCCACCCCAACCGACCTTGCTGGACGCGTGCCACTACGCCGCCTTCGCCACCTGTAGCCTCCTCCCGTCGCTAGTATATTACAAACTTCCTAGCGACTATCCCAAGCTAGGAAGCCTGTTCGAGGCTCCATGGAGCCTAAGCTAGATTGGTATCCACCCTCCATCTTTTTGGATCAGAATGATATACTCAATATGCAAATTAACGGATCTTCTAAATGCATACCCATTAAGATAATGGTATTAATGCACTTTTAAAATCACTCACTAACCATGTATTTAATGCACTTTTCAAATTAATTGAACGGATTAACATGTCTATCCGTGTATAGGTGCCAAGCAATATCTTCGTGTACTTATTGTTGCAATAGAAAAACGATTGAAAACGATACGTACTTAACGTGATGCATTATGTGATGCATTGAAAAATGATACGTGCTTAATGTTTTGGCAGAAAGCAAAATCAAAAGAATAAGAAAGCGGGCCTACTAATGTTGAAAATTTAATCAGTTTCTTAAGAATGCATTACAAGAGATCAAACCAATCAATTCTCCTCGTAAGTTGTAACCACTTACTAGCGAGGTAAGCGCGCCCATGGCGCGCCGACCGATTGATCTCAGCGATAAAGAATTGGCCTAAAGAAATAATTAACGTTTTATTTCGATCAGGTTCAAATCAATAGCCCATTAAAGTGTAGAGGTTAATAATTCAGAGTTTTTTTAGCAAAATTTCAAAGGATAGAATGATGTAATCAATTATGTGAAACCTATTTATTTTTAACGCTTAAATGTTTTGATGGACCTTGCCATGCAATTATGGTTATATGGCTCCATTCTTAAGCCTTATTTTTCATTTTTTATTCCATGGAGCGCTGACCTTTAACTATAATTATATTTTTTTGAAGTTTTTTTTATCCTTCATCTCCATTATCTGTTATGTTTCTTGTGTAATATTTAAATCTTTGCATGAAATCATAAGACAAAATGACGGTTCAATTCTACAATGGTTCGATTCTGTAGATTTTTTAAGCTAAGTATAAAAGCTAGAATGAATAGTTTAGGGTTTTTTATTTCGTTATTCAAAAGTATTATATGGTTTAGGGTTTTATGTACGAAACCCTTCATTTTTTATTGTAAACCTAAACCATAGAAAAGTATTGTACCCCATCAAAAATAAAATCCTTAGTTATAAGGCTGCATTATGAAAACATTTATTTTTTAGGAAAATTTAACTTTGGATGTTCTTTGTGGAAACATGGCTTAAAAACTTTTGGACGTTCTTTGTGTAGACATGGTTCGGAAACTTTCAATTTTTACGGTTTTTTTGTGACCTACAATAAATAAAGCCGAAAAGTGATAATCGAGAAAAAATATGCCCGTAATAAGAAAGAGCCATTTTTTTTTTGTAAATTTGGACTTAAAAAAATCTGAGCAGCACCAATCTTTTGTAGATGTTCTTTTTGCAACCATGGTTTAATTTTTGAGAACTTACAAATTAATTTGATTTTTCTGCGGCCTAAAAAAAAGAGACGACAAAGGCAAAAAAAAAAAAAGTGCACAGCAGCTCGGAGACTCGAAAGCTGGGCTGTAGCGTAATTAGCATGAGAAGAAAAAAAGCACAGGAACGTAGCAGCGCATGGGAAGAAAAAAAGCACAGCAAGTCAGCAACACACGCGGTGCTATGCGGGCGCTGGAAAAATAGCCGAATAAGGCAGCGCACCGGGGATTCGAACGCCGGTCTGCCGACCGAGCGCTAGCGCTGCTAGCCAACTAGCCAATTCACCCGCCGTGTTGAGAACCCGCCAGAAGAAATCGTTTTATATATAAATGATGTATGGACGGCCGGATCTGATTTCGCGAGACGATCGAACGGGCCTGGCTTTTTCGGTGACGCGGCTTAGCGCGGCAAGAGCGGGCGACGTGGCCTATCCTGGAGGCGCGCTGGTAGCGCCTTGTTAGATAAAAGTTGATTTGAACGCAGAATTGTGTTCGGAACATTTTAGTTTATGTATGCCAACTTGAATTCCTAGTAAGAACCTACGAAAATTCGGTACCTGACGATCACAGGAGATGACATGTATAGAGAAGCTTTGTTGCGGCAAGAATCCGAGACAGCTGAAGGCTAGACTTCGGTCACTTGGCAGCGAAGCGGGACTGATTGCTGGGCTCAAGCGTGGGTTGGCAACTAAGATGCTGCGAGAAAGGTGCGAGGATGCTTTCCGGAGGAATATGGTGCGAATATTCCTTTTCGGGAGTGAGTTAGAGAGTATGTGTGTTGTACACCGTTGATCCTCATATCAAGGGTGGAGGCAACCCCTAGGGTTTTGGGGGTCTCACCCGTGAGGCTATAAATAGAGGTGAAGGGGGGCACCTCCTCCTCACCCCTTGAGCTAGAAGTTTTAAATTTACGAGAAGGGTGTGTGGAAGAGGGAGGGTGACACCTGCGAGTGTTTGTGATCGCGAGAGCGGCTAGTAATCTCCCAACTATCTATGCAATGAAATCAAACAAGTTTTTTCAAGTTTATAGATTGTTCTTGCTAGTTCTTACTTTTGATCTTGTTTCTATGTTGGTTTTGTTTCAACTAGTTTATTTGCCTTCTCTCCTTCTCCATGATTATAATCCATGATGCCTTGAGTTAGCTTATGTGTTTTGACACCTTCCTTGCAAAATAGGATAGGCTAGAGATCAAGTTTTACGTGTTTGATTTTTAGAAAAATCTAGAAAATCAGTTTTTAGTTATTTTTGTTGAAGATGGTGCGTGGCTCTTTTATCTATCCATTGAAAAAATTTGGAGTCATGTTCTTGCACCGTTTGGGAGTAGTGAGGTGAACACCGAGCTCCAAACCTTCTGCTCGATGTTCCTGATGGCTTGTGGTTTTTTTACTTTTAGTGTTTTCTCTATGAGGAGTTTTGAGGAGATTTTTGTTAGTGTTTCACGACTCATTGGTTAATAGGGAGAAATATTTTGGAGCAACAGATACCCATCATCTCTCTACTCCAAGTGAGAACAAAGTCTGGAGAATCTATTTTTACTTTTCTGAAAGTGCTTGTACTGATTTGGCTTGATGTTCTCTATTAAAGCAAGGTTTGAATTGATTCTCTTTTGTTCGAACACTACATAACCAGGATTGTGATTGAAAAAATCGCCACATATTTCATGGCTCTCATCCATGCATGCTAGGGGTACACGTAGTTGTCGAAGTTGTTTGTGTCCTGAAAGGATGATGAGTTTGAGGAGCACCGGTTCGAAGAAAAATCTTCAAGACTCCCATTCACCCCCTCTAGTCACCATATATGGTTTTCAACTGGTATCAGAGCAAGGTTTTGTTTATTTTGTATGATTTACCCCGATCTTTTAAAACTTTTCTTTGATGCCTCTTGTCTATCTCTCAGAGACTTAACAAACGTGGACTTTGCTAGCTATAGTATAGACAGTAAGATAACCTCTGGCACTTGCCAATTTCTTGGCACTTCTTTTGTTTCTTCGTACTCTAGAAAGTAGTCGAGTGTAGCACAATCCATTACTGAGGCTGAGTACGTCACTGTTGCTATCTGTTGCAGTCAGGTGATATTGTTATGCTCTACCTTAAAAACTTTATGTTGGTTCAAGCAAGTGTGCCACTCCTTTGTGACAACACCTCTACAATCAACATTGCCAAAAACCTAGTGCAACATATCGAACAAAGCAAATTGACCTAAGGTATCACTTTCTTAAGGACCATGTGGAGAATGGTGATATAGTCTTGTAATTTGTGAACACTAGTCACCAGCTGACAAGTCGCTGGACAAGGCTAGGTTTGAGGCTCTTTGGGAAGAGCTTGGGGTGGTGAGATTAGCAAGCCTATTTATAAGGGGAGCTAACTATTTTACTATATGTAATATATCTTTAATGTTTTCCCTGCATTCCATGTGGGGTGCATTTTGTCTTGTTTAGTCTGTCTTGCGCTGTCAGAACACTCTTTACTTAGATTTCTGGCGTGATTTGGCACGGACCTCTCATCTCGTGATTAGGTTGTTATCATGTGTAATAGGAAGATTTCTATCCTCTTCCTAGATAGGATTCTCACAACCTTATAGGAGTCTTTAGTATTCGAGGTGTAGTGTTGTATTCCCTTGTAAAATGCGTGGGGCAGATGAGAGCGAGTCTGAGCTTGAGTGTTTTTTTATTCTTGTCTCAATCTTTGTCAAAGGCCCGGTGCATTCTTTTGTTTTCTGACTCCTTATTCATTGTTGCTGTTTTACATGCACATTCTTTTAGGATGAAACTTTTGACTCATTTGTTGAGGAGTTTTCGAGAAACTTTCCATTAGCATATAGACTTTTTTTGGAGCCTTGTCTATTATGCTTTTGAATGTCGGCCTGATAAATTGCCTTTGTTATTCTCATCATAGCTTGTGCTAACCGGTTTAATGGAGAGCGAGGTTAAAAAAATGCAAATGTTTTGATTTTCAAAAATAGATATGGCTTGAGATCTTCACTTTCGAAGTGTTGTTGCTTAGTGTCTTATGGTGAAATCTTTTGTTATACAAAATCTTTTACTGTAAATGAAAAAACAAAAATATGCAATTTCTTGTTTTGAAGAGTTTCACCAATTATTCTTCATGAGACAGCGTGTCATTACACAAAAGAAATATGAACGTGGAAGGAAATCGGATAGCCAAGACGGTTGAATCCTGTTGCGACCCTGGCTTCACCAGGATCCACTCACGATCGATTACTAGTTCCAAAGATCAATACTAGCAACGCATGAGCGACAATTGTCGAACATCATCACAGAAACACAATTAACTAAGAAAATAACTGATGAGGACATCGCTACATCGGATACACCCATGGGATCAATGACCAAAGTCCTTACAAGTGACCCGCGACCTTTGATCAACATGCAAGGACCAAACACACGAGCCAGTGCACGACAAGTCAATTATCAGGTAAACTCGTTTCTTGGGTTAAATAATTATACTTTGGAGAATAGACTGCTACCTAATGCCAATATTATGCATAGGAAGTTGAACAAGGACCAGCTACAAGGCACCAACACCCCAATTAAGGCATTAAAGCATGGTGGGAATGCAAAGGATTCCACTCGGCCATCAATGACCAGTCTGAATGAAAACGGCCCAGAGAATGCAAATGGACTCCGATTGAACGTGTGAGCACTCATTGGAAAGATAACTTCGCCATCTTTCCAATGGATCCAACCTCATCTTCAAATTCCAAGTGAGCTGGCCGCAGCAGTCAAAACATCTCGCGAACAGAACCAGTCTTTTGCTCTTCTTGGGTGCTGCGTCACCATTAATTTGGACTGAGTCCCCATGTATTCCTAGTGCGTGGGAGAACCTTCTAGGAGCCATCCTTCTTCCCTATATATTGGGAAGACTCTTTCTTTTCTGTTTAGGTTTTGTTCATTTGTTGTTGTCTTCCAGATTGGAGAAACACTCTCGAAATCCCTAGTGTCGGTTGACCTATCGATTCCGAGCTTCGTAACCTCAGTTCGAGTGTGTGCTTTATCCTTGTTCTTGCGAGTTCTTCGATTGCTTGCAAGGATAGACCTTCGTGGTCAGGTCATCCGGCTTTGGCACGGTTGATAACAATCAGAGTGTGGTTTAGCGATTATGGGCGCTTATCCTTGCGTGGTTCAGAGTCGGATCGCCAAAGTCATCCTCCGCCCAAATCGAAGTTATCCTCTCACCGAAGATCGGGAACCCGTGAGCGCATCATTTGGTATCAGAGCGCATCATTTGGTATCAGAGCGACGGTTGACCGGTGAGTTTGTATCTTGTTTAGTTGTGTTCTTCCTATAGTCCAGAAAAAGTTTGCCCCACAAAAAGATTATTTACCCGCTGTCCAAGCCCCTTTGTGCCTTTTCAATTGGTTATTTCTGTTTGTTAAGTTGAGTTTGTGTTCGTTCTAGTGTTGTCTTGTTGCTGTTCGTCTTCTTGTTCATCTTCCCATACCAAATTCCACCTATAACACCCAAAAACAAAAAGACCAACCTCGGCCAGAAATTTCCCATTTCTACAGCTGCCGCTAAAAACGCCATATCTCCCTATTCCCTAATCCTTTTTGAGTGAAACCAAAAGGAGAAGATTCCAGACATGTTGTTCTATCAACCTACCAATTTTCAACCCCATACATGAAAGAACCAAGGACTTATGGATGTTTGATTCAGACTTTGTTGCTGTCCTGAAATCTGCAGATCAGTTCAATTGTGAATTTTGTGTGAATTTCTCTGTTCGTTTTCAGAAAGTTGGCCCAAAACAAAAGTTGTTGGAAAAGCCGTCAGAAATAAGTGTCAAAAATTTCATAAGCAAAGAGTCACCTGACAAAGAGTTACGGCCAAAATACCAACCTGCTGTCTTGTGGGCTGAAAAACAGAAAACTAGAAGTTGGTTCAGATTTGTGTTTCCTTGTTCCATAGAGCAAATCCGTGGCTTGCCGAGTGTCTATCACTTGTTGTCATCTCCTCATACTTGCTTGAGCCTATTATTCATCTTTGTTTGATCAGCAACATAGGACATTTGCTAGTTTGAACACTTATTCAATTTGTGCAAATCTGAAATTAACTGATTGTTTCCATTGCTACTCATACATAGCCTGTCCAAGCTCCACTTTCTACTAGCCATACAGGTGATAGTCTTGCAATCGCTTTACTCACATTTGAGATTGGTTTATCACGAACCAGCCGCCTGCTGAACCACTTGTTGCATTTGTAAGAATTGGTAAGAACTTGGTAAGAGCTCTTGAGAGATGTGACCTCAATATTTTCAGCACCTAGTAGTTGATAGGGTTTCACATATTTTGGTGTGCTATCCTTGTTTGCTACTAACCATGGCAGGGTTTTATGGAGATAATGGTTTCAAGCAATATCGAAGAATGGAATGATTTTCACCGCAGCCAATAAGCAACGATTTAACATCGAACATGAGAGATTTAGATCGCACTTTGCATGAGAGCTCTCCTCATGTTGGAAGGAAAATTTGTCGACCAATAAGAATGATGCACCATCTCCAACTCATGAACAAGGTAATCTGAAGTGTGTCTTGCCACCTCTCGATATTACATATGATCCTAAAGCTTACATTGATTGGGAAATTGCGGTTGACAACTAATTTAGAAAATATGACTTGTCCGAAAAACAAAAGATTAAGGTCGCCACTAGTGTGCTAAATGGATTTACATTAATATGGTGGAATACTAGAAAAGAGGGACAACCTCATAGCTGGAATGCCATGAAGAGATTTATGAGAGATATGTATGTTCTTGATTACCATGCTGATTTCTTGAACACTAAACTCCAACGCTTAAAACAAGGCAATAAAAGCGTTAAGGATTACTTTGAACAATTGCAAAATCATTTGCTGCTGTGGGTTAGATGAATGCGAGGAAGCTACTGAACTTCGGTTTTGAGAGGGCTTAATCAAGAAATCCAGGACATTATTGTTAATAAAAACTATAACTCACTCTCTCATTTGGTTAAGCTTGCTTGTAAAGCTGAAAATCTCATTTTGGAAGAAATAAAATGCTTGATGCTATGAAGGAAGAGATTTCTAAATTTCATGAAGTAATTTGTGCAGAAGAAGATAATTCAATGGACAATTTGCATGCTCTTGTGTCTCCTTCTTCGCTAACCTTTTGCGGAGATTGGAAAGAATGAAGAGATTGAAGTTCATATGGTCAAGCATGGGGCATTCCTTCACCAAGGTGCTAGATGAGACCGCACCTTCCATACCGACTAACCAGATCATGTTTGATAGCAATTATGCCATTGTTGGCCCATGGTCTAATGGAAATAAGATACATCGTAACATACTTGTTGATGAAACATTGAGTGCCGAACAATTTACACCACTTCACGACAATGGAGATGAGATCACCATGGTTACCAAAGAAACACCTGTTACAACACCTACATCATCTGAGAAGAACATTAAAGGTAATAATGGTGTTGAATCGATAGTCATCCACAAAGAAGAGGTGAGTTCTTGCAACAACACTTGTGCTGAAAGTAAAATATCTTTCTCTGAATTTAATATTCTGATTTGCATAATGTTGAATTGATTACTCACGACAAAGTTCTTTGGAAAGCATTTCATGATAAATCTTTGTGCTATGTGCTATTTGATGAACCCGTTGAACTGTCTTGTATAATTGACAAAGTTGCTGAAATTTCTAGTTCCAAAACACTAATTGATACTTGCAAATTTTATTTAATTGGAGATTATGGTGTGGACAATACTTTTCAAATATGTCAAATGTTTATCACTACCGATTTGCTTCCTGATTTGAGGTTGAATTCTTACAACACGCCATCCATTGTGTTATGTTGTGGTAGCTCGCACATAAATAAATTGTTTAATAATCACCGTATTGACATGAGATCGCTTTCATTTGCTCATATGTCGATGTGAATCACTTGTTAAAAATCTGCATCGCCCAAATAAATCATGTTCTCTTCCAAACAACTTGATACAATGTTTAGTAAAGTTGACGACTACTTCCATTCAATCGCTACCAAATGATGAGAAGGAATGGTTTCGAGAAAAACATTGCATAATTGTTTCCGTATTGAAAGCGAGAATGACAAAACAATTGATGCATACATATACCACGCAGCATACACGTTGTTCTTTTGCTCGAGCACCTTTGCAGATTGTCAAGAGACGTTGACGGTATTCGAGAAGAAGGAAGAATGATAATATCATGGCACCAATGCATATGTGGAAGTGCTCCTTCTTCCGAATCCAGTCATTCCCCGTAAGCACATCAAGATTTCACGTCATACTTTGTAATAGAACATCAACTAGAGTCGAGGACGACTCCAAAAAAAAAGAAGGGGAGAATGATGAGGACATCGCTACATCGGATACACCCATGGGATCAATGACCAAAGTCCTTACAAGTGACCCGCGACCTTTGATCAACATGCAAGGACCAAACACACGAGCCAGTGCACGACAAGTCAATTATCAGGTAAACTCGTTTCTTGGGTTAAATAATTATACTTTGGAGAATAGACTGCTACCTAATGCCAATATTATGCATAGGAAGTTGAACAAGGACCAGCTACAAGGCACCAACACCCCAATTAAGGCATTAAAGCATGGTGGGAATGCAAAGGGATTCCACTCGGCCATCAATGACCAGTCTGAATGAAAAACGGTCCAGAGAATGCAAATGGACTCCGATTGGAACGTGTGAGCACTCATTGGAAAGATAACTTCGCCATCTTTCCAATGGATCCAACCTCATCTTCAAATTCCAAGTGAGCTGGCCGCAGCAGTCAAAAACATCTCGCGAACAGAACCAGTCTTTTGCTCTTCTTGGGTGCTGCGTCACCATTAATTTGGACTGAGTCCCCATGTATTCCTAGTGCGTGGGAGAACCTTCTAGGAGCCATCCTTCTTCCCTATATATTGGGAAGACTCTTTCTTTTTCTGTTTAGGTTTTGTTCATTTGTTGTTGTCTTCCAGATTGGAGAAACACTCTCGAAATCCCTAGTGTCGGTTGACCTATCGATTCCGAGCTTCGTAACCTCGTTCGAGTGTGTGCTTTATCCTTGTTCTTGCGAAGTTCTTCGATTGCTTGCAAGGATAGACCTTCGTGGTCAGGTCATCCGGGCTTTGGCACGGTTGATAACAATCAGGAGTGTGGTTTAGCGATTGCGGGCGCTTATCCTTGCGTGGTTCGTAGCCGGATCGTCAAAGTCATCCTCCGCCCAAATCGAAGTTATCCTCTCACCGGAAGATCGGGAACCCGTGAGCGCATCATTTGGTATCAGAGCGCATCAATAACATAATATGCAAAAGTAATTGTTGCACAACCACTTATTACAATAGTTCAAATAAAACGACATAATATTGTTCAATATAGTTCGGAGTGTGGAAATTAAAATAATGCAGCGGAAATCAAGTATGACGATGCTCTAATCCAACCCTTGAATGTCAGCTAGTCTTGATCAAAATTCGGCACAAAATCCTCTTGATCTGATAGATAAACCAGACCCGATTCTGCTCCTGAATACAAATATATCTGTGGTTTGTATAGTGAGTACACGGCTACGCAGCAAGAATCCTTATAATGATGAAGGATGATAACAAGAACAGGGTAGCTATTTTGCACAAACACCTATTCTAATCATATTATTTAAAGTGTTGTAAAACAAATTTGTAAAGCGATTAATAATGGTAAGATTCCCAACAAGACACATAGCTCGGCTTCCAAAGCCCCTCTGTAGAACAACACAAGCCTTGAACAACTCAAACCAAACCAACCCATCAGCTTAAATTATTAACACATGACACTACCATTTACGACCTTCCCTCCCATGACCGTTGGAATGGCTATCATGATAGTTTTCAAACTCTGCAGAGTGTAGCACACTTTACCCATAAGCCTAGTAGTACTTTTAAGTCTTATCTCTTCCTTACGAGCATAGACCAAGTAACGATACAAGGCGATTCATTAGTTTCTTCTGTTAACACCGGTACCCTCTTCTAAGGTTTCGACACTACGAGTCCCCTCTTAAGCTAACGGACCACAGCTCGATCTTTTCAAAGTACCATGAGCTAACAGTTTTCCCTAACTAATAAGCCAGGTCTAGCACATGTTGGCTGACATGTTAAAGCTAGCACTTATGGTTGCACTTATATGGTTCGGCCGGATAAGCACACGCCAAGGGTCCTTAGACCAAGGTGACTACCTCCACCACATATCTCAATCCACAAAATCACTCGACTTGCCACCTTTAGTCTATTCACGCAGCGTAGGTTTTAGTTGATGAAATTATTAAAAAGTAACTCAGCACCTCCAATTATACCAAGTCACAAAAGTAATTAAATAATGAAAACTTAATCAACTACCACCCATGAGCACTAGCAACTATGCATAAGGATAGGCTAGAAAAAATGACGAAGGCAGCAATAAACAGGCTAAATCCACTGGGTCAATGACACTATGTGGACAGATTAGGGTTCTACCCATTCCCATCATTTCAAGCATGAAAAAATAGATAAAAATAATAAACGGGTGAGTTTTACAAATTAGGGAAGCAAAATGCAATCTATCTTGCCTTGATAGTACTCCGGGTCTGGGATGCTCCTCCAAATTGCTCCTGAAGACCCCCCCGAATAGTGCACACAGGGACGATCTACACATAGATGCAAATGCGCTATAGTCCATGTTCTTCGCAATTGAACACACAGCGCATGTAGCTATGTTCTAAACTTCGATGCATTCGTTCCCGCGCGCCGTGATCCCACGATCGAGCGAATCAGTGTTGTCTAGTCGTGCACATGGGCTTGTTTACTGCTCTTATTCCTGACTTGGGCTTGATTAGTACACCGGAGCTAATAGCATAGTTTGGCTCTGTAAGAGCCCGCTGTCATTTGACCCATCTCATGGCCCACAACGATCCGGCTCCCCCCAAGACGAACACCTGGTCTCGGGCCTACGTCCCCACATCTATTGTCCTAATTGGAAGCACAACCCAGGTCTTGGCCCAACTAAGCCCAAAAGACTAGCCTGGTTGGAGAGGGGTGACTCCACCTTTTAATTTGTTCTCCCACATCACCAATATCTGATGTGGGGCTTAAACCCAACAATCTCCCCCATCACACATCGGATCATCTATCCTACACCGTGCAATCTCCTGGAGACGTTCCAGGTTACCGACCAAGGCTTTGATACCACCTGTTAGATTTACGCCAATGCAAGATCACGAACGACATCAGGAAACACGATGTTTGGTAATACAGTTCAGCTTCCGCCTACATCTGCGGGGCTCTGATTATGGGCTCTCCTCCCCAATCCATAATATAGCAGCATACTGACTACATATGTCACAACAACATGCCGGCCGCTGAGGCGCTGACCTACTCAGGCCAATGCTTATTATTATGCAATCGTTTTACACCAGGGCTCCCCCTTTATATTGTGGAGGCATGGTTAGAGTCTGACTCCATCTCTAAACCAACCCTGCCTATTACAACACAGAGTCTATATAACCTATTGTACACATATTCTGATACATCCGGCCCAGGTGGGGTTGGCCAAGGCCCAACAAATTAAGGTTGCCCGGACCCCAACAGTTCCTCAGCACACCCACTCGGGGAAAGGCCCAATTGACCCAAAAGACTAGTCCAATGGGGAAAGGGTGGCTCTCCCTTTTAAGGTGGCTTCCTCCTCCCAAGTTAAGCAAGGTGGTATTATTCAGAGGCTTCACGGTCGCCGCCCGACTACAATTGGGCCAACTGGGCCGTTGCGTCTTTGCCAGCGGGTATTGGTGGAGGATGTCCTCATCATTCCCGCCCCCTTAAAATGGGCCCTAGCTCTGATACCAAATGATATATCCGGCCCAGGTGGGGTTGGCCGAGGCCCAACAAATTAAGGTTGCCCGGACCCCAACAGTTCCTCAGCACACCCACTCGGGGAAAGGCCCAATTGACCCAAAAGACTAGTCCAATGGGGAAAGGGTGGCTCTCCCTTTTAAGGTGGCTTCCTCCTCCCAAGTTAAGCAAGGTGGTATTATTCAGAGGCTCCACGGTCGCCGCCCGACTACAATTGGGCCAACTGGGCCGTTGCGTCTTTGCCAGCGGGTACATCTTTGAATTATTCTACATATGACAAAGAATTGTATGCACTGGTTCGAGTTTTAGAAACATGGCAACATTACCTATGGCCAAAAGAATTTGTCATACATTCAGACCATGAATCACTGAAACATATTCGTAGTCAAAGCAAATTGAATCGTAGACATGCTAAGTGGATTGAATTCATTGAGGCATTTCCATATGTTGTGAAATATAAAAAGGGAAAAGATAATCTAGTAGCTGATGCTTTGTCTAGAAGATATGCTTTGTTAACCCAACTTGATTGCAAAATTCTTGGTTTAGAAGGATTGAAAGAACTATATGCAACTGATGTGGATTTTAAAGAAATTTATGATAAGTGTAAAGAAGGGAGGTGTTGGAATAAATATGTGTTGAATGATGGTTACCTGTACAGAGCTAACAGGCTATGTGTTCCTACAAGTTCCGTTCGTCTTCTTTTGTTGCAGGAATCCCATGGAGGTGGATTGATGGGTCATTTTGGTGTTCACAAGACTGAGGACTTGTTGGCCACACACTTCTACTGGCCAAAGATGACGCGTGATGTTGAGCGCTATGTGAGGAGATGCACTACTTGTCAAACAGCTAAGTCCCGCTTAAACCCACTGTTGACACGAAAAGTTAGCTTCTCGCGAACACACGTGCTGAAGCGTCAACTCTGTGGTTGCGTCGCAACAAGAAAACCAAGCGTGCCAGTCAATTTGACCTGTAAATTGACAAGGAGGAAATTATCAGCAATATTGCCCTAATCGGCTTTATAAATAGCCAGATCAGGTTTTCTATAATCGGCTTTAACATATCCGATTATAGATTCTATCGGCTTAATGTCCGATAGAGCAAATAAATACGGAATAACAATTAAATTCGAATCTTGTACTTCTTTTTGGTATTTTTTATAATATATTAGCAATAAACCTTCATATCAGTGCATCAGATTAAACCAAGAAGTAGATCAAATAGATTAGTCAAGCCAAGACAGTATCCAGATCCAAATCTAGATGTAAGCTAATAAACCGATGTAAAGATTCAAAGGCTAATATTTGATAGATGCAACACCAATCGGCAAATAATCACATATGCAGAATCCTAAACAAGGCATACACAAGATCGATTAAACGAGACAGTTGCATACATCGAATTCGGGACAAAGCATGTGTAATATCCGATAATCAGCATTGCAGGATAAACACATATTACAGATCGAATACATCAAGACAGTGCAATATGCAGGAACACATCAAAGATCGGGAAATCCCGAGCGATCGACATGCTTTGTATACATGAGATCAATATGATACAGCCATGCATACGGGTTACAAGGAGAGAATCGATTATCCCATCGGGATAGCTCTACCTGCGAGTTGAAGCCTTTCGACGAGGTCGATCGGATTCGAGAAAGTGTTTTGTGTATTGAGTGTTAGATTCCTTTCTATCGAGACCTAAAGTCCTATTTATAGTGTTACAAAGTCGATACCGATACGACCTAATTTACCGCGACACGCTTCTGATCACATCGTACTTCTTCCGAAGTCTCACAAGTATCGGTATTTCGCCTTTCTTCTTTGTCGATAAAGCCCATTTCCGATTTGGCCCAAAAAACCCATCATATTCGGCCTCCTCTGAACATCCGATTTTCTGCCAAATTTGGGTGTCAACATATGCCCCTAAGTTTGGCAATGAGTATTTCATTAGCCGAACTTCCAAGTAAAAATCGGATTTATTATACCGGAATATTTCACATTTCTACCCCTGTAACTTCTCGCTTTCAGCCCATTTGTAGAACACGTGTCAGCCCAGCAAACAATATGGGCCGAAACTATAACGCCGAAAAGCGCGGTAAAACCCTAGTTTTTACCACGGCTATAAATAGCGGACCATTCGCCGTCATTTTCACAGTCTCCCCTTTGCTCACGTCTCTCGTATCGGAATTTCCGGAGTTCTCAAGACATCCAGCGCGCTTTCAATCACCCAATCGGCATCATGTCTCAGGTACTCTTCAAATGCTCAAACACTGAAGCTCTATATTCTTTGGGACCGATAGGGGAAAGAGACCCATCAGACTTCATATACCATTCCGTAGGGAGACTTCCATTATTTGCCGATAAGCTTAGTGGCAACAGTTGGAAATCGGCTTTTAGATCCTGGCCTAGCCCGATTAAGGGATATAAGGATTGGCTCATTCGGGTCCACAACCAAAAACAAGAGCAATGGGACGAACTAGGCATAACCGATGCCATCCTTCTTTCTCTATTTCCTCCACCAGCAGACGAACCATTCCTGGCCGCATCGGCTTGTTTCTGGTGCGACACCGCAAATGCCTTTCTTTTTCCGACTGGACCGATCAGCCCCACACTCCTGGATGTAGCTATGTTGACCGGACTTAGCCCCGATGGCGAAATGTTATCGGCTTTTGACTTAACTGCCACATTGAAGTTGGTACCCGAGAAGAATTTCGGCTGGCAATGCTACATCAGCACTCACCAGGAAACCGATGAAGTAGATGACGAAGAACACATTGCTTTCCTGAACATGTGGCTCGATCGATTCTTCTTCTGCGGTCAGTCACTCAGCCCTAGCAAGGTATATCAGGGGGTGGCCGAGGCATTGGCATCAGGCCAAAAACTAGCAATCGGAAAATACCGCTAGGAGCCACCCTGAGGATGATGCATGAGATCGTGGAAGGTCTCGCCACCAAAAGCCCAAAGACTCGGTTGGCAATCTCGGCGGACCGCTCGTTTATCGGGTTATTCTGAAACTCCATATATACAATTCCTTGGCGAATTAGATTTGGTCCGCAATTTCCAAATGAGCACGAAGCCGATAGCAAAGTCTGTCCATGCAGATCTTACGGGGAGATGATATCGGTCAACTGCAACCGCCGACGCCTCAATCAAGATGACCTTGCTAATTCTTTAGCTGCTCTCTTCACAGTGTCAGAATCGGAATATGGATTACAACAGTTTAATCCCTACACTGATCTTGATAGATATCCGATTCCTTCGTTTTTCCGATTGGAAAACACCTTGAAAGGAGAAGCCCTAGTAGCATATAAGGAATTCATCTCTCCAGGAATTTTCTTTGCTATCCTAAGCACAAGAACCCACATCAGAAAACCATCTTATGAGTTCTACCACCCAGCCGTGGTTGCTCGACAGTTCAACCTTGGGCAAGACATTCCCAATCTCTTCATTTACCGCCAACTGAATGCCAGAGAAGATTTGAGCCCTCAATCGGCTTATGGGATTCTATCGGCCGCCCATATTGACTTTGATATGCCATCGGAATTTAGAATGTGGGCTGATACCTCACCAAAGTTTGATGACTGGTGGGAAGCGATCGCAAAAAATATTTATGCTACTGTATATGAGCTTCAACCTTAATCGAACAAGTCATTGGCCGAAAGAAAACCTGCAAGCCCAACTGGCCTAAGATTGTTGGCAAGACAGAGGCTCCATCGGAATCAGAAACTAGCAGCTCAAGTACTACTGATTCCGATAGCTCTGATCAAGACAAGGAGGAAAACTCTTCAGAATCGGGACCTTCCTCATCAGATTCAGACAATGAAAGAACGGAATCCCAGATCCATGCATCATCTTCTTGCAGCAAGGTTACTAACTTGCGTGCGTCTACTAACTCTCATTATTCTTTTCCGATTATTAACCCCTTGCTTATTTTCAGAGTGCTGACAAGCGTCCCAGGGCCAAGCTGATCGGGGAAGTAGCCGGTCAACTCCACTCCACTGCACAGTCTGCATCAGCCTTTGCGCAGGGTTCCTCTCAACAGTCCAAGAAGAGAGGTATAATCGGTTTCTGATATATATAACTGTAAAACATCCGATTTCTCATTCATCTCTACTCAATCAGGGAAACCCGAAGGTGAGCCCGGCCTGAGGAAGAAACTAGCTGGTAAAAAGCCGAAGCCTCCAAAGGTGCGTACTCCCGATAGCACCGAATCTATCTGTGATAAGCACTCAATCCTGCAAGCTCTTACGATTTTCTTATCGGCATCCCTTTAACTATCGGAATTTGGATTTCAGGATACTTCCCCTATCTCCAAGAAAAAAGACAGCACTCCTGCTCCTCCCCCAGCGTCGCAAACGCCACCGGCCTTCAATCCACAAGATGTAATCAAATTTCCCTTCTTTCTAAATTTATATATCCTTTAAAATCCGATCACCCGTAACTTAAATACTTTGTCCAATATATGTTTCTTCCCCGCAGCCCGGTCAAGGTAACAGTGGTGTCCACGCAGGTCATCACTTACGACGGCCAAAAAACAGATAAGCTCAACTTCGACCCATCCAACATGGACTGGCTCGACGATGAGCTAGATTTTCTATCCTCTCCAATAAGGCCGTCGTCTCCTCCAGCCATCGTCATGGGGTCGCCTGCTGCAGAAACCAACAAGAAGAATCGGTTTTCCGCAGACACTCTCACTAAACTCAAGCAGATGTGGGAGTTGTTCGGCGACGAATCGGCTTTCCTGGCTAATCCTTCCGCCATACGGGAAATAGCCGATTCTATCAAGGAAATCCTTCCTAAGCAGGTGGCCTCAGCCATCGAAAAAGTGCTCCCCCTTGCTGCAAAGAAAGCCGATTTCGACGCTGCGCTCGATCGGCTCCATCAAAGGGAAGCGCTCAAGGATGCGGAGGCGGAGTTACAGGGGCTGATCCAAGACGCCAACGCACAAAATGATAAACTCCAGCAGCTGAAGCATAAGGCGGAGTCGGCAAAGATCGCTGCTTCCAAAGCAGTTTCACGGGTCAAGTCCCTGGAACTGGAATTGGAAAAAGCGAAGAAAGCCGAAGCCGATACTCGCTCAAGCTTCGAAGAAACCAAGACAACTGCCAAGGAGCAATATAGCGTTGTGAAGGCCTGCGGCTTGGCAGTGCTGGACGCAAAGAAGAAGATTCCAATAGTACCCGGATCTGCTGAGGAAGATACTGAGATTATCAACCAGATCCGGGACACAATGTCCAGCTCCGCCGCCGCCATTTATGAATTTTGCGAATAATCGGCCTGCGAGCCAAATTTTAAACTGCAATGTGTAAATCGGTTTTTACCGATCGGAAAACAATGTTTTATCTTGCCCCTCGGGCGAAAACGTTTAAGGCCTTCGTGCCTTTGTAACAACTTTTATTTATGCAATCGCTTTTATTACTTGCCTATAGGCGATTCCTTGGAATCGGCTTTTACTCGACAGCAGCGTGTTGAGTAAAATCGCATAGTAATTAGATCTGTAGGCCACTCACTGAGAATCGGCTTTCGCTTAACAGCAAGTGCTGAGAAACTATTACCAACGCGCCAAGTATGAAACGATTTTTTGAACTATAGGCGATTCACTGAATCGGCTTTTACAAACCCTAGCTCAAGCTCCAACCCAAACGCTAGGGTAATACTTTTTCAAATACTTGGCGTTAATTGCTTTACCGAAAACTTCTCCATCAAGCGTTTCCAAGATATATGCATTACCAGGAATAATCCGATTAACTTTAAATGGTCCTTCCCAATTCGGAGACCACTTTCCGAACTTAGAATCCCTAGAGCCAATCGGCAAAAATGTTTTCCATACGAGCTCCCCTACTTCAAAAGTTTTCAGCACAACTTTCTTGTTATAATGTCTGGCTACTCTTTGCTTATCACGCTCAATATGTTCCAGAGCTTTTAACCGAACCGCCACCATGTCATCCAGCTTATCCAACATCAATCTATTGTAATCATCGGCTTTTACATTATTTTGTTCTTCTATTCTCGTAGACCCGATGATTGCTTCGACCGGCAAAACAGCCTCTTGACCATAAACCAGCTCAAATGGTGACACCTTCGTAGCTCCATGCTTAGCAATCCGATACGCCCATAGCGCATCCGCCAAAGTATTATGCCAACCCCGCGGCCTTTCATCGATTTTTCGCTTGATCAGCTTTATAGCACTTTTGTTTGAAGATTCTGCTTGGCCGTTGGCTTGAGCATAATACGGCGAAGAATTAATCGTTGTGATTCCCAAGCTTCGAGCATAATCCTGAAATGCTTCCGACATAAATACCGATCCTTGATCTGTAGTAATCGTCTGAGGAATTCCAAATCGGTATATTATATGCTCTCTAACAAAGTCGATCGCTTCAGTCGCAGTTACTTTCTTCAATGGTATAGCTTCAACCCACTTCGTGAAATAATCGGTTGCTACCAGAATATATCGATGCCCCTTGGATGAGGAAGGAAATATTTCTCCAATCATATCGATTCCCCATCCTCTAAAAGGCCACGGCTTCACAATCGGATGAAGAATTGATGCAGGCGCATGTTGGATATTCCCAAATTTCTGACAATCTTTGCAACCCTCCACCATTGTCGGCCAAAAATACCCTACACGCTTCAACATCCATCTCATCTTATAGGCCGATTGATGGGTTCCACACAATCCTTCATGTACTTCTCCGATTGCAACCTTAGCCTCTTCTTCATTCAAGCACTTAAGCAATAAACCATCAAAACTCCGATAGTACAGCTTATCAGAGATTAATACATACCTCTGAGCCCTCCTTTTAAGCTTCCTATCAGTTTTCCCTTGCGGATTTTCAAGATAACCGATAATCTCCGCCTGCCATCCAATCAGAACTGGACATGAAATCGGAATAATTTCAAGCTCCATGATCGGTAATTTGTAACCTGATGCTTCCTGGGCTAACAATTCTGTTCCCTCAGAACATAACGAATTGTAAACATACTAAAATATTTGGCCAAATCAGAAGCTCTCTCCAAATATTCCCGGAGCAGGTCATTGTGACAATCATATTTACCGATCATCTGATACACCACCAATTGAGAGTCTCCGAATATTTCCACAGCGATAGCACCAGCTTGAATTAACCACTCCAATCCTCGGATCAACGCTTCGTACTCCACCTGATTGTTAGTCACCCAAAATCTCATCAGAACACCGAATCGGTAGGGAACACCGCCAGGGGAGACAATAAAAATACCGATTCCACATCCCTTCTCACACACCGATCCATCGAAGAACATTACCCAGGGTAAAAGCATCGACAAATTAACATCTTGATTATGCGTGATGAAATCGGCTAAAACCTGCCCCTTGACAGCCTTCGGAGACTCGTACGTCAGGTCAAACTCGATGAGAGTATATGCCCACTTCCCAAGACGTCCTTTGATTATCGGGGTGTTAAGCATGTATTTGACCACATCGGTTTGACACACTACTTTACATTCGGCACCTAGCAAATAATGCCTCAACTTGGTACGTGCAAAGTACAGACAATGGCAATACCTTTCCACCACCGTGTATCGGGTTTCTGGGTCCAATAGTTTCCTACTAAGGTAAAAGATGGCATGCTCCTTCCCATCAACTTCCTGTACCAGGACTGCTCCTATAGTTTTATCTGATACCGACAGATATAATTTAAATGGTGAACTTTCTTTCGGAGCAACCAGAACAGGTGGATTGACCAGATACTCTTTAATATTATCAAACGCCTTTTGCTGCTCTGGGCCCCAAACAAACTTATCGGCATTTTTCAACTTGAGCAATGGGGAAAACGGGATAATCCTTTCCGATAAGTTCGAAATAAACCTTCTCAGATAATTAATTTTCTCGATAAGCTCTTGCAGACGAACCTTTGAATCGGGAGGTTTCGTATTCAGAATCGCCTTCACTGTATCGGGATGAATTCAATTCCTCTCTGATGTACCATAAACCCAAAGAACTTGCCGGCCGACACCCCAAAAGCATATTTCTTTGGATTCATTCTCATTCCGTACTTTCGAAACCGATCTAACACGGTCACAATATCAGCCAAGTGTTGTTCCTCCTCTTGAGATTTTATCACCACATCATCAATATATATCTCAACCAATTTACCGATTAAGTCATGGCAAATCAAGTTCATCCCTCTCTGGTAGGTAGCTGCACTACTAATCAGTCCAAAAGTCATCACAACCCACTCGAACAAACCGATAGCGCCATGACATCTAAAGGCAGTTTTGGTCACGTCCTCTTCGGCCATAAAGATCTGATTATAACCAGCATTGCCATCTAGGAAACTGATAATCCGATTGTCTGAGGCTGCGTCGATTAGTCGATCGGCAATCGGCATCGGATATTCGTCTTTGTATGTTGCTTTATTCAAATCCCTAAAATCGATGCACACTCGGATCTTATCAGAGTCCTTTTTGCCGACTGGTACAATGTTAGATATCCAATCGGCATATTTGCAAGGCCGAATAAACTTTGCATCCAATAACCTCTGAATTTCAGCCTTTACTTGATCATAAATTTTCCAACTGATTTTCCTTGGCGATTGTTTTACTGGCCGAAACCCAGGTTTCATCTTAATCTTGTGTTCAACTATGGATCGGTCTAGACCAGGCATCTCGTGATATTCCCTGGCGAAACAATCAACCCGATCCTTAAGTATCTCAATAAGTCGATTTTTATATTCCCGCGGCAACTTTTTACTGATGTAAGTGGGCCTCTCTTTACCATCGGCTCCAATATCGACCATCTCTAACTCGTCAGCCGATATGAATCCTTGGCCCATCTTATATTCGATCTCCTCTAGAGCCGCGGTTCCCATAAAAAACCCTCACATCCTTGGGTTACCGATTGTCCTTCCAGTGTTGTTGGCTTGAACCCCAATTTACTGACACCGAGGAAATCACACTCTTCCAAGGGCTTTCCCGATAGTGCTTCTAGGTTATCATGAATATCGGCACAATCGGTTTCCGCGGTTAGGGATTCCCCTCTTACCACTTCTATCTGATCGCCAATCCACTGGATCAGAATCTGATGCAATGTAGATGGGATGCAGCAATTGGCGTGGATCCAATCCCTTCCCAACAGCACATTATAGCTTCCTTTCCCTTCAATCACGAAGAAAGCTGTTGGGATTGTTTTGCTCCCCACGGTGAGCTCCACGACGAGAACCCCTTTAGCTTCGGTCGGATTTTCGTTAAAATCGCTTAAAACCATATTCGTCTTGACAAGGTCTTCTGTAGATTTCCCGATTTTCCGGCATACCGAATATGGCATTAGGTTTACCGTCGCTCCGCTGTCCACCATCATCCTTGAAACCGGTTTGCCATTCATATACCCCATGATGAACAATGGCTTAAGATGCAATCGGGAATTCTCCGGCTTCGTAAATATAGCGTCTTCGGCTCCAACCACTAGCTCTGCCGCAGCCTCCTCATAATCATTCATGAATTCCCGCGGCAGCACGCAGGCCATATTAGTGTCGATCGACACCTCATCGGCTTCTTTTTCAATAATTACAGCCGAACTCAGCTTGGGTCTCCACTCTTGCTTGCCCCTAGCCGGTTTCATCGGCTTTACCTGCTCCAAAAGAGCATCCCTGAACCTCTCAGCCTCCGCTTCCTTAGCTTCGGCGTGCCTCATCCGCTGTAAACGCCGCTTCTGGGATTTAGTAATTCCACTCGGGCACCATTGCGGCAATGGCACTTTGGGGGGCCGATGCACATTGGTGGTTTGGTTTATCGGCCTATCGTCAGATTTGCTACCAGGAAACACTAGCCGATCTTTTACCGATGTTCTCTTTGGAGGAATAAATGCATGATTCATCGGGCAATTTTCCAGAGTGGGCAATGACATCCTCTCTTCCCAGCAGTACCGAAAAAAAGGGCAATCCCAGTGCTCCATCTCCCAGTCTTGATCATTCGATTGCCTTTCAACAGTCTCCGAAATGTCCGATTTAATGCTCCTGTGAGGCGTTTCCTTGGCCATCCGATCATATTTCTCTAATAGCTGATCGAATGTTGGCTTCGGCCCCAGCCGCAGGAATCGGATTACGATCATGTCCATGAACTACCTTGCGCCACTCACCGGCCCTTTTAGCACCTCGCCGGCCTGAGGATCGGAATTGTAATTCCGGCTTCTCCTCCACCACGATCCTTTTAGATCCGACGAGTACCTTAAACCGATTGGAGCTTTCGGGCTTATCGGCTTTTCGCTTAGCGTCCACCATCCCAACAAAACCGACAGGGAACGGCTCTGTGTCGATCTGGGAGTTTTTACTTTGATAGCGAAGTTGGCCACTTTCAATCGCCTTCTGTACTATTTGCTTGAACACATTGCACTCGTTAGTGGCGTGTGAGTAGGAATTGTGCCACTTACAGTACTTTCGCTTCTTCAGCTCTTCCAGGGGAGGAATTACATGACCCTGCTTTAGCCGAATCTGCTTCTCTTGCAATAGATGATCGAAAATTCGATCACATTTGGATGCATCGAAAGAATACTTGCTCTTCTCAGCACCCTTCGGCTTTATCCATCCAAGCTCAAATTCTTTCTTATTACTTACCCATTCAGCCACGTAAGCCCCCATATCTTCATCATTGGAGTCATCGGATTCTTCACCTTCATCAGCATCAACCACATTGATCGCTTGCTCTTTGCCCTTGTTATTATTGTTGTTCCGATACTCCCTTTGACCTGGGTAAGAGTTGTCAGAGAATCGGCTTTCATAAAGCGCGATTTTGTGTGCCAGATGCGATATATCGGCAAACTCCTGGTTGCCCACTTTCTTTTGGTTGACAGGCAATAGACCCTTAAAAGCCAATTCCGCCAACTCGTTGTCAGGCAGAGAAAGGCTATAGCACCGGTTCCTCACCTCCCGAAACCGACGCAGATAGTCATTCACTGATTCACCGAACTTCTGCTTGATCATCATTATATCGGTAATCCTTGCTTCGTTCTCCCCGGAATAGAAGTATTCATGGAATTTCTTTTCCAGGTCTGGCCAGGATGTTATACTGTTCGGCGGGAGTGACGTGAACCAATTAAAAGCCGATCCCGATAAGGACAACGGGAATAATCGGCATTTGAGAGTATCTTTCGAAGCAGCCTCCCCACACAGCGCAAGGAATCTAGCAATATGTTCGCGTGTGGAGGTGTTATCGCTCCCGCTGAATTTGGCATTAGCGAAATCGGGAACTCGATACTTGTGGGGGTATTCCGTCTCATTGAAAGCCGATGGATACGGCATAGTATAGTGAGGCGCAATCTTAGGAGTGTTGAACCCGCACTGTTTCATCATGTTGTAGACCAGGTTCTTTGTCATCTCTTCTAGGCTTTCGTTCACCCCACGATTCATCGGCTGATAGGTCGGATCCGGGATCGGAACCATAGCCTGATGATTGGGTACCGTCTGAATCGGAGTTGGATTAATAACCAGTGGGGGAGTCAATTGGGAAGACCCGGCGTTTGATGCCCCTGGATGGGTATAAACTGGATACTGGCCCCCTAGATTCGCCCCCAGCGGAATGTTCCGATTCATCTGGTGGGTTTGCCCAGTCATCATGTTATGAAACGCAGCATTTGCCCCCTCCTGGACGAGGAGGATTGCCCGGAGGCGCACCTGAACGGCGGAATCGAACCCAACGACGATTGGGGAAAAGTTAGGGAAATGGAGTGGAGGTGGCAGGGGTTGGGCTCGACTAAAGGGCTTGGCTGGGCGAGCGGTGGGTCCTAGAGAGAGTACAGGCACCGCGGGCGTGGTAATGGCGACGGGACACAGCAGTGCACGCGGGCGGTAAGTGGCTCGGTGCGGCGGGGAGCAGGGTACGGCGCAAGTGGTGATGACGAGGAGTGGCAGGAGATTGTGTGGGCAATTCGGCGGATAAGGACCGACAGTCGTCGGCGATGGCCTAGCGATCCGCAGCGATGAACCGGTCTTCCAGCGATGCACACGGTGGCAGCCTCGGTGCCATCGAACCAAGGCTCGACACGGTGGCACGGCGATCGGGCTCGGACGAGACAGGGCACGGCGATGCACGCACGGCACGGCAACGGTGCACGGCGGGAACAGTGGACGAAGCAGAGCATCCGAGGGGGAGAGAGAGAAAGAGAGAGAGAAGAAGGGGGAGAGAGACAGAGAAAACACGAGGGATTTTTAAATTTTAATCCCAATTTAATGTTTGCCCAAAATTTGTGTATTACACTAAACTAGAAAGAACAACTATGAAGACCATTGTCTATCCACACCTGCATGACGTTGCATCTTTCATATATATAGTTATGTAATTATACAATACACGTGATTGTTGCTACACCTATGGAACATCATTTGTCAATCATTTTGCCTTTTGAGAAGAGTCTTCGCTAAGGAGATGACTCGATAATTCAGGTTCACTTCCTTGGTCAGTACTTCTCTTCTCCTCGTTTTTACCCCACAACACGAAGTAGAGGCCAATGACTATAAGGACAGCTCCTATGATCCTGAGAAGTGTTTGTGAGAAATAAGTGAAATTCCGACAATTGAAATGTTCCGTATTTGGAAGCAATTTGTAGGATGGAAATGAATGACTCTGTATGGAATGTTTCATTTATAGGTTGTAGATGTCACTTACCCTCCTGTGTATAGTTCATCGCCAAGAATGACAGCGGCCAATATGGCCACCAAGACAGTTTGTACTGGCTGGAAGATAGCAGTGAAGAGTGCACCACCCCTGTCAATGCACCAGATCTGAAGAGACAAGGCAATCCCCGAAGCCACTAGACCCTGTAGAAAAAATATGTCCAAATGGTCAAGAAACATTATAATTTTCAAGAATATCGATCTACCAATCTTTTTATTGGTAACAACTACTTATTAATTTTCTCAATTTGTGATAAGTACTATGGTCGTAGATCATGTGATGTAGATGCAATATCTATTTTAATTATTTAAAGAACATATTGAGTGTCAGGAAGAATCAAGAGGTAATATAGGTAGTTTCCAGGACAACTACCAATGGAGCTACCTATGTTTCTATTGATTTTCTTTGCCATAAAAATTACTCTAGGATCCAAAAGAAATACTCCCTCCGGTCACAAAAAGAAGTCGCCGTTGACTTTTAGATACGCCTTTGACCATTCGTCTTATTAAAAAAGTTATATAAATATTATTTATTTTGTTATGATTTGGTTTATTATTAAATATATTTTAAGTATTACTTATATTTTTACATATTTGAACTAAATTTCTGAATAAGACGAATGGTCAAAGGTGTGTCCAAAAGTTAATGTCAACCTCTTTTTGTGATCGGAGGTAGTACATAAATACGGTGGGAAGTTATATAGGAGGAAATTGCAGCATAAAGGATTGTGAAGAGCTCTCCTCCAGAGTGAAGCTTCCATCTTTCACTGTCGTTCTCCCAGAATGATGCTAGGGCCAAAAGTTGGACCAGCCCAAATACTAGTGTGAGAGCAAGCACTGACAACTTGGCAGGGTATTTCTTCAATACTGGGGCCTAACAAATAAATATTTTAATCAGGAAATACCATGTTGTGCATATTCTAGATTGAATTTTCGGATCTGGATATTTATAATTCATTCAGCCTCATTTTTGGAAAAGGGGAACAATTTAATTCTGTATGCACATTTTCTTTTCTTTCATTTGGTTATAAGAGTTCTCTCTTTGATTTAACTAAACACATACCACCATATGCCATCAAAATATCATCGTGTTCTACATGTTACAGTAATATTACAGTAAGTCACTTCTGAAGGACAAAGTGAGTTGTTGAATGTGATTTACATATAAGCTTATAATAAATATTTTGTGGTGTTTCCACTCTTAGAGAATTGAAATAACATTCGACGACACTCTTAACGTGACTTAGCAAACTGTTCTGCTGTAGTTTACGGAATTAATCTTCTAATGTTTTAGTCATATAACCTTTTAATTCATAGAAATATACTTTCCAATTGGCTAACTTTGTGTATCCACTATATATATTTTGAATGAAGTATCAAATATATATCGTCATTATGTTTAAAACTCGATGTGTCTGCTATAGTTTAGAAAATAGAGATGATCACAAAATGGCATTGAAATTAAAAAATGAATATTGATAAATGTTGCTAACATTATAAATGTGGAATGGCATTGCAATATGAAAATGCTTTAAGATATTTGTTGATTTCGTTAGACAAGTGGTGTAAACTAAACATATTCTTTATGAAATAAATTATGAAATATCCGATGAGAGAGACAACTAGATTAATTTTTGATCTTTTATGCATTGGTGTAATAAAAATAAATAAATTCATGTCTCCTCCGATCACTTGGACATGGTGTTCATCTTGTTTGGGTCAATAATAGTACCCCCTCGCATCTCTATTGTCCCGTTGGAAATACTTTTGTACCATATCTCGAGATTTTACCGGGCAATATAAGCATGGAAACAAAATAGTATGACAAAACATATGTGATGAGTCCTGATCATATTCGGTAAAAGTAGACACCTGAAGTACCATCCATCCAGACCAGGAAAAGCAATTGCCAAGGAGGAAGAGGCAGCCTACTGTCCAATTCAAAACTGAGTTTGAAGAGACAATATTGGCTCCCAAAATGTGAGAGGACTTGAAGTTCATCAATGGCATCCCTTTATAGAGAGTGATGATGGTGGCACCCCCTATACTTACCACTGTGCCAATCACTTTTGCCATTCCATATCTCTTGTTGATGTGTACTTGCTCAAGCCTGGATAATTACTCATAGAAAAAATAGTAAATCTATTAATCTACAGACTTGTGTCACAAACTTTTTGTGCGGTTTTCTTGTCAAAACAAATAACCAGACTCAAAAAATATGTTGAAGGACAGCCTTTTACTGTAAGATGATGTTGATTACTACTGTTGGTGGTGGTGTTGGTGTTGTTTTTGCTGCAGCTGTTTTTTTTTAGCAAATGTTGCTGCAGCTTCTGACTTCTAGCTAATAGCTTCAAAGAGGTTTAGTGAGTGGACAACATAAATTGTGATACTTGCATCGATGAATTACTTCAGAGAGGCAGCCAGGGCAAAGGTGATGGCTGGCACTGTATTTTGGATAGCAGAAGCATACGTTGGAGATAAGTAGTGCAATCCAAGAAGATAAAACCCCTGGTTGCATGTAATCCTGAGAAGGCGCACAAGTGAAAATTACAATCTGTAGGCTGCAACAATTTCTATATAATTTGACTGCAGTATATGCCAATATATACGTACATATAACTTACCCATATGCAATATATATTTACATATAACTTACCCACAGAATGCAAGAAAGAAGAACTGGACCAGCAGGGAGAAGGTGAGCGGTGGCCTATTTTTCCTACAGTTGTAAGAATATATCAGCAGATCAGTTTAGAGCATGTCAAAACAGCTGTACAGAACAACAACAATAAGATGCAGTATATGTGAACTCACTTCTCAAGGAAGTAGGCAAAAGGAGTGAGCAATGCCAAGGCGATGGAGTTCCGGTAGACAGTGAAAACGATCTTGCTGATGCCCATATTGAGGGCTGCCCTGGAAACCACATGGAACCCTGCCAGGCAGCACTGCAAAGCCAGCACCCCCAGTAGCAGCTTCACCTTCTCTGGGATGACTTCAATCCCCATGATCTCCTCCTGTCTTGGCTTAACTCTCCTTGATTACCTCTATCAATTATGCAAATGTCTTTGTTGTTCTTCTTGTCCATGCATGGTTGCACCTTTTATAGGAGCACTACCTATGTTGCTCTGCATTATAGATTCAGTTAGACATATAGAATATTAAGTTTGTGTCTGATTCAAACAAAAAAAGAAAATAAAGAAAGATAAACCAAATACATGGTGGAGAAGCATGCACCAACGTGGCAGCAAACTATGTAAATCAAACACAAGAAACATAATTCGGCTTCCTGAGATAATAGAACCCACTAATCCAAGTTGATCAAAGTAGAATGCATAGAAGCCATGATGCCAATATAGGAGGATTATAGTTTCCTCCCAATTTGGGAAGATATGTCGAGTACTAACCACATGCAAACAAAGCTGATTAGCTCAGGAGAGGGAGATCTCGTCAACTCATGCATGTGGACGTCATTGGCATGCAATTTGAAGTGTGCTTCCCATTGGTCAAATGTTTTACTGGCCCACTTGCAGCGGCTCCTGCAGCCTCTGGAGGGAGCAAGCAAGCATAGAGTGATTTGCTGGAACGCGCATGTTTGTCTTCTAGAACTGAGCATTTCTAGGCTAGAGAAACTAGTGCCGTTCTAAATATGAGGCCATTTGAAATTGTATCATGCGGGAAACGATACATGCATGAGAGTACAAACCATATATATATACACATATTAGTATATACTTCTGGGGTAAGAATGTGTAGTTGAAGTTTGAATTTGCATATAAGTAAACCTACCCTTCGAATGAGCAGAACATGTTAGGTTCCAAATTTTGATGAGCTTTTCTAGCTAGTACAGGAATATGTTATACATGCAGGAAGGTATCTCATAATTTATTAAGGTTCCGAGTCTAATCATGTGCATCAATTAGGTCTGCTCTCTCATGCATGCATGCCAGGAAATATGATCAAAATGGCGAACACGATGAGGTAAGGCCACATGCATGGCGTTTGATTCCTCTCCATCTGATTGTTCCATCCGTAACCATCAACATGGGGGAGAACCTAACAATGTTAACCTAAGATAGAGCACTACAAACACCCAAAGTTTGTGATTGATTCCAATTGCCATATAGATGACCTGGAAGAGATGTACCCAGGGAACAACATCCAACAAAAGATTCACTAGTTGTTCGTAATTCCCAGTTAGCATTAGAATAGTGTTAGGTTTAACCTAACAACAATTAGGATTAACCAAGTGCATGAACACGAACGATAATGCGGAACATAGATCAATAAATCAGTATTGAGGGCGTTGCTTGGTGTTGCCTTCTCGTTATGTCGGTATAGATCGATGATGATGCAGGGAGACATATGGAAGTAGCGCGTACGGTACAACAACTCCTCGCTCCTCAATCCAAATCCTTCTGGCTCCTAGATGGCGTGAATAGCGGTAGACGACCTTACCAGAAGCTCTAGCACGATCCCACGAGATCATGTTGGGGTTTTGGGGGAGGCTAACGTGATTAAATCGTAATTAGCTCAGGTGGTATCTCAATGCCATGCCCCTGCCTCCCTTTATATAGTGCATGCCATGCCCTAGGGGGCCGAAACCTATTAGGAGTAGAATTGGTGTCTCGATCAGGACTCCTTTAGAGATAAGTTCAAAACGAGTTAAGACCCGTTTCCTTAATGATTGTACAGACTAGGGTTAGTTCGAGATTAATCCCAACATTCTCCCACTTAATCGAAAGACTAACATTCATAAACCCTCGCTCGATAAAACAACATACCAGGGTAAGCGTTAATTACAAAATCTATTAAACGGTCAGTGCAATTTTTGTATCCATTGTACACTAGTTCTATCTCGATCAGTATACATTTAAAGCTTACGGGAGTGGTTTTGAATTGGACCTCATATCCAGTTCAGAGGCTTCCCATCACACCCAGGTGCATAACATGATTCTTAAAAATGGTGGGTGGTAAGCCTTTACTAAGTGGATCCGCAAGCATCTCATCAGTACTAATATGCTTGATAATTATAGTCTGATCATGGATTCGATCTAAAGCAACAAGGTACTTTATATGAATGTGTTTGGCAGAACCACTTAACTTGTTGTTTGCGTAAAATCGCAGGTTGAGTATCGCAGTATAAAATGAGCGGTTTAGAAATACTGTCGACCACTCTTAGTCCTGGGATAAAATTCTTTAGTCACATGGCCTGCCCGGTTGCCTCGTAACATGCCACAAACTCAGCCTACATTGTGGAAGATGCAGTAATTGTTTTTTTTAGAGCTTTTCCAAGAAATAGCTCCTCCTGCGAGTGTGAAAATATAACCTGATGTCGACTTCTTAGTATCGACACAACCTGCAAAATCATCATCTGAATGACCAATAAATTCAAATTTATCAGATTTCTTATATGTAAGCATGTAATCATTAGTGCCTTGCAAATAAGAAAAAACTTTCTTAACTGCTTCCCAGTGGTCCATTCCTGGATTTCACTGATATCTGCTATAACTCCCAGTCACAAAAGCCAAGTCAGGGCGAGTAAACATTGGAGCATACATAATACTTCCGACAGCTGAAGCATAAGGAATCAACTTCATTTGATCAACTTCATACTGATTCCTAGGACACTGAATCGTTCCAAACTTATTACCCTTTACTATTGGGGCAGGCGAAGCAGAGCACTCACTCATATTAAATCTTTCGAGTATTTTATCTATATAGGCTTTCTGAGATAAACCCAATGTGCCTTTGGACCGATCTCGGTAAATTCCAATACCCAAAACATAAGAGGCATTATCAAGATCTTTCATATCGAAATTTGAAGAAAGAAATCTTTTAGTCTCATGCAGCTGATCATTACTGCCGCTTGCCAGTAATATATCATCAATATATAGCAACAAGAATAATGAACTTATTGCCCTTGAATTTAACATAAATATAGTTGTCAACCTCATTTTTCTTAAATCCAAATTTTCTTGTTATTTCATCAAACTTAAGATATCATTGTCTAAAAGCTTGCTTTAGGCCATAAATTGATTTCTTAAGACGACATCCCATATGTTCTTTGCCTTTCACAATAAAACCTTCCGGTTGAGCCATGAAAACGTTCTCATGCAAATCACCATTAAGGAACGTGGTTTTCACATCCATCTGATCAAGCTCTAGGTCATAATACGCTACAAGTGCCATAACAATTCTTAGTGAATTTTAGAGGAGATAGGTGAGAAAGTATCATTATAGTCAACTCCTAGTCTTTGGGAGAAGCATTTAGCCACGAGCCTAGCTTTAAACATTTCGATATTTCCCATAGAGTCGTGTTTAGTCTTGTATACCCATTTACAACCTATTGTTTTGACTCCTTTAAGAATTCATACTAAGACCCATACATCATTAGTTCTAATAGAGACTTTAACTCATCCTGCATAGCTTAAAGACATTTAGACGAATCTTTACTTATCATGGCATCTTTGTAGGAAGTAGGATTATCTACCTTTCCTATGTCAGTCACATCTTCGTTCATGGAAACAACATAATCATTCGGAATAGCAGACCTCCTGTCTCGCTGAGACCTTCTTAGAGGTACATCAGGTGCTACCGGGGGCTCATGAGGCTCAACATTAGGTGCTTCGTTAGGCAATTCATGACCCTCATCAGTAGGTGCATCAACGATGTTATCGACCGGAGGCGCAACAAACTGAGGCATAGGAAGAATAGTCTCTTGAATTGGTGGTAAAGAAGCATTAACCCACCTTTCCTTTAGATCTACCTCTCTAGGCTATAAGCTCCCACTGATTTCATTATCCTCTAAGAAAACAGCATGTTTGGTATCATTGAATTTAGTACTACGACCTGGACAATAAAATCAGTATCCCTTAGATCTTGGAATATTAACCAATGAAGTGACAACTTATTGTCTTAGGATTTAGTTTCCCAATATTTGGATTAAAAATTTTAGCTTCAGCAGGACAACCCCACACATGAAAATAATTTACGGTCGATTTTCTACCAGTCCACAATTCATAAGGAGTTTTAGAAACTAACTTACTAAGGACCGACTAAAAAAATGTGCGGCTGTATTTAAGGCTTCCATCCATAAACTAATAGGTAAACTGGAATTGCTGAACATGCTCCGCACCATGTCCATAAGGGTACAGTTTCTTCTCTCAGCTACTCCATTTTGCTAAGGTTCACCAGGCATGGAATATTGGGCAACTATGTCGTTTTCCTGAATAAATTTTGCAAAAGGTATAGGAATTTGGCCATAAGGGGCATGTCTCCCATAATATTCTCCCCCTCGATCATATCTTACTACTTTAATTTTTGAATTAAGCTGATTTTCGACTTCAGCTTTAAAAACTTTAAACTTATCTAAAGCCTCAGATCTATCACGAATAGGACAAATATAACCATAACAAGAGAAATCATTAGTAAATGTAATAAAAGAATCAAAATCATCAACCGATATAACAACAAAAGGCCCACAAATATCAGTGTGAATCAATTCCAATAACTTTTTTCTACGTGTGGCTCCTTTCTTAATTTGTTTAACATATTTCCCTTTGATATAGTCAGTCAGAGAAGTCTAAGTGGTGGAGTATCTCCTACTTAATGAGACGTTCCATCCTCCCCCTCGAAATATGGCCTAAACGAGAGGGGAAAATACGATGTACGACACTCAATTCGATCACCTTGTAGGTTTTGACATTAAATTCGATTGCCTGTACGCAGATGACACTAGGCACCCCAATTTCTCCCATCAGTGAAATTTTACCCATTTTCTCTCCATTTTCCTCACTTTCTCCTCTTTTCCCCTACATTCCTCAGCTGAACTGACCAAAATACCCCTGGCCTGGTTAAGCACGGGATCTCGGTTAAGCACTGGTTAGACCTAACCAGAAATCCTCGAAGACCCCGAAGGCCTGTAGGGTTCTTCTCTGGGCGGCGGCGAGCTGGGCGATCGTGCGACCGCGGCAGCAGCGAGCGAGCGGCGGCCTCTGGCCTCCGCATCGGCGACGGCTCCTCGAACCGGCGACGGCTCCTCCAACTGGCTCCCTTCGACGACTAGAGGTGCCGCCTGCTTCAACTGCAGTGCAATGGAGAGTCCTGTGAGGTGAGCATCCCCGTTTCCCCTGCTTGGCTCAATTTTAGGGTTAGGCTTCATTTTAGGGTTTCCCTCCTACAAGTAGGAGGATTGGGGATTTTGCCATTTCATGCCGGCTGGTTGATGCTGTACCTATGGAATCGACGATTCGTGATGCGCTACCTGTGTACTGTTAGGCTCAAACCTAACAGCCCTTTTTTTGTTTTTGTTGTATGTTGGTAGGATCGATCCTGGTGCGGTAAATAGTGTGTGTGGGACTAACACAAGATCGAGCGAGGTAGTCATGAGTGTTGGGACAAATTCAAGTGCGTATGGTCGGGCTGGATGCAGCCATAAAGAAAGTGTCATAGAAAATGATAAAGAAGGAGATGGTGTTTAGACACTGATATTTGACTGGGATAAGCTTTGCATAGTTGACACAACAGATGATAATGTTGGTTCTATAATCTCTGTTGTTGGTAAGGATGCCATATATGAGTTGCTTGGGTACAGCATGCCAAGTGAAGCAACTATAGACCATGAAGGTGCAGCTTCAGATGGTGAATTTGTAGATTCAGATCACATGGGGGACAGAGAGGGGTCAGATCATGATGATGATTACCTTCAAACCAGTGAGGGGCAGTTCCAGATGACATTCTTGGTGAGGGCTGTGTGCAATATGATAAGGAAGATCCACCAATGATAGAGGGGTCCCAATATAGTAACATGTGGGAGTTTAGGATGGCTTGAGGCAACATGCCATTGTTCATCAATTTGATGTAAAGACAGAGAAAACTGAGGCAGATAGGTTCTGGGGTTACTGTAAGGCAGAGGGGTGCCCTTGGAAAATGGTAGCCAGGTTAATGCGTGATGGGAAGTCTGCAAGGGTATAATTTCTTGCTTTGTGGCATAAATCTGTTATTGTTTTATCATGTTGTCTAATTTGTGTGCACTTGTATGCACGTAACACTCAATAACATTAAGCATTTGTGCGCAACTTCTGGAAGAGTTGAAGGGAAGATGGTCAACTATTATTGGATAGCAGAGAGGGCAATCTCAATTTTGAAGGAGCAACCAAATATGGGAGCCACTGAACTGCTGAAAGTGTTGGAGAGTAAGTATCCTATAAAACTAAACTATAGGATAGTTTGGCTTGGTAGGCAAAGAGTTATGGACAAGGCATTTGGTTCATGGGAACAGAGTTTTGAATTACTTTTTAGGTTCAAAGCTGAGGTAGAACTTAGATGCCATGGAAGTGTAGTTGAAATAGAAGTCCAGGATGATGGAGAGAACAAGTATTTCCATCAATTTTTTTGTTGCTTCAAACCTAGCATTGATGGATTTCTGAATGGTTGTAGGCCATATATTAGCATAGACTCCATTGCCCTAAATGGGAGATGGAATGGACATCTTGCTTCTGCTACAGGCATTGATGGGCACAATTGGATGTTCCCATTAGCTTTAGGCTACATAGATGCAGAGACCACTGACAATTGGACATGGTTTATAGAACAGTTAAGGAAATCCATAGGGAATCCACCGGACTTAGCAATAAGATCAGATGCTTGCAAGGGTTTAGAAACTGTAGTTAAGCATGTCTACCCTTGGGCAGAGCATAGAGAGTGTTTTAGGCATCTAATGGACACCTTCATTAAGAAATTCCAAGGGCCAGTGTATGGGAACATGTACCCAGCTGCTAGGGCTTTTAAGCCTGATAGGTTTGAGCATTATATGAGGAAGATCCATGAAGCCAACCCTGATGTTGGCCTATGGTTAGCTAGATACCATAGCTTGTTGTGGATGAGAAGCAAATTTTCAGAGAATATTAAATGTGACTACATTACAAACAATTTGGCTGGGTCTTGGAACAACTGGGTGAAGGAGTATAAGGATCTGCCTGTGGCTGAACTAGCTGACACTATTAGGATCAAGACCATGTAGCAAGTTAAAGGTCACCTCTGCTGGAGGGGGTATAGGAGAAGTCAGTGAGATCAGTGATGATTTGGAGGTCATGAGACATGTTGTGCATCTTGATAACCACCACTGCACTTGTAGGGAATGGTAAGTATCAGGCAAACCCTGTCCTCATGCACTAGCTCTCATAACCACCTTGAGAAACTACAAAATGGAAGACTATCTGCATCCTTACTTCTCATTGAAGTCAATTAGGCTTGCATATGCTGGGATAATTCCACCCCTACCTAACTGACAAGTCACGGTGACCCTTTGTTGATATTGGGTATAATGTACTACCTCCAATGGCAAAGAGATCAGCAGGTAGACAGAGGAAGAAAAGGTTTGTTAGTTGTCTAGAGAAAAGCAGGCAAAGGCAAATGGCAGGTCAAGTGCAGGGGATGTGGTGAGCTAGGTCATAGGCAGACTAGTAGCAAGTGCCATTTGACTGGGACCAAGAAAAGGTAAATAGTTTTATAAGTTTGTTTTCTTTGCATTCTTTACTTTCATATATTCACCTTTACTATTATATTTCATTGATGTTATGCAGAAAAAATAGGGCCAAGAAAGGACCCAAACAAAGTGCAACTTCAACCATTCCAAAGAACAACAAAGGGGCATCAAATGATTCAGCAAATGCTAGTCCTGGTCCTATTACAAGGAGGTAAAATCTGAGCCATTTCTTCTACTAAACATAGTTGTTGACATCATTGTTAATGGCAAGTATCATGACAATAGGCAGCTAGCATTGAACCTTGCTGGTGGAGAAGGCACAAGCCAACCCTTAAACACCCCACCAAAGCCCACCAAGAGGCAGAATGTTGCAGTCAATACTAGTGGTCCTGTTACAAGAAGGTAACATCAAATATTGCATGCACGAACCTAAACCTAGCTTATCACATCAAATCTTACATTGATGAACCTAAACTCTGTTTAAATTTCAGGCAGTTGGCACTAAACCTAGCCGGTCAAGGGACAAGCAACACCATGGCAACCCCTCCAAGGACTACAAGAGCCAACAAAAAACTAACTCCAAAAAGGCCTACCAGCTCCAAAAAGGCCTAACTTCATGGATGAATGAATGAACTACTTTCTATTTTGATGCGCTCACGGGTTCCCGATCTTCCGGTGAGAGGATAACTTCGATTTGGGCGGAGGATGACTTTGACGATCCGGCTACGAACCACGCAAGGATAAGCGCCCGCAATCGCTAAACCACACTCCTGATTGTTATCAACCGTGCCAAAGCCCGGATGACCTGACCACGAAGGTCTATCCTTGCAAGCAATCGAAGAACTCGCAAGAACAAGGATAAAGCACACACTCGAACTGAGGTTCTGAAGCTCGGAATCGATAGGTCAACCGACACTAGGGATTTCGAGAGTGTTTCTCCAATCTGGAAGACAACAACAAATGAACAAAACCTATAGAGAAAAGGGAGAGGGTTGTCCTATATATAGAGCAGGGAGATGACTCTTGGAGATGCACTCACGCAGCAGGAATACATGGGGACTCAGCCCAAATTAATGGTGACACAGCACCCAAGGAGAGCAAAAGACTAGTTCTGTTCGCGGGATGTTTTTGACTGCTGCGGCCAGCTCACTTGGAATTTGATGGTGAGGATGGATCCGTTGGAAAGATGGCGAAGTTATCTTTCCAATGAGTGCTCACACGTTCCAATCGGAGTCCGTTTGCATTCTCTAGGCCGTTTTTAATTCAGACTGGTCATTGATGGCCGAGTGGAATCCTTTGCATTCCCACCATACTTCATTGCCTTGATTGGTGTTAATGCCTTGTACCTGGTGCTTGTTGAAGTTCCTATGCATAATATTGTTATTAGGTAGCAATCTATTCTTCAAAATGTAATTATTTAACCCAAGAAACGAGTTTACTCGATAATTGACTTGCCGCCAAGACCTGTCTCATGTTTTGGTCCTTGCATGATGATCAAAGGTCGCAGGTAACTTGGAACGACTTTGGTCACTGATCCCATGGGTGTAACCGACGAGTGATGTCCTCATCATCCTCCTCTTCTTTATTTGGAGTCGCCCTCGACTCTAGTTGATCTTCTATTACATAGTATGACGTGAAATCTTGATGTGCTTCGGGGACAAACTAGATTCCAGAATAAGGAACACTTCCACATATGCATTGGTGCCATGATCTTCTCATTCTTCCCATCTTCACTTAATAGACGCCCTCATCTTTTGGCAATCTGCAAAGGTGCTCGAGAAAAGAACAATGTGTACGCTGTGGTATATATAGGCATCAATTGTTTTGTCATTCTCGCTTTCAATATGGAAACAATTTTGTAATGTTTGTCCTATAAACCATTCCTTCTCATCATTTCGGCGTGATTGAATGAAAGTTATCCTCAACTTTGCTAAACATTGTGTCAACTTGTTTGGATGAGAACATGATTTATTTGAGCCATGCAGATTTTTAACAAGTGATTTACATGTGACATATGAGCAAATGAATGGAGATCTCTTTTTAAAACAGTCATCATCAAACAATTCCTTTGTCCGCGAGCTACCACAATACGACACAATGGATGGCGTGTTGCAATAATTTAATTTTAAATCAGCAAGCAAATCGGTTGTGATAAACATTTGACATATATGACATGTGGTGTCCGACCATAATCTCCAATCAAGTAAAATTTGCAAGTACCATCTAGTGATTTGAAATTAGAAATTTCAGCTATCTTATCAATCACACTAGACAATTCTTTAGGTTCATCAAATAGCACATAGCACAAAGTTTTATCTTGAAATGCCTTCCAAAGAACTTTGTCGTGAGTAATCAATTCAATATTTTGCAAATCAAATGTATTAAATTTAGCACAAGATATTTTTCTTTCAGCACAAGTGTTGTTGCAAGAACTCACCTCTTCTTCGTGAATGACTATCGATTCAACACCAATATTACCTTCAATGTTCTTCTCAGATGATGTAGGTGTTGTAACAGGTGTTTCTTTGGCAACCATAGTAATATCATCACAATTCTCTTGAACTGGTGTAAATTGTGCAGCACTCAATGTTTCATCAACAAGTATGTTGCGATGTATCTTATTTCCATTAGACCATGGTCCATCAATGGCGCAAGTGCTATCAACCATGATCTTGTTAATGGGAATGGAATGTGCAATCTCATCTAACACCGTGGTCGAAGGGAATGTCCCATGCTCGACCATATCAACTTCGATCTCTTCATTCTTTTCAAGCTCCTGCAAAAGGTTAGTCGAAAAAGGAGACACAAGAGCATACAAATTGTCCATTGAATTATCTTTTTCAAGAAATTACTTCAAAACATTTAGAAACCTCTTTCTTTCTAGCATCAAGCATTTTAATTTCTTCCAAATGTGATTTTCAGCTTTGCAAGCAAGCTTAACCAAATGAGAGAGTGAGTTATAAATTTTATTAACAAGAATGTTCTGGATTTCTTGATTAAGCCCTCTCAAAACCGAAGTTCAGAGCTTCTTCAAGATTCATCTAAACCACAACGCAACAAATGATTTTGCAATTGTCCAAAGTAATCCTTAACACTTTTGTTGCCTTGTTTCAAACGTTGAAGTTTAGTGTATAAAAATCAGCATGGTAATCAGGAACATACATATCTCTCATAAGTCGCTTCATGGCATTCCAGTCATGAGGTTGTCCCTCTTTTCTAGTATTCCACCATATTAACGTAAATCCATTTAGCACACTAGTGGCAGCCTTAATCTTTTGTTTTTCAGACAAGTCATATTTTCTAAATTCATTGTCAACCGCAATTTCCCAATCAATGTACGCTTTAGGATCATATGTAATACCGAGAGGAGGCAAGATACACTTCAGATTACCTTGTTCATGAGTTGGAGATGGCGCATCGTTCTTATTGGTCCTGCTAGCCTTCCTTTCAAGATGATGAGAGCCCTCATGAAAGTTGTCATCCAATTCTCGCTTGATCGATGTATTTTGTTTGTTGTCGCCAGCCGTGATCATTCTTCCATTCTCACGATATTGCTTGGAACCATTATGTCCATAAAACCCTGCCATGGTTAGTAGCAAACAAGGATAGCACACAAAAATATGTGAAACCCTATCAACTACTAGGTGCTGGAAATATTGAGGGTCACATCTCGCAAGCTCTTACCAAGTTCTTACCAATTCTTACAAATGCAGCAAGTAGTTCAACCGGTGGCTGGTTCGTGATAAACCAATCTTATGTCTGAGTAAAGCGATTGCAAGGCTATCACCTGTATGGTTAGTAGAAAGTGGAGCTTGGACAGGTTTTATATGAGTAGCAATGGAAACAATCAGCTAATTTTAAATTTGCCCAATTTGAATAAGTGTTCAAACTAGCACATAGCCTATGTTGCTGATCAAACAAAGATGTATAATAGGCTTAAGCAAGTGTGTAGAGATGACAACAAGTGCTAGACACTCAGCAAGTCACGAATTTACACTATGGAACAGGAAAACACAAATTTGAACCAACTTCTAGTTTTCTGTTTTTTTTCAGTCCACAAGACAGCAGGTTGGTATTTTGGCCGTAACTCTTTGTCAGGTGCCTCTATGCTTATGAAATTTTTTACACTTCTTCCTGACGACGTTTTCAACAACTTTTGTTTTGGACGAACTTTCTGAAAACGAACAGAGAAATTCGCACAAAATTCACAATTGGACTGATCTACAGATTTCAGGACAGCAACAAGGTCTGAATCAAACATCCATTACTCCTTGGTTCTTTCATGTATGGGGTTGAAAACTGGCAGGATGATAGAAGAACAAGTATGGGATCTTCTCCTTTTAGTTTCACTCAAAAAGGATAAGGAGCTGGGAGATATGTCGTTTTAGGGGCAGCTGCAGAAATGGGAAATTTCTGGGCGAGATTGGTCTTTTTGTTTTTGGGTGTTATAGGTGGAATTTGGGGTGGGGAGATGAACAAGAAGATGAACAGCAACAAGACAACACTAAGACGAACACAAACTCAAATTAAGAAACTGAAATAACTGATTGAAAAGGCACAAAGGGGCTTGGACAGCGGGTAAACAATCTTTTGTAGGGCAAATTTTCTGTACTATAGGAAGAACACACACAACTAAACAAGATACAAACTCACCGTCAACTGTCGCTCTGATACCAAATGATGCGCCACGGGTTCCCGATCTTCCGTGAGAGGATAACTTCGATTTGGGCGGAGGATGACTTTGACGATCCGCCACGAACCACGCAAGGATAAGCGCCGCAATCGCTAAACCACACTCCTGATTGTTATCAACCGTGCAAAGCCCGGATGACCTGACCACGAAGGTCTATCCTTGCAAGCAATCAAGAACTCGCAAGAACAAGGATAAAGCACACACTGAACCGAGGTTCTGAAGCTCGAATCGATAGGTCAACCGACACTAGGGATTTCGAGAGTGTTTCTCCAATCTGGAAGACAACAACAAATGAACAAAACCTATAGAGAAAAGGGAGAGGGTTGTCCTATATATAGAGCAGGGAGATGACTCTTGGAGATGCACTCACGCAGCAGGAATACATGGGGACTCAGCCCAAATTAATGGTGACACAGCACCCAAGGAGAGCAAAAGACTAGTTCTGTTCGCGGGATGTTTTTGACTGCTGCGGCCAGCTCACTTGGAATTTGATGGTGAGGATGGATCCGTTGGAAAGATGGCGAAGTTATCTTTCCAATGAGTGCTCACACGTTCCAATCGGAGTCCGTTTGCATTCTCTAGGCCGTTTTTAATTCAGACTGGTCATTGATGGCCGAGTGGAATCCCTTTGCATTCCCACCATACTTCATTGCCTTGATTGGTGTTAATGCCTTGTACCTGGTGCTTGTTGAAGTTCCTATGCATAATATTGTTATTAGGTAGCAATCTATTCTTCAAAATGTAATTATTTAACCCAAGAAACGAGTTTACCTGATAATTGACTTGCCGCGCACTGTCTCATGTTTTTGGTCCTTGCATGATGATCAAAGGTCGCGGGTAACTTGGAACGACTTTGGTCACTGATCCCATGGGTGTAACCGACGTAGTGATGTCCTCATCATATTTTGCTGTTGAATGGACTACAATGTGTTGTCATGTGAAAACTATCGATGTGGTTAAGATGCTGCTTTTGAAGTTGTTGTCAAAATGATGCTGAATGAAACTATTTTGTGCTTCAAATATTGCTGTCAAAATGCATTGATGGATGCTGAATGAAACTGTTTTGTGCTTCAAATATTGTTCTCCATATTCAGGTTGATTTTTGGGTATATTGCTTGACGGCGTGTTCTCCGCTCAACCACTGCGGATCACACCCCTAGTCAGATTTCTATCCTGCTAGCCGATCAGCCGCGCTCGGTTCGATTGAGCGTGGGACGCAGCAAAGAGCAACACACGGGGATTACCCAGGTTCGGACCCCCTCGCGGGTAATAGTCCTACTCCTGCTGAGCCTTAGCTCTTTTCTTGTTGTGGTTGAATGGAATGTGGTTTACAGAATGCTAGTGAACTGTGTGTTCAAAGCGCACGTACCCCCTCCTCTCTCTCTCTCCTCTCCTTTTATACAAGCCTTGGACTGGCGGAGAGAGCCGAGGGGGTAGGCAGTACAGTACTCTCAGTACACTGACAAGACACGACAGGAGAGACGAAAACGTGCCGCTGCCCACGCCGCGCGGCGCCGCCCTCGCGTGCTTCGCAAGTGGCCTCTGACCCGCACAGTCACACCGGTGAGTCTGCGGGTGGGGCCCAGCCTGCTCCTCCTGACGCGGGCGGCTATCTTAAGTAAACCATCTCTCTGCCGGTCAATTCCGCTGCGCCACGTGTGATACCGCCGCAGACCGCAGGGTCATCAGAAGCGGTAATCATCTCTTCAGCTGTCTATCCGAGCGTGATGTCGCATTAAATGCGCTCGTCCTTCGCAGCAGGGGGAGCCTTCGCCAAGAAGACTCCTCTCGGAACGCTCCCTGCCACGTGGGCCCCGCTTGGCAACGGGAGACCTTTCGTGCGCCGAGGGGCTCGCCCACACGCCCTCCTAACGCATGGGGCCCTCATCCGGCGCGCTGACGGGCTCGCCCACACGTTGGGGCCTGGTCGCCCGCCTGACGTGTGGGGCCCTCGCCTGGTCTTCTAAGGGCTCGCCCACGCGGTGGGGCCTGATCGCCCGCGTGACGCGTGGGGCCCGCCTGAAGCGCCGAGGGGCTCGCCACGCGCTAAGGCTCGGTCACCCGCCGACGCGTGGGGCCCGCTGGCACCGAGGGGCTCGCCACGCCACTGGGGCTCGATCGCCACCGACGTGTGGGGCCCGCCGGGCTGAGGCGCCGCCACGCTGTTGGGGCTCGGTCGCCCACCGACGCGTGGGGCCCGCTGATCTTCTCGTGACTCTTCACACCGGTATTTATTACACCGACAAGAGCCCGGGTCCACCGTGATACGCGAACCGTTGCACAGACACTTTTTCCGTTTCCTGTGCGGCGGGAGACGAATCGTGGGGGGCCCACCTTCTGCTGCAGCCGTACGCCTGATTCTCCATCTGCGCACGATCTTCCTTGGGGAACCGTGCCGCTTTACGCGGGAAATCGAAACACGCGGGGCAATGATGGCGCGCGCGCGCGGGGTCGGAATCCAAACCGTCGCACTCGCGTGCCTTGCTTATAAATACTCCCCTTGGCGCCTCGACCAATCCTTCCGCACGCTAAGTCCTCAAACTGCCCTTCACCTTCTTCGCCGCTGCCACAGAGCCTTCTTTGCCGCTGCCACCTTCTTTTTTCGCCAACTCCTCCACCGTTTTTCATTGGCGCCCAAACGCCGCAAGGGTCGCCGCGGGGACGCGCCACCGTCTGGGCCTGCTTTGCTCGCTCTCATTGGCTAACGAGGATGTGGCGACGCGGCCCAAGGGTTCGTGCCGCCACCTCCGTCGGTTCGCGCCGGCACCATAGTGCCAAGCCCCGCGACGGGAGATTGTGACCTTCACTGGGCGTCTTGGCGGGGCTCGCCCCACCGATTCGAGTTCTTCTTGGCGGTGCTCGCTTTCACGAGATCCAGCGACGACCTTCCCCAATTCTATCGTGGGCTCGACCATCTTCGTCCACCTCTGCGAGATGTTCGTGGGGACGATGCCAAACCTCCCGCTCTGGCGCCGGCTCTTCACGCTGCATGCTAAGTCGCGCCCGAGCGGGGCCATTGGAAGCTGCTACTTCACCGACGCCGCCGCCTTCCTCCCGGTCACGGTCAAGTCCAACTGGAAGGACTGGCACCGCCAATGGCTGTACGTGGAGGACTCCAGCGGCTGCGACGATCTTGACCTTCCCGAGGGTCCGGCGGAATCCCTTGCCAGCTGGGGGTCTCTGCCTGACGACTCAGCGGAGCTGGAGGAGATGTTGGGCGATCGCCGAGCTCCGCCAAGAACGGGCTCACCGGAACCCACGTCGGCGGATTTTTTGCGGCGCCGCCTCTGCCCACTCCGCATGAGGGTTCGCCCCGCCTGGCAATACTATGGCGACGACGATGGAGTCTGCCTTGTCCCCGGAGGTAAATGCTCCTTCAATCCTTTGGGTTTCTTGTCTTTTTTGGAATGTCTCTTCTTTTGACTCCTTGTGACTTATGGCTTCTTCGTCTCTCTTGCCAAACACAGGAACGTCTTCGAGAACGATTCAAGGTGGTCAAGGGACTCTAGACCGCGCCCACCGGCGATATCTCTTCGCCGGAGACCATCCGCCCCCTCTGCGACTGGGATCCACGGGAGCGCAACCAGTACTTGCCTGGGCTGCCCCCCATGGAGGTCTCTGGTCCCGCAGTCCAAGTGGCCCGGGGACCACTGCAGATCCGCGAACCGCCTCCAGCGGCCGCCAAAGCTTCCGCGGCTGCTGCCGCTCCTGGCGTGGCGGCCGACTCCGACCGCGCTCTCGGGAAGCGCCGCCTCATCCTTGCTGACGACGACGAGGAGGGAGAGGGGAGCCCAAAGAGAGCTCGCCCTCGATCCCCGAAGCTTCCGCTGCCTCCTCCGGCCCCCCTCCGGTGGGGGCCTGCTGCCGCCGCCGCCGCCCGCCACGGGCGGAGCGCGGCGGCTTTGCGGAACCGGTGCCGCTGCGCGCTTTCTTCTTCTCCTTCCGCTTAACGCTTCCGCGGCGCTTCGCCGACGACGCCGGCCTCGGCGACGCGGCGGCGCTTTCAAGACCGGCGCTACAAGGCGCAAGCGCCAGCTCAACGGCGCCGACCGGATGGCGCCGCTGCTGCTTCCGCAACTAAGCGGCTTGACGCTGCCCGCTCGACCTTCGCTTTCGGGCGTGCCGCGCCAGTAGCTCGCGACTTACGCCACACTTTACGTTAGGGTTAGCATGCCGCATGTTTCGCATACCAACCCTGCTTCGCTTATCTTCATTGATAGAGCGGACGCTGGGGCCTCAAGCTCCGCCCCGCGACTTCGCCAACCCAGCTTCGCCGCGGCTCCTTCAACGGAGGCGAGGCCTCTCGCCGCGGAGATCGCGCCGGAGACGAGGTGGAAGAGCCTTCGCCGCTTACGCAGCCGACGCTAACGCCGTGGGCGCCATCGCCGCCGACGCTAGGCGCCCATCGAGGCGCCTGCCCTCGCCCACACTGGCGGCACGGAAGGCGCTTTGGCTTGCGTCGCGGACCGTCGGCGAAGCCGCGGTCTTTGGAGCGGATGCCGCCGAGAGGGAGACGGCGGCGCGCGAGGCTGGGGCGGCGCAAGCCGCTGCCGCCTCGGCCACCAAAGCCGTCGAAGACCTCCGCGCGGAGCACTCCGAGCGTCTTCGGGTCCTCGCCGACATGTTGCGCGGTGCCTACCATGCTTGTGGACGCCCCTGTACCCGGGCATTACCTTGTATTCTCCGCTGGAGGAGACCGCCGCGCAATATGCTGGGGCCGTGGGGCGCGCCGCCGAGGCCTTGCGCAATCTTCCAGTGGTGATGCGGGCGCGGGCGATCGAAGGTGGTCGCCACGGCGCTCTCGAAGCAGCGCGGTTCGTCTTGGGCAACTGCCTTGCCCAAAACGCCGCGTTTGACCTCGACGCCGCCACCGGGGAGCCTTCGCGCCAGCTGGACCGGATTGAGCAGTCGCGGGTTGACACCGCCGCCAACCGCGTCTCAATGATGGGCGGCGCTGCGCCGGCAGAGGGCGATGAAGACGAGGAGTAGATGAGCTCCCCTATCTTCTTTTTTGTCCTGTACAAATCCTGTTAATGCAAACTTTTGCTCTTTGTCGTGAGTCTCAATCTAACTTCGCGCAAACTCTTATTTGCGAAAAGAACTGGGGCACCCGAACGCAAAAAGCTTTAGACAGAGCGTTTTATTGAAAGTGAGCGCTTTTTCCTTAGGCATCAGGTTACTTCAACCCTTACGGCCTCTCGGCAAACCGACCTTAAACGTTACGTGGCGAGAGCTTAGCTTCCGGAAGTGGTCTAGACGCCGGTGCCGCCGTTGGCGCATTGCCCAGACCGAGGCGACACACCAGGCTAGAACCCGCCTTCCGTCCGCGTCGCCTCGCCCAACCGTAAGCTTAAGCGCTTGTTTGCAACTAAGGGCCATCAGCCTTAAGTACTTTTTTCGCTACCAACTTTCAATGAATGCTTTTAACAGACTTTTGCGGCGACGAATCGATCGCTACATAGCTTTAGACGTAACGCTCATTGAAGTGAGCGCTTTTCCTCGTGCATCGGTTACTTCAACCCTTACGGCCTCTCGGCAAACCGACCTTAAACGTTACGTGGCGAGAGCTTAGCTTCCGGAAGTGGTCTAGACGCCGGTGCCGCAGTTGGCGCATTGCCCAGACCGAGCCGACACACCAGGCTAGAACCCGCCTTCCGTCTGCGTCGCCTCGCCCAACCGTAAGCTTAAGCGCTTGTTTGCAACTAAGCGGCCATCACCTTAAGTACTTTTTCGCTACCGACTTTCAATGTAATGCTTTCTAACAGACTTTAAGGTGAAAAGAACAGATGCCACAGAGAGACAGAACTTATCTTTTTATTAAAATGGCTTTGTACAATGCAGCCCCGAGGCGAAGCGGAAGGAGGAAGACCTCGCCGCCGGCTCCAAAGGAAGGCCAAAAGCTCCCGGAATGTTTATCGTTGTCGTTGTTGTTAGCCGCGCGGCCATGACCTGCCCGGTCTCGCCGCCTTTATGCTTCTTCTTGTCCTTGCCGCCGGATTTTCGAGGTCCTGCCCGCCGCCGCACTGCCCCGCCCGGCAAATGGGCGAAGCGAAGCTCGCTCAAGGGCGACTTTGCGCCAAGGTGAAGAGCTCTTCCGCTGCCTTGATCTTGCGGGTGGCCATTTTCTCCTTGACCCTAGGGTCTCGGCGCCTCTCCGAATGCCGTGACAACGGCGTCGATGGAGATGTCGGGAATGGTGTTGCGAACTGATCAAGCGCCGGATGCAGCCGACAATGACTCTCCCTTCTTCCGCTTCCACGTTAGGAGGTCGTCCTCAACTCCGGCTGCTCAAGGTGCCCCGGAAGTTGGTGATGAAGAGCCCGAGAGCTCCTTCCACGACCCCTGACCGGGAGGTTCATGAGCCAAGAGGGCTCACGGTGAGGACTGCAGGGAAGTAGTTAGCCGTAACCTTCCCGACCCTCCACCGGCTGCATCACTGTAGTGTAGATCTACAAGAACTCGTCAGGGTTGGTGGAGCCGTCATACTTCTCGATGGGGGTGGGCCGGAACCTCTCCGCCATCGGACGCGCGCAGCTCCTTTGAAAAGGCGCGACACCGACTGAGCCTCCGCTCTGGATGCGACTCCGGCCACTGGCCCGCCGTCCGGATGGCGCCAAGAGGCACCTCCTTCCCGGCGGAGGCGGCGTCGTGGGAACCCTCCCGTCCCCACGGTGGCAGATTAGCGCTGTCGCAAGACCCGGTCGTGCCGCCTGCGGAGCTTGTCGCGTAGGTCTTCTCCTTGTCGCAGATGGCGATCCTCCAAGTGGGACCGAGATCCCGCCCACCAGACGCCGCTGGCCGAACCCCGTAGGAGTTGCTCGCTCTGTCATCTCGCCCCGCCCTCCCGCCAGAGATCTCGCGAGGAACGCGGGGCAAGAAAGAACGGAAGAAGCGGAACGCCGATTTCAAGCGCCTCCAAACTTACACCATCATCAAGGCTAAATCGCCACCACGGAGCCGCCGGAGTCCGGTCACCGCACCGTGGGTTGTTCAGCAGGCCTCGCCGCATGGAGGTTCTGGCCGGAGTGCACTCTTCCAAGGCCAGCGCCGCTTAACTTGGCCGGGCGATCGCCGCCGGCCGATCCATCGCCGCCGCTGCCGACGCTGCGGGTTTCGGCTCTAGCGCCGCCTCGCTCCATCGCGGATCGCTGATCCGCCATCGGCGAAGTCAAGAGCACGAATCGATGCTAGCGCCCTACCGGGCGCGCCATCGACGGCGCGTTCTCCGCTCAACCATCGCGGATCACACCCTAGTCGATTTCTATCACGCTAGCCGATCACCGCGCCGTTCGATTGAGCGTGGGACACAAAGAAAGAGCAACACACGGGATTACCTGGTTCGGACCCCTCGCGGGTAATAGTCCTACTCCTCGCCGAGACTTAGCTCTTTTCTTGTTGTGGTTGAATGGAATGTGGTTTACAGAATGCTAGTGAACTGTGTGTTCAAAGCGCACGTACCCCCTCCTCTCTCTCTCTCTCCGCTCCTTTTATACAAGCCTTGGACTGGCAAAGAGAGCCGAGGGGTAGGCAGACAAGATACTCAAGATAATCGACAAGACACGACAGAGAGACGAAACGCGTGCACGCTGCCACGCGCATGGGCGCCGCCTCGCGTGTTTCGCAGTGGCCTCGACCCGCATACCACACCGGTGAGTCTGCGGGTGGGGCCCAGACTGCTCCTCCTGACGCGGGCGGCTATCTTAAGCAAACCTTCTCTCTGCCGGTCAATTCCGCTGGGCCACGATGGATACCACTCAGACTGTAGGGTCACTGTCATGTAATCATCTCTTGTTGTCTATCCCGCGTGATGTCGCGACAATGCGCCGCCCTTCGCAGCAGGGGGAGCCTTCGCCAAGAAGAGTCCTCTCGGAGCGCTCCCTGCCACGTGGGCCCCGCTTGGCAGCGGGAGACCTTTCGTGCGCCGAGGGGCTCGCCCACACGCCCTCCTGACGCATGGGGCCCTCGTTGGGGCCTGGTCGCCCGCCTGACGTGTAGGGCCCTCGCCTGGTCTTCTAAGGGCTCGCCCACGCGCTGGAGCCTGATCGCCCGCCTGACGTGTGGGGCCCGCCTGAAGCGCTGAGGGGCTCACCCACGCGCTGGGGCCTGGTCGCCCGCCTGACGCGTGGGGCCGCTAGAAGCGCTGAGGGATCGCCCACGTGCTGGGCCTGGTCGCCCTTGTGCGTGGGGCCGCTGAAGGCTGAGGGGCTCGCCACACGCTGGGCCTGATCGCCCGCCTGACGTGTGGGGCCCGCTTGGAGCGCTGAGGGGCTCGCCCACGCGCTGGGGCCTGGTCGCCCGCCTGACGGGTGTGGCGCGCTTGATCTTCTCAGGACTCTTCACACCCTGGTATTTATTACACCGACATTGCTAGTGTCCTCTGTCTCACCTTTATGAGCTTTTGTAAGTTATCAAAGAAAAAAAAATCCTTTTTCTGGTGATTCTTGAACTTTCACGTGGTGAATTGCCGCACAATTTGTTGCAACCGTAGGAATTGAAGTACTGAATTTGTCTATTTAGCTGCTTTGTTTGGTGATCAGTAATTTTGGGCAATGGCTAGAACATAGTAATTGCTATGGAATCAGGTAGTACTGGATCGCTCACTAGTGCCGAGCTCAGTAGCTCACATTTCATCCTCGATCGCTATTACCTTTTTCAATACCTGTAGCTTGTCAGATATCTCTGTAGTTTAGTTTTAGTACAGCTTTATGTTTGTCCATCTGGGGGCTCCTTCGTCCCTATTGGCTAATGTCATGGTTAAGCAAATTTAGTTGAAAGTCATTAAGCTAAATTTATAAACCATTGGTTAAGCAAATTTAGTTGTAAGTCATTAAGCCAAATCCATTTTCGAGAGGAGGAGGCTAGGACACAAACTGCACCAGGTCTACACCACACTGTCCACGCAAATGAGCCAGGGGCATTTTGGTCAGTTCAGCTAAGGAATGTAGGGAAAAAGTGAGGAAAATGGAGAGAAAATGGGTAAAATGTCACTGATGGGAGAAATTGGGGTGCCCAGTGTCATCTGCGTACAGGCAATCGAATTTAATGTCAAAACCTACAAGGCGATCGAATTGAGTGTCGTACATCGTATTTTCCCAAACGAGAGTGCCACAATTTCGATGAAGTCTCATAATCTCTTATCTTGCGTTTAGTAGAAACATCACATGCATCAAAACAGATAGCATCTTTGTAATCAAATTTAATAACACACTTATTATTCCCAAATAGACATTAGTAACCATCATTATCCAACATGGACACAAAAATTAAATCGTATCGCATGGTAGGAACATAAGAGAGATTATTTAACTTAAGTACAAAACAACTATCTAATACTAAGGACAGCGATCTAACAGCTTTAACTTCAGCTTCCTTTCCATTAGCGACTCTAATGCTTCTCGCCCTCTTTCTTAGTGTTTGGATGGTAAGGAATTCCTGTAATGAATTGGAAACATGCACAGAGGCACCAGAATCAATCAAGCAAGTATTAAGGGAATAATCAGCATAAAGTGACACATCAATAAAGGAAATTAAATCGTTACCCTTTTTAGTGAGCCACTTTAAGAAGCCAGCACAATCCTTCTGAAAATAACCTTCTTCCTTGCAGAAGCGACACTTCTCTTTGCTTGATGAAGAGTTGTTTGCAGCCTTATTATCGTCCTTGGAGGCATTCTTGAACTTCTTTTTAGGCTTATTATCATTATGGGCCTTTCTTTTGCCATTGCCAATAAAATTGACAGCGTCTTTCCTTTCGGCCCTAATTCTTTCTTCCTCTTGAACGCACATGGTAGTAAGTTCGCTCAAAGTTCATTGATCCTTCTGAGTAGTATAATTAATCTTAAAAGGAGCATACTCAGGAGGCAATGAGGTCATGATGAAGTGGACTAAGAACTCATCAGAGATTTCCATCTCTATTGCTTTAAGATAAATTTTGATGTCATCATCTTCATAATGTGCTCTCTAATGCTACCAGATCAATTATACTTAGAGCTTATGAGTTTTGAAATAAGTGTACTAGCATAGGCCTTTGATGAGCCTTTGTAATGCTCTTTCACCGCAGCTAAGTAATCTTTGGCATTTTTCCTTTTTAGGGATTGTTCCCCTAATGCACTCAGTAATTGAGTTTTAAGAATTTGGAGTGACAAGCGGTTACACTGCTCCCACTTATCAACATTAAGTTAAGTCCTTCTCAGGGCAGCGTGATTGGGTTCACCTAGAGTGGGAGCCACAGGGGGATCAGACCTGATAGCATATTCAAGATCCAAAACCCCAAGAACAATCGTAATCTTCTCCTTCCAAGAAGGGAAGTTATTGCCAGTTAGTTGTTCAATGCCATTAACGGTAGCCATAGCAGTTGAATTATTAATAGCTGTAAAAATGAAAAAAAACAGCAATAATTAGCTAAGCATGAATTTAACCTACTTTGGTCCGATTAAAAACATGCAATATTTTTCAAATTCGCATCACCTTTGGGAAGAAATGAAAATGAGACAATATATATAAAAATGACATCTAATCATACATCAACTTTGGTCAGAAGTATAATTATAAGTCATTAACTTTATCTCCAGATTAAAACTACTTTTGTTTCCATCTTAATCAAAGACAACAACGTAATTTAATTGCTAAAATTGCCATAACATTAACATCATAATGGAAAAGAGCACAACTTTAAAATACACGATTAAATTTTTTTAAACAATGCACATAAATAGAACATAAAATAAATGAGCACTGAAAACATTAATTTTCCATAATTTTTAGGAAAACATTTAATTAAACAGTGCAATTATACATTAAAATATACTAAACATGCTCTGCAGTGAAAAAAAGTCCAAAATCGGCTCAGATGGCTCGACCTAGAAAATTCCACACGTGTTCAGCCTGGCTAGATATGGCCTAGTCTAGCCCATAGCGGGGCTGGGCTGAAGAGGTCAGCATGGTGCAATCTGAGCCGTCAAAAAACAAATCAAACGGCTGGAATCGCGGCAGCCATGAATTAACTGCGGGAGAGAGGGGAAAACCCTAATCTCCTCATTCTCTCCCCTTCTCTTTTCTCCCACTTGTGCGACCGAGTAAATGAAAAGGCGGCATGGGAGGCAGAGCTAGGCAGCGAGCAGTGCACCGATGTGGGGCGGCGCAGCTGCTCGCCGGTGCTCGCGTGCGGCGCTTCGGTGGCACGCCGCTCTACCACGCCGCATAGAGCGACGGGCGGTGGACTGGTGCAGGGAGGCAACTGCGACGGAAGAGGCGCGGTGGCGAGTGGCGAGGCGGCTCACTGGTGGGATGCGGCGGTGATGACGAGACCGATGCGTGCGAGGACTGATGCGATCGGCGTGGATTTTGACCTGGTGGAGCGGGAAGTAGAACCACCGACTGGAGGAGGAGCTGAAGCTGGAACATATCCTGGCTGAGGATACAATTGGAGGAGCCTGCTAAGACTACCGCATATATTCTTGGTAGTCACTCTGAGCTTCATTATACCAATTATAGGGATTAACTGCTGGATTGAAGGGCATAAAGTGACTGCCCATGAACATCATTGCAGATTTCATCACCCCAAGTTCTTCCTGTAGATAAGTCTATTGACCGACCATAGTATACAGTTGTTGTCGAGTGGCTGCCAAGTCTGCTGTGATGTCAGTCTTGAAAGAATTCAAATCCTCTCTCATTTCCCTATGATAAGTGCTCTGATCAGCTCGGAGGGCTTGCACTTCATGCATCAGATGACTCAGATCAAACCATGGTGGAGAAGCAGCAGGGTAGCCATGGCCTGCCATAGGAGAATCTAAAGCAGAAGGAGCAGGAGGAGGTACATATGCAGGCGCTAGTGTCGGAGGGGGACCCGGAGGAGGAGCATCGCCAGGCCCACCCACCTTTGGCCTACTAACAAGGGCGGAAAAGAATTGCTTCATCTGATGTTTCCTGATCTTCATGCTCCACTAACCAATTTCTTCCTCGGGTACTCTGCCAGTTCTAGAAAGCAGAAGTCCAATATATGGAGCAAGAGGCAAAGGCCTATCAACCTCCCTATAGATAGCATTGTCAAACTCTCCAAATAAGGTGGCTCCAATGTTGATTAAACTCCCCCTGAAAATTTATAGCATAAACCAACTGATGATGTGGGAATACAATCTCTGTTGCCACCTCGCACAAAGAGTGTGCTCCTGAGAATAACATGCATCAAAGCTGGCTCTACCTTCAGCTGATTTGACTTTTCAATACTGTAGTCCGGGGCCTCTTGGTCCAAGTACATAAAACGAATGTCCTCCTCTGGTGGATACCTAGCCGACCACATCCCAGTGTCGAAAGCTAAACCATGCAGATCAGCACCAAAGTCAGGTGTGCCAAGTGCGGAGTTCATCTCAGCAAAGGAGATGCCGTGAATCCTGCCATCGATCGAGTGATAGTAGAGAAATTCTGACCGATCATTTGCTGGTAGCAAAGAACTCGCAGTGTCGTTCCTCCCCCATGTCAGCTGGGAATTGGAAAGGAGATCTGCCAAGCCGGGTGTGGTGTTGAAGTAGTTGTATATGCTAGGACCCATAAATGACGTAATCTCATGCCAATCAATATAGTGAGGATCTATAGAACTCTTCTTCTGCTAGGAGAAGCACATAAAGAGTTGCTTCTGAAACCTCGTATGAAAACGGAAATCATTTGTTTCCTCTCTCTGAGCAGGAAACCATCTGTCATACGACACGGCTCGCTTTTTCCTCAACAACTCCATGCTCAAAAGGAGCACATTGTCGTCGACAGGCTCATCCTCAGGAATCAAAGTCTCAGCCGTGGTGGTGTCCTCCTGCTGACCTTCATCCACGTAGTCCTCATCACTGTCATCATCAATAGTTACGAAGAACTCCCCCCACAAGCCGCTGAGTCTAATCAATGTCATCACGCTGTCGCTACCGCTGGGTACCCCTCCTAGTGCGAGGAGGTGTAAAGCTGCCCACAGACGATGTGTCGTCATGAGAACCGCGGTCACCTCTACCACCTTGACCACCACTGCCTCCGGCGCCCACTGCCCTTGCAATCGACTTGCCCAAATTTTTCAGTCGCCGAGACATGGTTCCGCTCCAGTGAACTTAAGAGTCTGGGTTCTCCAACCACTCCACGAGGCCTAAGACATGAGCACGGGAAAACACGATTCAAATCCCAGGATTAGGAAAGTGAAGAGAAGAGGGGAATCAAAAACCTTCTAAAGCAACTTACCGATCCCTAGACGGAAGCCAACCACGCTGTGCGTGAAGAGGATGTCCCCTAGGCCTCTTCCGGTAGGGAAGAGGTGAGGAGCTTGAGGAGTGAACCACGCACAGATCGAGCCGTCTCTCGAGGATCCCCACGGTGGGAATGGAAGAGGAGGAGGGGAGGCCGGAGATGGAAAGGATGCTCGTCGGAGTTCGCCGGAGAAGCCGCGCCGTCGAGGGAAGGTAGGGGTGGCGGCTTGGGATGAGGGGAAAAGGCAGGAGCAAGTGAGGTGAGAGAGAGGAGGCAGACAGGTACGGTTCAGCAAAAAGGGGTTGCGATCCAGTCATCGGATCAGGTCCGACGACCGTCAGACCGGGTCCGACGGATCCAACTGCAGGAAAAACAGTAAATAGCGGACTCCATCGGACTGGGTCCGGCAGTAGCGATGCAGAAGAGCACTTAGCCAAATTCGGGACTGAGTTCATCGGACCGGGTCCAATGACCATCGGACTGGGTCCGACAGTATATGAGAGGCTAAGACATGCCAGGCCAGCTAGCCCATCGGACCAGGTCCGATGCTGGTCAGACTGGGTTCGAGGGAGTGAAAATTCTACCGAAACCAAGCCAACCAACACTGGACTTGATCAGAGAGACCGGACGGCCTCAACCCACATAAGATTTAAAACTTAGTGCTTTTGAAGGGATTTTCTCCAATTTTGCTAAAGAACCAAGGAAATTCAAATTTTGGAGTAAACATGCAGCAATTTTGATAACCTTAGTTTTGAAGAGATGAGATATACACGACGAATTTCAAATAAAATCCATATTCAAACCCAAAGTTTGATATTTGTAATCAAGAAAATGTATGGACCCAAAATGTGTTTTGATGGAACAATTGATATGTCAATTCAAGCATATGGTCCATTTTAGAGTTTAAGCACAAGTTTTTGTAATCTTTTGGTCATGTCTTTAAACATTTTAAATACTATTGATGGGAGTATGAAATTTTCAAAAAGGTTTATGCATATGAAGCATTTCTCTCAATGGGATAAGAGTTTTTTGAACTTGGAGAGTTTTGAAAAGGTAAGAAGATATGAGATATATTATGAGGCTCAAGTTTGTTTTTAGTTTAAATATAGGACAAATTGTGCTAACTCAAAACAAATTCATTTCTTCACAATAAAGGAGAATTGTGAAATTATGAGATGAACTCAAACTCCCCCTAAATGTGACACGGGTCAAAAGGCAATTGAAAGAATTCAAATAAGACCCAAAAGCCAAATGTAAAGCCCTCAACACACATTTGAGCTATCTAGTATGTTTAGTTCATTTCTTAGTTTACAAAACCGTGTCCGTCCAAGGGTTTGGTAAAGATATCCGCTAATTGATCCTCCGTTCTCACATAGGCAAGCACAACGTCACCCTTGGCAACATGATCACAAATGAAGTGATGACGGATGTCGATGTGCTTGGTACAGGAATGTCGAACCGGATTATTTGTAATTTTGACCGCACTTTGATTATCACAAAGAAGAGGCGCTTTTTAAAATTTTAGCCCAAAGTCACTAAGCAACCGTGTCATGTACAAGAGTTGAGCACAACAATTCCTCGCCGCCACATATTCCGTCTCCGCGGTAGATAGTGCCACGTAGTTTTGCTTCCTCGAAGCTGTTGACGGTCCTTATTTGTAATATTTTATACTTTTGATCATCAACATATCTACAAAATAAAGGAATTCAAACTACATTGAGGCTAACATTAACAAGTTCCACGAGTTTTGGTGTAGTCTCATGTTTTGCAGGCATACACAAGAAAAGACGATTTATCGGCCGTATGCAAATCGGACGAAAGATGGAGATTAAATTAAAAAAAATTTGAAAAGTCATCAAATGATAAAATGGACTGTACCATGATGAAGAGCTCATCGAGACGATCGAAACGCATATATAATTTGCTATATTTGGAGCTCGGATGAGGGAGAAAGGAGTTCCAGAAGATGACGGACCAGACCGGACTAGACCAGCAGGTCGGCCGACCCAAAACCTGGGCCGGCCGACCCAAGCCAGGTCGGCCGGTCCCTTCTTTTGGCCAATTTGCCTCGGTTTCTATACCACACGCCAAGCAACACATCTAGAGGCCATCCCAACCATCCACGCAAGTCGGTTTGATCCAAAAACAAGGATTGCTTCACAAGAATGCATAGGATTCTAAAGGAACTCAATGCTACCGGTCTCCAACTGCCAAACCGACCTAGGGAGACGATCTACACCGCACAAGGAGCATCCCAGGTGATTTGGAGGGCCGGGATCAACAGAAGCCGGGCCGACCGACCCACTTGGCCAACCGACCTACCCCCGGGCCCGCCTTGGATTCTCCTTCGGAGGGGGGTTGAGTGACACTTGTCCTAACACGTGGCACTAGCTCACTCGCCCCGGCACACTATAAAAGGATGTGTTCACCCTCATTTCGGATCATGGAGAAGTGGAGAAGAGAAGAAATCAGCTCTAGGCTATCCACTTAGAAATGTAGAAGTAGGGAGAGAGGAGAGTTGAATGTTGGGGAGATGCCGGAGGTGTCGGCTCTCTTCCACCTTATGCTCCGGAGCCGACTCCGGTGCGAGTTCAACTTCGCTCTTATGTTCGGTAATTCTTGGCCCAATTCTTTGTTGAATAAAGCAAAGTTCTTTCATTCACTTGGTTATTCTGTTGGTATTAGGCCCGTACTATTCTTGAGCGTTAAGATCTTTGTGCTTAATTGTCCACCTAGAGATTAGTATAAAAGGTAGTAGGGGTGCGTATCGAAGTAATGTTCTTGGTACGTATTACTACTAGGTACAAATGTGGTGTTTGGACTAGTTAGTAGCCGGTAGGCACCTGCTTCAACGGACGTGTGGTAGGTAATAGGTGGTGACAGCCCTATTATTCGGCTTAGACTTTGTGAAATCCGCCCCGTTAGTTGCAGACCAGTTGAGCCAGATTCGGAACGATCATAACCATTCGGGATTCCAATTTAGGATAGCGGGTGGTAGTGAGTGTCCGAGCTCCGATTCAGAGTAGCAATTGTGTGTCAGTGATTTTGTATCTTTGGCTAAGTAGAAACCATAGATCCTCTCAACCCGAAATATCTTATCTCACTCCCATCATTACTGTCATTACCACCATAATCCATCCGGTCAAGTTAGATTCTGGACTAGAACACTTCTCGTTCCTCGTGGAAATCGATAGCTTGGAATACTCCCGTGTAAAAGCTACAGTGATATCCGTGCGCTTGCGGATTAATTCGAAAAGGCATAAGAATCGCCAACAAGCATTCTGGCGCCGTTGCCGAGGAACGGTTGCTGTTCTAGTTTAGAACCCTGCTTGTCCTTGTACCACCACATATGGACACCACTCCTATCTTTCAATTTTCGGTTTCGAAGGGCATGCCCTTCGGACCTCCACCATCTTCAGACCCTAACCATGCATCTGGCTATGAATTTCATCCAGAACTCATAGCCATGATTCAGGAAAATCATTTGCGGGGATCAAAGGTGAAAATCCATACGACCACCTACGAGATTTTGAGCAAATATGTTCTACCATTTCTTTCTTGGGCATGTCCCCTGAAACCCTGAAATGGAAGCTTTTCCCATTCTTTTTAGAGGGGTTAGCCAAAGAGTGGTATTACTCTTGCGTAGGCGGTGTAGGAGGAAGTTGGGTAGCGCTAAGAGGAAAATTTTGCTTTGCCTACTTCCCCCTATCAAAAATTTGCAATCTCCGAAAAAAGGTTGTAAGCGTTCAACAAGGAGAGAGAGAATCTTTGAATGATGCTTGGATTCATTTTACCAACTTAGTCCTGTTAGGCCTTGATCTAGGCATGCCAGAACCCATGCTCATGCAGCACTTTTATGGGGGTCTCACTCCTAAGAGTGCTAAAATCCTAGATATCGTGTAAGTCCAAGCCTCCCATGGGCTAATTGATTTTGGTAATTGATGGCAACTAGGCCGTACAGCCGGAACGCCAAGGATAAGGACCTCTGTTTTATAGTTTCTCTGAATTTCTTGTGTGCGCCTTCGGTCCAACTCAGCAGATCGACTACATCTCTCTGGTTGCAGGGTCCCACTGAGCACAGGTCCAGAAACATCAGCCGTGGGTCCCATGGGGTTCCGAGAGTGCTGTGTTAGTACCGAGGAACCATCTAGAGCAATTACACTGTCCGAGGGTCGCCGGTGCTTGGGGTTAGGTCGCCGGCGGCCGAGGGTCGCCTGCCCGCCGAGGGTCGCCCGTGCTTGGGGTGAGGTCGCCCAGCTCGCCGAGGGGTCGCCGGTGCTCGCCGAGTGATCGCCCGTGCTTAGGTTAGGTCGCCCGGCTCGCCGAGGGTCGCCCGTCCTCGCCGAGGGGTCGCCCGTGCTTGGGGTGAGGTCGCCACCGCCGAGGGGTCGCCGGTGCTCACGAGTGATCGCCGTGCTTTAGGTGAGGTCGCCGTGCTCGCCGAGGAGTCGCCGTGACGGGAGAGGTCGCCAGACACCACCACTGTCGGACGGCGTCCGACGCGCTCTTGGACGGGTCCGGCAAGCAGTGCTGTTCCCAACGACTTAGTTCGATAATGGCTAAGTCCTGTGTACATAGCCTCTGCCGGACGGCGCTCGATCAAAGCGATCTGAATCTCGCAATTTGATCTGGATCGTCCATTTCTAGGGTTTCGCCTTGGAGCTATAAATAGGGGCTAGGAGCACGGGAGAAACATGAGAGAGCCTCACCTAGCCGCCACCCCTTTGCCCTTAGACAACAAGAGAGCTCCTCCCATGGTTCCCACCTCCACTTAGGGTTCCATGTGCTTGTGAGATTGAAGAAGAGAGCGAGGAAGAAGAAGAGAGTATTCCCTAGCCTCCTTCTCATCATCTCCAAGACATCGTCGTCGCCAAGCTTCATCAAGCATACCGCAAGCAAACCCTTCTCCGTGAAGGTCACCGTGATTCTCACGGTGCTTCCCCTCTGTTCGTCGGGGTGTGCAAAGTCCGCCGTGTGTCGGCGGCCATCTCCGTGTGTCGGAGGTGCCAGGGTATCTGTGTGTCGGATCCAAATCCTCCATGTGTTGGGGGTACCTCATGTGTTGAGGTGAAATCCACCGTGTGTCGGTGGTCGGTGCCGTGTGTCGGTGCCGTGGGTGTGAGAGCTCGCGTGTGAGAGAACTCGCCACCGTGTGAAGGTTTGGAGCTCGCCACCATGTGTTGGTAAAGAGCTACCACGAGTGGATTGAGGCGAGGGACGAAAGGGTCCCGACTTCTCGTGTGAGAAGTTTCCTCAATCGGAGACGAGGTGCTCATGTGTTGAGCATCGAACATCGATAAATAACTCGGTTTGCGCCTTCTCATCTCACTCGCTTACTTCCGCACATTGGATTGATCGCTATGCGTGTGAGTGCCATCGAGCCTCCTTGTAGTCGCTCGTGCTTATTGTGACCGCTCGCAACTAGGCTATAAATCTATCGATAGCTTGGGTTCCTAATTTGACTAATTAGTCAAGCTATTTGAAAGAAGTAAAATTTGAAAGGGCGATTCACCCCCCTCTCGGCCTAGGATCCTTACAAGTGGTATCGAGCACGGGTCTCTAGTTGCTTAACCGCATAGAGATGGTCGACGGGGTAGTGTAGCCGCCAATAGGATTCCTCTGCTTAGTGGCACTAATTTTGGTTTTGGAAGTTGCGAATGAAAGTATTTCTGCAGCCATGGGAATGGATGTTTGGAGGGTTGTAGAGTCTCCTCATGGTGTCACACTCACCAACAATATACTGCCACACCCGCCAAAACAAACTCCTAGAAACCGATGCTAAGGCCATGAATGCTTTGTTTTGTGGTTTGAGCATGGAGGTTTTCGATAGGGTTAGCAATCTCACTAGTGCACACGACATATGGATCACACTCATTGAGATTCACGAGGGCACTTCTGCTGTTAAGGAGGGTAGACTAGTAGTTGTCAAGGAGCGTTATGATCAGTTCAGAATGCTTCCTAATGAGAATGTCAATGCTATGTTTACTCGGCTTAACCCCATCCTTAACGAGCTTAAGGGGCTCGGTCACATTGTTGCAAATGATGAAGTGTGCAGGAAGATGTCATGGATCCTCCCAAGAAGGATTACGGGATATCATTACCTATCTCACCAACTTGCGGTGATGTGGAGAAGCTGGCACCACACTCTGCCAAAGAAGATCACCGCACATGAGATGATGCTCCTCAATGATCCCGAGGTTTCCCCTGCTCCAGCGAAAAATCAAGTGATCGCACTGAAGGCTAGTGGATCAAGGCAGAGTGCCCCCGAGTCGAGTCAAGCGGGGGATGGTTGTGAGATGTCATGGAGCGAGCTCGAGGAGGGCTTCCAACACTTCGGCCTGTTCATGAAGCAAGCTGGCCAGTTCATGAATAAGAATGGCTATGGAGGCGGGGAAGAGGATGAGCAGAACTCACATGCATCATACCGATGCTATGAGTGTCGGAGAAGGGACATATTGCTTCGATGTGTCCCCGGAAGGGCAACACCAAGTACAAGGACAAAGGAAGGAGAAGGGTGATGGCGAGAAGCCAAGATGAAGGACTACAAGAAGAATCCTCGAAGTCGTGGTTCAAGGGTCGCTCCTCACAAGGCAAGAGGCTAGCCTTTGTGGGGGAATGGGTGACTGATGACAGCTCCAGCGACACGTCAACTTCAAGTGATGACGAGGAGTCAAGTGGCCAAGGATTGGCCGGGATGGCAATCACTCAGGCTGTGCCATCACCACCAGCTTTCCCTCCAAGATGTCTCACGGCCGTCACTGAACCTCAAGAGTGGTACTCCGATGATGACGAGTCTGCTTCCTCTACTTCCACTACACCAGAGGCGACATCGACTTCGATCGACATCGCTAAGTGCTTGATGGTCAAGCCATCTAGAAATGAGGTTTGTGACTCCGAATCCGAACCCGAAGATGAGGCGGAAGTTGCTAGAGGTTACCTTGCTCAAGCACTTGACTTTCTTGAAAAGGAAAGATCAAGAAACATGAGACTTCAGGAGCGTCTTAATGACTTAAATGCTAGGTTCAATGATCTTGTGTCTAAGCATGAATCACTAGAAACTGAACATGACTCCATGATGGGTTCTAGTAATGCTATGACTAAGAAAACAAGTGTGCTAGAAGAAGAGAATAGGGCTATGAATGAGTCGGTAGAACATCTCCTTGCTACAATTCATGAGCTTAGGGCTAGTAATGAGCGGCTTCTAGCCGATAATGCTTCCATGATTGCTTTGCCTGTTGCTCAATCTGTTGATGTCCCTGATTGTCATGCTTTGGTTGATGTTTTGCCTGCTATCTTGCATGTTCCTAGTGATGCTGTTGATGATGCTCCTGCATGTTCCATAATTGTTGCACCTCCTAGGGTTGATAGCTCTACTTCATGTGATGATTTGATTGACTTGACCCTGATTGCTTCTAGCTCTAGTGGTTCCTCTAGCAATGCTCATGACTGTACTCCTGATAATTGCAAATTTGCTTTAGCTGCTAGGGAATTAGCTATTGAGAATGGTGAACTTAGAGCTAAACTTGAAAAATTTGATAAAGGACTTGGGAAGTGCTATGAGGGTAGTCTAGCCTTGGATAAGATGCTCAAGGAACAAAGAAAACCTTCCTTAAAGAGTGGCTTGGGTTTTACCCCTGAGAAGCCAAAGGGGAGGAAGAAATCCAGTGTTCCTCGAGCATCTGCCAGTAGGCAAGGTTACCATCATGCTCATCCCAAGAAGAGAAGCAACTCTGGGTCTAACAAATTGCACACTAGCAACAATGCTCCTAGAATGCACAATGGACACCGCACATGGCAAGGACCTCCTAGGCACTATAACTCCACATGGCAACAAAGAAATCATAGTGCCTGGCAATATGGTCCTAAGTATAACACTTGGAATGGTCCTAGGTTTCACAACAACTGGCAAGGTCCTAGGTTCAACACTTGGCATTCACCTAGGCAAAACTTTTGGCATGGTCCTCCTAGGCACAACAATGATAGACCAATCCCTCCTAGGAACCAAAATCGCAACACTCCCGACCACACACAACCAAGGGTTCCTAGAGCACATTCTGAATTGTACGGTCACTACCTGCTCAAGAAAAATGTTCAAGGTAGGATGACTGCTAGATTTGTTGGGCTCAAGGCTGAGAATGAGCACAAGGCACATGTTTGGGTGCCCAAGTCATTGATTGATCGCTTTGCTCCTGTTGCTTCTAGCTTGAAGGCTAACCCTCGGGGACCTCCTGTGTGGGTCCCTGAGTCACATAAGTGATCTTCTCATTTGACAGGTGAACTACCGGAGTGGAGGGTGCCATTGGATCATCGACAGCGGGTGCACCCAACACATGACCGGCAACCCCCGGTTGTTCACCACAATAGGGGAGGAAGGCAAGATTCCCCCCAAGGTCACTTTTGGAGATGGAAGCAAGAGCAAGGTACTTGGAGTTGGAAAGGTAGCAATCTCTTCTGATCTTTCAATTGACAATGTGCTGCTAGTAAAAACTTTGAGCTATAATCTTCTCTCTGTTGCCCAAATATGTGATTTGGGGTTCCATTGTAATTTCTCACCTGAGGGCTTGTTGGTTTTGGACAAAAATGAAAATCTTGTGTTTAAAGGCTTTCGGTTTGAAAACTTGTTTCTTGTGAACTTTAATGAACCTGCCGCATCCGTCTCGACTTGCCTTGTCGCCAAAGTCTCTCTTGGTTGGCTTTGGCATAGGCGTCTTGGGCATGTCGGCATGGCAAATTTGAAGAAACTTTTCAAAAACGAGTTGATTCTCTGGGTGCAAGATGTGACATTCGAGAAAGACAAGCTATGCAGTGCCTGTCAGGCCTGCAAGCAAGTGGCAAGCTCACATCCTGCCAAAAATATCATGTCTACATCTCGACCTCTCGAGCTTATACACATGGATCTTTTTGGGCCAACAACATATGTGAGTATCGGGGGAAATCTTTATTGCCTGGTCATTGTTGATGACTTCTCCCGATACACTTGGGTTTTCTTTTTACCTGATAAAACTCCAACTGGAGATGTTTTCAAAAAGTTTGTAAAGAAAGCCCAAAATGCTTTTGAGTGTACCCTCAAGAAGGTGAGAAGTGACAATGGAACGGAGTTCACTAACACTTCTATTGAGCTGTTCTGTGATGAGTTAGGGATTGATCACCAGTTCTCAGCCACCTACACCCCTCAGCAAAATGGGGTGGTTGAGAGGAAGAACAGGACGCTCATTGAGATGGCAAGGACAATGTTAGATGAGTACAAGACTTCACATCTGTTCTGGGCTGAAGCAATCAATACAGCTTGTCACTGCATCAACAGGCTGTACCTTCACAAGCTTCTGAAGAAGACGTCATACGAGCTGCTTGTGGGAAGAAGACCCAATGTCTCCTACTTCAGGGTTTTTGGCTGCAAGGTCTACATCAAGAAGAAGCGGGAGCACTTGGGCAAATTCCAGAGTAGAGTGGACACGGGAGTCTTCTTGGGATATTCAGCCAGAGGGTCTTCCTTCAGGGTGTACAATGAGAACAGTGGTCAAATTGAAGAGACCTGTGATGTGAAGTTCGACGAGTTGAATGGAAGTCAAGGGGAGCATGAGAACCTGGATGATGTGGATGGTGAGCAGTTGGCTAGAACGGTGGAGGAGATGCCAGCTGGTGATGTGAGACCGGTAGAGGTTCAGAGGGAGACCGAGGTTGTTGCTCCACCCCTCACACCTGAGCGAGTACCAGAGTCAGGGGGAGCTTCACCTCAGGCGGTTAGCTCAAGCCTTGATCAGATTCCAGAAGTGGAGACAGCATGTGAGCCAGATGCAGAATCAGATGAGCTACCACCCCAGTTGATCAAGACCCATCACACCATTCCTCGTGATCACCCAGCTGATCAAGTGATTGGGGACTTGACTCACGGTGTGCAAACAAGGTCTAGGACAGCCAGCTTCTGTGAGCACACGGCGTTTGTGTCTGAGCTTGAGCCAAAGAAAGTGGAGGAGGCACTGAATGACCCAGACTGGATCAATGCGATGCACGAGGAGCTGAACAACTTTGAGAGAAACAAAGTCTGGACTTTGGTAAAGAGGCCGAGCGACTGCAACGTGATTGGCACCAAGTGGGTATTCAAGAACAAGCAAGATGAGTTTGGATTGGTGGTGCGCAACAAGGCTAGGTTGGTCGCTCAGGGCTTCACACAGATCGAGGGTATAGATTGTGGAGACACCTATGCTCCCGTGGCCCGTCTGGACGCTATTAGACTGCTTGTGGCGTTCTCTACGTGCCACAACATCGTTCTCAAGCAGATGGATGTGAAGAGTGCTTTTCTCAACGGGTACATAGGAGAGCTAGTGTATGTGGAGCACCTCCGGGTTTGAAGATTCACGCCACCCGATCATGTGTACAAATTGTCAAAGGCCTTGTATGGTCTCAAGCAAGCACCTGTGGCATGGTATGAAAGATCGAGGGACTTCCTCATCGGCAAGGGGTTCACGGTTGGAAGGGTCGACTCGACACTATTCACCAAGGTGGTGGATGGAGACCTGTTCTGTGCTGTGTATGTGGATGACATCATCTTGGCAAAGACAAATGAGTCCTTGGTCAAAGAGTTCAGCGACATGATGAGCAAGGAGTTCGAGATGTCGATGATGGGCGAGTTGAACTTCTTCTTGGGATTTCAAATCAAGCAACTCAAGACCGGGACATTCATATGCCAAGAGAAGTACATCCACGACCTCCTCAAGCGCTTCGGCATGGATGACTGCAAGCCAATCCGGACACCAATGGGAACGAACTGCCACCTCGACCTCGACAAAGAAGGTAAATATGTCGACCAAAAGCTTTACCGTTCCATGATTGGTGCTTTGCTCTATTTGATGCATCTAGGCGGACATCATGTTTAGTGTGTGCATGTGCGCTAGATTTCAAGCCTCCCCTAGAGAAATGCATATGACTGCTGTGAAACGAATACTTCGATACCTGAAACACACACCTAGCATAGGTCTTTGGTTCCCGAAGGGTGCGCGGTTTGAGCTCCTAGGCTATTCTGACTCAGATTATGCCGGGTGCAAGATTGATCGCAAAAGCACTTCCGGGGCATGTCACTTTTGGGTAGGTGTCTTGTGTCATGGGCGTAAAGAAACAGAACTCCGTGGCGCTATCTACCGCCGAATTTGAGTATATAGCGGCGGGGAGTTGTTGTGCACAGTTGCTTTACCTGACACAGTCACTGTTTGACTTTGGGCTAAAACTTGACCATGTGCCTCTTCTATGCGACAACGAGAGCGCGGTGAAAATAGCGTCCAACCCGGTCCAACACTCACGGACCAAGCATATTGACGTCCGTCACCATTTCCTTCGGGATCATGTGGCGAAGGGCGACATTGTGCTTGAGCACGTGCGGACAGAGGACCAGCTTGCCGACATATTCACCAAGCCACTCGATGAGGCACGATTCTGCAAAATGAGAAATGAGTTGAACATTTTAGATAAGTCAAACATTGCCTGAATTGGTCGTTTGGCTATGTCATTCATTACAAATCTTTTGAAGCTTGTGTGAACATTTAGGTGCTTTGCTTGTTATACTGGATGTTGTTCATTGCCTATATGTTCATCACATGAAATTGATAGTTATAGCATGTGTTTACCTTGTTACTAGCTCAACCTGTGATGAACTCAATATATCATGCAATTGAAAGCCATGAGCTTGTGTTAGGAGGGCTATAGCTTCTAGTCTCATTTGATTGCTCTAAACTCTTTGGTTGATCATGTGCTTCTAAGCCTAGATTGTGTTCTTCCATTTTGCACATGTCTATACTTCGCTGAATTGAGCAATTTTGAGAAAATGTTGAGCCATATTTGCAAAATGTGCGAAAATATGATTAAGCATGTCTCACCAATGACTCCTCGATGAGATAGCTTGCCATTGCACTAGGCATGAACTTAGGGGGAGCTTTGGATGACCGAGACGCTCATTTTCAGTGTCATGCTGGGTGGCGTCGCCTATGGTTTGAGACATAGTAAATTTGAGAAAATTCAAGATGAAAAATGTGAAACTTTTCAATAATGAGCTCAACCAAAATGTTTTAGTCTCAAATAGGCTTGGTGATAGACAGTGTAGCTTGGAGTGCATCTTCTAGTGCTATGGTGCATCATGTGTCTCCCTTTGAATTTTGGAGCAACTCTTGATACTTCTAGCTATTGTTCATCTTATATTTGCTCTAGGTCATAATAACTTGAATTACACATCTACCAATTTGGCTCTAATTGATCTTGTGACATTGTGACCTTGAGATGGCTAGATTTTGAGTGTGATGAACTTATCGGCGTGTTTGCACTAGTACAACTTTCAAAGCGCTTCATTTGCTAAACCCATACTTTGCTACTTTCTGGTCATTGATGCCAAAGGGGGAGGAATTAGTGCAAATCCATGTTTTGGGCATTATGGATTTTGGGGTGTTTCCAAGTGGTAGATCTAGGAGATGCTTTGCTCCTAGGATACAAAAATTAGGATGGAGATGCTTTGCTCCATGTGATGTACTATCGTGTCTTACAAGTGGTATGCATTGACTTAGGGGGAGCTCATGTTTATGTGTACATTGCATTTTATGCGTTGGCCTAGTCTTTGGTATTATGCTATGCTGTGATGCGATGTTTCTGGACTAACCCATTGCACCAGAGATTGTATTTGTGCCTTGTCATGTTGGATTTGCAGGTGTTGTCATCAATTACCAAAAAGGGGGAGATTGTAAGTCCAAGCCTCCCATGGGCTAATTGATTTTGGTAATTGATGGCAACTAGGCCGCATAATTTAACGCCAAGGATAAGGACCTCTGCTTTATAGTTTCTCTGAATTTCTTGTGTGCGCGCCGTCCAACTCAGCAGATCGACTACATCTCTCTCGGTTGCGTGGTCCCACCGAGCACAGTCCGTAAACATCACCGTGGGTCCCATGGGGTTCCGAGAGTGCAGTGTTAGTACCGAGGAACCATCTAGAGCAATTACACTGTCCGAGGGGTCGCGGTGCTTGGGGTTAGGTCGCCGGCCGTAGGGTCGCCTGCTTGGGGTGAGGTCGCCCGCCGAGGGGTCGCCGGTGCTCGCCGAGTGATCGCCGTGCTTAGGTTAGGTCGCCTGCTCGCCGAGGGTCGCCTGTCCTCGCCGAGGGGTCGCCCGTGCTTGGGGTGAGGTCGCCCAACTCGCCGAGGGGTCGCCGGTGCTCGCCGAGTGATCGCCCGTGCTTTAGGTGAGGTCGCCCGTGCTCGCCGAGGGGTCGCCGTGACGGGAGAGGTCGCCCAGACACCACCACTGCCGGACGGCGCCCGACGCTCTTGACGGGTCCGAGCAAAGCGTGTTCCCAACGACTTAGTTCGATAATGGCTAAGTCCTGTACATAGCCTCTGCCGGACGGCGCTCGATCAAAGCGATCTGAATCTCGCAATTTGATCTGGACCGCCCATTTCTAGGGTTTCGCCTTGGAGCTATAAATAGGGGCTAGGAGCACGGAGAAACATGAGAGAGCCTCACCTAGCCGCCACCCCTTTGCCCTTAGACAACAAGAGAGCTCCTCCCATGGTTCCCACCTCCACTTAGGGTTCCATGTGCTTGTGAGATTGAAGAAGAGAGCGAGGAAGAAGAAGAGAGTATTCCCTAGCCTCCTTCTCATCATCTCCAAGACATCGTCTTCGCCAAGCTTCATCAAGCATACCGCAAGCAAACCCTTCTTCAGGAAGGTCACCGTGATTCTCACGGTGCTTCCCTCTGCTCGTCGGGTGTGCAAAGTCCGCCAGGTGTCGGCGGCCATCTCCGTGTGTCGGAGGTGCAGAGATCTGTGTGTCGGATCCAAATCCTCCATGTGTTGGGGGTACCTCATGTGTTGAGGTGAAATCCACCGTGTGTCGGTGGTCGGTGCCGTGTGTCGGTGCCGTGGGTGTGAGGAGCTCTCGCGTGTGAGAGAACTCGCCACCGTGTGAAGGTTTGGAGCTCGCCTACCATGTGTTGGTAAAGAGCTACCACGAGTGGATTGAGGGCGAGGGACGAAAGGGTCCTGACTTCTCTGTGTGAGAAGTTTCCTCAACGGAGACGTAGGTGCTCATGTGTTGAGCACTAAACTTCGGTAAATAACTCGGTTTGCGTCTTCTCATCTCACTCGTTTACTTCCGCACATTGGATTGATCGCTTGCGTGTGAGTGCCATCGAGCCTCCTTGTAGTCGCTCGTGCTTATTGTGACCGCTTCCGCAACTAGGCTATAAATCTATCGATAGCTTGGGTTCCTAATTTGACTAATTAGTCAAGCTATTTGAAAGAAGTAAAATTTGAAAGGGCCGATTCACCCCCCCTCTCGGCCTAGGATCCTTACATATGGCCTCTAGAGGAGCCTTTGTTTTCAAAACTGTGTAGGAGGGAAAAGAAATTCTCAACAAAATCCCTGATATGGAAATTTATGAGGAATCCCATGATCTCACAAAAGGCGTTCAAGCCATTTCCCAGGCCACCTCTCTCAAAACCCAAGATCCCCCATGTCGACCTAAAATAAGCCTTCCCAAACCATCTTACCCCTTAAACCCAAAGCTCTCCCATGAAGATCCCAAAGAAACTTCCAAATATTTGGGTCTTCAATCCTCGGACCACATTCCTTGGTGCACTCCACCCCATGTCTCTGACGGAAAATCTCAAGATGGTTTTCGGGCCCGTTCTTAAGAACATTGTGATTCGGGACACTATGAGGGTAATCCTACCACCACCTTCCAATTTTCTGAACCCCTCATGGAAGAACCACTTCTATATGGCCATTCTAAACCTAATAACTTAGGCAAATTTTGGCCTGAAGGCTTTCACCTCGAAGAGAAGTATGAAGGGCAAATTTGGAACAATTTGTTTTCCTGCAATCTCGAGCCTAAAATTCTTCCTACTCAAGTTGGGGATGAGGATGACCTTCATACTCTCATCAAGAAAGCTCGTGAGGCTTGCCCCAAACCGTTCGTAGAGCCTGTTAGTGAGGATGAGGAGGATCTTTTTACTCTCATCGCTCGACATGCCAAGCTAGTTCGTGAGTCTGCTCCCGACCTGATCTCTGATCCCGTCATGGAAAAAGAAGAGGGTTACCTTGATGCTCACATCTCTCTGAGCGCCAAGAAAAATCTCGAATCTTCTCCCGAATGGTTCTATGATCCTGTTAAGGAGAAGGAAGAATACATCAAATGGTTTGTCGACGGTTGAGATATCGATCTCAAGTCGCTTAAGGTTCTTTAAGAGGGAGATAGGAGACACGCCGAACAAGACGAACAACAGCGAACAGAGAGACAGGGGTTTTTATCCTGGTTCAGGCCTCTCGGGAGAGATAATAGCCCTACGTCCAGCCTTTCTTATATATCAGAGATGATTACAAGAGGTGGCTCGGCGAGACGAACAAGTCTCGGCGAGATTATGTGTGTGCAGGAAGTATTATGCAAAAACCTCGTGCCTACGAGATGCTAATACGTAAACTCAATCCCCCATGTGTAAACTCCTGTAGGATTGATCAGATGCTGCAAACCGTAAACTCATACCCTCCACACGCCGTAGGGGCTTGGTTTATATAGTGCTGAGCAAACCGACCTACCGAGGGAATATCGGGCCGGGCTAACAACGAGATCGTAACGAACTCGACATGCCAAATATATCCCGAGGCAGATAAGGCATACTCCAATTCTTGGGGATCACGACTTTTATTCCAATCCGGAAAATCAACGTCCGGGTCTTCACGTAGCCGTGCTGAACTCTTGTTCGAGTCGGACTCAAACAGGAATCCTAGGCCGTTACGCACCGTGCCGACCAGAAAGCTGTTCGGCAGGATGCACATGGGCCTGATAGATCCTTCCAGGAGCCGGGCCCCGTAGGTCTATTCGATTGGGCCGTCAGGGAGTGGGCCATGGCAATGGGCCGTAATTTTATCCCCGGCAGCTAGCCCCCGAGACTCAAGTGGGAGGACTTACTAGAGTGGGGTCTTCCTCTTGAGACTCCAAGTCACGAAGAGGGTATTTTTTCTGTTACAAAGACGCGCAACAGGCGACCGAATAGGTTATGGTTCAACCGAACAAGACTTGTTCGGGACCGAACAAACCTGATCAGTGCCGAGTAACTCCGTTGCGTCGAACAGGAAGCAACTTCTGTCCGAGCAGAGCACTCAGCCTTCGATGTAGAAATCGAAAATCCAGTCCCCAAGCGCAGAGCTCGTCGCGGGGACCAGATGCGAGCTCCGGACGAAGAGCTGCCCGGTGCGAGGTGAATCATCTCTTTGAGGCTGAACGTCATCAAGGAGGGATTGAATTCTTGGTAGTGAAGAGCGTACCACCGCATCCGGTAAGATCAGATCTTCCGGGAGAATGAACATAGCAAGTCGCAAGACGGACTCGTGCTGCTGCATCCAGGCATTCAGATGCCTAGGAAAAGATAGGGGAACCACCTCTCGGGCTAGAGCTTGCCCGAGAAAATAGAGATTGTGCTCTCGAGCGAATGTCACGTGCAGGAGCGAAGGTGATGTGCCCCCAGACGTAGATCGTGTGCCAGGAGCAGACAGTGCATACGAGGGGGAAGGTGACCCAGTCCCCGAGCGTAGAGCTCGCCAAAGGAACCAAGTAAGGAGATCTAGTCCCCGAGTACGGAGCTCGTTAAAGGAACCAGAAAGTGCGAACAGGCGAAGACGCATTCGGTAGGAGCCAGCGCCGGCGAAGAGCTGCCCGGTGCGAGGTGATCCAGCCCCCGAGCACGGAGCTCGTCGCGGGGACCAGATGCGCGCTCCGGACGAGGAGCTGCCCGGTGCGAGGTGAATCACAACCCGTTGCAGTCAGAGCCGCAAGAGTACGTGTGAAATCAACGCTTTACCCATGACGTATTCCTTGCGACAGTGCTAGCGTTGTCTTGGCAAGTGCAGAACCGACGCTTGGAGTGCCCGTTGCGATGAGAATCAGCTTACGGTGGGCATGACTCCGTTGGTGGCGCACTACCTTGACTTAGCCGAACTGTGAAGGTCAGTGCTGGGCAAAAGCAAGAGATCATACGCGGGTGAAGTGAATCATTCCCTGGGAATGTGCGGAGCAAACCCGGGAAGAAAGGGATGCAGACATCGGTTGTGGTGGGAAAGCCTGGAACCTCGCCGCGACCATCACCGGAGTCTGATGTTCCCCGTTCCTATACTTCCTGCAGAAGACAAACATGAAACGAGCCAGCAAGGGGAAAAAGAGAGCAAGAGAAGGCTTTAAGAAGAGCAAAGCGAGTTTTGAAAAACACGCAAAACAGTCGATGTTGTGATGAATATATGTCACAATGTTTTCTTATGAGATTTTGAAGTACATTAGTAGACCATTTGTCGAAACGAGCGCGAAATTCAAAGTGTCTGGTAGGGACGACTGACTGTGTGGATTGTTGCATTCTAATGATGCTTTTGTGCACGGATTTGGATGTTGATGATATTTTGTGAAGCTAACCTTGCAGGGTAAGGTAAGTTGTTTGTTTGGACTCATCTCTGTGATGCAATTGCTAGTGGGTATGTGTCTAAAGCCGTTCCGTGGAGGTGAACCGTAGGATCGAGTGTCCGAGGGTGTGCTGGTGACCACATTCGGTATCTGGCGGTCACAAGAGATAGTGTGGACAAGAAGCTTCGCTACGGTAAGGATCCGAGACAGCAGGAGACTGGGCGTCGGTCACTTGGCGGCGAAGCAGGACTAACTGGTGGGCCTAGGCGTGGGCTGGTGATCAAGATGCTGTGAGCAAGGTGCGAGGATGCTTTCGGAGGAATATGGAACAAATATTATTTGTCGGGAGTGAGTTAATTAGCGTGTGTGTTGTACACTGTTGATTCTTATATTAAGGGTGAAGGCAACTGTGGAATACATGGACCTCGGATATCTCCATGGCAGGCTGCGAGGACTACCCAACAGGGGATGGGCCGAGCTGGTTACACGCGCAAAGAGGACACTCGGCCTGCCAGCCAACCTTGTGCGGCAAGTACAAGATAAAGATAGAAGTCTATCTCAACTAGGGAAGATATAATTGTAATCCCGAATAACTATGTATCTGGCAAGAAAGGATAGAGATAGGAATCTTACCTTGTAACCGACTAGGATTCCATTTTGTAACCTTGCTCCCCCACTATATAAGGCAGGGGACCCTGGTTCGGGAAACATCAAACACATACACATCCATTGGCATTGATCATTATATCATCATAATCCCAAAAACATGGGACTGGGGTACTACCTCCACCGCAAAAGCCTGAACCTTTATAATCCCCTGTCCCGTGTTAGCATCGAGTTTGGATCCAGCGCATAACCCCATATAATTCATTGCCCACGACACCTCCCAGTTTAACAAACGTCGACATCAACCCCAAGGGTTTGGGGGTCTCACCCCTGAGGCCATAAATAGAGGGGGAGGGGAGCACCTCCTCCTCACCGCTTGAGCTAAAAATTTCATATTTGTGAGAAGGGTATGTGGGAGATAAAGGATTGCATCTGCGAGTGCTTGTGGTCATGAGAGCGGCTTATAATCTTTCAACTATCTATGAAATGAAACCTCCGTTCTTCAAGTTTATGACTCGTTTTTATTAGTTCATATGTTTTGATCTTATTGAATTGTTAGTTTTTGTTGCAACTATTTTATTTGCCTCCTCTTCTTCTTCATGCTTTTGATCAATGATGTATTGAGGTGCTCATATTGTTTTACATCTCTTTTGCACCGTAGGATTGACTAGAGGTCAAGTTTTTCATCAAGATGCAAAGCTGTTAAAAACTTGTTCATTCTGCAGCAGTCCGTGTTTGATTTTTTAAAACATCTACAAAGATCATTTTTGAGTGCTTACAATTGGAGCAGTTTGGTGACTTCCATATTTATAAACTCAAAAAATTTGAAGTTATGAAGATTCTCCGTTTGGGTACAGTGAGGTGAAAATCGAGCTCCAAACTTTCTGTACGAGATCTGTGATAGATTGTACTGTTTAATGTTAACTAATTTTTTTGCAAAGAGTTTTTATGAGATTTTTGGTAGAGTGCTTCACGACTCATTGGTTCATAGGGAGAAAAATTTTCAAAAAAATTTGAAGTACCAAAAACCCACTATCTCTCTCCTCTAAGCGAGAACAAATTCTAAAAAATCTGCTTTTGCTTTACTAAAAGTGACAAGTGATTTGGCAAGACATGATTTATTAAAGCAAGATTTAAATTGATCATCATTTGTTTGAACATTGGACAAATAGGATTGTGATTGAATAAATCCCCACATATTTCATAGCTCTCATCCATGCATAATAGGGGTACACATAGTTATCGAAATTGTTTTTTATTTTGAAAGGACGGTGAGTTCAAAGAATACAGTTGAAAGAAAAAACAATCTCTAAATCTCCATTCACCTTCTCTGATTGCTGTAACGGGTTTTCAAAGATGATATGGATAGTTTGGTGTATTCGTAAATTTTGCCATTTTATAATAGCATGGAGACATTTTGAGCTTTGCAGCGCGACTTTCACCGCTTTATAATTTATAATGGCACATTTATAATGTTATGGAGACGGTCTTGAACCTTGCTGTGGTTGCGTGCCCTTGGAGCTCACAACGGCTGCGGTAAAATCGTGGTCCCAAGGAGCTATACAATTTACGTGAATTCTTTCGTCAGGTCTGAACTGGGAGCGGCTCCAAACTTCTTATGTTCACTCATGTTTTACTCCATAATATAACTCCCGTCAGCAGAAATAGCGGCTCCAAACTTCTGATGTTCACTCATGTTTTACTTCATAATATAACACCCGTCAGCAGAAATAGTGCATCGCATGGCTAGTTGGTTGCTTCATTCGTGACCACTACCACAGAATACGGAAATGGGCGGGTAAAACCTATTATTAATATTGCCATCTCGGAAAAGAGAGCGAATGCAGTAAGATCCAGTTCTTTTGAGCTGATTTAAATGACTAAACAGCTGAAATGATTAAATTTTAAGAACTTCTCGAGGTATTACAAAGATTCGAATTCATTTCGTTGGACTAACTTTTTAAAACGTTAGGACAAACCTTCATAACAGCGAAAAAACATACTTCAAAAATACATGTCTTTTTGAAACGTATATAATCCGTTAAACTGTTAAGCTAAAAAAACAGAGCCAACAAGGCTGACAGGTGGGAATCTGTAGTGACTAGTAACATATGGAAGCACCTGTGTGAGTTAAGATATCAATATTTTCATCAAATATCAAAGCGCACCTGAGTAAGTTAAGATATCAATATCTTCATCAAACATCAAAGCCAAAAGTTCAAAACCTCAAGATCGAAAGCCATGTTCAGAAATAAAATTCTAATTAAATAGTACACCTACATGACGTCATGCCAAACAACGTGACCACCGACCCTGACGTCCTTACCTTACAGTGACTATATCATCAATCTTCAAGATCATTCTAACACATTCGCAAGCCAGTGTGATGGCACTCGTGCTCACCAGCAATGGTTGCACCACATTTTCCTCCAGGATGTTTGTAATCTGGCCTTTCCTCACATTGATACCAGCATTCTTCTCACCCTTGGCGTGACGATTCCTCAGCTCAGTAACAATGGAGATAGGATTGAGCCCTGCATTCTCAGCCAAAGTGTAAGGGATGACCTCCAGGGCATCAGCGAACTCCTTGATGCAGTAGCTCTCCATGCCTTGGAGCTCCTTTGCCCAAGCAGCCAATTGCATTGACATTTCTATTTCTGGTGCACCACCACCAGCAATCAAAAACCTCTTGTTCACTAAGCACCTGAAGCATAAAAAAAGACAAATGAGCTAGAATTGAGAAGATCATAATCTATAAGTTGTTTCAGTTAGCTCAAAAATTTCCTGCACCACTACTTAAAATGGCACGAATACTTGGGAGAGCGCCATAAATAAGAACAACCATTTTAAGAGATCGTTATGCCCATAAGGCCTACACAGATTGTTATGAACTATATGTGCCCATAAGGTTCCAAGAGGTCTGATTCCCTTGTTTGGACAAATAATCCATTAAAAGCAAACCTCTACCACATTTTGCAGACTACCTGCACACCTAAACAAAAAAACTGGTGATGAGTCCTCTACCACACTTCGCAGACTGCACAAATGGCCGACACCACCACCATCGACAAATATGTATACCGTCCTTTTACCAATGTATGTACTGCGGCATATAGAGGGGGTAGCAGGTGTTGATAGCAAGCTACTCTTTTTCACTGAGCAAATTATCTCATGGCGTGGTTTATCCAAAGCTCGTTCGTTGGTCAAAATACTAGATACGATTGGCAATTAACTAAAAAAAGGCATTCTACTTAAGAAGGTAACTCTCAATCACATAAAGAGCACCAGTCAATCAAACCAAATAATATTTTTGACATATATTTACATGAAAACCCCTAAGTACATATATATAGACAAATTTCATGCACATATGATCAAAAGCTGGACTATACCACACAAAAGCATGCTATAAAAGCAATAGCCAACAACATAGCATTCTATATATGTTTATACTTAATACTTAACATTCAGAACCATAATACTTAACATTCAGAACCATCCAGCACAATTTGACCTAATACCATGATGCTGATAATTACAGAGGACCAGCTCACAGGTGATACAATTAACGAAATTGTCATCAAATTCAACTATTCAATTTATGGTCTACGATTACCAAAATTAACAGCCATTCTAAGAATAATACAAAGTATCAAATGTAACACAATCAAGATGGGTTGCAGGTTCCCAATTAGTAGCACAGACTACAAAGATGTTTTTAATATTTCCAATTTAACGCAATCAAAAGGCAACCGATAAGTTATGTCACATATGCAAATAGACAAAAATAACATGTATACATATACCTAAAATCCCAAAATAGTCAGAAAATCTTCTTAAATATGAGGATTATTTACTCCTTTGTTCCAATCATGTAAGGATCCTGTACTCTTTTGCACTTCAATCATATGACATTTTATTCGTTGAATATGAAACAAACTGCTGCAATGGACCAGATACAGTAGAAAACCGGAGCAAGATCTTAGCATGTTGCCAATAAGATCATAGTTTTCAACATGCAATGAGTTTTGCACGCCATGGTCGCATACACCACAATGTATTTGAGTTACAGGTACATCATTTAACGATGAGACTTGGCCCAAACAAACACATTAAAAAAAGACGTCAAATATTAAGATTACAATTTGTAAGCTTCCAAGCATGTAACAATTGGATAATTAATTCAGAAGATACATTACCTGATGACACATAGGGCATCATGGAGACTGCGATCAGCTTCATCAATAACCAACTGGTTCGACCCCCGGACAAGCACAGTTGCAGTCCTCCCCATGTTCTTGATACCAGTTATCTTCACAATCTTGCTCTCCCCAACAGATACTTCCTCTACAAGATCAGCAGACCCAAGTTTGTCCTCGCGGAAATGCTCGATGTTGGCAATCGGCAAGCAGTTCAGCGTCTTAGTGATAAACTCAATCTCGTCCCTCTCCACATCCTTAACCACCAGGATCTTAGCCTTTGCAAGATAATGCAGTGACAAATCAGTCACCGCATCACGCAAGATACTCTTCTGAATGAGCAGGACATTACATCCAGCCGCCTTTATCTTCTTGACCATACCAAGGATGTAATTGCGCTCCTCACGGAGGATGCGATCCATTTGTGCGTAGTCTGAGACAATGACGCTCTGCTCAATGTCAGTCTTCGGAGGTGAGATCTGGAACTGTATGACAGCGATCTTGGCATTCTCAACCCGAGTCAGGCCGCCAGCGGCATGGCTAGCCTTCTTGTCAAAGATGAGGCCGCGGATAAGTTCCGTGTCGTCAACAGTGCCACCAAGCTTCTTTACAATGCGGATGTCACGGAGGTCGAGGAGATCCGGATGGGCAGGATCAACAACAGAAAGGGCGGCATCGACGGCGAGGGGGGAGAGGAGGCTGGAGTACTGGGAGACGACCTTAGAGTTGAGGGCTGTGGATGCAGACTTGACGAGGGAGTCCCGGTCTGATAGCTCGATGGGGATGGCCATGGCGTGGAGCACCTCGACGGCGCGGGCAGCGAGGCGGTGGAGGGCATCGGCAGCGGCGGTGGGGTGGGCGCCCGCGGAGAGAAGTGACTGCGCGCGGCGGAGCAGAGATCCAGCGAGGACGACGACGGTGGTGGTGCCATCGCCGGCGGCGGCATCCTGGGAGCGGGACAGCTCGGCGAGCATGCGAGCGGCGGGCTGGAGGAGGGACATGCGGGAGAGGATGGTGGCACCATCGTTGGTGATGATGACCTCCTGCGCCTGATCCCCGGAGGAGATCATCTTGTCCATACCGCGGGGGCCGAGAGAGGTGCGCACCGCGTCGGCGACTGCGCGCGCGGCGGCGATGTTAGCGCCGCGGACATCATCGCGGCGCTTGGTATCGGTGTAGGTCTCCGTCTTTCGGGATGGCAAGGGGGCGGCGGCGGCGGCGGACATCGGCGGCGGATCGAGAGGTTTGGTTCGCTTGGGGCTTGGGAATTAGAGGTGTTTGCTAGGGCTTCCAGATTTCGCGAGGTGCGTGGCGGCGTTCTGGAATGGTGAAGCGAGGGATAGTGGTTTCTAGTACTTGTAGGGTTGTGGAATTGAAATGGCCTTCGGTAGTTGGGCCTCGGCTCCACACCATCTGGACTGTCGCCCTTCCAGCCCAAACTAGGAACATAAGCATGAGAACGGCGCGTAGCGCGGTTTGGCTCGGGGCTGGCTGTACGCTCAAGCCGCCCGGGTTCGTTTCTTAGCGGGGGGCAAAAACCGGGTTTTCTCATTTTAGGCCCTCTTTGATAGCTTGTTTAGTTGTAGTTTTTATTGGGATTGCAACTTTTGCTATTTTGATATACACCATTCACTTTTTTTTTGAAAATATTTTTTTAGAACTTTGTAGAGTTTTTCTCAAAGATTTCAAAAATATTTTTTATTAATTTATTTAGCCTTTTCATACCACTTTCAAATGTGGTCAAATTTTCCCAACAAAAACTAAACCAAAACTAAACAAGCTATCAAAGAGGGCCTTAATATTAGTAGAAGGGGTCCGTCTATTCGTCCCTTGTTGCCATTTGTGCAGTAGTGTGTCTGTGTGTTTGCTTGGAGCCTCTTCGTGCCTTGTTGCCATTTGTGCAGTAGTATGTTCGTGCGTGTGCTTGGGGTGAGAGTGAGTTGGGTGCGTGTGTGGGTTTCATGCCTTGGGTGCGTGTGTGGTGTGAGTTTCGCACATAAAAAAATACTACATTTTGACCCTGAAAATTTTTACCCTGAAAAGAGGGCTAAAAAATAGGAACATAAGCATGCGAGACTGAATGAACGATTGTTTTTAATATTTTTATATTTATTTTTTTAAAATAAATAAATAATATTCCTTTTATTCTAATTAATTAAATAGATGTCTATCGCCGTTCCATCTAGTGGGAAATAAATTCCTCCAACTAAACTAGCGGGATTTATATTTTTTGTCAAACGGATGTGCATTGAGGTAGTGGAAGATATATGGAGACAAATCGCGCCGTTTCATTTGGCGGGATTTAAATTTAAATGAAGATTTAAATCCCGCCAAACCAAACGGAGGGATTTGTAAAAGCAAACAAAGTGCCCACAGAAAATCGAGAAACACTAAAAAAATTTATCGAAAGTTTGCAAACACAACAGATCATTGTTTCAAAAATTAAAAATGCCTTAGACCAAATTTAAATGCATGATGAAGGCTTTTGGTGCTTTCTCTCCTTTGGTTTGATGTGTACAGGGTCTACTAAAATCATTTATTGTTCTTGCCTTAACATTAGCCTCTTTTACTTTTGGGATTGATAATTCGTTGTCTCTACATGCTTTTGGCAATTTTTGAACCGTTTCTGAGCTTCCTCGAGACACTATGTTTGTTTGGACAAACCCCTCTGTTTGTCAGGATTTATATTCCACCAAACCAAACGATGAGATTTGTCTATTTATATCCTCGGCTATCATGGTGCCTATTCCGTCTGACCGTTTGGCGAAAAATGTTAATCTCGGCACTTCAATTTGGGGGATTTATATCCCGCCTAATGGAACAGCGATAGGAGCCGATTAAGAATGATGTTGGGCAATCGGATATATGGGCTGATCATATATGAAGATCAAAGCATAAATTTAGTTGTTTTGCCTCAGGAAAATTATGGGGTCCGCAAGTTGTCCAAGTCATATATTTGGAATTTCGGCAAACACTTGGGCCTTTGTTTAGGTTTCTATCTTTGTCGTGTTTCCTGATTTTTAGGTTTTCTTTCCTAGTTTGTTTTGTAATCGACCTCCTGTTGGCTTAGGGTTTTAAGACTACTTAAACGCCCCTTTTGGGCGTGTAACGAACACGAAATACTCAATTCAAAAAACACTTTTCTCGAATCCGATCGAATTCGTCGAAAGGCCTCAACTCACAGATAAAACTATCTCCATGTAGTTGATTCTTTGATTGTACCTGTAGACAATGCTGTCTTGGTTTTGTCGATCCTCTGTTTACATCCGCATGCTATGCTGCCTCGATTTGGTTCGATCCTTAGCATGTATTTATCCAGCAAGTTGATTGCTATGTTTTACTGATTACACAGTTTTAAGACTTTACTGGTAGGATTGTCTCGAAAACGATCTTCTACTTGTATTGGCTTTTATCTAGTTTTTGGTGCTATTCGGTTGTTTGCTTGTCGTTGCCATAGAAGATTTGTACCTAAGCATATTATTGGTCGTCTATCTATTGCTATAATCCGATTAGTACTGTCTTGGCTTAAATCCGATCTATTATTTGGTGCAACGCTTTGATAGATTGCTAATGATTTCTCTCGACACCTATTTACCCATGTTACTTTGTGGAGCTTATTGTCTTAAGTCAGTTGTTAGGTAAATCTAATTGCTTGCATGTGCCGCTTTACTGTGAGTATGACTGTCTTGGTCCACCCGATCTCATACCTTGGTTTAAAGCAAGCATGATGATTAAACCAAGATATAACCTAAAATTCTAACGGATCTTTAAATTGTTTGTTATTTTAGTTATATAGTAAGATTTGTTTCTTTCGCTATATCGACTTTTATATTGTCTTGGCGGATTGATGAATTGAGTTTGGCTGTTATAAAGCTGACGCATGCTCGAATCGTGGTAACAGTGAGAGCTGATTATTGAAAATTATTAATCTCTTTACCTTGTCAATCTTTAGGTCAAATTGACCGGCACGCTTGGATCTTGCTGCCGTCTGAAGATAGGTCCTCGGTCCGGTATGTGCTAGTCTCACTACAAACTTTTCGCATCAACAGACTTTTTGACATGAACGGTGGGACACAATGACGAAAGGTGCCAAGCAAACCTATAAGGAGGGCAACAACTTCGCCGAGGAAGTTAGTGAACTCAACACAGTAGAAGAGTTAACTCCTGAGAAGAAAGCTGGAATAGATGCAGAACTTGCAAAATTGCATGAAGGGAATCTCAAAAGGTTGTTAGCAAGTTTAAAAAGAATCGCATGGGAGATATCAAAAGAGTGGAAGTGGCAAATCCGATAACAGAAGATATTATGACATGGTGTATGATGCGTTAGCGGGTAATATCCACAAATCTGTTTTCCACTCAATGATAGATCAATCATCAGCTATGTCTAACATAGTGCAGAATGGTGCTAGGCTGGCTTGTATACTATCTGATTAAAGAAATCAATCAGGCTCAATGTACTTATCGGGGCGATTGGACAAATCCGAACTCTAGCATTGTCCCAGTTCTAGAATATAGTACACATGTATACTAGAACTGTCGACGGGTGTTCAACCGGGAGGTGTCGTCGGCAATAGAATTTATGCGGGTTACGTAGATCTTAAGCTTGATGGTAACACAAAACAGGGAAACTTTTTTAGACAGGTCCAGGCCCTCAAGGATGAGGTAATACCCTAGTCCCGTGTTGTTGGGATTACGAGGAACTCAATTACAATGGGAGTCTCGAGATCTTATGATGTTGTTAAACTTAGATGCTAGATGATGCATATGATGATCAATCTGATGTTACTACGGCCCCTACCCCTCCCTTTATATAGTGCAGAGGGGGATAAGGTTACATGGTCATATCCGGTTTGTGGTACCGAATCCTATCTTCAGAGTGTCCAGCATGTATATGCACCGGTATTTATAGGTACAAATCTCTTAATCAAACGGAATAAAACTCTATCCTCAAGATTATCCTTGGCATCCATGCTTGATGTAGTCCGAGTGGTATTCATCCTCTTCCAGCCTACTCGGGGCGCCCCTGTTTGCCACTTCATGGACCTTCTGTGAAGATATCCAAGGCCCATGCAGTCCACAGTAGCCCCGAGTGTTTTGCAATCGAGCCAGATGTCTCGCCGACTGATTCATTTGATTGTTTCTGTAATATGAAAGGAGATTGTAAAGAACCAAAGACATCTTAAGTTAGAATTTTGAGAGCAATGCCCGACTCGGCGATACCAAGATTCAGGCAATCGGTCTGCTTTGTGAGGCACGCCACTCTACTCTTAATGGTGCATTTCATTGATTTGGCTGCTCGGCACCCATTTTCATCTTGTGAAAACAGTGTTTAGCCAATCATGGGGTGTACCTTAAGCCGTGCAATTGCGGTACTCGTCTTGCAGTACACTACATTTTGCATATTAGAAAATTTGCAGCATCAAACGCCCGATTCCGTCTTGTACAATTTAGCACTTGGCACAGCATGGGGCGCGTTTTCAGCCGAGTGGTACTTGTCCCGACCAAAGAAGGGATCAGCTAGTGATGCACTTAAGGGCGTACCGTTTGGATAAAGTTTGGTCGAGAGGCATTTTGTATCCGGGCTACGGTATACAACGAGCCACCCACAAGGGGCATACCTCCAAAACAGGATCCAAGCCTTATCTACACCCAACTTATTGTCACTGTTTGTGACATGTTGTCGAGAAAGCCTGTTAAGGGGATCGCCCTTTGCTTAAATGGATTGGGCCCAAGCCCATTTGGGGAATGCGAAGAGTCTTCGCGCCTTCTCAATCAAGCGGAAGCATCACGCGCTGCCATTGGAAACTGAATTCATACCCACTCCCGTCCCATCATCATAATGGCTTTTACTATATTCAAATGGGTACTGAATTGTGTCTCTTCGCATTCTCGGTGTATAAAACCCCAAGCTGCACATAGAAACGCATCTAGCCTCCAAGTAATTCTTTCCTTTTGCGAAATACTCAACTTCTCCCCCTCTCCCACCATGGAAGGCCATAGTGAAGGATTCGCTTCATGGCAAATTGCCTGCGCCGAGTACTTCGCCGCCGCCGCCGCCTGCGCTGTAGTACACCCTTAGTTTTCACTCGGCTTATTACAAATATAACTTGATCGCGGCATGCACTGATTGAATACTAAAATACAGGCCAACCCGAGGTGAGCCGAGTACGTTAGCACTCAATCCGACTACATAGCACAAGCAATCTCCATTAAAACGAGTGCGAACTCGGGTACCGGATATGTGCTCGGTGATGGCTCCCAAGATTAGCTACTGTCACACACATGTCCTCATTTGGATCAATAGCATAACACATAGATAAGTGGTCATAACTTCATATTACAAAAGGGTATGGACTATTGTTTATACAAGTAAATTTAACATAGTTCAGAGTTGTACGTAGCAAAATAAGGTGTTTGTTTCACAAATGCAACGATAGATCATCATCTATAACCAAAAGTCCAGCGTGGTATGCCACCCAACCCATGGGCAATCGATTGGAAGCTAAAACTCAGCAACGTGCCCGCTAGCGTCGTCATTCCCCGATTGATAGTAGTACTCAAGTGCGGGGTCGCTATCACCTGCAACAATTAGTATCACATCGGCTGAGTACAGATGGTACTCAACTATGAGGTACTTATAGCCTCCTCCATGCATAGTGCATAACAAATGAATGGCTAGCATAACAGTTTCAGCATAAAAGAGCATTTTAAAGATGTAAACTTAAGTAGATGGTAAAAGGCATTTGAGCAAACATGTAAAGACTTGTGGACCAGCAGTAACATCATCAAGTGTAACATTGTTAATTTCATCAAGGTCAATCCACGGGGCTCTGTCCGTCCAAGGTCTCTATTCGAAGATACCATCAACAGGACTTTATCTGCCCCCGGTCCGACCAATCACCACGAGCAAACCGGTGCTTGGAAACATAGCCCAGCCAACACCATACCCAACCCAGAACCCAAGTGCTAACTGAAATGTCTCGATTTAACAAGCATTCATCCCTAACCATGGGACGTGGCTGTTTGAACAGTTCATAGCTATGCAGAGGTGTACGACTTTACCCACACAACATAGCAAGCTATGCCAAAGCCTCCTAGACGTGCATGCCAGACCGTTGGATCGTTCGGTAAGTGTAGCCCAATGTTCCACATGCCATGTTGTGGTTCAATGGAGTTAACCGTTGCTGTGGACGTTGCTCAGGACGTTCTATCCAGCCGTCCCTGAACCCCCATGGAAGCTACTCATGGCTAAGAAGCGGCCCCTAGGCGGTCCCCACCCACAAAACACAAGCGAATAAGGAACAATAGCCCCAATGATCACCAATGGTACAAGCATGCCCATAAAATTGGCTAAGTGTTCCCATTCACACGCGTGGTTGTACGTATAATAGCTTGAAATGATGGCACCATGTGCGGTCCTTAATTACCCGAACGGGGCTGCATGCCTGGGATCTTTCCTCCCGTCATCTCCTATCACCTGTTCCGGCACAACTCCAAATCTACACATCCAACCAAATAATGAGATATCATAATCAAGTATTGCTCTCAACCATGTGAACTCTAAGCAAGGCTAAGCATTCGTGACACAACCATAGATAAATCGTACCCACTTAGGCTACAAGGAATATGAATATATTGCCTAGCTATTAATAAACTGACTATTAGTAGGACATATATACTTTCTACCCATCAATTAGCACTTTAGAAACTAGCATGCAACTAGTGGTAGACCAGAATCAAAATAGTGCAAGTAAATAGAGTTCAATATGATTGAGTCAAATGAGTGGAGCAATAAGTGCCTTGTTGCTGGTCGCCGAGAGGGAGAGCTTCTGGATAGAGCTCGGCCTCCTCCAGAACGTCAGGCCCTATAGTTTGGTAGCAAGAGCATCAAATAAAATCCAAATAAAATACCCAACAAACACAAACACAATATAATGCAAGATCCAATTTTTGAGATAATGCAATTTTTGCAAAAAGGAGTCACTCAGATCCGAGTTCGGATGAGTGAGATATGCCCATTTGAAGATAGGGTGCTAAAGCTACTCAGAATTGGCCTTAGGCTGCTCGGGGATGATCAAAACTGCTCGGAACTAAGCTTACTTGCATGGGAAGGAAGTTCTCCTACCTGAGAAGGTTTTAATCTGGTCGGATAGGGCATAACTTAGTAAGGGCAAGTTCTTGATCGTGCTTCACTGGTCTGGCTCGGATAGGTCACTCAACATGTATGTCTCTCAGTGTGGGCTATTTTTGGTGCATAAGAATTGGTCGACTATGGTCGCTGTTGACGGTCCTTATTTGCAACATTTTGTGTACTTTGGACCATCAGCGTATCAACAAAATAAAGGAATTCAAGCTATATTTAGCCTAACATTAATGAGTTACACGAGTTTTGGTGTAGTCTCATGTTTTGAAGGCATGGGCCCAAAATACACAAGAAATAACGGTTTATCGAGCATACGCAAATCGGGCATAAGATGGTGCTTAAATTAAAAATATTTGGAAAAGTCTTCAAATGCCAACCTTGACTGCACCATGGTGAAGAGCTCGCTAAGACGATCGAAAATCATATATTATTTGCCATAATTTGAGCTCGGATGAGAAAGAAATGAGTTATGAAAGATTTCGAGCCAGCTGAGACCTGGTCAACCGATCCAGACATAGACCGGCCGACCCAAGCCTTGTCGGTCGGCCCCACTTTTAGTCCAATTTACCTCGGTCTTTCTCTCATATGCTAAGAAACACACCAAGAGTCCATGCTAACCATCCATGCAAGCCGGTTTTGATCCTAATGACGAGATTGCATTGAGGAGGATCCATGGACCCACCTAGATGACGGTTTTACCAGCTCCAACTACCAAAATCAACGTGGGGAGGGAATCTAGACCGTCAATGGAGCATCCCATGCAAAGTCAGGATGGCCGACCCCTTTTTTGGCACCTCGGGTTCTTCTTCGACTCACATCAAGCCTACACATGTCACACTACATGGGAATGCCTCATTTGCTGCGGTGCATTATAAATAGAGGGGCATTGCCTCATTTGCAAAGCATGGGAAAGTGCGGGAGAAAAGAAATCAGCGCTACGCTGTCCAAATAGAAATGTAGAAGTAGGGAGAGAGAAGAGCTGAGTGTTGGGAGAAGTCGGCGTGTTGGCTCTCTTCCACTTTGTGCTCCGGAGATGAACTCGGGTGTGAGTTCTGCTTCGCTCTACTATTCGGTAACACTTAATTAGTCCTATCCATTTAATTATAAAGCAAGTTACTTTATACATATTGTCTCTCTGTTGCTATTAGGTCCGTGCTAGATCTTGAGTGCTAAATCTCTGTACTTGGGTGTCACAATAGATATTAGTGCCAGGTTTAGTGGGGGTGCGTATCAAGTGACACTTGGTATGTAGTACTGCTAGGTATAGGCGTGGTGCCTAGACTAGTTAGTACCCGGTAGACACCTGATTCAACGGCTGTGCGGTAGGTAGTAGGTGGTGACAGCCCTGTTATCCGCCTTAGACTTTGTGAAATCCGCCCCGTTAGTCTTAGCCTAGTCGAGCTCAATCGGGGATGATCATAACCATCCAATGTTCTTAACTGATAGCGGGTGGTAGTGAATCGACCGAGCTCTGATGCAGAGTAGCTTTTGTGTTGAATGATTTTGTATCTTTGGCTAGTGAAACCTGTAGAACTTCTCGACCCGAATTATCTTATCCCACTCCCGTCATTACCACCATATCCATCTGGTCAAGTTAGATTCTAGACTAGAACACTTCTCGTTCCTCGTGGAAATCTATACCTTTGGATACTCCCAGATGAAAGCAACCGCGATATCCGTGCACTTGCGGATTATTTCTGTTAGGCATAAGAATCGCCAACAAACTTTCTGGCGCCGTTGCTAGGGAACGGTAGCTGTTCTAGTTTCGAATCCTGCTTACCCGTGTACCGCCACACACACCACATGGACACCATTCCTATCTATCAGTTTTAGGCTCTGAAGGGCCAGTCCCTGGAGCATCCACCATCCTTACAATCTATTGATACACTTGGCTATGAATTTCGTCCAGACCTCATAGCCATAATTCAGGAAAAACCATTTGCTGGATCAAGGATGAAAATCCATACCACCACCTACGAGATTTTGAGCGAATCTGTTCTACCATCTTTATTTTGGGCATGTCCCATGAGACCGTGAAATGGAAGCTCTTTCCATTCTCTTTAATGGGGTCAGCCAAAGAGTGGTATTACTTTTACATAGGTGGTGTAGGAGGAAGTTGGGAAGCGTTGAGGGATAAATTCTGCTTAACCTACTTCCCCCTCTCCAAAATTGTTAATCTCCGAGTCGAAGTTCTTACCTTCCGACAAGGAGAGAGAGAATCTTTGAGAGCTGCCAGGGCTCGTTTCACCAAACTCATCCTCTCAGGCCCGATCTATCCATACCAGAACCCATGCTCATGCAACACTTCTTTATAGGTCTTAACCCTAAGAGTGCTCAATTCCTTGATATAGCCTCTGGAGGAGCCTTTATCTGTAAGACCGTGAGTGACGGGAAAAAAAATTCTCGATAAAATATTTGATATCCCCTTCACAGGTCTATGTGAGGACTCACATGAGTCCACGAAAGGCATTCGAGCACCTTCCTAAGCCGCATCATCCAAAACCCTTGATCCCCTGTGCCGACCTGAAATAAAGATTCCCAAACCATCCTGCTCCGCAAACCCAAAGCTCTCCCATGAATATCTCAATCCCATAGAAACCTTCAAACATTTGGGTCTTCAATCCTCGGACCACGGTCCTTTGCGCGCTCCAACCCAAGTCTCCGATAGAAAATCTCATGACGGCTTTTCGTTCCGTTCTCAGGAACTTTGGGATTCGGGACTCCATGAGGGTAATCCTACCACCATCTTTCAATCATCTGAACCCCTCATGTTGGAGCCTCTCCTCTCTGGCCATGGCGAACCTGATCAAAATTTAGGACATTTATTGCCTGAAGACCGTTGTGTCAAGATAAGGATGATTTGCCTTCCCCTGATCTAGAGCCTGAGGTTCTTTCAACCCAAGTCGATCAGGTGGCATGCCTAGAAACTCATCGAGAAACACATCATGAAATTCCCTAAAATAGGCATGGTTTCTAAATCTGCCCCTTCCAACTTGTTGAGGGTAATCAAATTCTCCGGAAACAAATTAGCAACAAACTGAATTTCCTTGCCATCATCACCAGTCACCGTTTTAGAGGCACAATCAATATGACCTTTATACTTGGCTAACCAATCCATGCCTAATATCATTTCTATTCCTTTAGAATCAATGACCACAAGGTCTGCCAGAAACTCGGTACCCTCTATTTTTATGCCAACATTAGGACACAACAAAGTGGTATGAATGACTTTCCCAGGAGATTTTATCAACATCGGTTTCTTTAATGCGCTTATTTCAAGTCCATAATTTTTGGCAAAAGATGCATCAATGAATGAATGCGTAGAACCACAGTCAAATAAAGCAATAGTGGGTATGGAGTTCATGCAAAACTTACCCATCACCGCGTTTGGATCAGCATGGGCTTCTTCAGCACTGACATGGTTCACCCGTCCACGTCCAACAGAGAGAGCTGTCCTTGCAGGAGGGAAATTTCCACAACCTTGCCCAGAATTCACAGGCCATGGTATAGCAGCTTTAGCTTGAACTGGAGCAGACATAGCACCTTTATTGGGACAGGAACTAGCATAGTGACCCATTTGCTGGCAGGCATAGCACTTAATTTGATAGATCTTTCTAGGGTGTAGCAGACATTTGAGTGCAAACTGGCGGAGCTGATTGAGGAGCAGGGCAAGACATAATCCACTGAGGGCGCGGACGTGGAGGAACAGTAGGTCCACGACCATGGGGACACTGGCCCTTGAAACGAGAGACAGAATGAACATCCTTCTGAGCCCTCTTTCTCTTCCTTGCTGCAAGGCACAGAAGGCGGTTTTCTTCCTGCTTAACCGCACTAGCAAACAACTGCTTGAAAGAGGTGAACTCGGTGAGTCAATCAGTGCATGGATCTCAGGGTTCATGCCCTTCTTGAAAAAGTAAACTTTATCAACATCACAAGACACATAATGGGCCAGCAATGTGAACTGAGTAAGGTACTCGTGCAAGGTCATGCTACCTTGAACCAGGGCATGAAACTCACGCCTCATAGCTTCTCTCATGCTTTTAGGGACATAATTCTCCTCAAATGCTTCCACAAACTCAGCACAAGAAATTGTTTTAGGAGACGCATGAGTTTCACAAAAAGTGTCCCACCAGGTAGATGCGGCCCTAGTGAGCTGATGCACCGCGAGCTGGACACTTTCCACATCACCACACTGAAACATGATCAAACACTTTTCTATCCTTTTCAACCAATCAGCTGCTTCCAGAGCATCAGCAGACACACCAAACTTGGGAGGATTAGCTCGGAGGAAGTCATTAATGCGGGAACGGGTAGGAGGTGGAGCTAGTGGAGGAACTAGCAAGACTGCAGGAACATGGGCATTGGCTCTCTCCCTCACTAGGTATCAGATCATCTGGAACTGCATCTCCATAAACTTTCGCAGGGTACAATCTCCCAGTGGTGGTGGAGGAAGGTGGGGAGTGGATTCGGCTTGGTTTTCTGGTGGATTTTCAGGGGATCTTATTTGTGGAGCTGGAGGGGACAAAGGTAGGGGAATACGGGGAGGCCCTCCAACGGAAGCTTGATCACTGGAACGAGCGGGGTTTGGGACTGATTGAGCTTGCCTCCCAAGCCGACGGGACCCACTAGCTCTGCTCGGAGCACCACCGCGAACTTGCCCCTGGGTGACTTCCCTACGCCCAACTTGGCATGAAATCACCATCTGCTGATAGGAGGACGAGAGGGCAATAAGAGGGGAGAGCTTTTACCAACTTTCAAAACATGAGTTTCAAAATATGCAAATTTGGCACGGTGCAACACACATAACATAACATAATAGTTTTTAGGGTACAGACAAAGGGCGTGATACCACAACCGCAGGTACGTCAGCCCAACTGCGCTAGCTAGCTACGGCACGGAGTACACAAGCCTGCATCGGAACGACTAATAGGACTGGGTCCACAGGACCCAACAGACGAACACTACCCATGCCGCGAGATATACAACAGAAATCCAGCGCGGAAAATGCCTCATCTCCACGAGGAACAACTAGAGCACAGTGGCTCGATGGCAATGAATGCCCCTACTGGCGAGCACAGTGGCGCGAGGACGGGTGCTGTGGCGACACAGAGGTGGGGGTACGGCAGCGGCCATGGCGATGAGATGGGTGGCAACAAGAGGAGCGATGGGGAGGGTCACGTCGGCGTGCGGGGGACGCGAGTGCAGCGTCAACGGGCAAGGATATGCACGCATGCAAAATTGGGGGTGTCGTGTGGGTCAAGGAGGCATGGCGGCATGTGGAGGTGTATGGCACTCAAAGGAGGGGAAAATTGGGCTGTGGCTGTGAAAGAGCGGGGCGCGGGTGAAAGTGCATCTAGGCCCCTAAATAGTTTTGGTGATTAATGATTAATAATTATGGAGCTAATATTTCTATTGGAGAAATGTACATAGGTGTTATATAGATTAAATTCATGAAGTACATGTCTAAATGTGATGATGTACCCCTAAAACTTGGATATGTTGCAATAAAGCATCAAGACTAGTAATTATTTATAAATCTTTATTTATTAAGTCATAGGTATACCGTACTATGAAGAGGGATGCTACGGAGAAGTATATAAAGGTTTCTAAGTGCTCAAAATAGGTATCTCGAAATTCGTGTGAGTTTTCCACTCAAAATACCCTCTACACAGAACCGACACCATCAGAACATCCGACGTGGGTCGGAACATCCGATGGTGAAATCAGTCTGCCTGTTTCTAGCGCTATCCAGTAAGCAGTCCATCAGAATATTCGATGTGGGTCAGAACATCCGATGGCTGTCGGAACATTCGACGTGGGTCGGAACATTCGATGCGGGATCCTCTGCAGCAACGGATATTTTTCGGGATTCCCTATTTAAAGCCTTCTCTAATACCTGCCAAAATGTTACATACTCTGATTACACTCTGATTTGAACCTAATACTTCTTCTTCACCATCTCTCAATAACACTAGCTTTTTTCTCTCTCTTGTTCATCTTGTGAGATTTAGATCGAGAGAGATCGAGGCACCCAAAGTGCTCCCCGAATTAGAGACATCCAATTCTTGAGCACTCAGCGATTCCTAAATTCTTTGTCGCATTCGTTACTCTTGGAGGCTTGAAGGGCTCTTAGATGGCTAGGTGTCGCCGGTGAGCGCCGAGCTTTGTGTGGTGTGCCTTCGGAGTTTGTGAAGGTGTGAATCCATCTGCACAAAGATAAAGATTCATCTAGTCAATGCGGTGAGTGCTATGTGCATCGCCGGGAGGGGATTAGGGTCTTGGTGATCCGGGCTTTGTGCCTTCCCTAACGGTGAGTAGGATCTCCTTTCAAAGATCCGAGCTTTCAAAGATCCGAGCATCGGTAAACAAAAGTCGCCGTGTTCTTCGTCTTGGTCTTGAGTATTTGTTTTACTCTTAGTTTTGACTTGTTCTGAATATTTTTGAATAGATCTAAACTTGGTTTTGCGAGGAATCAATTTTTACTACAGGTTTTAGTCAATTCCGAAACACCAAGGATCGGAACATCCGACGTACATCGGAACATCCGACCCAGATCAGAACATCCAACGCAAGGTGTATTATACCAGATCGAAACATCCGACCTACATCGGAGCATCCGACGTGCTGGTTACTGTTTGAGTTTATTATTTTCGTAATTTTGTTTTATTCGCTTATTCACCCCCTCTAGGCGGCATATCGATCATTTTAGTTGGTATCAGAGCCTAACCTACTGTTTTGAGCTTAACAGCTTGGAAATTATGTCGAACAACGACAAAGACGACACGAAGATTGGGACTCCAAGTCAAGACAACAAAAGAGCTGCTATTTCTTATGTTTATCCTGATACAACATCTTCATCTCATGTCTCTCTTCCTACTAGGCGTGCGGCTCACTTTGATGGCACATACTACCCACAATGGAGGCATAAGATGAAGATGTCTCTAATATCTATTCATCCTTCTATTTGGAGAATTGTAGAAACAGGTTTCAAGCCCAAGAAACCGAAGAATCTCACCGTTGATGAAGAGAGGGACTCCTTCTGCAAGCCGTTAATGCTTTGTTTGGTGCTTTAAGCCTGAGTGAGTTTAATCGGGTGGACGGACTTGAAGAAGCCAAGCACTACAGGAATCGGCATCACACTCGACTGCCAGCTACAATGTCGACAGCCACCATGCAGCCGTCGATACAATCTCACTAGTATCGATGGCCAGTTATAAACCGTCGATACACATAGGATACTCTCGACGGCCACAGTTTTAGCCATCGATAGAGATGCCGGAGGATATTCGGGCTGACGGCATTGGTGTAGTATCGACGGCCAACCGTTAAGCCGTCGACACTGTATTTATTGTATCGACGGCATATATGAGGCCGTCGACACTGTATTACATGTAAATACTTTTATTCCTATTTTTTCTTAAATTTATTGTTTTGTTAAGTTTATTTCAAAATCTTTTAGGTTTTTAATGATATGAAATTAAATGTTACGAATGTCGTGTTGATTAAATGTATGTTGCTATGTTTTTTTTATGTTACCATCGAATAATATACGTCGACGTAGGTTTTAAATAATGTTTAAAGATCAAAATTAAATTTTGAAAAGCTAAATATCTAAAATTTTATCGGATGAGGTTATCGATTAGTGTACTAAGCCATATGTAAATTTGAACTTATTAATGAAAAGGAGTTAAATTCAAACGCATCTTTAGTGATCATTGAAACGCATGAAATGATAAACGTTTACCTCAAATGTTCCGGAAAGCTTCCATTTACAAAGGAGTTACTGCACGGTGAGCTTTAATAATTTTGATTTTTTTTTGTATGTGTGTAAATTTATGTAGGAAACAGCTTGGAATGGATGGATATTAGAAAATAATTTATTCAATTTTTTTAAAATTGAAATAGAGTAGTCTGACTGATTAAGCCCTTGGGGGGTGCTGCCCTCGAGACTAAGAGGTCTCTCGACGGCCCCCAGTAAGGCCGTCGATACAGAGCTCTCGTATCGACGGTAGTCAAGCAGTACCGTCGGTACAGATATTATCGACGGCTTTTGAAGTGGCCGTCGAGACTAGCTTCCCCGACGACTGTATGGACGGTCCGAGGAAATACCGTCGATACTGCTTCATAGGTACAGTATCGACGGCTTTGTAGATGCTGTCGATACAGCTTTAGCAGTGTCGACGGCTAGATATAGCCGTCGATACTATTCCGGGAACAAGAGCAGTGTCGACGGCTATTACTGGGCCGTCGATAGAAGGTGGACCGTTAGGCACAGTCTCGACGGCTCTGTAATGGCCGTCGACACTGTGCCGTATTAGAAACCGCGCTAGGGCTCGGGACTTGGCAAAATTGCCAAGTCCCGACCCGCCGACTCCTGTCGCGCCCGACGCTCGCCGCCGCCGCCGCCTAACGCGCCGCCGCCTCAATCTCGTCGCGCCGTCGCCGTCGCTGGCGCCCGCCCCGACGCATCGCTTTAACGACGGCCGTCCCCCCGCCGCCGCCGTGCCCGACGCCGACGCCGCATCGCTGCCCGCCCGCTGCCCGTCGCGTCCGTCGCGTCCCCACCGGCTGCTTGCCGCCTGACCGCGCCGCCCCAAGACGCCGCGGCCGCGCTGCGCGTCGCCTCCCGTCGGCGGTGCCTCCGGCCGCCTGTTGCCGCCGCCCGCCGCGCCGCGCCGACGCCGCGCCACTATCCGTTGCCTCACGACCTACATCGAGGTATTTCCGCCTTTTTAAAATGTTGGTAGTGTAGTGTCGACGCCACTAATATTCCGTCGAGACTAATTTTTTATTAATCATGATTAGCATAAATTAAATAATAAAAATAGAAAAAATTAAAAATATTAGAATATGTAGTTTAAAATTTAGGGTTGTTGTTATCAATTATTAATTTATTTATTATGATTGTCAATGGTGATTTGTATTATTTATCGTGCGATTAGGTAGTGTACGTGGATTAGTAGATGTTACCAAGCCGTACGTCACCCGTTCGGAAACGGCACATCTCGTATGAAACACGGACGGTGATTCGTTGTGTTGTAATACGAGATGTGACACGCGTTTCCGAATTGTCCAGTGGAGCCCCTTTTGGGCGTCCCAGTGGACAGCCTACGAATGATCGTTTGAGCACACGTCGCGTTGTGGTACCGGAGGGTTCGAGATGAGGTTTTCGACGGCATAACCCTAAGAGGTTCTCCTGTGCATAAAATAAGTGCTTCAGATTTTATAACGACTCCCTGGCCATCGTTGCAATAGGAGAACCCTTAGGGTTATGCTGCCGAAATATCGTCTTGAACCCCCGGTACTGCAGCGCAACGTGTGCTCGAGCGGTCGTTCGTAGGTGGGTTTAGAAGCATTCCAAAGCCGAATACAAAGCCCTCACGTGCGATCATGGTGGGTTGTGTACAAAGTTCGAAGACTTGGAAGGTTGGCTACACCGACGTCCGATGATTACCACCAATCAACACAAGAGCAACGTTTGAATGGGAATGTCGTGATTGATGTTGGTAATGGACTAGATGACCTAGTAGCCACAATAGATGACGATGTGACTGAAGAAATAAATCTACCTAATCAGCAAGCACAACAAGCACTGCAACCACAACAAGCACCGCAAGCACAACAAGAAGGCCTTATCGATGATCCTCTCGATGTAGATGATACATATTTCTAATTCAATGGCATTCCTAATGGTTAATATTTCTGTTTTAATTTTGTTTTTTATTTTTAATAATATGTGGACTAACATTTACTTTTAAATGCAGTATGCCACGACGACAGTTTAGGAGGAGCGCCTCGTAGGATGAGGAGGACGACCGTGATCTCGAGGGGGGCCAGGAGGGCACTCCAGAGTCTGGACACGAGGGTACGCCAGATCAGGATGATCTGGCACTTACACAAGAGTCTGGGGCCGGAGAGGGCTCGACCCAGGCTAGGAGCTCTCAGGGCAGTAGAAGGGGGCACAACAAGTTGCCCAAGGCGGCGAGACATGCACATCAGCGTATTGTCATTGAGCCCGATGGCGATAGGTAATTTCAAAGATCTTATTGTAATTCTTTAATTCACTATCAATTAAATTAACTAACTCTCTTTTGTTCTTTATAGCAACTTTTCCAATCTCTACCACAATAAGTACGATACCCAGCCAGGTAACGCACTAGGCATCCTCGTCCGCCAGTACTACCCTGGTATGGTCGGTGAGGAGGGGGCACAGCATCCGGCTTATTCTTGGGATGACTACAACGTGGCGCCACACGGTGACAGCTCCGCCACCGAGCAGATAAGACGAGAGTTCTGGGTGCGTGATAACTTTTCTGTTTTCCATCTGTGTCAGCACCGTCGCCGCTTACGCTTGTTTCATTTGTTTTCAGCTTAGGTACCGCCCTCGTCCGGGCTTGGAGGAGGCAGACATCGATTCTGTCATGCAGAGGAACGCCAAGTAAAAGGTGTAGGATCTGATGTCTAGTGCACGGGTCGCCGCTGTGCAAGATTTTGACAGGTATAAACTAATTCCATATGAGGTTTTCGATGTAAATTTATACTAACATTTGATTTATTTTTATTTTGTCTGGTCAGGATTGTCAAGGGCGAGAAGATTACTATGTCCGACGCGCGCAAGCTGTACCTGAATGCTCAAGAGTATGCGTAGGTTCGACTGGACTGGGTGTCGAACGCCTCGGATGCCTGGGAGGCCCTATCGCAGCACTGGGCCAGTGAGGCATTCATGGAAAAGTCCATGAAGGCCAAGAAGAACCGGGTAGCTATGACGAGCAAGACTAAGACAGGAAAGTCGTCCTTCGCACAGGTGAGGAAAAGGATGGTAATGTACCCTTTGCTATTTTGAACTTTGCTTTTCTTGACCACAAATATGTCAACACTCCTTGTATGATGCAGGGCGCCACGACCGGGCAGCTTTTGTCTTGGTTGTCAGTGTTCCGGAGGGGGCACACCTCCCAGAACAAAGATGGCTCATTTGGGCCCGTGGATCAGGTAGCTGCGCAGCGAGAGATACGTACTAAATCATCAACTTCAAATTCTTACACATTAATATGATCTTATTCATCTTCAATTCAATGCAGGCACGCTACAAAGAGGCTTACGCTGAGAAGCATGGGCAAGATAAGGACCCAGAGGAGGAGCCACTTGACCCAGTAGTCATACACCAGGCTATGGGTGGGAAGGCCCATGGGAGACTAGCGCTCGGACAGGACCACCTCAGGTAGCATATTGTCTTATTTATGTACGATTTAGCTCAGGTGACATTTTGAAAAGGGTGACACCGCTTTTTGCAGGTCGAAGGATTACATGCCAGAGGTGCGAGCTTCGCACTGGCAAACGGAGAGCCATCGCGCCTTCGAGGCCCGAATGGAGAGGGAGAGGCAGTGGGAGAGGGAGGAGAGGGACAGGGAGAGGGAGGAGAATAGGCAGCTCATGCAGGTGATGAGGGACAGCCTGAGGACCCACGAGGAAGCAAGGCAGAGGCAGGAGGCGGAGATGGCGAGGCAGCGAGCGGAGTTCGAGCAGAGGTTCGCCTATCTGGAGTCTCTCTCTCGACTGGGCGGGGTAATGTCCTTAAATCTCTACTATCCATTCTCATGTCGTTTATTGCAATTAAATGCATAAGTAAGTCGTAAATAAATTTTTAGGCTGGTCCGAGTGGTACCGCTGGTGGTTCGGTCTTCTATGGGGGTCCGCCACCGTATCGAGGTGGATACGGGACACCGGCTCCCTATATGACCTACGGCACGCACACCGCTCCACCAGGTGACTACATGGGCCCACCTCGCCCACAGGGTGACTTGCCGTATGTGACATCGACGGTAAGTTATTAACTCATATTAATTCATGTTGCAAACCGTTTATATGTGCTATATACGCAGGGTTCCGGTTCAGCGGCTATCGGTGAACTTCATGGCACGGAGGGAGGGGACACATCAGCGAGCCAGGAGGGTCCCACCTAGGTTACGGACCTCTTCGCGAGTGCCCCACCGAGGTTTACCCAGCCGACCAATCCACCCCCGCCTAGCGAACCGCGGCAGAGCGATCCGGATCAATAGATTGCTAAGTATATTGCATTTAGTTTGAAACTCGAACTTGCATGTGATATGTGATGACTTTGGATGTGTTTTATATGTGCTGATGAATTTGGATGTGTTTTATATGTGTGGATGAATTTGGATGTGTGATATATGATGCGGACGAATTTGGATGTGTGATATATATGTTTTTGATGAATTGTGGTCGCTTTTATGCGACGAGGGGGTTTATGTGTATATTGGGGTATTTGGGTTTGCAGGTGCCGCTGCGGCTGCTGCTGGGAGGAGCCGCAGCCGTAAAAATTTGTGTTTTTTCTGCTTTTCAAAATTTTTTTTTTCTGTTCTGTTGTTGTCTCGACGGCCAGATATGGGCCGTCAAAGCAATGGCTCGGACAACAGTGTCGACGGCCGTCAGTAGGCCGTCGATACATACGGGCTGATGGAAGTGTCGACGGCCTCCCATTAGCCGTCGATACTGATCAACCGCGCCACGTCACCGGACACCTGCCCACAGGTGGGACCCACTTTCTTAGTATCGACGGCCACATTCGGCCTTCGATACTAGGTCGCCCGGACGTTAAACGCCGTCTTGGCTACATGTGTCGACTGCTATAGTGTTAGCCGTCGACACTACGTGTCTCGACGGTTACGCCGTCGAGACTACTACTCTCTCTCGACGATGTTACCTCGACGACTAGTTCTCGACGGCTGGCCGTTGACACTAATAAATCTTGACGGTTTTTATAATTTTCTCGACGGCTTAAACCGTCGAGAGTGTTGCAGTCTCCTGTAGTAAAGGTAATTTGGGATACCCTCCGGGTTGTTCATGAAGGCACATCAAGTGTGAGGGAGACCAAGATAGAGCTCATCAATGGTAAGTTAGGAAGGTTTATCCTAAAATAAGGAGAAGACTATAAGATAATGTTTCATCAGCTCATGGTTTTGATGAATGAGGCCAAGGGACTTGGATGCAAGTCTCTCACTGATCACGAGGTGGTCAAGATACGATTTCGGGCTATCACCCCAACCAATCGCCATTTGGTTCAAATGATCCGAGATATAGACAATTATCACACAATCACTCCGCATGAAGTGCTTGGAAGAATTCTTAGTAATGAGTTCATGGACCGAGAGGCTTCAGATTTTAAAGAAATGGCTCAATCTAGCAAGAAGAAGAGCATAGCTTTGAAGGCGAGCAAAGTGTCAAAAGATGATAGCTCAAGTAATGATGAAGAAGATGGCCAAATGAATATGGAAGAGATTGCATTCTTTGTGAGGAGGTTAAATAAATTTCACAAAAAGAATGGCTATAATAGTAAAGGTAAGAAGGTTTCCGGAAAATTCAAATCTTCAAGGAGCTCAAGAAGAAGATGATATGAATGTGGAGAAATCAGATATTTTATTGCCGATTGCCCGCACAAGAAGGATAAGGATAAGGAAGAAAAGAAGAAAGAAAAGAATTATAAGAAGGACAAGGAGAAGAGCCAGAGAAACAAGAAGAGTTCGAGAGGTGAAACTCATATTGGTGAGGAGTGGGAACCTGATTCCGACTCCGAATCGGACTCCGAGTTCGATGATGAGAGCATTGCATGCATTGGAATGGCTATTCCAAAACCGGCATCATCACTCTTTGGTAAATTAACGGATGATGATGATAATACATCAATGTGCTTTATGGCCAAGGGCCCTAAGGTATCATCAAAACATTCTAAATCTCTAGTCAATTCTTATACTAATGATAGTGATGATGAGGAGGATGATATGAGTCATGCTAGCTTGGTCAAGATAATAAAAAAGTTCGATATAGGTAAGTGGACCAAGCTCATGGAGAGGGTTGAGCAACAAGAGGATCTTCTTGAGAAAGGAGAGGACTTGCTCATCCTTGAAAAGGAGAGAAATCTCCAAATTGAGAAAGAACTTGCATTGGAAAAGAAGAGAGTTGAGGAAATGACTAAAGAATTTTCTGAGGTCAAATACAAAGCAAGCTCTCTTGAGATCAACAGCGCTTCACTTAAAGAAGACCTCATTTGTGCAAAGAAAGCACATGAGACTCTTAAAGTGAACTTTGATGATTTTTTGAAGAGCACCTCTAATCTTACTAATGCAACTCGTGACTCTTCTCCCTTCATGAGCAACGGTTGTGCAATATGCTACAAGGTTGATGTGAATGGTTGTGCGACTAACTTTGCGACCTTACAAGATCTTGCTTGTGAGAATGAGAAGTTAAAGGGTTTACTTGAGGATGGTATTTAAAGATCTTACAAGTCGAGTAAGGGATTTGATGAGATTCTAGACAAGAAAAGAGAAAATTTCAAGAAGGCCGGACTTGGCTATGTTCCACCTAAGAGCAAGAATACACATATTATGCTGAAAAACTCACATTTCTCACTATATTTTTAATGCTTTTTACATTCTTAGAAAGAATAATTTTGATAGAGTGCTTGCATATCATATTGGACCAAAGTGTAACAATGCACCTTTGGTGAGATCCATTTGGAATCCAAAGGTTCTCATGACTAACCTCAAAGAACCCAATCAAATTTGGGTACCTAAGACCAAAATTTAAACTTTGTAGGAATATCTCTCTGGTGGCCCTAATTGGGTACTCGATAGCGGATGCACACATCATATGACCGGAGAGAAGACAATGTTCTCTCAAATTAATTGTTACAATTAACCAAGTGAGAGCATTACTTTTGGAGATGATAGTAAAGATGATGTACTTGGTTTTGGTAAGATTGCTATTTTCGAAGATCTTTTTCTTACAAATGTTTTACTTGTGGATTCATTGAAATATAATCTATTATTGGTACAACAATTTTATGCAACCGGTGACGATTGTATTTTCTCTTGTGATGGTGTGAATGTCGTTCGAAAGAGTGATGGTTTAATAGTCTTTAAGGGTCATCGAAAGGAAAGCTCTTTCTAGTGGACTTTTCCATGGATAGGCCTAACTCTGGGATATGCCTAATGGCTAAATCCTAGAATGGGTTAGCTTTGGCATCGCCGACTAGTCCTTGTTGGTATGAGAAACCTTCACAAACTCTCGAAAAGCAATCACATCATTGGACTAACAAATGTGAAGTTTGAAAAAGACAGGTCATATAGCGCAGTCAAGCGGGAAAGTAAGTTGTAGCACCTCATCCTTTTAAGAATGTGATGACTACAACAAGACCTCTACAATTGTTACATATGAACCGATTGCATATATAAGTATAGGAGGTAACAAATACGGTTTTGTTATTATTGATGATTTTTCACGCTTCACTTGGGTATTCTCTTTATATGATAAGTCAGAAGCAAAAGGAATACTAAAGAAGTTTATGAGAAGAGCTCAAAATGAATATGAAATGAAGATCAAGAAGATATGAAATGATAATGGCAAGGAGTTTAAGCACATTGATGTTGAAGAATATCTTGATGAGTAAGGCATCAAGCACGAATTGTCAACTCCCTACTCCCTCAACAAAATGGGGTGGTTGAGAGGAAGAATCGAACCCTCATTGAGATGGTAAGAACCATGTTGAATGAGTACAAGGTGTTGGATATTTTGGACGGAATCTGTGGACACCGCCTATCACGCTATTAACCGACTCTAATTACACAAGTTATTAAAAAAACTTCGTATGAGCGTCTTACTGGTAACAAACCAAACATTTCTTACTTTAGAGTTTTTGGCTCTTAAATAAGAAGTCTAGAAGCTCTAAATTTGCTCCAAAGGTTGATGAAGGTTTTTTGCTTGGTTATGGATCAAATGCTTACACCTATCGAATTTTCAACAATACCACCGGTGTGGTTGAAAACTTGCGTTACGTAATATTTGATGAGACTAACGGCTCTCAAGTAGAGCAAGTTGATCAACATATACTAGATGAAGAAGAACCACCATGTGAGGCTATCAAAAAAATAGCTATCGGTGATATCAAGCCATAAGAAGGCGTTGAAGAAAATGATCTACCCTCTTCATCAACTCAAGTCAAACCTCAAACAATTGTTCAAGACGATGAGAATGACAACCTCAAAGACAAATCAAGTGAAAGTGATGATGAAAACCCTACACCATCAAATGCACATCCACGAGTCGCCAAAGTGTTCAACAAGATCATCACGTCGAAGACATCATCGGTGACATAAATAAGGGAGTAACTACTAGATCTCGTGTTTTGAATTTTTATGCATTTTACTCATTTATCTCCTCTCTTGAGCCACTTAATATAGATCAAGCTATGAAGGATCCCGATTGGATTATTGCCATGCAAGAGGAATTAAAATAATTTCACTAGGAATGAAGTGTGGGAGCTGGTGGAACGACCGAAGCAAAATGTCATATGTACAAATAGGTCTTCCGCAACAAACAAGATGAACATGGTATAGTGACAAGGAATAAATCATGGTTGGTTGCACAAAGCTTCACGCAAATCGAAGGTTTGGATTGTGGTGATCTTTACGCTCACGTAGTAAGAGTAGATGCTATTAGAATTTTAATTACTTTTTCGACACACCATGGTTTTAAATTGTGGCAAATGGATATCAAGAACGCTTTTCTTAATGGTCCATTTTCCGAACTTGTCTATGTTGAGCAACCACTGGGTTTTGAAGATCCAAAATTTTCAAATCACGTCTACAAACTCAATAAGGTGCTTTATGGGTTGAAACAAGCACCACATGCATGGTATGAGTGCCTAAAATAGTTTTTGGTAAGAAAAGGATTCAAAATGGGTAAATCTGATCCTACACTCTTTACTAAGCAAGTAGATGGTGATATTTTTGTATATTAAGTTTACGTTGATGATATCATATTTGGATCTACTAATGAGTGTTTTTGCGAGGAGTTTAGTAGTTTGATGACTAAACGCTTTGAGATGTCAATGATGGAAGAACCCAAGTTCTTTCTTGGACTAAAAGTGAAACAAATGAAGGAAGAAACTTTCATCAGCCAATCAAAATACGTGAAAGATATGCTTAAAAAGTTTAAGATGAGTGACGCCAAACCAATCAAGACTGCTATGCCAACAAATGGTCATATTGATTTAAATGTAAATGGTAAGGACGTCAATCAAAAGGTATATCATTCTATCATGGGCTCTCTTCTTTATCTTTGTGCATCTAGGCCTAATATTATGCTTACTGTATGCATGTGTGCAAGATTTTAAGCTGCACCTAAGAAATATCACTTAGTGGAAGCCAAAAGAATCTTGAGATATTTGATACACACTCTCAACTTTGGCCTTTGGTATTCGAAAGGGTCAAATTTTGACCTAATCGGCTATTCGGATACGGATTTTGCTGGTTGTAAAGTGGATAGGAAGAGTACCTCCGGTACTTGCCAATTCTTTGGAAGGTCGCTCGTTTCGTGGGCGTCCAAGAAACAACATTTAGTTGCCCTATCCACAGCCGAAGCTGAATATATTGCTACTGGACATTGTTATGCCCAACTACTTTAGATGAGACAAACTTTGAAAGATTATAGCCTTAATCTCAATCATATCCCACTTTTGTGTGATAATAAAAATGCCATAAAAGTGTCCAACAATCCTATTCAACACTTCCGAACCAAACATATCAATATTCGCAACCACTTCCTAAGAGACTATTCAACCAAAGATGATATCGATATTACCCATGTGAGAACTAAAAACCAATTAGCCGATATTTTTACCAAACCCCTTGATGAGAGAAAATTCTGCGAGTTGCGCAGTGAATTGAATATCCTTAACTCTCGGAATGTTGCTTGACATATTGCACATATTGTTTGGTGCTTGAAATTTTTTTTTATCTTGTCATATATTTTACTATAGCTATATAGGCCTATATATAAATAAATTGATTGATTTGGGTTTTTCAATATTTCTATCCTATTTATTCATGGGTAACCTTAGTTTGATTGATTGATACGCTTATGGGTCATTCAAGAGTAAATTCAACTCTTAGGACTCCCCTCTATTCTCCCGGAGCGATCTTATCTATTCTCTAAGTGTCTGAAGTCTAAAACTTTCAATTCCAGTAAGAGGGTGATCGGATGTTCCGATATGCGTCAGAACTTCCGATGTGGTGCAGAAGCAATCTCGTCGGATGTTTTGATCTACGTCGAAACTTCCGGTGCGGTTCAGTAAGGGTTCCGTCTGATGTTTTCGTCAGATGTTCCTGCCTGGCCCAGTTTTTGCGACCTATTTATTTAACCGCGTGGGCCCTGTCCTTTTACCCCACGGTTTCTACCCTAAAATTTTTTACCTTCTCTCTCTCCTTGGGCGGCGGCTGCAGAGGAAGCTCCGGCGGCAGCGGATCTTCCGGCGGCGGCGGCGGTGCCTGCAACTCGCAAGGCTCCTCCTCTGCATCTGTCTCTTCTCTACTAGTCTCCCTTCTCCTCCATTGAAGGTAAAAGCTCTAAATCTTGAAAACCCTAAAACGTGCAATGTACGCCGTTTTAACTTGATTTCGAGGCTAAATATACTCATATATTGTTCATAGAAGTATTTTCTACCTGTTGATGCCTCAAATTCGTTCTTTTGATGCGAGATGTGATAAACCCTGGTTTGCAGTTGTTGTACCCGTTGGATGTTCCGACCCGTGTCGAATGTTCCGACGTGGTACTCACTGACTTCGCTTGGGTTTTATAGTTTCCACATGTCAGTTGTTATATCAAATTTCACCATTGTGCCTTTCACATAAAACGTTACCTAATTCCATTTACTCGCACTCAGTTTTGTAGCAAATTATGATTTGCTACAGAAAACCCCATCGGATATTCACGTTGGTTGGATGTTCCGACGTGGGGTGTACTGTGTGAATCATGTTTCTGGCAATTCTGAGCATTCTCGTTGCAATTCTTTGATTCTACTCTGTTTATCATGCAGATGTCTTCCTCTCATCATGATCCCAAGGGCAAGGGTGTTGCCAATTCTCCTAAACGGCAACGAAGCACAAGTTCGTTCGTCGTTCTTCCTTCCGCCTCGCGCAACGAGCATCCCATGGACTATCATGAGAGAATTGCTCGATGGAAGCGAGCAAATGTCTGTGATCCCATTGGTCCGCTGTTGATAAAGAAGTCAACTAGGACTTTCACTCAGAACGCTACTCCGAAGATCCATGGTTACTATGTGTCGAACGTCAGGGAGATCCAACACCGCAGGATTGAGGATCCTCTGCTGTATGAGAAGGAAGAAGGCACTGATCAGAGATTCTGGAACTTCTTCTATCAAGATTTGTATGATGCTGCCTTTGTGCGAAAGAAGAACCCAGTTATTCGTATGCAGTTTATTGATTGGGAAGGGATGACACTGGCAGACAATTCGGTTATCAATGATGTGATCTCTGCCTACAACACCATGGGGTTGACCAACCTCATGAGCTTTCAACATAAATGGAACGATGAAGTTATTTGCCAATTCTACGCTACATTGTACTTTGCTGGAGATGTCGCTGGCGACATCTTCTGGTTCATGTGCGATGGAGTGTTCTATCGCACACAAAGAGGAGTTTGGCCATCATCTGAAACTCTCCACCAGAGGGAACATGGAGCAGATCCACAACATGGATGCTCTGAATAATCATGAGCTGAAATTTCTGTATGATGGGCCTATTCCTCCTAAGGCTGGAGCGACTGAAAGCGTGAAGCCTTTCTATCAAGTGCTTAATCGTATTCTCTGCAAGACTCTCTCTCCCAAGGAAGGTGATGCCTCACGAGTTCTGTCTTACTCTCGCAATCTTCTCTTGAAAAATGGTTTGCAAGAGCACCCTTTTGATGTGATGGACTTCATCTGGGGTGAGATCAATATCAATGCTTATAATCCAAAGAGGAGCTGCCCTTATGCCCCTTTTTTGATGAGCATGATCATCCATGTCACTGGTTTCAAGTTTGTGATGGATGTGAAGCACATTCTCTACCTTGTGACCACTCGTGGACTGGCCTCTCCTGGTGGTGCCTCTGCGACTCAACCCATGAGGGGTTCTGCTCCTTGTGATAGCGCGGGTCCTCTTTCTGCTCCTCGTGATAGGGCGAGCCAGTCTTCATCACGGTCTAGCCCGTCATCTTCTGATGGCTCCATCAAGAAAATGTTGAAAGCCATCTTCTGCATGTGTTGCAAGACAAATGAAAGGGTCAAGGACAGCATTGTACGTCTTCGCGACAATCGCAAACACATCCAAGATATCAAGAAACATCTTGGTATGCCCATGTCATCTGATGATTCCGAGTCTCCCAACACCACCATTGACACCTACACTATAGGGCTGTTCGGGATTCCTCCATCTGGTGGCGGCAACGGCAACGATGATGGTGATGATGAAGAAGTCATCGGTGGTCAGGGTGCTGGCGGTGGCTCTGGCAGCAGCGATCCAGAGTGGATCGAATAGTTCCTTTTTGGCGTCTCGATGCCAAAGGGGGAGAAAAGTTTATCATTTATCCATTCCTCCATTTCTCTTAGATTCCTATGTGTTAAACTTGTATGTTTAAGTGCAAAATTATGTTTTAAACTCGATGGTTTATGTGGTACGGTGTGGCTGTAAGACTTTAATTATTTATCTTGTGACGATGCTGCAATGGTGAATTGTTAGTTATTTACTTTCTGTATTGTGTGGTATATCTTGTCATATTGCATTTAGATTCAAATTTGCTAAGGATATAGAGGGAGCAATTTTTGTTATTCTTGTCATAATTTCTAGGGGAGCTTCCAGCTATATTCTTGTTTATTATTCCTTTGTAAGCTATAATTGTTGTCATTAATACACCAAAAAGGGGGGAGATTGAAAGTGCATCTAGGCCTTTAAGTAGTTTTGGTGATTAATGATTAACAATTATAGAGCTAATATTTCTATTGGAGAAATGTACACAGGTGTTACACAGATAAATTCATGAAGTACATGTCTAAATGTGATGGTGTACCCCTCAAACGTGGATATGTTATAAGAAGGTATCAAGACTAGTAATTATTTGTAAATCTTTATTTATTGAATCATAGGTATGCCGTACTATGAAGAGGGATGCTACGGAGAAGTATATAAAGGTTCCTAAGTGCTCAAAATAGGTATCTCGAAATTCGTGTGAGTTTTTCACTCAAAATACCCTCTACACAGAACCTACACCATCAGAAAATCTGACGTGGGTCGAAACATCCGATGGTGAAATCAGTCTGCCTGTTTCCAGCGCTATCCAGTAAACAGTCCATCGGAACATCCGATAGCTGTCGGAACATCCGACATGGGTCGGAACATCTGATGCGGGATCCTCTGCAGCATCGGCTATTTTTTGAGATTCCCTATTTAAAGCCTTCTCTAATACCTGCCAAAAGGTTAGACACTCTGATTACACTCTGATTTGAACCTGATGCGCTCTGATACCAAATGATGCGCTCACGGATTCCCGATCTTCCGGTGAGAGGATAACTTCGATTTGGGCGGAGAATGACTTTGACGATCCGGCTACGAACCACACAAGGATAAGCGCCCGCAATAGCTAAACCACACTTCTGATTGTTATCAACCGTGCCAAAGCCCGGATGACCTGACCACGAAGGTCTATCCTTGCAAGCAATCGAAGAACTCGCAAGAACAAGGATAAATCACACACTCAAAGCGAGGTTACAAGCTCGGAATCGATAGGTCAACCGACACTAGGGATTTCGAGAGTGTTTCTCCAATCTGGAAGATAACAACAATTGAACAAAACCTAAACGGAAAAAGAAAGAGTCTTCCCAATATATAGGGAAGAAGGATGGCTCCTAGAAGGTTCTCCCACGCACTAGGAATACATAGGGACTCAGCCCAAATTAATGGTGACACAGCACCCAAGAAGAGCAGAAGACTGTTCTGTTCACGAGATGTTTTCGACTGCTGCAGCCAGCTCACTTGGAATTTGAAGGTGAGGCCGGATCCGTTGGAAAGATGGCGAGGTTATCTTTCCAATGAGTGCTCACACGTTCCAATCGGAGTCCGTTTGCATTCTCTAGGCCATTTTTAATTCAGACTGGTCATTGATGGCCGAGTGGATTCTCTTTGCATTCCCACCATACTTCATTGCCGTGATTGATGTTTTAATGCCTTGTAGCTGGTGCTTGTTGAAGTTCCTATGCATAACATTGTTATTAGATAGCACTCTATTCTCCAAAGTATAATTATTTAACCCAAAAAACGAGTTTACCTGATAATTGACTTGTCGCGCACTGGCTCATGTGTTTGGTCCTTGCATGATGATCAAAAGTCGCGGGTCACTTGGAAAGACTTTGGTCATTGATCCCATGGGTGTATCCGATGTAGCGATGTCCTCATCATTCTCCCCTTCTTTATTTGGAGTCGTCCTCGACTCTAGTTCATCTTCTATTACAAAGTATGACGTGAAATCTTGATGTGCTTCGGAGGAATTAACTGGATTCGGAAGAAGGGCACTTCCACATATGCATTGGTACCATGATATTATCATCCTTCCCTTCTTCACGAAAAGATGTCCTCGTCTTTTGACAATCTACAAAGGTTCTCAAGAAAAAGAACAACGTGTATGCGTGGTATATGTATGCATCAATTGTTTTATTGTTCTCGCTTTCAATATGGAAACAATTTGTTAGAGATCATTTGTTCTCATGATTTCTTTTTCTTGAGAAAAATTTGTCCTTAAATTTATTAAGCATTGCATCAAATTGTATGGAAAAGACCAAGATTTATTTGGGGTATGCAGATTTTTAACAAGTGATTCACATCTGACATATGAGCAAATGAATGGAGATCCCTTTTCAAAACAGTCATCATTATCCGCGAGCTACCACAATATGACACAATGGATGGCGTATTGTATGAATTCAACCACAAATCAGGAAGCAAATCGATTGTGATAAATATTTGACAAACATGAAAGGTGTTGTTCACATCATAATTTCCACTCAAATAAAATTTGCAAGTACTATCTTGAGATTTGAAATTAGAAATTTCAGCAATCTTATCAATCACACTAGACAATTCAATAGTTTCATCAAATAGCACATCGCACAAAGATTTATCTCGAAATGTTTTCCGAAGAACTTTGTCGTCAGTAATCAATTCAACATTATGCAAATCAGGCATATTAAATTGAGAGAACGATATTTTACTTTCAGCACAAATGTTGTTGCAAGAACTCACCTCTTCTCGATGGATGACTACCGATTCAACACCATTATTACCTTTATTGACCTTCTCAGATGTTTTAGGTGTTGCAAGTAGTTCTTCTTCATTGAAAATTAATCTTGAGGCAGGGTGTTCTTGTCCAACCACGGATTTCTTACCATCATTTTCTTCAAGTAGTGGAGGTTGTTCAACACTTAAATTGACATCATCAAATGCACTATTACACGGCTCAGCTGCAACGGATCGTGGGCCAGCAATGACGCAATTGCCATCAACCACGTTCTGAACATGGGATGTGGATATCAGAGGTGTAACCACATCTAGCATCATGGTCGAAGGGAAAGTCCCATGCTCGACCATATCAACTTCGATCTCTTCATTCTTTCTAATCTCCTGCGAAAGGTTAGTCGAAGAGGGAGACAAAAGAGCATGCAAATTGTCCAATAAACTATCTTTTTTTGTGCAAATTACTTCATAAAATTTAGAAACCTCTTCCTTCCTATCATCAAGCATTTTCATTTCTTCCAAAATGTGATTTTCAGCTTTACATGCAATCTTAACCAAATGAGAAGGTGAGTTATAGTTTTTATTAACAAGAATGTTCTGGATTTCTTGATTAAGCCCTCTCAAAAACCGAAGTTCAGTAGCTTCCTCGCATTCATCTAAACCACATCGCAACAAATGATTTTGCAATTGTCCAAAGTAATCCTTAACACTTTTGTTGCCTTGTTTCAAACGTTGGAGTTTAGTGTTCAAGAAATCAGTATGGTAATCAGGAACATACATATCTCTCATAAGCCTTTTCATGGCATTCCAATTATGAGGTTGTCCCTCTTTTCTAGTATTCCACCATATTAACGTAAATCCATTTAGCACACTAGTGGCAGACTTAATCTTTTGCTTTTCAGACAAGTCATATTTTCTAAATTCATTGTCAACCGCAATTTCCCAATCAATGTAAACTTTAGGATCATATGTAATACCGAGGGGAGGCAAGATACATTTCAGATTACCTTGTTCATGATTTGGAGATGGTGCATCGTTCTTATTGGTCCTGCTAGCCTTCCTTGCAAGATGATGAGAGCCCTCATGAAAGTTGTGACCCAATTCTCGCTTGTCGCAAGCAGTGATAATTCTTCCGTTCTCACGATATTGCTTGGAATCATTATATCCATAAAACCCTGCCATGGTTAGTAGCAAACAAGGATAGCACACAAAAATATGTGAAACCCTATCAACTACTAGGTGCTGAAAATATTGAGGGTCACATCTCTCAAGCTCTTACCAAGTTCTTACCAATTCTTACAAATGCAGCAAGTGGTGCAACCGGTGGCTGGTTCGTGATAAACTAATCTCAAGTGTGACTAAAGCGATTGCAAGGCTATCACCTGTATGGTTAGTAGAAAGTGGAGCTTGGACAGGCTATGTATGAGTAGCAATGGAAACAATCAGCTAATTTCATAATTGCACAAATTGAATAAGTGTTGAAACTAACACATAGCCTATGTTGCTGATCAAATAAAGATGTATAATAGGCTTAAGCAAGTGTGTGGAGATGACAACAAGTGCTAGACACTCAGCAAGTCATAGATTTGCACTATGGAACAACAAAACACAAGATAGATCAAACTTTGCAATTCACTATTTTTCTGCCCACAGGACAGCAGGTTGGTATTTTGGCCGTAACTCTTTGTCAGGTGCATTTTTGCTTATGAGATTTTTTACACTTCTTCCTGATGACTTTTTCAAGAACTTTTGTTTTGGTCCAACTTTCTAAAAATGAACAGAGAAATTCGCACAAAATTCACAAGTGAACTGATCTGCAGATTTCAGGACAGCAACAAGGTCTGAATCAAACATTCATAAGTCCTTGGTTCTTTCATGTATGGGGTTGAAAATTGGTATGATGGTAGAACAACAAGTTTGGAATCTTCTCCTTTTGGTTTCACTCAAAAAGGATTAGGGAATAGGGAGATATGGCGTTTTTAGCGGCAGCTGCAGAAATGGGAAATTTCTGGCCGAGGTTGGTCTTTTTGTTTTTGGGTGTTATAGGTGGAATTTGGTACGGGGAGATGAACAAGAAGATGAACAGCAACAAGACAACACTAGGACGAACACAAACTCAAATTAACAAATTGAATAACCGATTGAAAAGGCACAAAGGGCTTGGACAGCGGGTAAACAATCTTTTTGTAGGGCAAATTTTCTGTACTATAGGAAGAACACATACAACTAAACAAGATACAAACTCACCGGTCAACCGTCGCTCTGATACCAAATGATGCGCTCTGATACCAAATGATGCGCTCACGGGTTCCCGATCTTCCGGTGAGAGGATAACTTCGATTTGGGCGGAGAATGACTTTGACGATCCGGCTACGAACCACACAAGGATAAGCGCCCGCAATCGCTAAACCACACTCCTGATTGTTATCAACCATGCCAAAGCCCGGATGACCTGACCACGAAGGTCTATCCTTGCAAGCAATCGAAGAACTCGCAAGAACAAGGATAAATCACACACTCAAACTGAGGTTCTGAAGCTCGGAATCGATAGGTCAACCGACACTAGGGATTTCGAGAGTGTTTCTCCAATCTGGAAGATAACAACAATTGAACAAAACCTAAACAGAAAAAGAAAGAGTCTTCCCAATATATAGGGAAAAAGGATGGCTCCTAGAAGGTTCTCCCACGCACTAGGAATACATAGGGACTCAGCTCAAATTAATGGTGACACAGCACCCAAGAAGAGCAAAAGACTGTTCTGTTCACGAGATGTTTTCGACTGCTGCGGCCAGCTCACTTGTAATTTGATGGTGAGGCCGGATCCGTTGGAAAGATGGCGAAGTTATCTTTCCAATGAGTGCTCACACGTTCCAATCGGAGTCCGTTTGCATTCTCTAGGCCATTTTTAATTCAGACTGGTCATTGATGGCCGAGTGGATCCCTTTGCATTCCCACCATACTTCATTGCCGTGATTGATGTTTTAATGCCTTGTAGCTGGTGCTTGTTGAAGTTCCTATGCATAACATTGTTATTAGATAGCACTCTATTCTCCAAAGTATAATTATTTAACCCAAGAAACGAGTTTACCTAATAATTGACTTGTCGCGCACTGGCTCATGTGTTTGGTCCTTGCATGATGATCAAAGGTCGCGGATCACTTGGAAGGACTTTGGTCATTGATCCCATGGGTGTATCCGATGTAGCGATGTCCTCATCAGAACCTAATACATCTTCTTCATCATCTCTCAAAAACACTAGCCTTTCTCTCTCTTGTTCATCTTGTGACATTTAGATCTAGAGAGATCAAGGCACCTAAAGTGCTGCACAAATTAGAGACATCTAATTCTTTAGCACTTAGCGATTCCTAATTTCTTCGTCACATTTGTTACTCTTGGAGGTTTGAAGGGCTTCTAGATGGTTAGGTGTCGCCTGTGAGCCGCCGAGCTTTGTGTGGTGTGTCTCCGGAGTTTGTGAAGGTGTGAATCCGCCTGCGCAAGGAAAATGATTCATCTAGTGAATGCCGGTGAGTGCTGTGTGCATCGCCGGAAGGGGATTAGGGCCTTGGTGATCCGGGCTTTGTGCCTTCCCTAATGGTGAGTAGGATCTCCCTTCAAAGATCCGAACATCGGTAAACAAAAGTCATCGTGTTCTTCGTCTTGGTTTTGAGTATTTGTTTTACTATTGTTTTTTGACTTGTTCTGAATATTCTTAAATAGATCTAAACTTGGTTTTATGAGAAATCAATTTTTACTGCAGGTTTTCGTCAATTCCAGAACACCCACGATAGGAACATCCAATGTACATCGGAACATACGACCGAGATCAAAACATCCGACGCAAGGTGTACTGTACCAGATCGGAACATTCAACATGCTAGTTACTGTTTGAGTTTATAATATTTTCCGCAATTTTGTTTTATTCGCCTATTCACCCCATCTAGGCGGCATATCGATCCTTTCATAGATGTTTCCGCCGAGTCCTTCTCCGCACTCTTCGAGGAAAGACACGAAGTGGGAACGCCGATGGATTAATCTGCCGAAAGCACATGCTGAGTTCTCCAAAGCGAAAGACAAGGGATGCGGTAGAGTGCATGTACCTTCTTGTGAGACGATCTCTCCAAAAGGGGAGAGATGAAGATTTTCAATGCCGTCAGCGATGAAGTCCAGGGCAGCGAAGCGTAGCGATTGTCCCGGCTCGAGAGCGACGGACGGCGATCCTGAGAAAGCCATCTAGTTTGAGCGATGATCTTGACGCATCCCCCAACCTGGCGTGCCAACTGTTTACTGGTGGCTAATCGGGGGTCACCGTAGGTAATGAATTTGTTACGGGGTTATGCGCTAGAACCAAACTAGATGGTAACACAAGACATGAATTTATACAGGTTCGAGCCCTCAACTCGAAGGTAATACCCTAGTTCTGTACTCTGGGATTATGTTTCTGCGTGAATTCGCAGATGATGGAGATGTCTATGCTGATACAGCTATTCGATGGTTCTATGCACCCTAGCCCTCCCTTTATATAGTGCAGGGAGATAGAGTTACATGGTTCTATCTAGTACATGATACCAAATTCGGTTATACCGGTATATGATATGCTAGTATGGATCTCCTAATTACATAGAGCTCGACTCCATCCTCAGGAGTATGTGATCAAGTCATGCGTAACTCGAGTGGTCTCTATCCCGATCCAGCCGGCTTGAGTCGTCCCCTATCTACCTCCTCATGGGCTCTCTAAAGGATACCAGGGCCCATGTAGGCCACAGGGCCAGAACCTGTATAAATCGTTGCCTTTGTTACCATCTAGTTTGGTTCTAGTGCACTGCCCCGCAACAAATTTATTACCGACGATGACCCCCCGATTAGCCACCAGTCGACACTTGGTCAAAAACGAGTTGAGGCAAGCTTCGCTCGGGCACGTCATCACTTCTAAGCCAAGCATGTTTGAGCCAAGCTTGAGCCGAGTTGTGAGCCGTGAGCTATTTTTCCATCCCTACAAAGTTAGGTGATTATATTTGCAAGTCGGGGCAGTCGGCAATTTTCTCATTTGAAAAAAAAATATTGGTGGCCTGCCTGGACCGTCATATGGGATGGATTCGGATCCTCGGCCGTTCGTAGCAAAAAGGCAGAGGGGCACTGTGGATTGCAGGCAAAAATGCATGAACACTGTAGCAACAGTAGTATACAGTGAAAAACACTGTTTTGCACAGTGTTAAAACAGTGATTTTGAACAGTGTTAAACACTGTTTTCGCAGTATAAAAGGCACCGTCACTGTTCATCCTCTGCCGTTTTGCCCAACGGCAGAGGATACAAATCCCATATGGGATCCGGTGGCTCAGACTCCCATAGGCCCTTCGTCCAACTGCAAACAGTGTGAACGGAAAGGCTGAAACCCTACGGCGGGACTTCTCTGCAGTACTGCTCTCTGACTTTGGACCACGGACAGGTGGGTCGGTGGAACCGCTTCCGAAACCCTAACCATGCTTTCAAAAAAAAAAAAAGAGAAAGAAACCCTAAACCCGATTTCCCGACTCCGCGCATCTCCCCTCCCCGTCCTGGCAGCCGAGATGAGGCGTTTCCTTGCCCATTTCTACCGCCTCCTCCCTGTCCCACCTCCTCGCCAATCTACTACCGCTGCCGCCATCCTCCCCTGCCTTCCCTCCCGACGTCTTCTCTCGGATGATGCCTCTCCTCCTCCCGCCGCGCCACTGCCTCCCCCTCCTCCTCCCGGCACAGACGTCCCGAACAAAGGTACTTCTTTCACCGTGCGCACCACCTGCTCGACCAAATGCTCCGTCCGTAGCAATGCCCGTGCTACTTGTATTACTCACTTTCGCAGCCAAATGACACATGCGGACGGACGCTGCTTTTTGTGTGCACCTGTTTGACCACCTGCTCGACCAAATGCTGCTCCAAGAAACACCTTTGCACTTGGATGTTCACAATACCCGCTATTCCAATGCTATGCTACATATGTGGATCAGAAATGATCTACTTCATTGATTATTGATTATTCCTCCGATTGCAGAGTTTAAGCAGAGATTGAAAACTTACTACAGTGTGGATGAGGAGTCCGAGCTGCCGTCTGTCACTGAGGCAGTTTTCCAGCGCAAGTTTGCTGACGCGCATATTGATACGGACGATGACCTTATGGAGGAGTTGCGCAACAAGCCTCTTCCTGAGGTCCGTGATAGGGACTTTGAGTCGGACTTTGAGGGGATGCACGATACTGATGAGGAGCTGGATAATCTGTACAATACGAGGCAGTATGTGCAGAAAAAGTTGATGAAAGATGAGTTCTTTAACATGGATGACACCAAGTGGGATGAGATGGTCAAGGAGGCTATGGAGACAGGGCGCCTCAATAACATGAAGGAGTGTGAGGATATCCTCGAGGACATGCTCCACTGGGACAAACTACTACCTGGTTAGTGGAATCCATGGACCTTTTTGCTATTTTTGCTAGGGTTGGAGCAAAATTTTGCAAATGCATTCTTTACTTTGCTTGATTACAAGGTAATGATTAGGACAGTTTGGGGATAAAGGCTGGATGAAGCAGCTCATATTTACATCAAAATGATAAGACATCATAGCCTTTATTTACCGTATCTGTTCTTTGAATTAGATTCTTTTCTATTTGTCTTTTAAATTCTTTTGGGAGTAGTGTTAACTTAAATCGGGGAAGTAGGAAAAAGAAAGGGTTTAAATTTGAGGATGAAAAGGATTATTACAAACCCTTTGGCTTTCTAGGATTAAATTTGTTCCATTTAATTGTATTAAACTCATTTCTAGTTGAATTTGAATTGGATTCAAGCCAATTCGAAATCAAATTTCTTTACTTTGTGTATCATTTTAATTCTAGAAGGTTGTGTGGACCACTTTTGCACCAAGGTTCACCAACATGCATAAAGTAGCTTTGCTATACACTAAATCTTCTCCAACAAATTTCAGACTTGTGGTGAATTTAGTATAAATGCATTCGTTGAAATTCCAAATGCCAGTTTATTACGAAATCATTCTATACAAGGCTATGGAGGGTCACATGCACATAGGCTTGACGATGTGTATAAATTACTTTTTCCTACACACAGAATCATCTCCAATAAAGTTTTATCGATTTTGTCAAAAAAATTGACATAAGGATGAAATTCCAAATACAGTAGTTTAATTCAATCATATTGCTTTGGGTAGGTTTTGTAATTATTACTTCAATTTTAGATGGCAGCCAAAGCAACTACATTCTTGGAATTGAACTCACTCGAAATCCACAATTCCTATGGTACAGGTTGTACTTGCTATAAGAACCACCATGCCCTGTCTGTAGAAACACATTTTCCCCTTAGGTGGTCCGTTTGTCTTGTTCTGCCTAGTTTCTTTTCAGTGATCTATGTAGTTGCATACGCCATAGCTATTCCTATGCACAGATTAGTATCTCTATGTGGAATTCCAGGTATTTTTGCCCTTTTGTGCATAGCCTAACATGCAGCTATGTGATTCCTTTAAACCCTTTTCTATATCTATATCTTTGTATGTATGATTGATTGATTGATTTTTTCTACATCACATATCACATCCAGATGAAATAAAACAAAAGGTGGAGAAAAAATTTAATGAGTTGGGAGACATGTGTGAGAAGGGAGAGCTTGAACCTGAGCAGGCCTACGAGTTGTTCAAAGAATTTGAGGATAAGATGGTCTTACATTGCACAGAATTGATGGAAGCAGAGACGACAACTGATATAGATGAATTTTCTGAAAAAGATATGAATGTTCAGTTTGATGATCCACCTGGCAAGGGACCTGTTCTAAGGTGGGAGTCACGTATTGTGTTTGTTCCTGGTGGCGATGCATGGCATCCCAAAAACAGAAAAGTCAAACTCAGTGTGACTGTCAAGGAGCTGGGACTTTCACGATATGCTTTCCGTCGATTACGTGAGGTTGTGGGAAAGAGGTATAATTCTGGAAAGGATGAGCTCACAATAACCAGTGAAAGGTATGGAATTTTTTCTGTTTATACCATTCCTGTTAAGTTCATTTAATTATCTGGTACAGAATGTGTAACACAATTATTGCTGATAAAATGTCTGCTCTCTAGACAACTGTACTTTTAGTTGGTGCAATGGTTTGTGTGCATCAATGCAAATACTGTGACCTTAGTCTACCACAGAAATTTCGGACATGGCCTCAATCTAGGTGGTGAAGTCAAACATTTTCCTAGATGAAGGTTTCCGCTGTAATTTTCTCAGAACTGTACTTCCAGTAGGCGAAATATCTTATGTGCAACTGTGGCTGTACTCTTACCATATAAATTTGAGACATATATCCACATCTGCCTAGATGAAAGTTACTACTATTCTTTTAATAAAATTAGACAGTTAAACAACTACATGTGGTGCCAAACGCCCCTGCTGAACGGCACCGACAACAGGGAGGGAGAACTGGGAACCATGGAAAATAAAAGATGGGAGGAAGAAAAAAGGACGTAGATGCCTTGGTGGTAGAGAACATTTTTAACCATAGTTATTGAGTTCTCGGAACCGTGTCTACCAACCATTTGACTTAGCCCATACATTATTCTCAGAGAATAAGACTAGAAGTTCAGAACCTACAGCTCTACTAAATAGGCCATATTCAGTTACCACCACAGTTCCTTTTTTAAGTAAAAAATACTTTTTTATTCCGATATCCTATTTTTCCTTGGTTCTGGTTGCCTTATTTGACACTTGGGTAATTGATATGTGATGGGAAGTGGTCGATGGTCCTTCCATGATTAGTTCTATGATACTGTGTTACGTGCAAGCACGCAACAAGGGATACGGCCCTTGACGCGGGTAAGACGAGCTGTTGTTCGAAACTAGCGCCTAGGCTGTTATTGGAGTCACCGCATATGAGACTAATCTCAATTTACTTCCTTTGATTGGATGAATAGAAAGATACATGGCACAACCCTTTCATAGGGATAAAAGACTTAGCTCGTAAGAAACTACCCTCTAACTAATCTTATCTCATCCCTAACAAACTTATCTAATCTAATACCAACTACTAGGAGATCTAATTTAATCCCTAACTACTAGGAGGAAACTAACCAACCAGCGCCACAGGACGCACTACATGAACGCTCTACAGGGCCGCATGAACAGTACCACGGTACTGTTTATGGCTATGTACTCCTCCCTTCGAAGCAACCTTGTCCTCAAGGTTGAAGCTCGAGAGATCTCGATGATCTTCGTGGAGCCGCCCATGTAAGCAGCACAGTTGCGAGCACCGGTCTTCGTAAGCCATGGCGAGAGGATCACCTAGCTCTGATATCAAATTGTTACGTGCAAGCACGCAACAAGGGATACGGCCTTTGACGTGTGCGAAACGAGCTGTTGTCGAAACTAGCGCCTAGGCTGTTATCGAAGCCACCGCCTATAAGACTAATCTCAATTTACTTCATTTGATTGAATAAATAGAAAGATACATGACACAACACTTTTATAGAGATAAAAGACTTAGCTCATAAGAAACTACCTTCTAACTAATCTTATCCTATCCCCAACAAACTTATCTAATCTAATACCAACTACTAGGAGATCTAATCTAATCCCTAACTACTAGGAGGAAACTAACCAACCAGCGCCATAGGACGCGCTACAGGACAGCACTACAGGACTGTGTGAACAGTGCCACGGTACTGTTTATGGCTATGTGGGTGATGGCCATAACATACTGTAGCTCGTAGACCTGGGTTTCTGTAAGGAATTGAGAAATTAAATATTAGATCTGATTAGTTGCTATTAGAAAAGATTAGTTACTTTATATTTACGATTGCTTTCGTACCTTCCAACTCAGTCATCTCTATAAAAGAGACATGTATCCATTGTCACGAACAAAGGAATATATTGGATTATTCTAAACTCTATCTATCCTCCCCCTGCAGTGATGTCACCAGCTTTGGCTTGATCATTCTCCCTGTGTTCAGGGCCGAGCTAATCCTAATTCCTGACTTAGTTTGCCTTGCTAATAGGCATGCTTGCATGCCCCTATAAGTTAATTTATCACAAACGGATACTGTAAGTCAAATGACGATGTTGTTTATCTTGTTGTAGCCTCTGTACTTGGCAGTGAGGTTTGCCAAAAGATTTAGGCATGCTTGCATGCCCCTATAAGTTAATTTATCACAAACGGATACTGTAAGTCAAATGACAATAGCCTCTGTACTTGGCAGTGAGGTTTGCCAAAAGATTTAGGCATGCTTGCATGCCCCTATAAGTTAATTTATCACAAACGGATACTGTAAGTCAAATGACGATGTTGTTTATCTTGTTGTAGTCTCTGTACTTGGCAGTGAGGTTTGCCAAAAGATTTCTTTCTTTGTATTTGTCAACTGGTCTAGATAATGACAAACCCTTGTTACTAGCAGCAGTATATCTATTTTTTATTTATACGCTATATTCGTTTTGGTGTATTTACATGTTTGTAAATTTTTTGATGGTGATCTTACTACCATTTTTACTTTTGCAGGTTTGAACATCGGGAAGAGAACCGAAAAGATTGTTTGAGGACATTATATTCTTTGATAAAAGATGCAATGAAAGCTGATAAGTTAGCTGAGGACGCTAGGAATGCTTATGTTAAAGGAAGACTTGTGGCCAATTCTCAATTCATGGAACGACTGAAGATGAAGACACATGTATTGAGGGAAGCTGCATAAGGCATGCTATCGCATTTGACATTTGAACAATTCCTCTCTCTCTCTCTTTTTTTTGTTATCAATATGGTGATCTTCCTGGGAGAAATGTGTTTGTTGTACTTTACATTTGCTGTATTTGATTAATCTTGTGGTTTATAAAGCTCACTGTTTGCCGAAGCTATATTTTTTTTTGACCTTTTTCCATACTCATGTAATTTGCATCAACACATGGGGAAAACAGGACATATTATAATTGTCCCGCAATGACAAGCTGCACAAAAAATTTCTGGCCTCTAATTCTTCTTAGGTTCTTTGTTCCAAATTGAAGGTGCTAAAACAATTAAGTTTCCAGATGGTTGTAATGACTATAGAAAGAACGTCGTCTGTCACTCTTTGCGCCCTCTGTTTATGGCGCGGCACAGTGTATGATTTTTCCCAGCGACTGGCACATTTTTGTTACGGGCGGTGCTGGCTCATGGGCTTCCAATTAGCGGCGTGAACTGCACACGGGTGTAGACTTCTAAATTATTAAGAGACTGAAGATCGGATAAGAAAAGTCACTAGCCATCCCTACAAAAAAATCTCTCTGTATCCATCGAGCAAGAATAAGATAGTCTATTTCTCAAAAAAAAAAAAAAAGAATCAGATAGTCTAGCCATCCCTACAAAAAAATGATAGTTTAGCCTTTCTACATGAAGGGTGTGAGGAGTCAAACTCCTCTCCTCCGGATGAGAACCGTTCTTTCTCTTGATTTGTGACATTTGTTATTAAATGTACTATGACTTCTTCTGACATATTTGTTAGTTGTCCAAAAGAAGCTTACGACGCGGGTTAGAAAATCCTGTTTGGAATTAGATTCAACTTTATTCCACACCAAATAGTACCTACAAGAGCTTGCCACCGGTGTGGAGGGCGCACACGAAGATGGCGACATAGTCATCTAGAGTGGCGCCTATGGTTTGCCCATCACTCCACATGAGGTGGCATGGCAGGGCATTGCAAACGCCATCGGCATGAAGGAGTTGGTTTACCCTGCGAGGTTGTTAATGGGTTGGTGCCTATGGTTTATTTTGGTTGATCAACTCATGGTATGTGAAATTCATTGCTGATATTAGTGTCATCTAGCCTCTAGGAAAACATGGAATGCTTATCCAAGGGACCTTTGGAGGATTGTAAATTTATGTTGATTAGGCTTCAAGCCAATTGCTGCTAATGCTAACACCAAGGAAGTTGTTGAAGTAATTGCATGTCTATGAGATCTCAAGCTATAGAGGATTTTGAATAGAAATTAAGGTAGATGTTTATATCGGCTGACTTGTTAGAATGGCTTATAAGAAATCGACTTAGGGGCAATAAAAGTCTTACTCCGTCCCTGACGCATCAACACCGGCTACACCTCCACTTAAACCGACCAGTAGGCCAGGGCCCACTGGTCAGTGGCTCATTTCCTATCACGGGGGATTTTATACGATTTGGCAAATGACAGGTAGGTTCCACCTATCAGAGACCCCTATGTTACGCGCTCGGAGCCAGTACGGATCTTGACTTAGATTTGACGGCTCCGACATGATCTTCTACCTCTGGCTAGCGACATGGCTTGCCGCAATGGCGAACGACGCGTTGTCCATGCATCGTTCGAACTACCACGCCACTCCGAATCCCATGGCACCCTCAACACGACGCAGGAATCACCGTAGTGCTGACATGTGGAGGAACGCCCGCGAGCACACTGTGGTCAACACTATATACGACCTAGGTCAATGCATGGGGAGCACCTAGGGGCTACGTAGGAGTTACCTTTGGTGACGACGGAGTGTAGGTGGCTAGCGACGGGGAAGGAGGCAGTGGCCGAAATAGGGGCACGATGCCCAGTGCCTACAACGACGCCCTTGCAAAATTGAAGGAGTGGAATGGTTAGAGGGGTCACCATAAGGCTGCAATCGTGGCTAGGATTACAACTTTTGGCTAGGAATTTAAGTTTTTTTCTTTTTCTTGAAATTACAACAAGATTACAACTTTATACAACTAGAGCACATAAGGCATAAAAGAAAAAGAACCACAATGCAAGAAAGTAAATTGCATGTAAGTAAAAATAGGGGAAAAGCATTTTTTATCACAAGGATTGGATTGAGGTTTGTCCTTGACCACTTCAGTAGGCGGACTTCGGCCTTAACAACCACCACTTGCACCTTCCACAAGATTTTTTTTGGAAGGTCAATAAGCCACCATCCTCCAAGCTTGAAACTGAAGGGAAACATGAGGATGCTATGCCAGAACAAAATCAGAATTCTACCGTGGAAACTGTGTGATCATGTGGAGGTCTCTCCATGTTTTGATGAATAATATTGACAAAATTTGTATGTATTTGAATGGTTTTGGGCTCGAGCCACCGGACTGGGTCCCATGGGTCTATCTTTGGCTAGAGTTTTACCGTTGTGCATGGTTTTTGATACAATTTTTTAGGGATCTAGGTGTGTGTATATTGAACATTAATGATTATGGACTAACCTTGCAGGTGACAGATTCAAACTAATCTTTGTGGAACAGGTCTTGGTGCACTATTGCCAGCAACAGGGCGTGGACGCGAACTGGAGGTTCGAGGGTCCCGTACAGCGAGGAGGTTGTGTGAGACAATAGAACTAGGACATGGTGTTGCAAAGATGGTGTGGAAGATGGACAACTACTTGTGAGTGGAGCGAAGGCACGACAGGAGGATCGTGGGCATCAGAAACTTCACAATTGGGTTGAATCGTCTTCGTCCGGTGTCACTACTACAAGACTGACATATAGCAACATGCCCATATGTTGTTATATGTACGTATATGTGTTGCAGTCATTTCTAGCATCACATAACGCAGGTGATGTTATAGGTGGTTTTGCTGAGCTCTACACTGCAACACAAACCATATGATGTTGTACATATGTATATGTGTTGCAAAGCAGCAACACAAATTTAGCATCACATGTATGCAGAGCATGTGGAACATCTCTCAGCATCACATATATGATCTATTGCAACACAACTAAATGTCAATGTAAATTATTATTTTCTATTTATTTGTTGGATATATTTGACTTAAATATAAATATAATTTTTATTCGATAATATAATACAATTAAATATGAACAATAATCCAAAAAGAAATATTTCATTGCATTTAAAATAAGTTATTGTACAATATTGCCCATACAAACACTAAACTGCAGAAGCTTATAACTACAAGCTAAAAACACACATCAGTATCAACATATACAAAGCTTCCCAACATGGGAACATAGCGATCTAAGAACCCTTCAATGCATTGGAAAATATGTAATGAAATTAGCCGAGTCTCCATGCCCATGGCGCATCACATCTTATGACACGAGCTATGGTCGTATATTTCTTTAATACCATATTTCCCTCTGCCAAAATACAACAATGATGTTATAAATGGGGAATTTGTAAAAAAAAAAATAGTAGTGACTAGTAGCGACATCTAATTTAATGCAATAAACATGCAACTTTAAGTATACGATTAAATTATAATGGAAGCACAACTATTCAAATTATCTAATTATAAGTAAAGTTTTACTAGCTATTGGACTTTATAGAGATTATTTTCTAGAACAATTTCATAATTTACTGTGAGCTCACTAACTTCAGGCAATTGTCAAAAAGCTAAAGTAGATTAAAATTCATCAAGCAAAAAAATTTACACTAACAATAAATAGAAGTCAGGTATAAATTATATATTATATTAATATTAGCCTCAATTTAAATAGTCATATAGTAGGTAAGACCTTTGTATAGAGGCAATAATTACATACCTCACTATCATGAGCTGAGAGGCTTCTTCAAAGTCCCTTGTATCATACTTCAATTTTCATATGTCCAATTTCACGATACAAACAAGAGGAACAAATGTGAAACCCAAAATATATCAATAGCTTGTTTTTTTGTAAAAATAGTATGGAAGAAACAAGAACATGGGCTCCTAACATGAAAGTATAATAACATGAATTAAATTAAAGATATGAAATGACAAGGCATGATAAATTTATTGTCAACTGTATTATGGCATCAACTAATTACATTTGTACCTAACATATTAGGGAAAGAGCTCCTCTGCCGTTGTGAACTTCATTGCAAAGAGTAGTTGAGTCACGCCATGTGGGTCACTAGTTTGTATTACATTCAATTGTTTCCTTGTATGCATTTTTCTATAAATTGACATCATTATAAATTCATTATTATGTGATTCCATCAAGAAGGAAGTGTAATACCATTTTCAAGAAAAAATTGAAATGGAAGAAAATATTTCAACAATTAGGTGAACCATGATGACCTTATAAATATAGATAGAAAAAAGAATCAATAAACATGTCCTCAAGGGGCTACAAGAAAATAAAGTAATGAATGGTGTGGCCAAAAGTAATCCAAGGCATGTGTATGGCGATGAAATGCAAAGAAAATAAAGAAATTAGGTGAACCATGATGATCTTATAAATACATAGAAAAAGGGATCAATGAACATGTCCTCGTGAGGCTACAAAAAAATAATGTGATGAATGGTGTGGCGAGCTGTAATCCAAGACATGTGTATGGTGATGAAATGCACAGAAAATAAAGATTCTAAAATTAATTATTTGCTTAATCTCATCTGACCATTCCTAAGTTAAATATTTCTACCGACTCTACACACCGTGAATATGACCATGGCATTAGCAAATAATTTTTGAACTGCATCCAAAGAACACCTTGTATAACTGTGAGTGCTAGCAATCTGCTTCAAAGGTAGCATGAACATGCACAACTAATCCATCAACATCCATTAGATGAACCATAATTAAATACATGATAGCTCACTTCATTGACCTCATCAGTAGAATCATATTATTAATCAACTGCATAACCTAGCAAGCCTGAATGCCTCATTAAGCCACTACAACTACTCTAGCTGTGAAAGAACTTTGCAGCAAGTTCAACGCGAGCTAAATCAGGATTCATGCAAAGTTGAAGATTGCAGAGATTAGGTGAAGCATGACACTTAGCTCCGGAGCATGTGCGTCTCTTTCCGGCTATGGCGTGCGCACCATCTCGTGGAAGGCACAGATACATATTATCTAGTAGGTCGTGGATGCGGAGCCGGCGGGGAAGCCAGAGCGCCTGTTGAGCTTGAGCAGCCAAGCAGGTGGCTGGAGAAGCGAAGCAGGGGTTCGCAGCGAGGTGCTCGTCTGCCTCCTCTTCAAGGGCCGCGCGGCCGCCCCTCTCCACAAGCCCAAGAAGCACCAGAGGAGCAAGAAGCCCGCCTCCGATGTTGACGCCGAAACCGAAGCCACGGGAGCCGTGCCGGCCGAGGAAGCGGAAGGCGTAAGCGGGGTGGCTCCGATCTAGGAAGATATTTTGGTGGAGGTTCGGTGTGGGAGCTCCGGACTTAGGGTTTTTTTTTTTTGGTGGAGATTCGGTGCGGGAGCTCCGATCTGGTTGATTCTCTACCGCGGGAGCTTCGGATTTGGGCGCAAATCGTGGATCCCGAGCTCGATCTGGTGATGAGCTCCGAATTTAGGAGAGATTTGAGTATGTGAGTTCGGATTTTGGGGATTTGTGGCCACGGGAGCTTCGATCTGAAGATTTTCGGAGCGGGAGCTCTGATTCTTGGGGTATTTTGGCAGTTGGCACAACTCCTTCGGATTTGGGGCGATTCGGGCGCGGGAGCTCCGATCTTGGGCGATTTGGGTACAAAAAAAATCTTAATATTAATTTTACAAAAAAATCTAAGCAACAACATAAAAGTGCAATCCTACTTGAAACACCTAGTTGGAAGCAAATTATTTTCCGCCCATTAAAGAAAATGGATTAAGTATATGGGGAGAGTAATAAGAGATACGTATTCGATCTCAATTTTTATTCCATTTTTTTCAATTTTTCAAATTTAAATCGCGAAATATGACGAACGATATTTCAATCTCGTTTCCTCTCGATTTCTCGATTTTCTACAGGAAATCATCGTCTTCCGTCGATTTTTCTCAATTATTTTTAAAAAATGGTAACCATAAATTTTTTGTACCTAATGAGTCATCCTAAAAATACTTATTTTTTATGTTAAAATAATTGATTTTTTTTCAAAATTGTTTGCTTTGATAATTGGAAATAACATACATGTGTTGATTTTTAGCCTTATTAGCCTCTTCCCTATGCAAATTTTAATCACTAAAGTTTGCCTTGGTCAATGTTTGTTCAAATATATTAGTATTGTCATATTAGCAATATGAACATTAAGTGCTGTTGGCTTATGTTTAAGACTATGTTTTTGCACATAAGTGTCAGCAACACATAATATGTGATGCTGTATAGTCTCCCAGCAACACAACTTTTATGTGATGCAGGTGTGTGTTGGAGTAAATAGTCATCGTGTGTTTTCCAGCAACACAATCCACATATGATGCAAAGGGTGTGTTGCTATAGGCTAGTCTTCTTGTAGTGTGTGTGGGCCCAAGTGGGCGTGTACAAGAGTGTAATATGCGGGACATATCCCTTGGAATATATGAATCATATTCTTATGTTGGCATGCTATGTATGTGAACAAATCTCAGCCATCCATAGGGCTTCTAAGGGTATCGGCAATTTCTCGTGAGATATCGTGATACCCTAGAGCTCATGAACTATAAAAGAAGGGGAGGGGTGTCTCCCACTTCACTTGCGCCTCTTGTCTTTGAGATTTGGGGTGTGCTTAGTGCACTCTTGAAATGCTTTTCCCACCTAGTAGTGTGACTTGTGATCCCCCAACATCAAGCAATGAAACCATTGATGGCCAACCAAGTTTTTGTCTAGTTCTTGTGTTTTGATCTTGTTTTTTGTAGTGTTTTGTTTGCAACTAGTTTATCTATCACATCTCCTTATATTTGGAGTTGATCCATGATGCCTTGAAATTGATAATATGATTGAGACCCCTCTTGCAACCTAGGAGAGGCTCTATATCAAATCTATCAAATTTGTCCTCAAAGTTTCTGTCGCGCGACAGTGTTTGATTTTAGCTGATTTTTCTAAAAGGAATTTATCCTCGAAGCTCTTGTTAGCCTGCGGTGTTTTATTTTTCTAGATTTTTCTAAAAGTAATTTGATGCTCAACTTTTGTGTGGTCTGCACGACTCATATATCTGCTTTGAGGAAAATTTCATAATTTTTGGTGTTATAGAAAGGCAGCAACAACCCCATATTAGAGGACAAGTTTTTAGAATCTACTTTTACTTTTCTTTAGGAAAAAGTGTACTTGACCCCCTGAACTATAGCAGCCAAGAGACTTTAGCCCACACGTGCACCGTCTAGATGGACCACTGCAGTATGTTTAGTGGGGCAAATACCCCCCGCAGGCGGATTTGTGGGCCGTTTTGCCACGTAGGCAACCCATGGGGGCAACATGCTGGCTGGACCTCCACGCGAGCTGGCACATCGTTTCAATGCGAGCAACTTAATCTAGTCAGCATAGTTGTCGAGGGCAAATAGCCCCCTGCAACTCCTAGGGCCAAACAGACAAGAGCTAACACAGTGATAACAACGCCAAAAACAGAGTAATAAGTAGGATAATTAACATAGTTTGGCACCTATGATGGGCATGCAGAACCCAAAAGCCCTATACTTTCACCTATTGTCTGTCACAAAAGTACATTGTTCACATGACAAAGCAACAAGTTTGTCATCCAGTTTGGCACCTCTATGTGATTGGCATGTACAACCCAAAAGCCCTCTACTTTCCTGGTGCTGTTTATGCATAGAACCCAAAAGGCACATAGAACCCAAAAGGCACATATACAGACACAAGAAGATGTTTTGAGCACAATTAGCCCAATATCAGCTTTGGAAACTTGCCACCCTTTTCCCTAGCATTTTTTGACATGCTACTCCTTGTGCAGCTTATTGGTTGTGCTATAGATTGCTGAGTTCCTTGGGGTGGCTGTAATATAGCTGATCAGTGAAATTTAGGAGAAATGGAAAATGTAGTTGGTTGGTGATGAGAAGAAATTACCTTTGAAGTTTTCAGCCTTGAAGTCCTTTTGGGGGCATAGGTTTCTTGTGTTCCTAGTGGTGGATGCATACCAAACTTGTGAGAGAATGAAAAAAACAATTGATAGTAACATGGGCAAAGAAGTAGTAAAAGTTTTTGTAGCTTACACTGACACTTGTGGAAGAAGGTTGCTCAGGATTCTTCCTCTTGCTGGAAGTACGTTGTTGTGCATTGTTCCCATTGGTGGGGCACTTCCTTGCATTGTAAGTAGGATCCTTGCACAAACTGCACTTCATTTTGATTCCACCTTTAGATAGCTTGGTGCCATTTGGCTTCTCTGTTGGTTCTCTCTTTCTCTCCTTCTTTGGTCTGCCTGCCATCTTCTCATAAGCGGGGTGGCTCTGGCTTTGGATGATCAGATTCAGGCCACTTCTCTTATCCCTCTACTGGCTATAAGCAGTGACCATATTTTTGTATGTATTGTGTAATGGAGTAACAATCAACAATGCAATCATCCAAGGTCTTGGAACTTATGGGTGCCCGATCTTCACGGTATAGGATCGCTAGGATAATCTTGATCCGTGTAACCTGACGAACCAATGGCGTCAACAACCGTGCCAATTAATGGAAGCCTGCGACAACAAAATTTGCCCAACCACACGATACGATCAACACATTTACGAGACCACAAGAGTAGACACGCGATCCTGCAAGATGATGAGAGGCAAGCACAAAAGAACAACAGCGGAAGAGAGCTCCTAATTTTCAATGGGTAGCAAATTTATCAATCTGTACAAACAAGAGTTTTAATCTTAATATCAAAAGTGATCTTAGTTGGGCCCACTTGTTGGTGCAGACACTTGTTTCAAAGATTTTTGAGGCTTCGGAAGGAATTTTAAGGTGCGATCGGATCCGTTGGAAATCTCTTGTCATTATCTTTCCGTAGAGTCGAAGAACATCAAATTTTGATGTCGTAATTGGCCTGTGTGTCCGTTTGAAGTCGAGCTGCGTGGATGGCCGAGCCCGCGAGTTGAACCATGGGGTGCGCGGGTTGGCTTTCCTTGCCTGGTCCATGCTTGATTTGGAGTCTCGCGTGGATAAGTTGTCGTCTCTCCATCGTCGTCTGGTGTGTCTGTACCATCAATTTGTGTATTTGATGTACTAATCTAGATGGATAGGTGATGGATGTACATGGACCGACGTTCCTCGCAGTTTGTGAAGGGTTTGGAAACTTTTATTCATCACGTGGATGCCGATATTACCTTAGATTATATATGTTGCCCATGTATTGATTACAAGAATCTAAAGGAGTGGCAAACTCTAAGTAAATTTATTTTCACTTGATCTCGAGAGGTTTTATGGAAAATTATACCCGTTGGACCAAGCACGGTGAAGTAGAGATTACGCGGGCTGAAGAACAACAGGTGGAGCACAATATCTTGAAAGCTGGCCAACACAGTTCTTTTGAAATATACAGAGGGAGTTTGGCGACGATGATCTAGACCAGATACTGCTTGATGGAGAGGAAGAATATGTCGATGAAAGGCATTACGAAATGTTTCAGCGCCTATGAGAGGACTATGAAACACTGTTGTATCCAAACTATGGACAGGGGCACTAAAAGTTGCGTACCACACTAGAACTAATGCAATGAAAGACGACGAATGGATTGTCTGATAAGAGATTCAACGAGTTGTTAGCCCTCATGAAGAAGTTGCTTCCAGAGGGTAACACCTTGCCTGAAAGTACATAGGAAGCCAAGCAAGCTCTCTGTCATTTGGGCTTGGAGATACGGATGATACATGCATGCTGTAACGATTGCATCCTCTATCGCAATGAGTATAAGAATTTGGAAGCCTGTCCGATGTGTAAAACATCGCGGTATTAGATCAAGCGTGATGACGTAGGTGAGGTAGAGGGAGGACGTAAGATGAAGAGACCAAGCGTGATGACATTGGTGCGGTACATTCCTGTAATCCCTCGGTTGAAGCGTTTGTTTGCAAACAAAGAGCATGCGAAGATGATGTGTTGGCATAAAGATGATTGTAAGGTTGATGGAAAGCTAAAACACCCTGCAGATGGCTTGCAATGGCGAAAACTTGATAGAAAATACCCGGAGTTTTCAAGCGATGCGAGGAACATACTGTTTTCGTTTGAGTACAGATGAGATGAACCCGTATGGCGAGTTGAGCAGTAATCACAGTATTTGGCCAGTGACTATGTATGTACAACATTCCTTTTTGGTTGTGTTAGAAGCGGAAGTATATTATGATGCCATTGCTCATCCAAGGCCCCAAGCAACCCGAGAACGAAATCAATGTGTACCTAAAACCATTGGTCGAAGATCTGCTAACGTTGTGGAACGATGGTGTACGTGTGTGGGATGAGTACAAACGAGAGTACTTGACTCTACGTGCATTGCTATTCGTAACAATCAATGACTGGACAACATATGTTCAGAATGGTATTCCATAATGAAATTCCATTCAAAACAAAAAAGTGAGTCTCTTAAACAAGACACTCCAAAACTTAGGTAATTGTGGTCAACCTGTCGAGCCTTTTTATCAAGGGATATAAAGCCTGCATCGAGTGTTTGGACGATATGGAAGACAAATACTGACAAATTGTCGGAATGTTGTATAAATGGACCACCGTAGGTTCCTCAAATTGAAACACCTAGTTAATTTTAATGGGACGGAAGAGAAACACAAGAAGCCTAAGCACCGTAGTAGGGCAAATTTATTTTCTATGGTAAAGGATCTGAAAATAGTATTTGGAAAGGGTCTTGGTAGCAGACATGTCCCACCACTCCCGACTTTAGAAGTTAAGAAGAAAACTAATCGGAAGAAGCAATCAATTTTTTGGGATTTGTTTTACTGGAAAGATTTAGAGGTTTGTCACTCATTGGATTTCATGCATATAACAAAGAATGTCTATGTGAACCTGCTAGGATTTCTAGATATGTACGGTAAATTAAAAGATATTGTTCAAACACGGAAGAACCTGCAACTATTAGGAATCAGGCCGGAATTACATCCGTAAGAAAGAGAAAAAGGGCATTACCTCCATCCGGCGAGCTACACTCCAAGCAAAGAAGAGAAAAAACATGATTAAGTTGTTAAACAGTGTTAAAGTTCCTTCCGAATACTCGTCGAACATAAGAAGACTTATAAACACAAAAGAGAATAAAATCGTAAATATGAAATCGCATGATTGTTACGTTACCCAGTTGTTGCTAGTAATGTTGAGAGGTGTTCTGCCTGACATGGTACGAGGGACAATCGTCAAGGTGTGCTGTTCTTCAACATGATATGTCAAAAGGTCATAGATCCAAATAAGTTATCTAATCTGCAGGATGACATTGTCGCTGCTTTGGTCAACCTTGAGATTATCTTCCCTCCGTTCTTCTTTGATATGATGGTCTATCTCATGGTTCACATGGTGAAACAGTTAGAAATTCTCGGACCGGTGTTCTTGCACAACATGTTCCCTTTCGAGAGGTACATAAGTGTGCTAAAGAAATATGTTCGTAACCGGTCTCGCCTAGAAGGTTGCATTTCCCAAGGTGTTGGCACAAAAGACGTGATTGAGTTTTGCATCGACTGCATGAATGATTTGAATCTGATTGGCGTGCCGGTATCACGCTACTATCCTCAATGCTAATGACGAAGCCCCTACGTACGCCATGGCCACAACAAAGGATTACTTGTAAAAACAAGGTAGTTGCATATATCCTGGAATTCGTACTATTTACTACATTTTGTACTTTTTACTCCAAAATTTACTGGATTTTACACTATCCCGTAAAAAATATCAAATATTACAAAATTTTGTCCTAATTAACCGAACTGAACCGCTAACCACAATAGTTCTTGTCATCAATCTCGGTTTGTGTTTTCAACCGGGAATGAAAGGATTCGTTGCTTGATTGAAGGCCAGCAGCTGTCTGGCCCCACACATCAGTTCTTGTTATCAATATCGGTTTGTGTTCTTGACCGGGACTGAAAGTAAGTTAGCAAACTCGGTTTGTGTGATGAACCGAGACTGAAAGGATTCGCTACCGCACACGTTAGTTATTTCCCCTTCCTTTGGATCGACCAAGCTTAAGTAGAGCCTCGCTCCTTTTGCAGCTGGATAACACTGCCCGATGTCGAAGGTAATTCATCTTTGTGTATAATTTGTGCCTTGCAAAGGATTTAATGTAGTATTGAAAAAACAAGCCGACTGTTTCCCTCCCCGATGCGCTTCGGGGAGTCTAGCCGCCGGCGCGCGTGCACAAGCGCAATAATTTCGATCCACACAAGAGAAAATGGAATGTCAAAGATTAGTCAGGCCCCTATAAATTTGGACAGAATCCACATCATCCACAAAGAGGCATCCTTGTAGCTTTGATTAGATCCGGCCGGCCGCCATGTCTTGTAGTTCTGATTCCTCATTGCCTGAGTCACCACCGTCGAAGAGATGGAGGCTCTTTGAGTTTTGCCACTCCCCTGGGTGTCACATCTCAGAGGGTACCAGCTTGGAAGAAGAAGAGGCGCCATGGTGGTCCGACGGCGACGATGTCTCGGACGATCCGGAGGGCACTGAGGACTCCGACCACGAACTCGACGGTGAAGACAAAGCGGACGGCAATAGTGCATCGTCGACAGACCCTGACAGTGAGGATGAGGGTGACAGCGAGGGAGGGGACGATGATGACGACGACGAGGATAGCAGTGACGACCGCGAGGGCGGCTCCGATTAGAAATTTTTTAGTCGTTTTAACTTTTCTAAATTTCATGTGAATTTTCTTTTTTTAGTAGAAATATGTACTACGTACCATACTTTAACTATTTATGAAGAATTTACTGGAATTTTACTAGATTTTGTACAATATTTTACTGGGCCCTCTTCGATACCCCTTTTTGGCCAGTTGGTTCTGTTTTTGTCAGCAGTAGCGGCATTTTCTCTCTCCAAGTATGCAGCGTGGCGGCTTTAGCATCAACACCAGTAGCTGAATAGTACAGTGCATATCATTACGAGGAGAGAGACCAGATCAATTTAAGAAAGAGCCAGATCAGGTTTTGCGAATTGGCTTTAAAGCATCCGATTGTGATTCTATCAACTTAATGCCTGATAGAGCGATAAATGTAAATAGGCAGTTAAACATAAATCTTTTTCATCTCTTTTTTTTTTGTTGTTTTATAGATAGAATTAGCCATAAATCTTCAGATCAGTTTATTAGATTAAACCAAGGGATAGATTGAATAGAACGGTCAAGCCAAGACAGTATTCAAATCTAAATCTAGATATAAAATTATAAACCGATTTAAAGGTTTATAACTAATATAGATAAATACAATGCTAATCGGCAAATAACTAAACATTCGAGGTCCTAAAACAAGTATACGCAAGATCGATTAAACGAGACAGTTGCATACATCGGATTCAGGAAAAGCACGTAAGATAATCGGCAATCGGCATTGCAAGGTAAATATAATATTACAGATCTAGTGAACGAGGCAGTGTAATATGCAGGAACATGTTAAAGATCGGTAAAACCAAAGACAGTCTAACATGCTTTGTATATATGAGATCAATGCGATACAGCCATGCATACGGGTTACAAGAAGAGAATCGATTATTCCATCAAGATAGCTCTACCTGCGAGTTGAAGCCTTTCGACGAAGTCGATCGGATTCGAAAAGAGTAGTTGTGTTTGTGTATGTCGTATATCATTTGCATGAGACTTGATGATGAGGACATCCCTACTGCTACTACACCGACGATGCCTGCACCGACGACAACTACACCGCGCATGCCAGCACCGACGCCAACACTCGCATATGAAGGTCCAGTCACTCGCGCACGTGCCAGGAAACTTAATGAACAGGTGAATTCGCTTCTTAGCACCTTTAATATTAATTCAGAGAATTGTTTACTACCTAATGGGTGTACTTTCACTGTTCTTAGGTACGAAGGAACACGGAAGATGACAAGACAAGAATTGGTGTTGGTGACCATGCCACAAGATGATGGAGACACAAGTCCGGCGACGACCCAGAATGCTACAACGACACCAACGACAACTCATACATCAACTCAAATGATGATTCCCACTGCGGAAGACATAAGGAGAGCTGGAGGACGCGTGTACGTCGGACTCCAGGCTGGTCAGGGGAAGCCACCAGTGCACCCAAGATCCAATTCGCGCAGGTTTGACCATCTACGCGCAGGTCGCCTTCAAACGAATGCCCAGACCACATACGATGTCCAAATTTGATGATCTTGGACTCTATGGAAAGATAACGACGAGATTTTTCCAACGAAGCCAACCGCACCTCAAAATTCATTTTGTAGCCTCGGGAATCATCGAAACAATTTGCTGCACCAACCAGTGGGCCAAACTTGGGCCTTGTAAGCATATCGGGCCGTGGCCCGGATGGAGGGCGCCCCACCAAACCCTAGGACGACCAGAATTCGTCCCTCTCTCCCTCCTAGCCGTCATCCCTTGTCTCTTATTTAATTAGTCCCCATTGTATCAAGAACGGCAGACCATATTGATTATAGATTGAACTCTTGTTCTCCGGTTGATTGCGAATTGCATCCCCGTGGGAATTGGGAGTCTCTTCCGCTGTTGTTCTCTTGGCTTGCTCAAGATCAATTGCAGCAACGTGCATCTACTCTCGTGGTCTCGTAGACGCATCGATCATATCGTGTGGTTGGGCGAATTCTCTCGTCGCAGGCTTCCGTTAACCAGCACGGTTGTTGGCGCCGTCGTTTCGTCAGGTTGCACGGATCACCGGTTATCCACGCTGATCCTACGTCGTGAAGATCGGGCAAACCCTCCGTATCATCTTGGTATCAGAGCCAAGATACACTTTTAGTACAGCGAGATAGACTCCAAAAAGATAGTATGGTAATATTATGAGCAGCCCAAAGCTAAACCTAAAGCTAGTCTCAATAGGCGCAAAGTTTTCACAATGGATAGGTTTTGGTTTTCTGCTATTTTTCTGCACTGTAGGAAGGATTGAAGTTTTGCGTAATGTTAGAGGCAGAATTAGAAAATCTCACTATGGAAATAAATGTGGGGAATTTCGATAGCTTTCCAGAACATCCGAGAACGCGACAATCCGAGTTCGTATGCTCCAGATATGATCAAAACACTGACTGACTGTCAATTTGATTACGGGATGAAAAAAAAAAAGTGACGCGAAAAAGGATATGATCAGCAGCTAAAGCTACGAATCTAATGGATGAAAACCTAATTAAACTCACCAAAACTTAGATCAACTAAGGTTAAAGACTCTTTGTATGGCTTTTTGTGTATAGGAAAAAAAAATTAAACTAAATGACTAGGGTAATTTGATCCTACCGTGTCAACCGTTGCTCTGATACCAAGATGATACGGAGGGTTTGCCCGATCTTCACGACGTAGGATCAGCGAGGATAACTGGTGATCCGTGCAACCGACGTAAACGACGGCGCCAACAACCGTGGTTGGTTAACGGAAGCCTGCGACGAGAGAATTCGCCCAACCACACGATATGATCGATGCGTCTACGAGACCACGAGAGTAGATGCACGTTGCTGCAATTGATCTTGAGCAAGCCAAGAGAACAACAGCGGAAGAGACTCCCAATTCCCACGGGGATGCAATTCGCAATCAACCGGGGAACAAGAGTTCAATCTATAATCAATATGGTCTGCCGTTCTTGATACAATGGGGACTAATTAAATAAGAGACAAGGGATGACGGCTAGGAGGGAGAGAGGGACGAATTCTGGTCGTCCTAGGGTTTGGTGGGGCGCCCTCCATCCGGGCCACGGCCCGATATGCTTACAAGGCCCAAGTTTGGCCCACTGGTTGGTGCAGCAAATTGTTTCGATGATTCCCGAGGCTACAAAATGAATTTTGAGGTGCGGTTGGCTTCGTTGGAAAGATCTCGTCGTTATCTTTCCATAGAGTCTAAGATCATCAAATTTGGACATCGTATGTGGTCTGGGCATTCGTTTGAAGGCGACCTGCGCGTAGATGGTCAAACCTGCGCGAATTGGATCTTGGGTGCACTGGTGGCTTCCCCTGACCAGCCTGGAGTCCGACGTACACGCGTCCTCCAGCTCTCCTTATGTCTTCAGCAGTGGGAATCATCATTTGAGTTGATGTATGAGTTGTCGTTGGTGTCGTTGTAGCATTCTGGGTCGTCGCCGGACTTGTGTCTCCATCATCTTGTGGCATGGTCACCAACACCAATTCTTGTCCTGTCATCTTCCGTGTTCCTTCGTACCTAAGAACAGTGAAAGTGCACCCATTAGGTAGTAAGCAATTCTCTGAATTAATATTAAAGGTGCTAAGAAGCGAATTCACCTGTTCATTAAGTTTCGCACGCGTCTTGTGAGTGATCGGACCTTCATATGCGAGTGTTGGCGTCGGTGCTGGCGTGCGCGGTGTAGTTGTGGTCAGTGCAGGCATCGTCGGTGTAGTAGCAGTAGGGATGTCCTCATCACTTGAGACCCTATTTATACTGTTACAAAACCGATATCGACACAACCTAATTTATCACAACTAAATCGTTGAAGACATCTTCTGATTGAATCTTCGTAATCCTTCCGGAGTCCTGATATTATCGAAATTACCTCCTATTTCTCTCTTCTGACAATAATGCCCATATTCTGATACGGCCCAATAATTCCGATGACAATATCCGATTTTCTTGCCAAATTTGGGTGTCAACAGCCGTGTCCGTCCGGTCAGCGGAGTCGTCAACCGCTGCAAGTCCTTCTCGAGGACGAAAGAGGTATGACATTGTTCCATATAATATAAGTACTTATTATGTAGCTATCATTATTGTGGCCATCTTTACTGAAATCATGCTTTCTGGCTGAGTTTATCAAAATGTTGCCTTTGTAAATTGAAATCATGTCTTTTCAGTATTTGCACATATCAATTCGTACCTCTTTATATTGCTGACCAAGGAAGGATCTAGAATTCCAACGGGTGATTGAGTAACATGGATTAACAGCAAGGCAAGCAAAAGGACAACACCGATAGGCCGACATCAACTTCTGGGACAACCCCTCATTATTTTTTTGGGAGTGCTCCACATTTTGCATTTGGGACATCGTCACCTGCATGTACGCAAGTACCATATCCAGTTGGGCCTAACAGTCAAGTGCCACTGTAGTACCCATATTTTTGTGGGTCATATCAATTTGGTAACCAATACCCACAACATCAACACTGTCCCGTGGTCAATTTGGAAGACATAGAAGATGAGAATGATGAGGTCCGGAAAATCAACAACCCGCAAGCACAAAAGGGGAAGGGAAAGGAACCAGTCCTCGAAGGCCAGAGTAAGAGAAAGGGAAGAGGGCCTACATACAACTTGGACGAGGACGAGAATCTTATTTCAGCATGGCTTAACACATTGTATGATCCTATTGTCGGAACAGATCAAGCGTCCAAATGCTTTTGGGAAAGCGTGCGGGACAGATTTAACAAAACAATGAACAAAAAAAGTAAAGAAGACATATCAGTTGAGAATCGCTGGCGTTACAACAGTAAGGGTGTTGGTATTTATGTTGGATGCCTCCGCTCTGTCGAGAACCTAAATCAAAGCGGGAAGACCTAGGAAGACAAGGTATTAAGTAATTTGTCTATTGCATTGTCCGATGGCATCGCTGTAATCATTTCATGACTATTTGCATTTTTCCAGGAGGAGGACATGAAGAGACTCTATCTGCAGCACACAGGGAAGCCGTTTGATCTTGAGCACTGTTGGAGGTTGCTCAAGGACGAGCAGAAGTGGAGAGACCAAGCTCCTGCATCGGCCACAGGTGGCAAGAAGAAGAAGTCAACATCTGGAGCAACACCTAACAGTTCAATTGTTGGTGGATTGAGAGAATTTGAAGCGGACATCAGGCCCATGGGCAGAAAACAAGCAAAGTCTAACTCCTCTGTTGGCAATCCGGTTTGTCATCTCCTTAAAAAATGGACGTGAATGAAGGAGCGGAAAAGTTCTATCGAAGTTCAGTTCAAGAAGAAGGAGGTTGAGGCTAGAGAGAGGGAGGCCCATGCTAGGGAGAGGGAAGCAGATGCTAGACAAGCTAAGGCCGACGCTCATCGCACTGAAGCTGAAGCAAGGAAGATAGAGGCTGAGACCAAGCAACGAGAATATATTCAAGCAGCAATGAGGCAGGTTCCCTAAGAGGTCCCCGAGCCTTACCGTACTTTTCTACTAATTAAGCAAGATCGCATTCTTCGTACGATTCGCTCGAACCAAGATGGCGACAATTGATTACCTCCGTCACTCTGCATCCCTGCTATGCCGGCTAGAGATGGCAATTTATCTTAATTTTCATGTGATGCGGACTTGTATGAGATAACAAGGACTTGTAGTTATATTCGTTATTTTCCGGCGTCACCTAAGACAATTTGAGTAGTTATTTGTATTTGATGAGACCATGATGATTCATTCTTGTTAGACAGTAGTTATTTGTGTTTGATGAGACCATGATGATTTATTCTTGTAAGACAATGTCATTTGTATTTGATGAGACAATGATGATTTATTCTTGTAAGCCAAAAATTAAACCCAATATGGAAGGTACAAAGGGCGTAATTACCGGAGCGGCGAGGAGATGAAGTTGTTGGCCTGGCTGGCCACCAGCTTCCGCACTGGTGAACTATTCGTCCACGGTTCAAGCCCCGCTTCTCCACCATTACTCCCAATTTAGTATTCCAACCAGGATTGAATGTCTCCCGACGCAATGTAGTTCTTTGGGCCCGCTCGTCATTACAACGTTAATCCCGGTTTTTGGTTGCAACAGGGATTGATGATTATGTCAATCCCGGTTTTGCGAATTTTTATCATGGCAACATGATCCCACAGCAGCATTTTACACCAGGAAAATCATGGAAAATCATGGCAAAGGTTCACAAACTAACCGGTTTTACTTGTCCAATACACGAACAACAGACAACAACAAAACGTCGAGCACAAGGCAATATAAAAAATATGATTACTGCCACAAATATTATTACATTGTCACCAATGAGCAAAGACTCACAAATCACAATCATACATGACAAATAGTAATATAAGCTACTGCCCGCCATGCCTAGCGCAAAGATGCTCCACGAGGTCGGTCTTAAGACGCCGATGCATAATCGGATTCCTGACAGCACTGTGCATGGACATAAAATCCTGAAAAACCTGATCTGGTGGCCTATGAGGTGTCACCAGCTCCCCCGTGGACTCGTAATCTACCTCACCACGAGGAATGTCTGCCTCATCCTCGATGATCATGTTATGCATGATAATAAAAGCAGTCATGATCCTTCTGTTGTGCTTAAGTTTCCAGAAGCGTGCAAGGCCACGGACAATGTGGAATTGTGCCTGCAGTTGGCCGAATGCATGCTCGATGTCCTTTCGAATAGTGCTATGTGCTGTAGTATACAAAATTTCCTTGTTTGTCTTCGGAACAGGGACGTTTTTCACGAGGCCTGCCCACTCCAGATAAATCCCATCGGCTAGATAGTGGCCCATTGAGTACTGGTGCCCGTTCACGGTGTAGTTTGCTTTGGGAGCCTCTCCACACAAAACCCTATAAAAAAAGTGGTGACTGTTGCAACCCATTGATGTCATTGTTTGACCTTGGAACACCAAAGAACGAGTGTCACATCCAAACCATCGTATGAAGCTACGGCCTCAAGGATGATCGTCGGACGGGCAACATGGCTGGTGAATATACCCTGCCATGCTGTAGGGCAATTTTGCCACCTCCAATGCATGTAATCCAGACTCTTGAGCATTTCGGGGAAGCCATGTTCCTCCGCAAGGGCTAGGAGTTGTTGGGTGTCCTCCACTGTTGGTTCACGAAGATATTCCTTCCTGAAACACTTGATGACCGCCTTTGCAAACCGCTTAGTGCAATTTAGTGTTGTCGACTCCGCGATTCGGAGGTACTCATCTATGGAATCAGCGGCTGAACGGTAAGCTATCATACGGAGTGCTGCAGTTACCTTGACTAGCGGGTGTAGTACAAGCTTCATTGCACGGTTCGTCTTTTGATGAAAGTAATCATCTATTGACATAACCCCATCAACCATTCGGAGAAACAGTCGCTTACTCATGTGGAACCTACAATTTAGGGGACTACAAATTACTTAAACAACAGTGATAAATGCAATATTGTCGATGTTCATAGCAAAGAATGTACCTTCTCCTAAAATGTGAGTCGGTATATGTGGGCTGGTACGCAAAGTGGTCACGAAAAAGTTGTTCGTACCCAAGATGTGGCCTTCGATCAATTGTGCGGCGCCCAGGATAAGATCCTGCATGCTGGCGCGGACTTGACTTCCCATTATGCAGCTCGACAATGCAGCTCAAGAAAATTAGATCATCCTCATCAGATGAGTTTAGGTCCAGCATGCAGGAATCATGCGATGACACACTGTCGGCTTCCGAGCTTTGCAAATCCTCCATGTCAGAATTGGACGACATTTCACTTGTTAAGCCTTATTTTCACAACTGCAGAACTACTCATAGAAATAGGGTTAGTGGGTGAAACCGGGATTGTCAGTGATTCTGTACACATTTCGTGTTTACGGAGTCAGGGGTACATTCATGTTGTTTAGCACAACGCATCAATCCTGAATATATGGCTATCAGAACAACAAGAAAACAAATGGACAACATAGTCCTACATCAAACTGCAACCATACTAGACGCCCTTAGACTGGTCACTATCGTAGTATACGCCGTTATCTTGGAGAGAAACGAGGTAGTTGTAGTAGTCTGGATCACAATCAGGTCGAAGCTGGAAGTAATTCTCATTTGCATCAGTCTTGCTTGAACTAATGTTGGCAGCAACTTGAATTGGCATACCAGGCTGTTTCGCCTTTTGTAGTGAATCTTTTGTCGTCAAAGAGACCAATTCTAGCCTCTCTGCAATACCAGCAGCATCCATCAACACCCCACTGACAGGGAGTTCTTTGGGACGAACATCTGCCTTAAATCTAACATTCACTGCAGCACAAAGCTCACGTGCTACCTCGTCGATCTGCTCTAATGTCTGCTGCAAAATCTTTTCGGCTTTGGATTCTTGACGTGCCATCTACATCGTAATCAAAATCGAGGTCACAGTTCATCACATAGCTACATATCGACGAACCGAACAAGCACACGGCACGCACATTCGACAAATTGCAAAAATTAAACCAAATATGGAAGCTACAAGGGGCGTAATTATCGAAGTGTCGTGATGATGAAGTGGCTAGCCACCAGCTTTCGCACCGGCAAGCAGTTCTCCATCTAGTTCCCCACCCGACCGGCGAAGGAAACCCTAGCTGACGAAGGGTTGCGGGAAAAATGAGGTTGCGGTGTCCCTAGCTGGGATTTTTAAGGCCTCACTTTCGAACTTTTTCTTAATAGAAACTCTCTTCCATAAAAACATTGCGCGCCCATGTTTGTCGACAAGCGAATTGTGTCCAACTAGTTAGCAGCTCATGGCAATAGCGTGGGCTTTCTGTGCATCCATGATTTGAGCCCCGCTTCTCCACCCGCTGCCCCAATTTTTTGAAAAACACAACCATTACTCCCGGTTTAATATTCCAACCGGGATCGAATGCCTCCAGACGCAAGGTAGTTCTCTGGTCCCGCTCGTCAGCACAACTTTAATCCCGGATGGTTGTTGCAACCGAGATTGATGGTTATGTCAATCCTGGTTTTTCTTTCCTACCGCGAATGAAGTCCTCTATATGTCTTTTTTGCCCAATTCGAAAAACCCCCTAAACCGTAGCCAAAAACCTAGGTCAACACCGCCACCACCGGATTTGATGCTGTCGTCCGTGCCACCGCCACCTACAACCCCTCTGACGACACACCCGTGACGTCGCCCCCGATGGTGTCGCCTCCCCATACAACCGCTCCGACGATGAGCCCGTGATGTTGCCGCCGCCAGTGTCACCTCCACTGATTCCGCTGCACATTGTAAATTTATGTTTAATTTTACATACTACTATACAATTTTCTTCTCTGACTTGAATATTGATGCACTGTATTCCTGTATCTTTTTTATGATGTTGGGTTGGGTTTAGTTTAGATTTCATGATGTTGGGTTGGGCTCAGTTCAGATATAAATTGTGGTGGCAACAAAATGAAAACAAGACTTTTCCATGATTCATATCCTTCAACACGATTGTGATGCCCTTCAATTTTTGACGAGGCAGATCTAAGATTTCACGGGACACTTGACCAATGTGGTATCCATCTGCTAAATTTTGCCAGGCAATTGTTTTAGTTTTGTTTCATAAATTTTGCTTGACCAAAGCTGATTGGAAATTATTTCTAAATGATTAACATATAATGTGTTCAGGTGTTTGCACTTGTATTTTCAGTGCCTTTATCTGTTACCATGGCTGGCGGTGGGATTGATGATGACGAATTCATAAGGGAGATGTTCAGGGATGGTCCTCATGACATAGATTAACTTACGGCAGCCGGTGACGTAAAAGCCACTGAGGCCGCCGATGTCACCCAGTCCGGTCAAACGAGTAGACAGCCACGTCAGTGAGGTCACAGCAAGAAGCCAAAGTCAAGACATATAATCATTGAAGTCAGCGAGGAAGGTGAGCCTCTGAAGCCAACATAGTCAATTGGGCCATTTAGATCACGTACCTATTAGCATTGTAAAATGGGACGACGTACCTGCAGACCTCAAGAACACACTATGGAATGAAAGAGATATTCACCTTCCCCGAAGGGATCAAACAGAAAGCGAAGAGCTACACGTTGAAGAGGATGGCAATGGCCTTCCAGACGTTCAAGAAGAATTTGAACAACGAGTACGTCAATAAGAATGTACTTCCTGACTTCAATATATACCCAAAGCTGCAAGATCACCAGGATGGATTTCTAGGGTACAAAACAGCTCAACAAGGTCAGAGTATGAGTGAAAAGAACAAGCAATCTGCAGCGAAGAAGCAATACCACCACCATCTCGACCCTAGTGGTTACCGCAAGACGATATCCAAATGGGAGAAGAGGGAACATGATTTGCTTGTGAAAGGTGTGCAACCTATAATAATGAGATGATCCAAAAGATCGAGGAATTGGTTCTTTAGTCATGACGACAGCCTTGATGACGACGGTAGGCCAGTTTTTGGTGAAAGGATCAGAGATGTCGCAAGAAGGCTTCAACAGGCGCACGATGAGTAGGCACAAGGCTTATTCGTGCCAAACAGGGAGAACGATGAGCTATCCAGAGCCCTACAAAACCCGGAGCACCCTGGACAGACGCAATGATGTGACCATGCACATCATAGGTATGAATAATACAACATCGGTATGGATTCCATCAGTTACTCCCTCAACTAGGTCGCCGTCAAGATTTTCTTCCACATGGACGTCGACGAGCTTTCGATCGTCCACTTCGACCTCTTCATCTACTACAAGTTGGCGACACATTACGACATCCTCTACTACATCTGCACTGCCTACAATGACTATATCTGCATGTCTTCGTCGACCGCCTCCTTGCCCAGGTCGTGTAGGCGGCCGGCAAGCTTGTTGTGTTACATCGTCAAGCTCAAGACGTATTCAAGAAAGGCTCATATCCACATCTTCAGCACCCTCTGGTTCCACAAGCCACGTCATTGCAAGGCCGGCCCAAGAGAGAGCCCAATTTGTCCCCGAGTCAGGTTCGGCCATCTCCGCGCAGTCAACTTAAAACGGATGCCCCGGCATCATATGAACTCCGATTTGGACGTTCTTGGTATGCATGGACAAGATCTTGACGAGATCTTTCCAACGGATCCAGTCCCACTTCCAAATTCCTTATGGATCAACAGGAATCGTCAAAACAAGATTGTGACCAGAATATGCCGGACGCTATGACGCTCCACTTTGGGCCCATGGCCCATGTACCTCCTAGGGCTGCACCCCAAACCCTAGCCGTCGCTATAAATTCAATAGCCGTCACTAGTTTAGACTTGGGTTTTGCTTATATATTTTTCTGCCATATTCGGTTTATGGAACCCCAAATTTCTTGATCTTAATATATATTTGTAATTCAAGATTGCTTCTTCTTCGTTCTTACTTGTGTTCTCGATTCGCTTGTAGGAACTAGTCTTCGTGGTGAGGTCGACCGTGTGCTTGCTTGGTTGATAACAAACAGAGACAGTGGTGTAGCGATTGCAGGCCTAGATCGGTGCTGATCAAGGTCGGATCGTCAACGTCGAGTTCTCCACCAATCATGTTTACCCATACCTATCGAAAGATCAGGATCCCGTCTTCGGCACCCTCTGGTTCCACAAGCCACATCATTGCAAGGCCGGCCCAAGAGAGAACCCAATTTGTCCCCGAATCAGGTTCAGCCATCTCCGCGTAGTTAACTTAAAACGGATGCCCCGGGATCATATGAACTCCGATTTGGACGCTCTTGGTATGCACGGACAAGCTCTCGATGAGATCTTTCCAACGGATACAGTCCTACGTCCAAATTCCTTACGGATCAATGGGAATAGTTGAAACAATATTACAACCAGAATCTACCGGGTGCTGTGACCCTCCACTTTGGGCCATGGCCCATGTACCTCCTAGGGCTGCGCACCAAACCCTAGCCGTCGCTATAAATTCAGTAGCCATCACTGGTTTAGACTTGGGTTTTGCTTAGATTGTTCTGCCGTTGCAGCTTCGCCGTTTACCGGTTTGCGGAACCCCAACTTGTGTGCTTAATCGGTAATCTGTAATTTGAGATTGCATCTACCGCGTTATTGCTTGTGTTCTCGATTCACTTGCAGGAATTAACCTTCGTGGTGAGGTCAGCCGTGTCTTGGCGTGGTTGATAACGAACGGAGATAGTGGTGTAGCGATTGCAGGCTTAGATCTGTTCTGATTGGAAGCCGTATCGTCAACATCGAGTTCTCCACCAATTCTGTTTATACTACCTGTCGGAAGATCGGGACCCCATCCCCATCACACGAGGTTTTGGGGTCGTCCCATGGAAGGTTGGTTTCCCGCATGATGCCGAGACTTACAGGAGTCGGTCTGGGAGCAAGGGCCAACAGGCACAATAGCTCCTCGACCTTGAAGACCAACTACGCATAACACAGGCGAGCATATAAGAAACAGTGCAGCTAGCCTTGAACCAGGCACTGCAGGCAGGTCAGCTAGAACCTCCCAGTGATCCCAACGTCATAAGCCCCTCCATGCGGCGGAGCAGCTGCGCTTCCGGTGGGCTACGCAAAGAGGACTTGGCCCGCTATCCCGTGGATGATATCATGCAACCGACACCTTGTGAGCTACACTTCGAAGCGCGGAACCTCTCCATCAAGGCGGCTGAAGGCATGGCTTACCCAGTGGAGACAGGGCAGGTCATCCATGTCCAACAAATACCCTCGAGCCACACCAAGGTCTCTGTGGATGAGGTATGCCAGGGGTAGAGGCCCTTCATCTCGACATTGAAGGAGGTGATGGGACCACGAAGCTAGGAGATGTTGTACACAATTTCGTCATGTGGCACAAACGGTGCATAATTTTCAACAGTAACATGCTCATGTCCTCTCCTCAACGAATCCTCTCACACGAAACTCCAACGACATCAACTCCTCAACGAATCCTCTCATATGAAACTCCAACTAAGACACCGGACAAGACAAGCCACCCTACTCAGCAAATAGTTGCTAAGAAGGTGCCGGCTAGGTCAAGCCTGCTTGATGGGGGGCTAGCACCTCTCAAGAAGACAGGGTCCAAGTCATCCAGACAAAAAACACCTCCGAAGTTGCCGTATGATATGACCGAAGGGGATACTAGGCGGATAGTAGGAGGCCAGGTCATCGCACATTTTAGGAAGAAACCATCCCCACCGAGGTCTAGCCCGGTACTGCCGAATGGCACAAAGGAAGGAGGTGTATCTTATCATTGAAGGATAAGATCGACAAACCAGAAAAACCATCCGTATCAGACTACGAGCGCATCTTGCGTAAGGAATCTGATAAGGAAATATCAGAGGAGCGGATTATATAAGAGGATGCGCAAAGGAATTTCTTCAGTGAAGCTGGGCTTGATGCAGATCAGGTCTTGGGCATGAAGGACATCCCCTTTGCAGAGGTACATTGGAAATTTGTGAAGGGTGTATCGCTCATCAGGCGTGAGGAGCTTTCCCAGCTAACAACGAAGATGCGGCAACTCCATGATTGGTATTTGCACGCAACTGAAAATGGTTCGGACATGATCGCAGTCGTCATTAAGGTACACCATTTCTACTGCGAGGACAATGAATTCATGATTGAATGGGAGGTTCTGTATGACTTATACCAGGGAAGGGCCCTCGATGTTGCCATGATGAATTGTTGGCCTCCGTAAGTGTATTGTTTGTAAATTTCAATCATGCCTGCCGATATACTATACTAACTTCGAGGCCTAACTAATTTTTTCTTATGTAGAATGGAGATAAAAAAGATGCGTAATGGAGGGAATTCACAAATCTGGTTTTCTTGACCCATTACTCATTAACGAGAAAATATATAGAAATTACGCAAAGGACACAGAGGACACCATTTACGAACGACTAATGGGACAACGACACAAGCGGCATATACTTCTACTGTATGAATTTGAGTAAGTGTTTTCGTGCGGCCTTATTTTAATTCCTTTTCTTAACACAGTGTTAGAACTAATTAATAAACCGCGTTGACATATATATATGTGCAGCTTTCACTGGGCCCTTTTTATTATAGAGCTAAATCGTAGCAAGATCACGATCATGGACTTGAAAAGGGAACCTGTTGAAAAGTTCAAAGACTTCATCGCCATGCTCAACCGGTACATTCCTCTTCCATTCATTATCTTACTATTTTTATTTCACCATATCAAACAAACTCAATTCTATATAACTTGTAATCAAATGTGCAGTGCCTTCGCAAAGTTCCGCAAGAAAACCATGGGAACATTCAAGACGTGTTTCGAGTTTTACCTTGCTAGTTGCCCGGAAAAACCCTTTGGTTTTGGATGCTCACTGCCGCTGGAAAATGATCTTGATTTTGCTAAAGAATAAGATTGTACTATGGAAAAATAAGTCTTTTTCTTCCAAAGATTTTCACAAATATGCTTTTTTGACATCGAAGTACGTTTTTTTGGGACTACCATTTGAAAGAGATCTATTGTTGCAAATTAATCCTTCCTTCTGCTTTTTCTTAGTATTTATACTTAGATACTGAAATGCAATTTTGTTTGAATAATATAGAATATATACAATATACACAGATTTTCCATTTAAATCAATATATAGGTATATGGGACGAAGGTCTAGTCCGAAGACAGGGGGATAAAAAGAAGGGATATGTATATATATATATCATATTACAATTTTTTTAGTTAGTTAATGTAATTTGTATGCATTTATTTGGCGATTTCAACTCTTCCACCACAAGTTTTGCATCAGCCACATGGAAACAATTTAAACGGATACTATGTGTGCGAGATGATGCACAACTTCATCGGGGCACCGCTGAGTATACATGAAAAAATGATGGTTTTGGGGTGAATAATATATAGTTACTACCTTAGCCTAGATAACTACTTCTGACATTTCCTATAGTTTGAAAGATTGATAAGTTAATTCCCTATTTAACGATAGATTCCCCTAAAATTGGCACAAAAAAAAAGATTTGGAAAAAGATCCGGAACTCTCGCCGGTGTGTGTCAAAGCAATTAAAAAGCAAATCGCCGGCTTCTATTTAGATGAGGTCATAAATCAGATGGGCGAGCATCACCACCTTTTTGTTAATAAGATTCAGGAGCCTTCAAAACATACTAGCCAATCGTCGAGTGAAGCACGCTAAAGATCCTGATAAAAAGTGTATGTATACTTGTGTACAATGTATGATACTTGTGTATGTTTATACATTGTATGTTTTGTTGTAATTTAAATTTTATTGAATGTTCTTTCGATTTAAGTTATCAACAAGCTATGCATGAATAATTGTGTTATATTAGTGGTTAAGTTAATGTGACTCACAGGAAGCGGTCAAAATATAAAAATACAAAAACTACATTTGACAACGCACTGTAACCATTCAGTCCCGGTTGGAACAAACAACCGGGATCATCAGACTCCCCAGAGGTCGCCCCAAATGAAGCCACGTGTAATTGGCGCGCACACATCAGTCCCGGCTTGTAGATACAACCGAGACTGATAGAAGCTGCCCAAAAGTGGTGCCACGTGTACTACAAAATCAGTCCCGGTTAGCTCAACCAACCGGGACCAATAGACTCAGCAGTGGCCACCCCATATGTGGCCACATGTATTTGACGCGCACACCTTAGTCCCAGTTTGTTGTTAGAACCGGAAGAGATAAAAGCTGCCCAGCTGTGGTGCCACATGTGTTCATGGCCGGCATATCAAGAAGAGATTATGTGACAACCACTATTTTGTCGTATGTCACTTGTATTTTCGAAAACCCAAAAGTAAACTAAAAGGGAATTGTTATATACGAAACCCTGTTTTAATTACTTTAAACTAAGGTTTAAGCCAAAACCCTAGAAGACCTTTTTGAAAAATTCTAGAAATATCCCCAAAAATCCTAAATGCCATGAATTAGCCACCCTCCAAATTTCAAGTCCAACGCCCAAGGCTAGCCTGTGTTTTCGCAGTGTGACGCCGTTCTGCCAGGAGCTCGTCAGCCCAATGAAATGACAAGCGAACGTGCCATACCCAAGCCCAAACTTGGTGGAGACATATTTGAGGCCAAAACCTGCCTAGATCCGGAAGCCCAAGTTTAAATTCGTTTATTTGTAAAAATACCAAAAATAGGGGAGTTCTGAACCTATTAGGAGTAGAATTGGCGCCCAATTCAAGTTCTACCTATTGGAGGCCTGCCCTTGGTCGACCGGAGCAGTATGTAAGCACCCCAAGACCCTCCCTCAGAACCACAACTCGAGATCCACCCCAGAGCAACCCTAGCCGTCGCAAAACCCTAGCCCGAGGTGAGTTTTGGGATAGATCTCCCTGTGCTTGCCGTAAACCAACATGTAGATCACACCATTGCGTAGATCTCGTCAAAATCGGTGCAAAAACGAGGGATAACGAGCTCGCCGGAGTTTCGGTGCGCCGCCACCGTCGCCGCCGCCAACTCCAGCCAGCAGAGGCGCCGCCGCCACGCGTCGCCGCTCCACTCGCCGCGCCGCCTCCGCCTACGTCGGTTGCCGCCGTCGCCACGTGTCGCGTCGCATTGCCGCTTCCGCCACAGCGTGCCCCGCGCGTCATTGCCGCTACGCCGCCCAACCGAAGACGCCGCGTGTCCCTTGCCATGCAGACCAGCAGCCGAGCCGACCTAGTTATTTGGTTCCTTTGGTTTTCTCGGTTTAAATCGGTTTAATCTTTTTCAACCTTTTCTGATTTTCGTCAAACTTCCAGGAATTGTTCTGGGAGCATCCGAACTCCAAATTAGGTGATTCCACTCCAAACTCCAAATTAGGTGATTCCAGAGCCATTATTTTCCATAAATAGCCTAGAATTTTATATATTTTATTGAGCTATATGTTATGTTGATTGTTTTGCTGTTTCTTGCACATATGCATATACGCGTAGATGTCCGTGTCCGCGCTGTTCGGGAGGATTGCAGGAGCCGTTCGGAGGAGGACTCCAAGACCCGGAGTACTACCAAGACAAGATAGTTGCATCTTGCTCTCCCAATTTACAAAACTCACCCGTTTATTGTTTTTATTTATTTTTCTCATGCATAAAATGATGGGAAGGGTAGAAACCTAATATTCACACTGCGTCATTGACCCTGTGAATTAGCCATTTATTGCTGCCTTATTTGTTATTCCTAGCCTATCCTTGTGCATAGATGCTAGTGCTTGTGGGTTATTAGTTGTTATGTTATTCATCATTTAATTATTCTTGTAACTTGGTATGATTGGAGATGCTGAGTTACTTTAACCTAATCAACTAAAACCTACGTGGCGTGTTTTGACTAAAGGTGGCATAGTCGGGTGGTTTTGTGGAATGTGGATTGTGTGGAGGTAGTCACTTTGGTCTTAGGACTTTGGACGTGTGCCAATCCAGCCAAACCGAACAAGCGCAACCATAAGTGCTAGCTTAAGCATGTTAAGCTTGCATGTGCTAGTCCTGGCTTAGTAGTTAGGGAAGACTGTTAACACACTTTAGTTTGAAAAGATCGGGCTGCGGTCCGTTGGCTCAAGAGGGTGGCCCGAGTGCCTAAACCTTAGAGGGGGTACCGGTGTTAACAGAGGGAACTAATGAATCGCCTTGTATTGTTACTTGGTCTAGGCTCCTAAGGAAGAGCTAAGATGCAAAAGTACCACTCGGCTTAAGGGTAAAGTGTGCTACACTCTGCAGAGTGAAAACTATCATGATAGCCGTTCCCACGGTTATGGGAGGGGAGGTAGGCCGTACATGGTAGTCTCATGTGTTAATTAATAACCTGATGGGTTGGTTTTGGTTTTGAGTATTCGAGGCTTGTGCAGTTTTGCAGAGGGGCTTTCGAAGCCGAGCTCTGTTTGTTATCTTTGGAGTCTATTCATCTTATCACTGTTCAACAATTGTTTTCACAACATTTTAATTAATATTGACTAGAATAGGTGTTTATGCAAATTAACCACCCTGTTCTTGTTATACCGTGCATTCATATTTAAGGATTCTTGCTGGGTAGCCGTGTACTCACTATACAAAAACCACGGATATATTTGTTCAGGAGAAGACTCGATTCCGGTATGCCCATAGGATCAGGAGGATTCTGTGCCGGACTTCGCAGAAGGCTAGCTGTCGCTCAAGGGTTGGATTAGAGAGAATCGTCATATTTATTTTTGAATATCATTTGAATGTCCGCTACTCTGAATATTATTATATGGATCTAATCAGACTATTGTAATAAGTGGTTGTGATACAATTACTTTTGCATAGTTATAATATTTTCTTAGTTATGATGATTGTGTTGTGATGCTCGACCCAAGTCGCTCATGAGTTGCTAGTATTGATCTCTGGGACTAATAATGGATCATGGGTAGATCCCGGTGAAGCCGGGGTTGTGACAAAAGTTGGTATCAGAGCTTGTCTGACCCTAGGAAGCGTAGCTAGTCGACCTCTAAACCTTAAGGATTTATTTTCAATAAAAATTGCATTTAAGCTCCTTTGCTACTTTCTGATATTTCTAAAGTCTAGTATCTCTCTACTAGCTAGGAATTTTTTGCTTTCACCCTTGGGAATTCTTTGCTTTCACCCTTTCTACTCACCTTTTAAATTTTATTCCATCCTTGCCTATTCTTCTACCTTACAAAGTTTTATTCTATCCACCCCACAAATTCAAAGTTTAGTCACTAGACCCAATTTGTTGAAGAAGGAGTTATATTGATTCCAACACCAACGTCAAAGAAGAAGAAGAGACTGTCGTTGAAGGAAAGAAGAAACAAAAGTCTACTTGATGAAGATGAAGAGCCGTCACTTTCAAAAGATTAAGTGTTAGAGGTCGTATAACAAAAATATATATATTGTTATTTTTGTGTGGAGTATACCGTTTCAAATTTTGGCTTTCTATGTGAGATACGGATATTCATTAACTAGGTTAATAGTAGTATCTAGTTATTTATTAAGTAAATTGTTTGGTGTATTGCTTTGCCTTTAATTTATGCATCGACAAGAAGGTGGAGCAAGACCCGCCACTACAAATAAAGACTGAAGGAAGACGATGTATGAGGATCGAGGTAAGTTGAAAAATGTTTTTGAAAAAAAAGAAGAAGAGAAAGAAGGAATTGAAAAAAAAAAAGGAAAAAAAATTGTGCGGTACAGTATTTGTTTTTCCTTTTCGTACAGTCCGTATACTTTCAAAAAAAATTTGTTGTACTCAGTTTTAAAAAAAGGGAGTTCTTCACTAAATAAACTTTAATACTTCCAATGTATGGAGAATAAATAGCTGATAATGACAGCGATAATATAACAACTAAATTATTGTCTGTGGTTGTAACCTATGCTTGAGTTGGATTTATTTGGGGCATGCTTTCGTTAGCATGTGGATTGTTGCTTCTTATTTGGATATTTGAATGGAGTGATAAAAGCGTTTATAAAACTATTATATCCTAAGGATGTCGCATACCGGTTAGTTTTCTTTCCAATTCTTTCTGTCCCAGTAGATGGCCAGAGGTCGTGGAAGTGAAGCTCGTGGCATAGGAAGATGCCGTGGAAGGGGTCGAGGTCATGGACGTGGAGTTCAGCCGTTACCCATCAATCTGGAAGAGGAGTTGGATCAGCAGGCCAATCAAGAGAATGCAGCAGCCCAGGGTGGTCAAGCCAATGACCAAGGGCAAGTCAACCAAGCAGGACCGGTCAATGTCGCTGCTCAAGATCCGCCGCCGCAGCCTCTGTAGCAGCCGTCGCCCCCGCTACCTCCGCCGCCAGTAGGGCTTGCGCATGATGCAGTGATTCTCCAAGCTTTGCATCTGATTGTGGATCGTCTGAATCAACCGCCGCCGCAGCCAATGCCAATGCCAGCGTTGCCATAGTCAGAGTTCAGAGAATTCATGGGGACTCGGCCACCGGAGTTTTCTGGCCGTGGAGACCCAATAGAAGCTGAAGATTGGATCAAGAATGTAGAGATTAAGCTCTACCTAGCTAATTGTGATGATTATGAGAGCATGCCGTACGCTGCTCATATGTTGAAGGGGAATGCTGCCCATTGGTGGGAGAATTATTGCGCCACCAACCCAAACAATGTGAACATGGGATGGGATGACTTTGTTGAGGTCTTCAAGAACCATCATGTTCCGATGAGCATACAAGAGGAGAAGAAGCGCGAGTTCGAGGGACTGCGCCAGAATAACAGATCCATTGATCAGTATATCAGCAAGTTTATCGAGTTGTCTCGATATGCACCAGATCCTGTGGCTGCTGAAAAGGCTAAGGTCTGGAGGTTCACTGAAGGGCTTGACACTTGCTATGGTGTTCAGCTGAAGCCGCTTCGATGTGAGACATTTGATGATGTGACTGAGAGGGCTCGTATCCTCGAGGGAGCCCAGCGCAAGCATAATGATGAGAAGAAGAGGAAGTTCACTTCTCAGCAGTCCAGCAGCAATTCAAGGCCCCAGACTCATCAAGCTCCAAGTTTCGGGCAGAGTTAGAATCGGCCGAGGCAGTTTCAGACCTCGGGTTTCAAGCAGTCATTTACTCCTTAGCAAGGGGGTAATTTTAAGCAAGTTCGCCAGTTGCAGCAAGCTGGAGGCCAAGTGCAGAATCAAGTCAAGACTCCTAATGCTGGTGTGACCTGTTTCAAGTGTCATCAGCAGGGTCATCTATCGTATGACTATCCGTTGAACAAGGAGGCCAACCTCAGCAGAACCAAGGAGGGACGCCTGCTCATTAGCCGGTTCAAGGGCAGAATCGTGGGAGTGCTTTCAAGACACCCCAAGGAAGTGGACGTGTGAACCACGTCACCGCTGAAGAAGTGCAGAATGCGCAAGACATCGTTCTCGGTACGTTCTTGGCAAACTCAATCCCTGTTTCTGTTTTATTTGATTCGGGACCTTCGCATTCTTTTATTGCAAGTGAGGTTGTTGTTGGTAATGGTTGGAGGGTAGTACCCCTTAGGCAGTCTTTGCTTGTTTAGTCGCCTGGTGGGGCTATGAATGCGAATGTGGGATGTCCGAATGTGGATCTGGACATTGGAGATTATAAGTTTCCCTCTAATTTGATCATGATCGAATCCAAAGGTATCCAAGTGATTTTGGGAATGGATTGGTTGAGTAAGTATAAGGGTAAGATTGATTTTGCTGATAGATCGGTAACCCTTACTACTTTAAGTGGAGAGATCATCAAGTATGTGTCCTTATTTAAGGAAAGCTCAGTTGTCAAGTTGCATAACCTGAAGATGATGCGTGGAGTTGGAGAAGAGCGTTTGTCATTGGAAGAGACTCCGATAGTGAATGAGTTCATGGATGTTTTTCCTGAGGATTTGCCTGGAATTCCGCCAGATCGGGAAGTTGAGTTCAGTATTGATTTGTATCCGTGTACGGAGCCTATTTCTCAGCGTCCGTACCGTATGAATCCTAAGGAGCTTGCGGAGATGAAGACGCAGCTTGAAGATTTGAAAGCCAAGGGTTTCATCAGACCAAGTGTTTCTCTATGGGGATCGCCTGTGTTGTTCGTGGAGAAGCGTGAGAAGACCCTAAGGATGTGTGTGGATTATCGGAAGCTTTATGAAGTGACCATCAAGAATAAGTATCCGTTGCCTCGTGTGGATGATTTGTTCGATCAGCTGAAGGGAGCCAAGGTGTTTTCCAAGATCGATTTGAGGTCCGGTTATCATCAGATCAAGTTGAGATCAGAGGATATTTCAAAGACAGCATTCACTACCCGATATGGATTATATGAATACACTGTGATGTCGTTCGGACTCACTAATGCTCCGGTACATTTTATGATGCTTATGAACAAGGTCCTGATGGAGTATTTGGACAAGTTCATCGTGGTGTTTATTGATGATATCCTTATTTATTCTAAGAATGAGGAAGAGCATGCCGAGCACTTAAGACTGGTGTTGGAGAAGTTGAGAGGGCATCAGTTGTATGCCAAGTATTCGAAGTGTGACTTTTGGGTTAAGGAGGTAGCATTTCTTGGTCATGTTATCTCAGAAGATGGAGTGTCCGTTGATCCGTCTAAGCTCAGTGAGATTTTGGAATGGAAGGTACTGAAGTCGGTTACCAAGATCAGAGGTTTTCTTGGAATAGCTGGTTATTATCGTCGTTTCATCGAGGGATTTTCTAAGATTTCTCGACCGCTCACCCAGTTGTTAAAGAAGGATGTCAAGTTCAAGTGGACAGCTCAGTGACAGGACAGCTTCGAGTTTTGAAGAAGAAGCTAACCTCGTCACCGGTATTGGTTTTGCCAGATATTCATAAAGACTTTGAGGTGTATTGTGATGCTTCGAAGTTGGGAATCGGATGTGTGCTATGTAAGAAGGGAGAGTTGTTGCATATGCTTCACGAAAACTATGGCCCAATGAGTTGAACTATGCTACTCATGATTTGGAGTTAGCTACAGTGATGCATACTTTAAAGATATGGAGGCAGTACCTAATTGGTAATCGCACCGAGATATATACGGATCATAAGAGCTTGAAATATATATTCACCCAGCCAGATCTGAATATGAGGCAGAGGAGATGGTTGGAGCAGCTAGCGGATTATGATGTGGGTATGCATTACCACGAAGGCAAAGCCAATGTGGTTGCCGATGCTCTAAGTCGGAAGCCAAGAAGCAAGCATATTCAAGAAGAAGCGAAGAAGTTGAATCTGATGATTGTTCCGCATGGTTATGTGCATAGTCATCTATATATGATAGAAGTGCAGCTAGATCTCCAAGAGCAAATCAAGAAGGCTCAAGATGTTGATGATAGGATTCTCGATATCATTGTTGGGATAATCCTAGAGAAGGCGCCAGGATTTGTGTTGGATAAGGAAGGTATTGTTTGGTTTGATACAAGGATCATCGCGCCTGATCAAAAGGATCTTCGAGAGTTGATTTTGAAAGAAGCTCATGATTCAGCGTATTCTATTCACTCCGGGAGTGCCAAGATGTATCCGGATCTGAAAGAGAGATACTGGTGGTCGGGAATGAAGAAGGATGTGGCAGAGTTTGTTGCCTTGTGTGATATTTGCCAAAGAGTTAAAGTCGAGCATCAGAGACCAGCAGGTTTGCTTCAACCTTTGAGAGTGCCTGAATGGAAGTGCGAAGAGGTCGGTATGGATTTCATTGTGGGCCTGCCGAGAACCCAAAGGGGTTTTGATTCGATCTGGGTGATCGTTGACCGATTGACCAAAGTGGCTCATTTTATTCCTGTGAGGACAAGGTATGGCCGTGCTAAGTTGGCAGAGATCTATATGTCAAAGATAGTGTGTTTGCATGGAGTTCCTAAGAGGATCGTGTCGAATCGAGGAAGCCAGTTCACGTCAAAGTTTTGGGAGAAGGTCATTCTCTATTGAGCACGCATCTTGCTTTCAGTAGTACCTATCATCCTCAGACCGATGGGCAGACTGAAAGGACGAATCAAATTTTAGAGGATATGTTGAGAGCAGTGGCTTTGTCAGATTCGAAGAGTTGGGATAATGCATTGCCATGTGCAGAGTTCTCCTATAATAATAGTTATCTGTCCAGTATTCAGATGGCACCTTTTGAAGCCCTGTATGGAAGGAAGTGCCGGACGCCATTGTATTGGAATGAGACGGGAGAGCGAAAGTTATTCGGCCCAGATGCTTTGAAGGAGGCCGAGGATCAAGTCAAAATGATACAGCAAAGGATGAGGACCGCCCAGTCGAGGCAGAAGAGTTATGCCGAGAAGAGGAGAGAAATGCAATTTGAGGTCGGAGACCATGCTTATTTAAAGGTCTCACCAATGAAAGGCCTTCGTCGATTCCATGTGTCTGGGAAGTTGTCTCCGAGATATATTGGTCCGTTTCCAATAACGGGAAGGAGAGGAGAAGTTGCTTATCAGTTGGAGTTGCCCGAGCATTTGTCGGGAGTGCATAATGTGTTCCATGTGTCTCAGCTCCGGAAGTGTCTGAGATGCCAGTTGAAGCTATGGATTTGCAAGAGGATCTGTCCTATAAAGAGAGGCCGGTCAAAATTTTGGATGTGTCAGAAAGGTGTACCCGGAGTCGTTCTATCAAGTTTTGCAAAGTCCAGTGGTCCAACCATTCAGAGGCAGAGGCGACTTGGGAAAAGGAGGAAGATTTGCAGGATGAGTTTCCAGAGTTGTTCGAGCAGGATTTCTCTGAATCTCAGGGTCGAGATTCTCCGTAGGGGGGGGGGGAGGTTTGTGACATCCTCTATTTTGTCGTATGTCACTTGTATTTTCGAAAACCCAAAAGTCAACTAAAAGGGAATTGTTATATACGAAACCCTGTTTTAATTACTTTAAACTAAGGTTTAAACCAAAACCCTAGAAGAACTTTTTGAAAAATTCTAGAAAAATCCCCAAAAATGCTAAATGCCATGAATTAGCCACCCTCCAAATTTCAAGTCCAACGCCCAAGGCTAGCCTGTGTTTTCGCAGTGTGACGCCGTTCTGCCGGGAGCTCGTCAGCCCAATGAAATGACAAGCGAACGTGCTGTACGCAAGCCCAAACTTGGTGGAGACATATTTGAGGCCTAAACCTGCCTAGATCCGGAAGCCCAAGTCCAAATTTGTTTATTTGCAAAAATACCAAAAATAGGAGTGTTCTAAACCTATTAGGAGTAGAATTGGAGCCCAATTCAAGTTCTACCTATTGGAGGTCTGCTCTTGGTCGACCGGAGCAATATATAAGCACCCCAAGACCCTCCCTCAGAACCACAACTCGAGATCCACCCCAGAGCAACCCTAGCCGTCGCAAAACCCTAGCCCGAGGTGAGTTTTGGGATAGATCTCCCTGTGCTTGCCGCAAACCAACCTGTAGATCACATCATTGCGTAGATCTCGTCGAAACGGTCCAGATGAGTACCTATTTCATCGAAATTGGTGCAAAAACGAGGGAGAACGAGCTCGCCGGAGTTTCGGTGCGCCGCCACCATCGCCGCCGCGCCAACTCCCCGCTGCTTGCCGCCGCCGCCACGCGTCGCCGCTCCGCTCGCCACACCAGTGCCGCCACGTCGGTCGCCGCCGTCGCCACGTGTCGCGTCGCCGCTTGCTTCCCCGTAGCGTGCCCCGCGTCGGCCGCCGCCAGCAGCCCAACCCGAGCTGCCGCGTGTCCCGCCATGTGCAGCCAGCGCGCCGAGCCGGCCTGGTTCGCTGGTTCATCGGTTTTCTCGGTTTAAACCGGTTTAATCTTTTCAACCTTGGTTTAACTTTCAGGAATTGTTCCGGGAACATCCGAACTCCAAATTAGGTGATTCCAGAGCCATTATTTTCCATAAATAGCCTAGAATTTTATATATTTTATTGAGCTATATGTTATGTGGATTGTTTTGTTGTTTCTTGCACATATGCATATACGCGCAGATGTCCGTGTCCGAGTTGTTCGGGAGGATTGCAGGAGCCGTTCGGAGGAGGATTCCAAGACCCGGAGTACTACCAAGACAAGATAGTTGCATCTTGCTCTCCCAATTTACAAAACTCACCCGTTTATTGTTTTTATTTATTTTTCTCATGCATAAAATGATGGGAAGGGCACAATCTAATATTCGCACTGCGTCATTGACCCTGTGAATTGGCCATTCATTGCTGCCTTATTTGTTATTCCCAGCCTATCCTTGTGCATATATGCTAGTGTTCGTGGGTTATTAGTTGTTAGGTTATTCGTCATTTAATTATTCTTGTGACTTGGTAAGATTGGAGATGCTGAGTTACTTTAACCTAATCAACTAAAACCTACGTGGCATGTGTTGACTAAAGGTGGCATAGTCGGGTGGTTTTGTGGAATGTGGATTGTGTGGAGGTAGTCACCTTGGTCTTAGGACTTTGGACGTGTGCCAATCCAGCCAAACCGAACAAGCGCAACCATAAGTGCTAGCTTAAGCATGTTAAGCTTGCATGTGCTAGTCCTGGCTTAGTAGTTAGGGAAGACTGTTAACACACTTTACTTTGAAAAGATCGGGCTACGGTCCGTTGGCTCAAGAGGGGGGCCCGAGTGCCTAAACCTTAGAGAGGGTATCGGTGTTAACAGAGGGAACTAATGAATCGCCTTGTATTGTTACTTGGTCTAGTCTCCTAAGGAAGAGTTAAGATGCAAAAGTACCACTCGGCTTATGGGTAAAGTGTGCTACACTCTGCAGAGTTAAAACTATCATGATAGCCGTTCCCACGGTTATGGGAGGGGAGGTAGGCCGTACATGGTAGTCTCATGTGTTAATTAATAACTTGATGGGTTGGTTTTGGTTTTGAGTATTCGAGTCTTGTGCAGTTTTGCAGAGGGGCTTTCGAAGCCGAGCTCTGTTTGTTATCTTTGGAGTCTATTCATCTTATCGCTATTCAACAATTGTTTACACAACATTTTAATTAATACTGACTAAAATAGGTGTTTATGCAAATTAACCACCCTGTTCTTGTTATACTGTGCATTCATATTTAAGGATTCTTACTGGGTAGCCGTGTACTCACTATACAAAAACCACGGATATATTTGTTTAGGAGAAGACTCGATTCAGGTATGCCCATAGGATCAGGAGGATTCTGTGCCGGACTTCACAGAAGGCTAGCTGTCGCTGAAGGGTTGGATTAGAGAGCATCGCCATATTTATTCTTGCATATCATTTGAATTTCCGCTACTCTGAATTTTATTATATGGATTTAATCAGACTATTGTAATAAGTGGTTATGATACAATTACTTTTGTATCGTTATAATATTTTTTTAGTTATGCTGATTGTGTTGTGATGCTCGACCCAAGTCACTCATGAGTTACTAGTATTGATCTCTGAGATTAGCAATGGATCATTGGTAGATCCCGGTGAAGCCGGGGTTGTGACAAATTAGTCCCGGTTTCTGTAATCTGAAATGATATTCAGTAGGCATCCGTCTCCAAGGGCTGTCTCGGTTCGGAAACCGGGACTGAAGCCCGTTCCGAACCGGCATTGAAAGCCCGTTCTCTAGTAGTGCTTCCTCCCCAATTACAACACCGCATTTAATTCAGTACCTACACATGCATTCATTTTTTCTGTATTCGGCTTATTTGCGGTTCACTGAAAATTATAAGAGACCACTGCTTCGTCCGTAGCGCACTACCATCAACAAGGCAAAACAAAAGCGCCTTCCATCCCATCATGCAACTCAGCGGCTTCCAATTAGCCCAAATCTTGGAACCCCACAGGCAGATCCTCGACACACTGCTATCTTCAGGTACACAAATGCATGGCGGAAAGCAAAGCTTGTGCTAGCTTTGTCATTGCCAACGACATGCGCAGAAAGCCGGAATCCAATTTGCCTAATTACAGGCCACTATCCCATAAAGACAGCACCTAATTGCATACTTTGTATGCCGAGCGCTCATAGTGGAGCTCCCCCTTTATGCTCCACTACTGCCTCCTGATGGCATTGTGCTTGCCTGGCTGTTCCTCCTCACTTTCTATCATGGTATCATCAGGGGCACTATCTTTTTCATCCTCCTCCACCCCCTTTGTCCCTGATTTTACTACTCCTGTCTCGGTGCGCGTGCTTGATCAGAGAAAGCGACCAGGAGCGTTCGATTATCTTTGTAGTGATCCTGTTATCCGTTCTTCTTTCACTGCACTTTTTCGGTGCTCCCATGGAATGGTGATGGAATATGCTAACAACCTGAAGGATGGTGACAATAGAGGACCTGCATGAGCACTGTGTAATGTTCTGTCCCAATGACTCATGTGATCCACACATCTGAACAACGGAAATGCACTGGGCAACTGTAGTTACTCCACTTTAGATTACTATTTAGTAGCAATTTTTGACATTCTACTGTGCTTTGATTGTATATGATTCCCCTGTTCATCGTTTATACAAAATACTTGTACACTACACAAAAAGCATTCTAAATCAAGTTTATCTTTAGTAGGAGCTAAAGATGAATTACTTAATTTGTACTCTTGAGCCGATTTTGGGTCTGTTGATAGTGGTGGATTCTGAAAGGATAAGAAGGCTATTGGATGTGAAACTCCGTGCTCCTTCCAGGACATCAATATCCTGAAATGGAAATACTTGCTGTTGGAAAGAAATATTACCGGAATAGATGATTGTATTGCTATTGTGGCGGAGTATTTATAGTACAGGTAATGGGCCTGCCCCAAGGGCCCAATAAACTCCAACACTTCCCCACAGCTTGAATGGCGCTAAGCACTAAGCGGTTTAGACTGATATAAAGCAAACACACACACCCCCCCACGGTCAAAACAAAATGACCATCAAACAAAATGACCATCACTCCCCTTACTCGGAACGGTCGGCGCACAGAGGTTCAGACTGGGCAGGAACTCGATGAAGACCGTTGTGGGAAGGCTCTTAGTATAGATGTCAGCATACTGAGATGCCGTGAGAACATGGAGGACACGCACTTGACAAAGAGCAACGCGCTCTCGAACAAAGTGCAGGTTGATCACAACATGTTTAGTCCGCTGATGTTGCATTGGATTGGTGGAGAGGTAGACTGCGCTGATGTTGTCCCAGTAGACAAGAGTAGCCTGGCGAATGGGACTATGGAGCTCTTGGAGCAGCTGACGAATCCAGCAGGCCTTAGCGACGCCGTTGGCAACGCCACGATACTCAGCCTCGGCGCTGGAGAGGGAGAGAGTATGCTGTCATTTGGTGGATCAGGAAACCAAGTTGTTGCCGAGGAAAACACCATAGCCGGAGGTGGACTTGCAGGTGTCAGGTCAAACCGCCCAGTCAGCATCGGTGTAGACCATAAGATCAACGGGCGTGCAACATCGAAGAAGAAGGCCAAGGGCGAGAGTGCCCTGCAGGTACCGCAGGATGCGCTTTAGGGCAGCGAAATGAGGCTACCGTGGATCATGCATAAATAGACAGACCTGCTGAACCGCATAGGTGATATCCGGACGGGTGAAAGTCAGATACTGTAGAGCACTTGCCAGACTACGGTAAAGAGTGGCGTCAGTCTGCAAAGAGCATGGATCTAGTGTCGACTAGGGTAGTGCTTTGCAGTCACTCATGCCGGCACGATCCAAGATGTTGATGATGTATTAGCACTGGGAGAGAAGAAGGCTTTCAGACTGTCGGTGCACTAAAACTCCAAGAAAATGGTGCAGAGGACTAAGATCCTTGAGAGAGAACTCATGCTCTAGAGTAGTGATGATGCGCCTGAGGAGATCTTCTGAAGATGCAGTCAGCACAATATCATCACATAGAGCAGCAAGTGGACTGTGTCGGCATCCCAGCTGTGGATGAAGAAGAAGTATCGATCTTTGCCTCAACAAAACCATGGGATTGAAGATGTGAAGCAATCGTATTGTACTAAGCCCGCGGTGCCTGCTTAAGACCTTATAAAGAATTGTTGAGCAGACAGCCGTGATCTATACAAGAGGGATCCACAAATCCTGACGGCTGGACGCAGTAGACGGTCTCTGTGAGGGCGCTATGGAGGGAGGCATTGTTGACGTCGAGCTGGCGAATGGACCACCCGAGAGAGAGAGACAGTGAGAGGACTTTCCGGGTGGTGGCAGGTTTGATAACATGACTGAAGGTCTCGTCAATGTCGATACTCGGTCGCTGAATGAAGCCATGAAGGACCCAACAAGCTTTGTATCTATCAAGTGAGCCATCTGCATTCAGCTTGTTCTTGAAGATCCACTTGCCGCTGACCACGTTGGCACCAGCCAGTGGTGGTACAAGATCCCACATGTGCTGGGCACGAAGGGCCTCGAACTCCCTGGTCATCGCCTCATGGCAGTGTGGATCGTCCAGAGTGGAGTGATACGAGAGGACGCGACAGGCCGGCTGGGGTGGCCGAATATGGGCCGAAACTATGGAGGGGCGGGCAAATAAAATAAAAAATGGGAAGGGCAAACCGGGCCCTTTTGGGCCAAATTAAAGAAATCCCGCAGATTTCGGGTTTTTAAATTTATGAGAATTAAATCCTACAGATTTAATATTTGTTAGTAATTTATTGCCCTAATTAGTAGTAAATTCACTATTTTGCATTTATCTATAATTAAAGCCTGTAACTTTTATTTTTGCAAATCAATTGTGAATTATTTGTTCACCTTTACGCAATATACTCTGTTTAGACCCATAGTTATATTTAATATTGCAAATTGGTGAAGCTTTAATTATTATCGCAAATACGTGTGATATATTTCCCAAGTAAATATGTGCATAATTATGTAGGATATGTTTGACATCAATAGGCGGGAATTTCCCCACTTGCTGTCAATGTGAGCAACTAACTTAATTGGGGTATGGATATCAAGATCAACTTGAGCGCCCGCACCATTGGTGCTACCATTATCCCTCCTGGTGAGGCAAACCTGCTATCCCTGACATGATCAAGTACTCAGCCTTGCATTTTATGCGCCACCATCTTCACCCGGACCTGAAGACCGAGTATATGATGGAGGACAGTTCTCTGACTCTGTGGGCCTCCTTGAAGGAGTGCTACAACCAACATGTAAACACTGTCCTGCCAGAAGCTCAGAGAGAATGGTCGGAGCTACGGTTCAAAGATTTTAAGACTATGGCTGATTGTAACTCTGCTATCCATAAGGTCACCTCCAAATTGAAGTTTTGCAAGAAAGAGATCTCGCAGAAGGAGATGATCAATAAGACCTAGTGCACCTTCCACCCTTCCATGATGATACTACAGCAACAATATTGTCAACGCAAGTTCACTAAACACTCTAATCTTATATTGACTCTGCTGGAAGCTGAGAAGCCTAGTGAGATTCTCATGAAGAATCACTCCGTCCGCCCCACGGGGACCAAGGGTGCGCCTGAAGCGCACACCAATGCTCAGAGTTTCTTTAATGGTAGGCACCGCCAGAAGGGAAAAGGGAAGAAGGGCCAAGACAACCACCTCGGTGTGTAGAAGAAAATTGAAAAAGGAAAGGAAGGTGGGAAAGGCAAAGGGGAAACCCAGCAGAAACCCCACAAAAATAAGTCACATCAAGCCTCATAGCCATGTTACCACTGTGCTAGCAAGAGCCACTGGTTGTGGACTTGCCGAATGCCAAAGCACCTTGTTGAGCTGTACCAGTAGTATGTCAACAAAGATGGCGAGAAAAAGAAACTCAAGTACGAGGTGCACGTTGTTCAACTGGAAGCTTCTCATTGTGAGGAAAAGAGCGACGATAAAATGGCCGTTGATAGCTAGAAGCAAGATGCCAATGCATCTGGTGATGAGGTTGGCCGGAGGTATTGAGCTCGAAGATGCATATGGCGATATGCACTAAGTTATCTATGTTGGGCATTATCTTTACTATATATTGAGCGTGTTTCACTTTGTTCCTGGAGAAAACTTTACAGTCATGTTTAGTTAAACTGTTTAATTCTATGCTTTGTATGTCCCAAGAGGACCTCACTTTGTCATGAGATGGTTTAATCACTTTTCTTATTTATTATGTTGTTGGCTTTTAATTTAAGCTTGTGATTTTTAAAGATTATATTTTGCTTGGTTGTATGATATACTCTTATGACATAGAATTTTCTCACTTGGCTAGAATGGAGGAAGAGCTCTTTCTAGTAGACAATTGCACCACTAATACGATATTCATTGAGATGAAATATTTCCAAAACCTCTAGAAGAGAGATGAGAGTTTAATTACAATTGTCGGAAGCAATGCTAGAATTGTTGGCTCTGGTCGAGCTATAATCTCTCTCCCTATGGGTACCACCATCACGATCAAGGATGCATTGTTGTATCCAGAATCAACCCGTACACTCTTAAGCTTTAAAGACAACCGCATGAACGGCTTTCATGTTGAGACCGATCATGATGGCGGGGCAGAATTCCTGCCTATGACGGTGAAGGATGGATGTAATAATTGAGTAGTGGAGAAACTTCCTTCTCTTTTGTCTGGCCTATATTATACTTATATAAAGCCCTCTCCTCTCATTGCTATGAGATCTGAATTAGCAACCCTAGACCCCTATTGGATCTGGCATGATCGTCTAGGGCATCCTGGTCTGTGCATTCTATTGGTCATACCCTGAAGGTATCAAAATTTCTGAAACCCGAAGTTTCCATGTGCCCTGCACGTCCCAAAGGGAAGTTGATCATTAGACCCTTTCACCTGAAAGTCCAAGATGAGTCACCGAATTTCCTGGAGAGAATTCAAGGTGATATTTGTGGACTGATTCTACTCGTTTCTGGCCCGCTTAGATATTTTATGGTACTCTTAGATGCCTCTACTAGATGGTCCCATGTATGGCTGTTGTCTACAAGGAACCATGCTTTTGCTAAGATTATTGTCCAAATCATTAAATTACAGGACGACTTTCCTGAAGAGCACATTAGGTTGGACAATGCCGCGTAATTCAGTTCGAGTGCTTTTAATGATTGTTGTATGGTCATAGGCATAACTGTAGAGCACTTTGTACTGCATGTGCACACCCAAAATGGCTAGGCAGAATCACTAATAAAGAGGATTAAATTAATTGCGAAACCTGTACTACAGAATTGTAAACTCCCAACAAGTTGTTGGGGCCATGCGGTCTTGCATGCCGCAGAATTAATTAAACTCAGACCGACTGCATACCATCAAACTTCCCCTATCGAGTTAATGCGTGGGAAATAACCTTGTATTTTCCATCTGCATAATTTTGGTTGTACAGTGTACGTGCCAATGTCACCACCACAATGGACCTCCATGGGTCCCCATCGGAAGTTGGGGGTCTATGTCGGATTTGATACTCCGTTCATTATAAAATACCTCGAGCCTATGAAGGAGACCTAAATAAGGCAAGGTTCGCTGATTGTATTTTCAATAATGGTAGTGTCCAGGCATTAGGGGGAGAGAAGTACCACTATAATGAATGCCGGCAACTAGATTGATATGTCTCTGGCATCCATGCCCTAGACCAACGCACAAAAGATAATAAACTGGAAGTTAAGAGGATAATTAATTTGCAACAAATTGCAAATAGACTGCCAGATGCTTTCACCAACTGTAAAGGTGTAACGAAGTCGCATATACCAGTAGTAAATGCACCGGAAAGAGTGGAGGTGCCCCAGCAGACCGCTCAAATCCCTCTTATTGGAAAGAGTGGGAGAGATCCGGGTGCACGCGATTATCGCTCACGGAGACATCGATTATAGCAAAGAATCAGTGCAGGCTCATTACCCTTGTCGGGACAGATAGAGAAAGACCACCCGGAAGGTGTCACCCACTCAGGAGATGGAGGACCCAGAGACCATGCGTGTGCACACTCAGGCGCTGGGAGATCGGAAGGCTCTGACCCCATCATGTTTGGAAATAACGAGGAGTTGGAGGATTTGAATGAGGAAATTTTCATGAACTATACTAGTTCAGGAGAGTTATATAAAAGAAAATCCACTGTTGTCAACACATATTTTGCCTTTAAAATTGCTAAATCTTTGGAATTAGACCCGGAACCTAAGATCATGGAAGAGTGGTAGAAGCGCTCAGACTAGGCTAAATGGAAAGAAGCAATTAAGGCCAAACTGCGCTCGTTAAATAAGAGAAAAGTGTTTGGCCCTGTAGAACCAACTCCTCCCAAGGTACTCCTAGTAAGAGCCAAATGGGTGTTCATTAAAAAGCGGGAGGAAAATCACCAGGTGGTGAGATATAAAGTGAGGCTTGTGGCACAAGGGTTCACGCAAATACCCGGTATTGATTGTAATGAGACCTTCTCCTGTCATGAGTGGAATTACCTTTCGATATTTAATATCTCTAGCAGCACGTATGAATTTAAAATGCAGTTAATGGATGTGGTGACCGCATATTTATATGGGTCATTAGATTTGGAGATTTATACGAGACTCCCTGAAGGAATAAAAATATCAAATCAAGGAGATAGAAATTTGTGTATTGTCAAGTTGAGAAAATCGATATATGGGTTAAAACAATTTGGTAGGATGTGATACAACCGACTGAGTGAGTTCGTCCTAAAGAAGGGATACACGACTAATGATGATTGTCCCTATGTGTTTACAATGAAATCCCCAAATGGATTTTGTATTATTTTTGTCTTTGTTGATGATCTGAATATCATTGGGACAGTAGAGGACATCGGTGAAGCTAGTGTTCACCTAGTGACGGAGTTTGAAAAGAAAGATTTGGCTAAGACTAAATTTTGCTTAGGCCTGCAGCTTGAGCATTTGTCAGCATGGATTTTTGTGCATCAGACTGCTTATACCCAGAAGGTACTCGAGAAATTTAATGAGTAAAGCACATCTCTTGAAAACCCCCATGGTGGTCAGCTACCTTTAAGTGGACAAAGATCCTTTTAAACCTAAGGCAGAGAATGAGGAATTATTGGGGCTAGAAGTTCCCTACCTTAGTTGTCACGACCCCGGCTTCACCGGGATCTACCCATGATCCATTGCTAGTCCTAGAGATCAATGCTAGAAACTCATGAGCGACTCGGGTCGACCATCACAACACAATCATTATAACTAAGAAAATATTATAATAATGCAAATGCAATTGTATCACAACTACTTATTACAATAGTTTGTTTAGATCCATAATATTCAGAGTAGCGGAAATCCAAATGATATGCAAAAGTAAATATGACGATGCTCTCTATCCAACCCTTTAGCAATAGCTAATCCGGCATAGAATCCTCCTGATCCTGTGGGTAAACCGGAATCGAATCTTCTCCTGAACAAAATATATCCGTGGTTTTTGTATAGTGAGTACACGGCTACCCAGCAAGAGTCCTTATAAATGATGCAAGGATAACAACAAGAACAGGATGGTTAATTTGCATAAACACCTATTCTAGTCAAGATTAATTAAAATGTTGTGAAAACATTTGTTGAACAGTTGATAAGATGAATAGACTCCCAAGAACAAACAGAGCTCGGCTTCGAAAGCCCCTCTCCAAAACTGCACAAGCCTCGAATACTCAAAACCAAAACCAACCCATCAGGTTATTATTAAACACATGAGACTACCATGTATGGCCTACCTCCCCTCCCATAACCGTGGGAACGGCTATCATGATAGTTTTAACTCTGCAGAGTGTAGCACACTTTACCCATAAGCCGAGTGGTACTTTTGCATCTTAGCTCTTCCTTAGGAGCCCAGACCAAGTAACAATACAAGGCGATTCATTAGTTCCCTCTGTTAATACCGATACCACCTCTAAGGTTTAGCACTCGGGCCCCCTCTTGAGCCAACGGACCGCAGCCCGATCTTTTCAAAGTAAAGTGTGTTAACAGTCTTCCCTAACTACTAAGCCAGGACTAGCACATGTTGGCCGACATGCTAATGCTAGCACTTATGGTTGCGCTTGTTCGGTTTGGCTGGATTGGCACACGTCCAAAGTCCTTAGACCAAGGTGACTACCTCCACACAATCCACATTTCACAAAACCACCCGACTATGCCACCTTTAGTCAACACACACCACGTAGGTTTTAGTTGATTAGGTTAAAGTAACTCAGCATCTCCAATCATACCAAGTCACAAGAATAATTAAATGATGAACCTAGTCAACTACCAACCCACGAGCACTAGCAACTATGCACAAGGATAGGCTAGGAAAATAACGAAGGCAGCAATAAATGGCTAATTCACAGGGTCAATGACGCAGTGTGAATATTAGGCTTCTACCCTTCCCATCATTTTATGCATGAGAAAAATAAAAACAATAAACGGGTGAGTTTTGTAAATTGGGAGAGCAAGATGCAACTATCTTGCCTTGGTAGTACTCCGGGTCTTGGAATCCTCCTCCGATCGGTTCCTGGAAACCTTCCGAGCAAAGAGAATACAGACGATCTACACGTATATGCCTATGTGCAAGAAACAGTAAAACAATCAACATAACATATAGCTCAATAAAATATATAAAATTCTAGGCTATTTATGGAAAATAATGGCTCTGGAATCACCTAATTTGGAGTTCGGATGCTCCCGTAACAATTCCTGGAAGTTTTCAATAATTCAGAAAACTCTGAAAAGAATAAACCGGTTAAGAAGAAAAACCGGCGAACAAGCGAAAACCGGCCGGCCGACGGAACTGGTGCGGTCCAGCGGTGCGGGCTCGTGAGGCTCGACACGCTGGCGGGCTGCGGGCCAGGCGCGTGGCTGGGCCGACGATAGGGGCGGTGAGGCGGAGGGAACAGCGTGGCGGCTCCAATGGAAGTGAGGGCGGCGACGGCAGCGGTGGTTGGGCGACGGCGGCTGCCAACGGCGAGGCGCGGCGTGGCGACACGTGGGCAGCGGGCTGGCGGCGGGAAGGGGACTGGTGGCGGCCAGCGGCTGGTCGCGGCTGACGTGGCGGCGAGGCGCGCATGCCGAGGCCACCGGCGGTGAGGGCGGCGGCGGAGCAGCGGCTAACTCCGGCGAGCCATATCTTGGGCAAAACAACACCAAATCCGACGAACTTGGTATCCATCTGGACCGTCTCGATGAGATCTACAACATGGCACCATCTAATCTTGAGTTTGGTCAAGGCACAGAGAGGGATCTGTAGAAAAGGGTTTCGGTGGGGAGGATTTTTGACGGCTAGGGTTTGGGACTTGAGGGATTTCGTGATGGGGACTTGGGACAGGGGTCTTGGGTGGTTTATATAGTGTCTTGGACAACCTGGGGTGGGCCTTGGGCTAAGAGGGGTTGGATTAGGACTTGAATTCTAATCCAGGTAGAATTCAGATAGGCTGCGGGCTTGTTTATCAAGAAAATAGAGTTTCCTTTGCTGGATTGGGCTGAAATTTGGAGGGTAATTCGGATTAGGCTTCAAAAAGGTCCCCTCCAAATTTGAGCACGAGATTCCCTCGTTAGCTCATCATTTTATTGGTTTGACGAGCTCCCGGCAGAACGGCAGAACTTCAAGGAATCACGAGCTAGCTTTGGAATTTGGCATGAAACTTGGAGGGTTGCTTGATGATAGCTTCAAAGAATTACTGGAATTTTTCCAGAATTTTTGGAAAAGGTCTTCTAGGGTTTTGGCTTTAAACCTAATTAAAAGTAATTTAAACTAGGGTTTTGTATATAACAATTCCCTTTTATTTAATTTTAATGTTTTTGAAAATACAAGTGACATACGACAAAATAGAGGATGTCACATTAGTTCCATTGGTGCACTAATGTATCTAGCCAATTGTACTATGCCTGATATCGCTTTTCCAGTAAATTTGTTGGCTAGATATAGCGCGGTTCCGATCTTGGGTTAAAACTATCTTTAGGTACCTACAAGGTACGCAGGATCTTGGGTTGTTTTTTGGAAGGAACGAGCTCAATACCATGGTGGGATGCACAGATACAGGATACATGTCTGACCCGCATACGGCTAAGTCTCATACTAGATTTGTTTACTTGTACGGTGGTACCGCGATTTCATGAAAATCATGTAAGCAAACACTTCTGACTACGTTCACCAACCACTCTAAGATAATAGTATTGTATGATGCTGCACGTGACTGTGTATGGCTGAAAAGAATGGTAAATCACATTCAGAAGTCATGTGGTATTGATACCATTGATACCCCCACTAAAATTTATGAAGATAATGTTGACTGCGTATTACAAATGAAAACAGGCTATGTTAAGAGTAATATCATGAAGCATATTGTTCCTAAATTGTTCTATCCTCACGAGCACCAGCAGAGTGGTGAAGTTAATATATTTAAAGGGAAGTCGTGTGATAATGTGACTGATTTATTCACTAAGGTGTTGCCCACCTCAACACTCCGTAAATGTGTCCATGGGATAGGAATGAGGCGATTTCACGAGTTGCAAAGTTTAAGGGGAGAATCCCTGAAGAAGAGCCGGTAATGATCCAGAAGATCTAATGTTGCAATCTTTTTCCTTTACATGAGTTTTCCTGAAATTTCTCATAATAAGGTTTTTAATGAGGCAATACTGTAGTGTGGTATGCGTGTGCGATGTAATCTTTTCTCCAATCCTTTTTGTCACTGGGTTTTTGGATGGAGTTTTTAATGAGGCATTGGCATACCGTGGTTTAGCCCAAGGGGGAGTGTTGTAACCCTAGGTGATTTACAGGCTGGAAGCCCATCCCTATCCGCTAGGCTATATATATGAAACCCCTTGTGCACAAGGAATAAATATCGTTGTTTTTTAGGAGATGTCTCAAAATTTGGGGCCGCAACAACTCAATGTTAACACTTCTGTAGCAAAATTGTCACAAGGTCCTCATTTTTTTTTTCTATAAAATCTCAGAGTGTAGGACACTTTTCTTAACGGAAGCTCTTTTGCAATACAAGGTCAAAACTCAACTTCACCTCCTTCTTTGTTGTCCGCAAAAATATTGGAAACAAAGATGGACGGTTCGTTGGTTCAGACTGGGTGATGAAAACACGAAGTTCATTCATGGTCTTGCATCCTCACGATTCAAAATAAATTTAATCTCCTCCCTTGAGGATCCTCAAGGAAATTCAACAACCATACGTGAGGAAAAGGCCAACATTTTATGGTTACACTACAAAAACAGAATGGGTGTCACTTCTCAACCCTCCATGGTTTTTGACCTTAATTGTCTTATCAGGAGATGCACTGAACTGCAAGATATTTCTAGAGCTTTCTCTCATGATGAAATTGATCAGGTGATTAATAATCTACCCTCAGATAAAGCTTCAGGTCCAGATGGTTTTAATGGGAGATTTATCGAGCCCTGCTGGCACATTCTCAAATTTGATTTTTACAAATTATGTGAGGATTTCTTTCATGGATCTATCAATTTGACAGCTATAAATACTTCATTCATCACTCTAATTCCAAAGAATGGTGCTCTGGCCTCTCTATCTGATTTTAGGACCATATCCTTATTCAATTCTTGTGTGTAGATTATCACAAAGCTATTGGCTAATCGTATACAAGATAAGATTAAACTTTTAATCCATGAAAATCAATATGGTTTCATCAAAGGTAGAACCATTCAGGATTGTCTTGGTTGGTCATATGAGTATCTTTTTCAATGCAAGAAATCTTAGCAGCCAATCATTCTTTTAAAGTTGGATTTTGCAAAAGCCTTTGATACAATTGAACATAGTGCTATTCTTAAAGTGTCAGAGGCTATAGGCTTTGATCAGCGATGGTTAACCTGGATTGAGAATATCTTACACTCTGGTTCCTCTTCAGTTATTCTCAATGGTGTCCCTGGCAAAAAGTTTTCGTGCAAAAGAGGAGTGCGTCAGAGGGATACCCTCTCCCCTCTTCTTTTTGTTTTGGGATCAGATCTTCTACAGTCACTCATTAATAAAATGTTTCACCTTGGTATCTTGGAATTACCATTTCAACGGTAGGGTCAGATGAATTTTCCAATTGTATAGTACGCTGATGACACTTTGATTTTTATGAGGGCTTCTGCAAATTAATTCTTCTGCCTCAAGGCTACTCTTCACTCCTTTGGACAATCCACTGGTCTTTTAGTAATCTATTCCAAAAGTTGCATTACTCCAATCAATGTTCTAGATGAGACTCTTATTCATTTGTCTGGACTTTTTGGTTGCAAAATAGGTAGTGTCCATTTCTCCTACCTAGGAATGTCAATGACCCATAAGCATCTCTCTGGTGTAGACTTTGCCCCTCTAATTGATAAGATAAACGCTCAGTTAAATGGATTTAGCAGTCTATTATTTCTTGGAGGTTGCCTCACTTTTGGTTAATTCTGTTCTTTCTCAGCTACCTACTTACTACATGTGTACAATTAAAATCCCTAGAACAGTTATCAAACATATTGATAAACTCAGAAAGAAATGCCTCCGGGTTGGATCTCAATAGGATTCTCATGGAAAATGACTGGCTGCTTGGCAGCTTGTATGTAGACCAAAGTCTTCTAGTGGATTGGGGGTTCTGAATTATCTTTCAATGGCAGAAGTGTTTGTACAAGGATTTTCCAATGCCCAAATTCTCTTTCATCTACCACTCTCCATGCAAGCTTCCCTTGAACATAACTCTTTATCCAATGAGCTTGCTGATTTACACTTTGATGTTCAAACTCCAGATAATTGATCGTATATTTGGAATTCAAACAATTATTCATCCAAGCATTTCTATATGCATCAATTTCAAGGACTTCGTTACCATGCAATCTTCAAACATTTTTGGAAATCATATTGCAGTACAAAGCTTAAAGTTTTTTGCTGGTTTTTTATACTCAACAGGCTCAACACTTAGGAAATTCGGCATAGAAAAGGATTTACTTCAGATGGATCAGTCACTTCCTCCCTTTGCCCCATCACCTCTATTGAGACAATACTTCATTTGTTTTTCGCTTGTCCCTTGAGTGCTGCATGTTGGGCACATTCGGGTATTCCTTAGTCTCTTTTGGACTCCACTATGGATCTCATACTTGCGGCATCTACTGCTTTTGGACAACCTTTCTTTATATACTCCCTCCGGTGACAAAAAGAACTCGCCGTTGACTTTTGACACGCCTTTGACCATTCATCTTATTCAAAAATTTAGTTCAAATATGTAAAAATATAAGTAATATTTAAAATACATTTAATAATAAAACAAATCACAACAAAATAAATGATATTTACATAACTTTTTTGAATAAGACGAATGGTCAAATGCGTGCAAAAAAGTCAACGGCGACTTCTTTTTGTGATCGGAGGGAGTACATATTCATCATTGGTGCCTGCAATATTTGGAAAATCAGAAACAATGTCATCTTTCGAAATGATGCGCCTTCCATTATTTTTTTGAAAGACTTGTTTTCTTTCAGACCTCAACCTTCATATGTATTGGATGAGTGATTCGAAACGACATGTTTTTACTTTGTGGAGACAGCAAATCTTGTAACCTTTTTTGTGTACGTTCTCACCTTTGTGTAAGTAATATATTCCTCTTACCATAGGGCTTCCTTATGGTTTTCTCCTAAAAAAATAAAGATCATTGTGCCGGGCTTTTCTCTCTAGATCTGTGTTTCTCCTGTTATTGTGATCCTGTTTGCGCGTGTGCAATGATCGTTTTCCAACACTAGTGACACAAAGGGCAGACCTACAGTTCCCAAAATTTGGGTATTTGGTATCCATTTATTGCTCCAATAGATTGTCACAATACCCATTTCAGGTTTCACCTCCGAGGATATCTATATTTGGGTATTCTCTCTAGTGTACCTATATGGTGTTATGGTTTATTGTATAGAAATATAGTTACGGAATCTTTGAGAAACAATGCAGTTTGAGAAACAATGCGCAGTTTGCCACTGAAAGAAGCCACTTGTCAAGATGCACTTTCTCGTCAGGTACTACTTGTTAATGAAAACTGAAACAAAGAAGAAACCACTAACTATGAGGACCGCATCCTGAAAATTCCATACAGAAAGCTGCTGGCTCTCCACTTTTTAGCCAGAGAAAAAAATTATCTTTCTTTTGGAATTTGTCTAGTGAACTGGGATTCACATTTGTCGCATGTAAAGGATTGCCTGACTGCCCAGTTATATATTTGGCTGTCTCTGAGAAAGAGAGAAGGGACGGAAAGGGAGGAAGGGCTGCTTCTTTCCGGTTCATGCCTTCTTTGTGTTACTGAGAGCGTAAGCATAGCGTGTGTTCGGAAAATGTGGGTGCAACTGAAGCCTCGGAAATCTGCGGCCCTCTTTGCTCTTCTCTTCGCCTTGCTGTTTTCAACTTCGTTCGCAGGTTCGTGTGAGCACTAACAAGTTTTTGGTTTGGTTTTCCTTTCTTTTAAGTCTTCCCTTCCTTTTCTAGTACGCCTAACACCTCCAATACTCTTGCTTTGCTAATTAAATGGCACGACACATCAATACTGAAAAAAATAGATGCTGCACTTGCACTTAGCTGATTTTGACAACATGGGCAAAGTGGTACCGGTGCCTGCTTGTATCTGGTGCTGAGGCATGGGCGCATGGCACAGGATCATTGTTAGATACATGAGAATGGAAACTACTCAATCTGATTATAATTAGTAGCTATGTTCATGCCATGAGAAGACATGCACTTCACCTTTTTTCAAGGTTTGATTCTGTTTTTTTTTTTCAGGGAGGCAGCGAAGCTTCTTTATAAATGAAGATTCTCTACGTCAAGGAGAAGTATGAAACAAGAAAATTAACTAGCTTCCAGAACTCCCTTAATTCAAACACACACACAAAGAGTGAGAGATAGATAGATAGATAGATAGATAGATAGATATAGATAGATAGATAGATATATATAGAGAGAGAGAGAGAGAGAGAGAGAGAGAGAGAGAGAGAGAGAGAGAGAGAGAGAGAGAGAGAGAGAGAGAGAGAGAGAGAGGTAACAGGAAAGGACCACCAAGAGTGCTAATTAAACTGTGGACTAGTGTCTCATCTATCACAGTACTTGCTTTCTCAGTTTCTTTGCTTACATGTCCTGGAACAATTTTGCAGGGACGTCAGGAAGCTGAACGTAATGAATTCGTGTCACAAGTGCATGCCCGGATGCTCAGCGTCAAAACGAATGACTACGGCAGCTACGACCCTTCCCCAACCATGGACAAGCCTCACTTCAAACTCATACCCAACTAAAAATCTGATCATCCTTTCGAAAATGGTGGAGGAATCTATTTACGTCCATGGATGTGAATGTATAGATTTAGAGGTAATCCTAGGGTTGCTAATATTTTGACTAGTAACATGATATAGATGTGACATAGAGGCTGCTTCTGCTTAGTCAAAATGAGTTTGAATGTTTTGGTTGACTTTGTCATACAGTAGTATTGTAACTAAAACATACATATGATCTGCAAGTTTTCTTTTCATGGTTCTTGTCATTCTCTGGGTTATTTCAAATAATATTCTCTAGTATAATAAATGCAAGCTACGTTATACCAACTAACATTATTTTCATATACACCAATAGTGCCATACTGGCAAATACACAATACAATGATACAGCAGCACTGTTGTAAAAATTTCACTTTAGTTAACTACAAATGGGTATCGCTCATTTCTCTTCCTTCCCCGTCCGAAGGGAATTCCCATCATAGACTGTTTCCCTTCCCATTCCGACAATATTCCCTACAATTCAATTCCTTCCCTTCTGAATCATATATTTTTGCCCTTTAACCCTACCGCTATGCAAAAAATGTAAATGGGATAGTGTGAATAGGACAGAAAAAAAGGAGAGAGAGGACAAATGGGAGGCAACGAACGGGGGCGGCGATTCTGGCCGACCCATTTGTCGGCCGAACCGTCCTCTACATCGGAGATGACTTGGGGTCGGCCGTCCTTTGAGGCTTCTTTGGTTTTGCGTTTTTCTTTGTCGAAGAGTTTGGAGTCTAGGATTTGAATCGGCATCGGGTATTGGATTTAACCAAAAAGAGACAACTTTGTGTCATCGTCAACGTGGATGGGAAAGGGAGAGATCCTTGGCACAGGATCGTCCCCGGGTGGCACGACGTTGCAAGATCGGGTTATTATTCTTGGAGACCAATCCATGTTAGTAGAGTGTAAGAAAGGGCAACATTTGGAATGAGTTAGGGAGCTTTCCGGTGTTGGCATTTCCATGATGTTTTCTCACCAACCCATGCTTTCTAGAAATTTTTTATTGTTTGGACATTTTTGGATAAAGTCCAAAGGACCTCTGGTTTTTAATAAAATAATTAGTTTTGCCCAACTTTTTCAATACATGATGTAAAATTAATCTCCCACAATGTTTCACATATATAATGGAATTTGAAGATGTTTCCTGGAAACCCAGCTTTAAGAAGTTATTTTTAAACCTCAACTTCCAACAAGTTTTTTTTTCTACATTTGAAAGTTTTTTTTCAACAACCTATGCTTTCAAACATTTTTGGAAATTTTCAGAGAAAGTCCAAAGGGGTTAGCTTTTGTATTTTTACAAAAATGGTGAATTTTGAGCAATTTTGACTCAGCACATGCTTTAAAAAAAAATTCTCCCAAAAATATATAACATACTTCATTGTATTTAAAGATATTGTCGAGCCAACACAAGGTTTCTAAAATTTTTGAAAATTTTCAGAGAAAGTCGAGAGGGATAAACCCTTAGATTTTTACGAAATGGCAAGTTTGCCTCAATTTCCTTTGAATACTTGCTTCAAAACCCTATTTTGCAATCATGCCGTAAATTTTATATACATTTCAAAGATGTTTTCTCACCAAGCGATGCTTTCTGAAATTTTTGGAATTTTCTAGAAATTTTAAGAAAAAGTACAAAGGGGTGGTTAGCCTTTGGTTCATAAAAAGGGTAAGTTTCACCCAATTTTCATCGAATACGTGCCATAAAACCAAATATTCCCTCGAAGTTTCACATATTTAACAGAATTTCAAGATGTTTTCTTCGCAACCTGAGGTCTCTATAAGTTTTCTTTTTTAAAAAAAAATTACAGAGAAAGTCGAATGGCCCTTTGGTTTTTTACATAATGTTGAGTTTGGATCAATTTACTACGATACCTGCTACAAAACTCCATTTTCCAAAAAGTTGTTCTTACTTTTTATATATACTTCCAAGTTGTTTTCTCACCTACGCATGCTTTCAGGATCTTTCAAATTTTTTGGATAAACTCCAAAGCGGTTAGCATTTGGTTATTAACAAAATAGCTTGTTCTGCTCAATTTTGATCGAATACATACTGTAAAACGAAAATTTCCCTCAAAGTTTCAAATATATAATGGAATTTCAAGATGTATTTTTAGCCAATTCCATTTTTCTGATTTTTTTATTTTTATAAATTTTTAGACAAAGTCGTTAGGGGATAGGGGAGTTGCTCCTAATTTATATTGAATACGTGCTACAAAACCAAAATTTCTCATAGAGCTTCAGATATATAATGGAATTTAAAGATGTTTCTAGCCTAACATTCTAGATTGGAAAATGATTAGTTTGGCACAATTTCCATAGAATACCTGCTTTAAACCCTCGTTTTCAACCAAGTTGTACTTTGTTCCTACATTTAAAAGATGTTTCTTCACCAGCCCATGGTTTATGAATTTTTTTCGTTTTTTGGAATTTTTTTGGGGAACTCCAAAGTGTACAGTCTTTGGTATTTAACAAAATGTCACGTTTCGCCCAATTTTTACAAATACATGTTGTAAAACCAAAATTTCCCACAGAGTTTCACATGTCTAATGGTATTTCAAGATGTTTTATAGCCAACCATATGTTTCAAAATATTTAGGATTTTTTTCCCAAATTTTAAAAAAATATCAAAAGGAGGAAGCATTTGTTTTAGATAACATCGAGTTTAGGTCCATTTACTTAAAATACCTGCTTTAATAGTCCATCTTACAACAAGTTGTACTTACTTTCTACATTTTCAAGTTGTTTTCTCACCTGACCATGCTTTCTATTATTTTTGGATTTGTTTGACATTTTTTAAGAATGTACAAAATGTTTTGCCTTGGTTTTTACAAAATTACGAGGTTTGCCCAATTTTGATCGAATATGGGCCGCAAAATTAAAATTTCTCAAAAAATTTCACATGTCTAATGGAGTTTCAAGATGTTTCTAGCCTACACGGGCTCTACAAAATTTTTGAATTATATAAAATTATCAAAGAAAGTCTAGTATTTGGTGTTTCTACAAAATGCGGAGCCTAGCTTCTTAGTATTGTTTGAATACCTGCTTTAAAACCTGATTTTCATACAAGCTATACTAGTTTTCATGTTCCATGATGTTTTCATTTTCAACCCATGCTTTATGGAATTTTGGGGAATCCAAATGGGTTAGAGTTTGGTTTTATTACAAAAAGGATAGTTTCCAATTAATTTTGATCAAAACCAAATGCCCTCACAATGTTTCACATATTTAATTGAATTTCAAGATGCCTTCTAAACACCACCAACTTGAGTTTGGTTTTATTTTTTTATAACTATAAAAAAATTCAAAAGGGGTAAGCCATTGATTTTGTACAAAACGTTGAGTTTGGCAGAATTTTTAGTCCTGTATTTGGTGTTTTTACAAAACAACGAGTTTAGCTTAATTTCATTTGAATTAATATATTAAAACATCATTTTCCAACAAGTTGTACTAGATTTCTTTATTTTCAAAATGTTTTCTCACCAACCCTTGCTTCTTGAATTTTTTAGATTTGTATAAATGTTGATTTTTACCCAAGGAGATGATGAAATATTGCTCTATCTAATTCTCTAAATGCTGGGTTTACAATTTAGTACTCTTATTTAGTTTGATATTTAGTGGTATTAGTTGTGATTCTGCCTAGTCTTTATCTAGTGGGTGTTGATATTTGTAATCCAAGCCTATGTCTAAGTCTAAGATAAAAACTTAGTTGCTCATACCTCTAGTAAGGAAAAGTCTCGAAAAGGTTTTATTTTAAAAGTATAAAAATATGTTGATATATGTTCCTCATTGGGATTTCTTTCCTACCAAAAGCAAAAGTACTCAAAAAGATTAAATCCTATAATTTAGCCACTTACGGCTATTTTGAGTTTTGTCGGAAACTTGTGACCTTAAGGAGTAGTGACTCTTCAAAACTAGTCATTTTCTTTCGCATACCATTTTGATTGCTAGACTTTTTCATATCTTGCAAAATATGATTCTAGACTGGAATAAGTCATCCATTTCACTAGTTATTCCTCCACCAACCAACTTGAGCCAAGTTCTTCAATGTGTCCACTCTATACCTACCTATACAGTCTATTCCATAAAAAACTTTGAAATTATCATGATTCGTTTGAAGACCTGAGATAGGCGCCTAGAGGGGGATGAATAGATGTCGATAAATTTTGACACTTTCTTTTTGCAATACGCAGCCCATCTAAACACTTCACACCAAATAGCTTTGTGTTGATAATCGAACCGAGATGGAATTCAAATTTCAAGTGCTACACCATGTGTATAGCAAAGAGGTGCTGCCCACGGGGACAAAGTGGAGAAGAATTAGGTACTTGTCGGTGTAATAAATACCGGGGTGCGAAGAGTCCTGGGAAGATCAGGCGGGCTCAGAAGACCAGGTGAGGGCCCCACACGTCAGGCGGGCGACCAGGCCCCAGCGTGTGGGCGAGCCCGTCAGCGAGCCGGGCGAGGGCCCCACGCTTCAGGCGGGCGCGTGGGCAAGCCCCTCGGCGCGCGTAGGGCCTCCCACTGTCAAGCGGGGACCGCGTGGCAGGGAGCGTTCCGAAAGGAGTCTTCTGGGCGAAGGCTTTCCCTGCTGCGAAGGACGAGCGCATTCAATGCGACATTACGCGCGGATAGACAGATGAAGAGATGATTACCGCCACAGTGACCTCTCGCAGCCCGACCAATCATCATCGTGGCGCAGCGGAATTGACCGGCCGAGAGAGTTTGCCATCATCAAGCTCGTCGCCCGCGTCGGAAGGAGCAAGCTGGGCCCCACCCGCAGTCTCGCTGGAGCGTTCTCGGGTCGGGCCACTGCGAGGCACGCGTGGAGCGGCGCCGCGGCGGCTGATAGCAGACGCGTTTTCGCTCTCTCTGTCGTGTCCCTCATTTCTTATCGATTGTCTTGCATCTTGAAATCTTGATTGCCTACCCACGGCTCTCTCCGCCAGCTCGAGGCTTGTATAAAAGGGGCGGAGAGAGGAGGGAGGGGGGGTTCGAAACATTCTGTAACCACATCTCATACAACCACAACACGGAAAAGAGCTAAGGCTCGGCAGGAGTAGGACTGTTACCCGCGAGGGGGTCCGAACCTGGGTAAACCCTGTGTGTTGCTCCTTGCCGCGTCCCACGCTCAAATCGAACTGAGCTCGGCCGGATCGGCTAGCAAGATAGAAATCTGACTAGGGGTGTGATCCGCAGTGGTTGATCGGAGAACACGCCGTCAGTGGCGCGCCAGGTAGGGGGCGCTAGCTTCGGTTCGAGTTCTTCGACCTCTCTTCAAGCGGTAATGGCGGATGAGCAATCCGCAATGGACTAGGAAGCAACCGCTGGAGCTGCGGCCGCAGCGTCGGCCGCGGCAATGGTGGTGGATCAGCCGGGCGGTAGCCGTCCTAGTTTGGCTAGGCGGCGCCTGGCCTTGGAGGAGTGCACTCCAGCACAAAACCTCCATGCGGCCAGGGCCCTGCTGGACAACCCGCCGGTTCCGGTAACTCCGGACTCCCCGGCGGCGCCGTGGCTGGCCAGCTTGGCCCGCTACGTGGATGCCGCCGCGGCGGTGGTGCAAATCGCTGGGGGTGCGGGAACCGGTGTTTCCGCCTCCTCCTGCTCTTTGGCTTCTCCGCTTCCCTCCCACGGATACCCTGGCGTGAGGGAGCGGGGCCAGGACGACAGGAGCCAGGCGACTCCTACGGGGGTTCAGCCAGGCAGGCGTACAGGCGGGCGGGATCTCCGGTCCCACTTGGAGGACCGCCATCTGCGACACGGAGAAGACTTGCGCGACAAGCTCCGCAGGCGGCACGACCGGTGCGCGACCGCGCCGACGCTGCCGCCCGTGGGGACCAGGAGGGTTCCCGCGATGCTGCCTCCGCCAGGGAAGGTGGCGCCTCTTCGGCGCCGTCCGGACGGCGGGCACGGCGGGACGGAGTGCGCATCCAGGAGCAGGAGGCTCCAGAAGTCGGCTGCCGCGCCTTTTCGAAGGAGCTACGCCGCGTGCAGTGGCCGGAGAGGTTCCGGCCTGCCGCCATCGAGAAGTATGACGGCTCCACCAACCCTGACGAGTTCTTGCAGATTTACACTACGGTGATGCAGCCGACTGGAGGGTCGGGGAAGGTTCTGGCGAACTACTTCCCCGCAGTCCTCACCGGCGAAGCCCGCTCGTGCCTCATGAACCTACCCCCGGAGTCGGTGGGGTCGTGGAAGGAGCTCTCCGAGCTCTTCATCACCAACTTCCAGGGCACGTTCGAGCAGCCCGGAGTTGAAGACGATCTCCACAACGTGGAGCAAAAGAAGGGAGAGTCGCTGCGCGACTACATCCGGTGCTTCAGTCAGGTTCGTAACACCATTCCTGACATCTCCATCGACGCCGTTGTCACGGCCTTCAGGAGAGGCGCCCGAGACCCCAAGGTCAAGGAGAAGATGGCCACCCGCAAGATCAAGACGACGGAAGAGCTCTTCACTCTGGCCCACAAGTGCGCCCTTCAGGCGGAGGCTCGCTTCCGCCCGGCTGCAAGGGCAGGGGCCGTTGCGGGCAGCGAGGCCGGGACCTCGAAGAATCCCGGCGTCAAAGACAAGAAGAAGCGCAAGGCGGCCGAGACCGGGCAGGTCCTGGCCGCCGAGCGCGACGACGACGACGACGACGAAGACGGCGGCCGACACAAGGGCAGCGAAGAAAGGAGGAGGCCGCGGCGGCGCGGCAGAAACGATCCGCAGGGCGGCGAAGCGACAGCGTGGCCTACGGCGGCCCCGCGGCCGCGACGAGGGGCGGGACCGCCGTCCCCGCGAGTGGAACGGAGGGACTTACTGTCCCATTCACCGCAACAACTCCCATGACTTGGCTGATTGCCATGTCGTCAGCAAACTGGTGGACAAGCGCGTCCACGAGCAGCAGCAAGCGTCCGGCAGCGGCAAGGGCAAGTAAGCGGCTTCGCTTGGTTTTCAGCAGGCGGAGCGCGAAGTCGCCGTTATCCACGGCGGATCGGCCACCTATCCGTCCTACGCTAGCTTTAAGCGTACGATGAGGGAGGTGTGCGCCGCCGTTCCCGGCGTTGTGTCAGCAATGCAGCTGGCGTGGTCGGAGCAACCGATCGTGTTCAGTCAGGCCGATCACCCCGCCAGCACTGCCGGCCCGGGGCATCTCCCGATCGTGGTTGCGCCCACGGTCCGGAATGTCAAGCTAGGGCGGGTGCTGGTCGACGGAGGGAGCTCTCTCAACCTCCTATCCGTCCGAGTCGCCAAGGCGCTCCAGATCCAGCAGCAGGAGCTTCGACCGGCGCTCCCATTCTTCGGCATCGCGCCGGGGGCTGAGTCCGTCCCTCTGGGGCGCGTCAGCCTCCCGGTGACATTTGGGGGCTCCGACAACTTCCGTACGGAGATGCTCGAGTTCGAGGTGGCGGACTTCGACCTCCCGTACAACGCCATACTAGGTCGGTCGGCGCTAACCAGGTTCATGGCGGCCTGCCACTATGCGTACATGGTGGTGAAGATCCCAGGGCCAACTGGCCCCATCGTCTTGACAGTGGACCGCCCGGAGGCGCTCCGCTGCGACAAGGACGCTCTCGCTTTGGCGGGGGCAATCGACGCCCAGAAGGCTGAAGTTTCGACTCTGGGAGCTCCTCCAGCGAAGATCCGTGCCTCCCCCGGTTTGTCCGCGGAGGTTAAGGCGATCTCCCTGAGTGAGTCAGACCCGGCGAAGACCGTTCGGGTGGGCGCCTCTCTCGGCGCCAAATAGGAAGGCGCGCTCGTCTCCTTCCTCCAGTCTAACGCAGACGTGTTTACATGGCAACCGTCCAACATGGCTGGGGTCCCCAGGGAGGTGATTGAGCACAAGCTGGCAACGTTCCCCGGCGCGCGACCGGTTATGCAGAAGGTCCGGAAGCAGTCGGTGGAGCGTCAGGACGTTATCCGCCAGGAGGTGGACAAGCTTCTGCGGGCGAGGGTCGTTCGGAGCGTAGCCCATCCCAGGTGTAAGATCAAGCCTCCCATGGGCTAATTGATTTTGGTAATTGATGGCAAATAGGCCGTACAGCCGGAACGCTAAGGATAAGGACCTTTGTTTTTATAGTTCTTCTATTTTCCTTGTGTTCGTCTTTGGCTAGACTACATCTCTCTGGTTGCAGGGTCCCACTGAGCACAGGTCCAGAAACATCAGCTGTGGGTCCCATGGGGTTCCGAGAGGTCGCCGGTACTCTCCGAGAGGTCGCCGGTGCTTGGGGTTAGGTCACCCGGTGTCGGGGAGAGGTCGCCCGCGTTCGCCGAGGGGTCGCCCGTGCTTGGGGTGAGGTCGCCCGGCTCGCCGAGTGATCGCCCGTGCTTGGGGTTAGGTCGCCCGGGTCGCCGAGGGGTCTTGAGTGCGCCGAGGGGTCGCCGGTACTCGCCGAGTGGTCGCCTGCGTGACGGGAGAGGTCGCCGAGCTTGTGGAGAGGTCGCGAAATCAAGCGCCTTGTCGGACGGCGTCGACGCTTCGTCGGACGGGTCCGCAGCGTGGAATTCTCAGTGAGCACGCTCAAAATCGATTAAGTCCTGTGACGACACCGTCCTGCCGGACGGCGTCAAGCCCATCGGACGGCGTCCGACGGCGCTTTCGACAAACGATCAACACTGGCGGGCGCTCTGTTTAGCGCACCAACATCTGTCGACGCGTCCGATAAGCCACCGGACGGCGTTCGACGGCACAAAATGGCCTTGATTCTCTGTCGGACGGCGTCCGACGGGAACTGGACGGCATCCGATCGGTCGATCCGAAACTCGGGATTTAATCTGGGCCGTACATTTCTAGGGTTTCGCCTTGGGGCTATAAATAGGGGCTAGGAGCACGGGAGAAACTTGAGAGAGCCTCACCTAGCCGCCACCCCTTGCCCTTAGACACCAAGAGAGCTCCTCCCATGGTTCCCACCTCTACTTAGGGTTCCATGTGCTTGTGAGATTGAAGAAGAGAGTGAGGAAGAAGAAGAGAGCATCCCTTAGCCTCCTCCTTGTCGTCTCCAAGGTTCGTCCCCACTGCATGGTTGCCATGCCATCCTCCATGGTGGGTTGAGGGTTGAGTGTCTCCGGTTTTGTGCTCTTGGGATTCTTGCTACCGGGAGACGTCGTCATCGCCTAGCTTCATCAACCGTACCACAAGCAAACCCTTCTTCGTGAAGGTCACCGTGCTTCCCACGGTGCTTCCTCTCCGTCCGTCGGGGTGTGCAAAGCCCGTCGTCGTGTCGGCGGCCACCTTGCTTCCCAAGGTGCTCTTCTCCGTGCGTCGGAGATGTGCTAAATCCTCGGTGTGCTCGAGGTCGGCTTCGCTTGTGAAGTCGGTGTTTCGGGTCCTTCGCGTGTGAAGGGTGCCGATTCGTGTGAGGGTTTGGAGCTCGCCTACCATGTGTTGGTGAAGAGCTGCCATCGAGTGGATTGAGGGTTAGGGACGAGAGAGTCCCGACTTCTCTGTGTGAGAAGTTTCCTCAACGGAGACGTAGGTGTTCATGTGTTGAGCACCGAACTCCGGTAAACAACTCGGTTTGCGCCTCTCTGTCTTATTTACTTAACCGCGTCTTGATATCCACTGCCTGTGAGTGCCTTCGTGCCTCCTACACTTGTGCATCGATTGCTTCCGCCAACTGGACTTGTGTAGGAATCCACGCGCTAGCTGTGTGCCTTAACTTGCTTAAGTGGCTAAGTGCAACAAAAGTAAAAATTGAAATAGTCCGATTCACCCCCCCTCTCGGCCTTAGGTTCCTTCAATTGGTATCAGAGCCAGGCTCTCTCTAGTTTTGCTTCACCGCATTAGAGATGGCCGAAGGGGATAGTGTAGCTGCCAATAGGATCCCAATCTTCAATGGCTTACACTTTGACTTCTGGAAGAAGCGCATGAAAATCTATCTTATTTCTATTGGCGCTGACATTTGGGATGCTGTTGAGAATGGCATCACTATTACCCGTGTTGAAAATGTACCACTCACACCAATTCAGAAAACTCTTATGGCTAATGATGCTAAGGCCATGAATGCTATACTCACGGGGTTGAGTAGGGATGTGTTCGAGAGAGTTAGTAACCTCACCTCTGCCAAGGCTATTTGGGATTCTCTTGTTGAGATCCATGAGGGTACTGCCGCTGTCAAGGAGGGTAGATTAGTGGTGGTTAAGGAGCAATTTGATAAATTTGAGATGCTTCCTGGTGAAAATGCAAATGCTATGTATACTCGCCTTAACCCCATAATCAATGAGCTCAAGGGGCTCGGACTCTCTATGCCTGATGTTGATGTGTGCAGAAAGATGATGAGGATTCTCCCAAGACAGGAGTACAGGGACATCATCACTGTTCTCTCAAACAGCAATGAACTTGAGACGATGACTCCCGGTGCTTTTCTGTGTAAGCTTCGTGCTCATGAGATGCTTATCATCGAGCCCCTAGCCACCCCATCAGCTGAGAAGACCAAGACAATTGCTCTCAAGGCTACCGGACACAAACCAAGCAAGTCCAAGCCTGCCTCCTCCAAGGATCAAGAAGGATCAAGTTTCTTCCCACCTGAGGCGCTTGAGGAGATGATGGGTCTGTTTGGGAAGCGCTTCGACCTCAAGAGACGGACCAAGAACTCACACTCTAGCTATCGATGCTATGAGTGTCATGAGAAGGGTCACATTGCTTTCATGTGCCCTCTCAAGGACAAGACCAAGCGCAAGGAGAAGAACAAGCAAGGTAGTGATGATGACAAGCTCAAGCACAAGGAAGGAAAGTACAAGAACTGGAAGAAGACCGAGTTCAAGGCCACCTCTAAGAATGGAAAGAAGTTGGGGTTCGTTGGAACTTGGGTTTCCGATGACAGTTCCAGTGACTCAGCCGCTTCTGAGGAGGATGAGGAGCCAAGTGGTGAAGAACTTGCCACCATGGCAATTGCTGAGATGACTCCTCCACCTCCAGCCTGCGTCACAAAGTGCTTGGTGGCCGTCCCTGAACCACAAGAGCAAGTGTGGTATTCTGATGGAGAAGAGTCTATCTCCACTACTTCCTCTACACCGAGAGCTTCATCACCATCTGCTTCAGCTTCCAAGTGCTTGATGGCTCGACCATCTGCTGAGGTATTTTCTGATTCTGACTCTGAAACTCTCTCTGAGTGGGATGAAGAGACTACTAGAGAGAATGTGGCTAAGTTGCTTGATGTTCTCCGAAAGGAGCATTTGAGAGCCACTACTCTTCAGGAGTCTCTGATTACCCTCACTGCTAAGCATGATTCTCTTGAGACTGAAGTTGATCTTTTGAATGGTGAGAAACTTAACTTAGCTAGGAAGGTAGAGTTGCTTGATGTGGAAAACAAAGGCATGAATGAATCTGTAGATGGCTTGCTTGCTACTATTCTTGAGTTTAGGGCAGAAAACAAGTTGCTTACTGAAAAGAATGCTTCCATTGATGCTTTGCCACTTGCTCATGCCACTGATGACTTGATTGCTTCACCTGCTTTGATTGTGCCCCCTGTGATTGCACCATTTACTGCTTCTGTCACACCTGCTATCACCATGGCACCTCCTAGCACAGACATTTCTTCTGAATGTGCATTGATTGGTTCTAGTGCTAGTACTGTCATTAATTTGGTTGATTCTTGCTCTAAGTGTGCCATGATTGCTTCTAGTTCCAATGGCTCCTCTAGTGTAGAGTGCACTCCTAATTCATGCAAATTTGCACTAGCTGCTAGGGAACTAGCCATTGAGCGTGATGAACTTGCCATTGAAAACGCTAGTCTCAAGGTCAAGCTTGAGAAATTTGACAAGGGTCTTGGCAAGTGTTATGAGGGGAGTCGTGTCCTTAACCAGATACTTGAGGAACAGAGGAATCCGGCCCTGAAGGGCGGCTTGGGATTCACCCCTGAGAAGTTTAAGGGGTAGAAAAAGAAAGGTCCGCAAGTGTCTAACAAAGGGCAAAACTCTCTTCATAACAAGCCCAAGGGAAACACCAACAATGCTAATAACTCTGGGCATAAAAACATGAACACTAGGAACAATCACCCTAGGAAGCACAATGTGCACAACACATGGCAAGGACCTCCTAGGCACTATGATTTCACGACATGGCAACCTAGAAACCAATATGCTTGGCAATATGCTTCTAGGTACAACAATTGGAATGGTACTCCTCCCATGCCATACAACAATTGGCAAGCTCCACCACCACCTAGCTTTTGGAATGGTCCTCCTAGGGAAAACTTTGTTAAGCAAGCTCCACCTAGGAACCAAGCTAGGAACACTCCCAAGCACACCAAACTCAAGCTTCCAAAAGCTCATGCTGAGTTGTATGATCACTACTTGCTTAAGATGAATGACCAGGGTAAGGTGTTTGCTAGATATGCTGGTTTGAGGGCTGAGAATGAGCATAAGACACATATTTGGGTGCTTAAATCTTTGATTGATCGATTTGCTCCTATTGCTTCTGGCTTGAAGGCTAACCCTCGGGGACCTCCTGTGTGGGTCCCTGAGTCACACAAGTGATCTCTTCTTAATGTAGGTGAACTACCGGAGTGGAGGGTGCCATTGGATTGTTGACAGTGGGTGTACCCAACACATGACCGGCAACCACCGGTTGTTCACCTCAATGGGGGAGGATGGATCAAATCCCCCCAAGGTCACTTTTGGAGATGGAAGAAAGGGCAAGGTAATTGGAGCCGGAAAGGTAGCAATCTCTTTGGACCTCTCAATTGACAATGTGCTACTGGTAAACACTCTGAACTACAATCTACTTTCCGTTGCTCAAATTTGTGATTTAGGCTTCCATTGTAACTTCTCATCTGAGGGATTGTTGGTTCTGGATCAAAATGGAAAAACAGTGTTCAAGGGCTTTCGTTTTGAAAACTTGTTTCTTGTGAACTTCAATGAGCCTGCCGCATCCATCTCGGTTTGCCTCTCCGCCAAAGTCACACTTGGTTGGCTTTGGCATAGGCGCCTTGGGCATGTCGGCATGAGAAATTTAAAGAAACTTTTCAAAAACGAGTTGGTTCTTGGGGTGAAAGATGTGGCATTCGAAAAGGATAAGCTTTGCTCGGCATGTCAAGCCGGCAAACAAGTGGCAAGTGCTCATCCAGCCAAGAATGTCATGTCTACATCCCAACCACTTGAACTCTTGCACATTGACCTTTTTGGGCCAACAAAATATGTGAGTATTGGGGGTAATCTCTACTGCTTGGTCATAGTTGATGATTACTCTCGATACACTTGGGTATTCTTTCTTCCAGACAAAACCCCAACTGGGGATGTTTTCAAGAAATTTGTAAAGAAAGCTCAAAATAAATTTGACTGTACCCTCAAAAAGGTGAGAAGTGACAATGGAACCGAGTTTACTAACACTTCCGTTGAGCTGTTCTGTGATGAGCTAGGTATAGATCATCAGTTCTCAGCCACTTACACTCCTGAGCAAAATGGAGTGGTTGAGAGAAAGAACAGGACACTCATCGAGATGGCAAGGACAATGCTCAATGAGTATGGAACTTCTGAGGTCTTCTGGGCTGAGGCAATCAACACAGCCTGCCACTGCATTAATAGGCTGTATCTTCACAAACTCCTGAAGAAGACATCCTATGAGCTGCTTGTGGGAAGACGACCCAATGTCTCCTACTTCAGGGTCTTTGGATGTAAGGTTTACATCAAGAAGAAGAGGGAGCATTTGGGCAAGTTCCAGAGCAGAGTGGACGGTGGGATCTTCTTGGGGTACTCAGCCAGAGGGTCATCTTTCAGGGTGTTCAATGAAGCAAGTGGCCAGATTGAAGAATCGTGTGATGTAAAGTTTGATGAGTCAAACGGCAGTCAAGGGCATCATGAGAATTTGGATGATGTTGGTGGAGAGGAGTTGGCAAGGGCAGCTGAGCGGATGGAAGCTGAGGATGTGAGGCCAGTTGAAGCTCCAAGAGTGGTTGAGACAGTCACGCCACCTCTCACCCCTGAGCCAGTGGCAGATTCAGGGGGAGCTATGCCTCAAGATAGCTCAAGCTTGGAGCTAGCTTAAGAGGAAGAGATAGCTTGTGAGAAGGATGGAGGGACGGTTGATCAGACAGCTGGACAACCTTCTCAGTTGATCAGAACTCATCACTCCATTGCTCGAGATCACCCAGCCGAGCAAGTGATTGGAGACCTGACTCATGGTGTGCAAACAAGGTCAAGGATGGCTAACTTCTGTGAGCACCATGCTTTTGTGTCTGAATTGGAGCCAAAGAAGGTGGAAGAGGCATTGGCCGACCCTGACTGGATCAATGCCATGCATGAGGAGTTAAATAACTTTGAGAGAAAAAAGGTTTGGACACATGTGGAGCGACCCAAGGATTGCAATGTGATTGGCACCAAGTGGGTATTCAAGAACAAGACAGATGAATTTGGATTGGTTGTCAGAAACAAGGCAAGACTTGTGGCTCAGGGTTTCACTCAGGTCGAGGGTGTGGATTGTGGAGACACTTATGCTCCTGTGGCCAGACATGATGCGATTAGATTGCTTATGGCATTCTCCATTTGTCACAACATCACTTTGAAACAAATGGATGTCAAAAGTGCCTTCTTAAATGGCTACATTGAGGAGCTGGTCTATGTTGAGCAACCTCCAGGATTTGAAGACCCAAAACACTCCGATCATGTGTACAGATTGTCCAAGGCTTTGTATGGGCTAAAGCAAGCTCCCAGGGCTTGGTATGAGAGACTCAGAGACTTCCTCATCTCCAAGGGTTTCAGTGTTGGGAGAGTGGATTCTACACTTTTCACCAAGGTGGATGATGGACACTTGTTCCTATGCCAAGTTTATGTTGACGACATCATCTTTGGGAGCTCAAGTGAGAAGATGGTACAAGACTTCAGTGAGCTGATGGCTGCAGAGTTCGAGATGTCGATGATGGGTGAGCTTAACTTCTTCTTGGGTTTCCAAATCAAACAACTCAAGACTGGAACTTTCATAAGCCAAGAGAAGTACACTCTGGACCTCCTCAAGCGCTTCGACATGAGTGACTGCAAGCCGATCCGGACACCAATGGGAACGAACTGCCACCTCGACCTCGACAAAGAAGGTAAATATGTCGACCAAAAGCTTTACCGTTCCATGATTGGTGCTTTGCTCTACTTGACTGCATCTAGGCCGGATATCATGTTTAGTGTGTGCATGTGCGCTAGATTTCAAGCCTCCCCTAGAGAAATGCATATGACTGCTGTGAAACGAATACTTAGATACCTGAAACACACACCTAGCATAGGCCTTTGGTTCCCGAAGGGTGCGCGGTTTGAGCTCCTAGGCTATTCTGACTCAGATTATGCCGGGTGCAAGATCGATCGCAAGAACACTTCCGGGGCATGTCACTTCTTGGGTAGGTGTCTTGTGTCATGGGCGTCAAAGAAACAGAACTCCGTGGCACTATCTACCGCTGAGGCTGAGTATATAGCGGCGGGGAGTTGTTGTGCACAATTGCTATACTTGACACAATCACTGTTTGACTTTGGGCTAAAACTTGACCATGTGCCTCTCCTATGCGACAATGAGAGCGCGGTGAAGATAGCGTGCAACCCGGTCCAACACTCACGGACCAAGCACATTGATGTTCGTCACCATTTCCTTCGGGATCATGTGACAAAGGGCGACATTGTGCTTGAGCATGTGCGGACAGAGGACCAGCTTGCCGACATATTCACCAAGCCACTCGATGAGGCACGATTCTGCAAATTGAGAAATGAGCTAAATATCTTAGTTAAGTCAAACATTGTCTGAGTTGGTCGCGTGGCTATGTCATTCATTGAAAATCCTTTGAAGCCAGTTTTAGCTTTTAGGTGCTCTGCCTGTTATACTGGATGATATTCATTGCCTATATTTTCATCACATTAAATTGATAGCTATAGCATGTGTTTACCTTGTCACTAGCTCAACTGGTGCTTAACTCAATATATCATGCAATTGGAAGCCATGAGCTTGTATTAGGAGGGCTATTGCTTCTAGTCTCATTTGATTGCTCTGAACTCTCTGGTTGATCATGTGCTTCTAAGTTTAGGTTGTGTTCTTCCATTTTGCACATGTCTTTACTTTGCTAACTAGAGCAAATCTTGAGAAAAATGTTGAGCCAAATTTTCAAAGTGCGCTAAAATATGAATAAGGCCAAAATTAGTCATACATGTCTCACCAATGCCTCCTCGATGAGATAGCTTGCCATGGCACTAGGCATGAACTTAGGGGGAGCTTTGGATGACCAAGACGTTCATCTTCAGTGTCCTGCTGGGTGGCGCCGCTTTTGTTTTGAGACATGGCAAATCTAAAAAAAAAAAAATGCAAAGTGCAAAATGTGAGATATTTCAAAATGAGATCAACTAAAACGTTTTAGTCTCAAATAGGCACGGCGATCGCATGTGTGGCTTGGATTGCACCTTCTAGTGCAATGGAGTATCGTGTGTCCCCTTTGAGTTTTGGAGCAACTCTTGATACTTCTAGCTATAGTTCACCTTATACTTGCTCTAGGTCATAATAACTTGAAATTATACATCTATCAATTGTGCTCTAGTTGATCTTGTGACATTGTGACCTTGAGATGGCTAGATTTTGAGTGTGATGAACTTATGGGCATACGTGCACTAGTACAACTTTCAAAGCGCTTCACTTGCTAACCCCATACTTTCTGGTCATTGATGCCAAAGGGGGAGAAATTAGTGCAAATCCATGTTTTGGGCATTATCATGTTTTGGGGTGTTTACAAGTGGTAGACTTATGTGATGGTACTATCGTGTTTACAAGTGGTAGACTTATGTGATGGTACTATCGTGTTTACAAGTGGTAGACTTAGGAGATGCTTTGCTCCTAGGATGAAAAATTAGGATGGAGATGCTTTGCTCCATGTGATGTGATGGTACTATCGTGTCTTACAAGTGGTATGTATTGATTTAGGGGGAGCTCATGTTTATGTGTACATTGCATTTTATTCGTTGGCCTAGTCTTTGGTATTGTGCTATGCTGTGATGCAATGTTTCTGGACTAACCCATTGCACCAGAGATTGTATTTGTGCCTTGTCATGTTGGATTTGCAGATGTTGTCATCAATTACCAAAAAGGGGGAGATTGTAAGATCAAGCCTCCCATGGGCTAATTGATTTTGGTAATTGATGGCAAATAGGCCGTACAGCCGGAACGCCAAGGATAAGGACCTTTGTTTTTATAGTTCTTCTATTTTCCTTGTGTTCGTCTTTGGCTAGACTACATCTCTCTGTTTCTGAGGTCCCACCGAGCCTGTGTCCGTAAACATCATTGTGGGTCCCATGGGGTTCCGAGAGGTCGTGGGTACTCTCAGAGGTCGCCGGTGCTTGGGGTTAGGTCGCTTGGGTGTCGGGAGAGGTCGCCTGTCGCCGAGGGTCGCCCGTGCTTGGGTGAGGTCGCCGGCTCGCCGAGTGATCGCCTGCTTGGGGTTAGGTCGCCGGGTCGCCGAGGGTCGCCCGTGCTTTCGCCGAGGGGTCGTGGGGTACTCGCCGAGTGGTCGCCCGTGACGGGAGAGGTCGCCGAGCTTGTGGAGAGGTCGCCGAAATCAAGCGCCTTGTCGGACGGCGTCGACGCTTCGTCGACGGGTCCGCAGCAATGAAATCTCAGTGAGCACGCTCAAAATCGACTAAGTCCCGAGACGACACCGTCCTGTCGGACGGCGTCAAGCCCATCGGACGGCGTCCGACGGCGTTCGACAAACGATCGAACACTGGCGGGCGCTCGTTCGCGCAAGACAAGATCTCGTCGACGCGTCCGATAAGCCACCGGACGGCGTTCGACGGCACAAAATGGTTTGATTCTCTGTCGGACGGCGTCCGACGGAATCGGACGACATCCGATCGGTCGATCCAAACTCGGGATTTAATCTGGCAGTACATTTCTAGGGTTTCGCCTTGGGGCTATAAATAGGGGCTAGGAGCACGGAGAAACTTGAGAGAGCCTCACCTAGCCGCCACCCCTTGCCCTTAGACACCAAGAGAGCTCCTCCCATGGTTCCCACCTCCACTTAGGGTTCCATGTGCTTGTGAGATTGAAGAAGAGAGTGAGGAAGAAGAAGAGAGCACCCCTTAGCCTCCTCCTTGTCGTCTCCAAGGTTCGTCCCCTCTCCATGGTTGCCATGCCATCCTCCATGGTGGGTTGAGGTTGAGTGTCTCGGTTTTGTGCTCTTGGGATTCTTGCTACCGGGAGACGTCGTCATCGCCTAGCTTCATCAACCGTACCACAAGCAAACCCTTCTTCGTGAAGGTCACCGTGCTTCCCACGGTGCTTCCTCTCCGTCCGTCGGGGTGTGCAAAGCCCGTCGTCGTGTCGGCGGCCACCTTGCTTCCCAAGGTGCTCTTCTCCGTGCGTCGGAGATGTGCTAAATCCTCGGTGTGCTCGAGGTCGGCTTCGCTTGTGAAGTCGGTGTTTCGGGTCCTTCGCGTGTGAAGGGTGCCGATTCGTGTGAGGGTTTGGAGCTAGCCTACCATGTGTTGGTGAAGAGCTGCCATCGAGTGGATTGAGGGTTAGGGACGAGCGAGTCCCGACTTCTCGGTGTGAGAAGTTTCCTCAAGCGAGACGAGGTGTTCATGTGTTGAGCATCGAACTCCGTAAACAACTCGGTTTGCGCCTCTGTCTTATTTACTTAACGCGCCTTGATATCACTCGCTGTGAGTGCCTTCGTGCCTCCTACACTTGTGCATCGATTGCTTCCGCCAACCGGACTTGTGTAGGAATCACGCGCTAGTCGTGTGCCTTAACTTGCTTAAGTGGCTAAGTGTAACAAAAGTAAAAATTGAAATAGTCCGATTCACCCCCCCTCTCGGCCTTAGGTTCCTTCACCAGGTGGCTCGCGAACCCCGTCCTCGTCAAGAAATCCAACGGGCGGTGGAGGATGTGCGTAGACTTCACCGACCTCAACAAGGCATGCCCGAAGGATCCATACCCGCTGCGCCGCATCGACCTCATCGTCGACTCCACGGCAGTCATGAGCAAATTGTGCTTTACGGATCGTACTCGGTACCACCAGATTAGCATGGCGGAAGAAGATGAAGACAAAACAGCCTTTGTGACGCCCATGGGCGTCTACTGCTACACGAGGATGGCGTTTGGATTGAAGAATGCAGGCCCAACCTACCAGAGGGCCATGCACATTGCTCACCGCCCCCAGATAGGGCGGAACTTGGAGGTGTACGTCGACGACCTGGTGGTGAAGTCCAAGAAGGCGAAGGAGTTGATCGGCGACCTGGAGGAAACCTTCGCCAACTTGAGGAAGTACTACATCAAGCTCAACCCTGAGAAGTGTCTATTTGTCGTTCCGTCGGGCAAGCTGCTAGGTTTCCTCGTCTACCAGAGGGGGATTGAGGCGAACCCTGACAAGATCACGGTGATCGAGAACATGAAGCCCCCGACGCGACTTCGGCAGATGCAGTGCTTGGTGGGCTGCCTGACTTCCCTGGGCCGTTTTATAGCGAGCCTGGGGGATAAAAGTCTCCCTCTACTCAGGCTCCTGAAGAAGACCAACCAATTCGAGTGGACGATGGAGGCGCAGGAGGCGTTTGACGTGCTGAAGAAGTATCTCACTTCCCCGCCCGTGCTGGTCACCCCGGACCCGGGCGAGCCGCTAATCCTTTATGTCGCGGTGAACCCCCCGGTGGTCAGCGCGGTCCTGGTGGCGGAAAGAGAAGGTGTTCAGCGCCCCGTCTACTACGTCAGCAAAGTCCTCCACGACGCCGAGACAAGGTACTCACAACACCAGAAGATGCTCTACGCCGTTTCGACGGCCCTTAAGTCGCGTCACTACTTCGTGGAGAAATCACAGTGTTGACCAAGTACCCCTTGCGGAAGATCCTCTTCAACCATGAGGCGACGGGCCGACGCCAAGTGGGCCATGGAGTGGCAGAATTGACCTCAAGTTCACTCCCGAACGGCCATCAAAGGGCAAGCTCTAGCGGAGTTAAATCGTGAGTGGACTCAGTGACGAAGAAGTTGAAGGCACCCAAACACCCTCGCCGTGGACTCTCTTCTTGACGGCTCGCTCCGCTTGAGGGGCGGGGCTGGTGTAAATCTGGTGTTTCCAACCGCGACACCGTCCGCACTGGTGGTGCTGGAATTCGCCTACCAACAACGTCCTTGAGTCTGGCGGCTGCTCGCCGGGCTCGGGGTGGCCGACCCTCGGCATCCGGCGGCCGCAAGTCAAGAGCGACTCTCTCCTGGTCATCAACCAGGCGAGGAAGGAATTCACCTGCACAGATCCCGTCATGGCGGCCTACCTGGCGGAGGTACGCCGGTTGGAGCGGCACTTTGAGGGTTTGGGCTTCGCGCACGTCCCTCGCCGCGATAACTATATGGCGGATGAACTGTCTCAGATTGCCTCGTCAAGGGCACCTGTTCCGCCCGGGGTTTTTGAAGAAAGACTCACGCGCCGCTCGTCGCAGACCCGATTACGGTGGGACGACACCTTTCTCGGCGCAGCCTCCACATCTGGAGGAGACGTCACCATTCTCGCCACAGTTCCCGGTTGGAGGAGGGCGGAAGAATCGCCGAGGCGCTTGAGGCGAAATGCCGTGCCAGCAGAGTACGTCGGCGACAATGCTAACGTCGCCACGCTTCGTCCGGAAGGTCGTGGATGGATCCGATCCTAGCCTACCGCGGACGGAGTTATCCCGACGGCGACGCTGCGTCGCCGAGAAGATAGCGCAAGGCCAAGTGCTACGCTCGATAGGTGGGGACCAGACGCTGTGGTGCAAACGGAGTTCTACTGAAGTGCGTCACTCGGGAAGCGGGGAGTGCAATTCTCTCTGAGATCCATGGAGGCATGTGCGGGAGCCATTCAGGGAGCCGGGCGTTGGTCGGAAAGGTCTTCCGCCACGGTTTCTATTGGCTCATCCCCTCCAGGATGCCTTCGAGCTGGTGAGGAGATGCGAAGCGTGCCAATTTCATGCTAAGCAGATCCACCGACCGGCCCAGGCACTGCAAACCATCCCGCTCTCCTGGCCGTTCGCGGTCTGGGGGCTGGACATCCTGGGCCCGTTCCCGCGGGCGACCGGAGGTTACACACATCTGTTCGTCGCCGTCGACAAGTTCACCAAGTGGGTTGAAGCCTCGCCAGTCCCGGCGATCACGTCCGCTGCTGCCGTAAAGTTCATGAAGAGCATCTTCGTCCGGTTCGGTGTCGCCAGCAGAATCATCACCGACAACGGCGCTCAGTTCAAAAGTGCCGATTTCCAAGACTGGTGCGAAGAGCTGGGTACCAAGTTGTGCTTCGCCTCCGTCGCACACCCGAAGAGCAATGGGCAAGTGGAGCGGGCAAACGCGGAAATACTCAGGGGACTCAAGACAAGGGCGTTCGACCGCCTGGAGAAGCGTGGCAAGCGTTGGGCGGAAGAGGTTCCCACTGTGTTGTGGGCGCTGCGGACAACTCCCAACAGAGCCACCGGCGAGACCCCCTTCTTCTTGGTGTATGGCTCTGAAGCCGTGCTCCCATCAGAGCTCACCTTCGGCTCCCCAAGGGTGGCGGCGTTCAGCGAAGACGGAGATCCTGACCGGCGTCAGGATGAAGTAAATCTCCTGGAGGAGATCAGAGACAGGGCGGCAATCCGAGCCGCCAGATATCGCAGCTCAGGCCGTTATCAAGCAAGGCGGTGTGTGAGAGAACAACGGCGTTGGGCGACCTCGTTCATGTAATGTTCAGAGCAAAGGGCCGCAACAAGCTGTCTCCCCTGTGGGAGGGCCCCTTCAAGGTGGTCTCAGTCTCCTGCCCAGGCTCAGTCAGGCTCGCATTCGAGGATGGTCGCGAATTGGCGAACACTTGGAACGTCGAGCAGCTGAGGAAGTTCTACCCGTAGGTAGCTGTTCCAAAGAGCCTTTTTGGTCTTCCTTTGGAGCCGAACGGCGAGGTCTTCCTCCTTCCCCGCTCGCCTCGGGGGCTGCATTGTACAAAGCCATCTGCAAAATAAAGATAAGTTCTGTTTCTCTGTGGGCATCTGTTCTTTTTCGCCTTAAGTCTGTTAGAAAACATTCTGTTGAAAGCTGGTAGCGAAAAAGTACTTAAGGCTGATGGCCCCTTAGTTGCAAGAGCAAACGCCTAAGCTTGCGGCTGGGCGAGGTGAGGTAGACGGAAGGCGGGTTCTAGCCTGGTGTGTCTGCTCGGTCTAGGCAATGCGCCAACGATGGCACCAGCGTCTAGACCACTTCCGGAAGCTAAGCTCTCGCCACGTAACGTTTAAGGTCGGTTTGCCAAGAGGCCATAAGGGTTGAAGTAACCGGATGCCTAATGAAAAGCGCCACTTGCAGCAGAGCGCTACATCTAAAACTTTTGGCGATCGGTTGCTTAGCCCTAAAAGGTGCATTAGAGAACATTCTTTGAAAGTCGGTAGCGAAAGTACTTATGGTGATGGCCCTTAGTTGCAAAGACGAACGCTTATAACTTATTTGGGCGAGGCGAGGCGACGGCGGGTTCTAGCCTGGTGTGTCCGCTCGGTCTGGGCAATGCGCCAACGACGGCATCAGCGTCTAGACCACTTCCGAAAGCTAAGTGCTCGCCACGCAATGTTTAAGGCCGGTTCGCAAAGAGGCTGTAAGGGTTGAAGCAACCAGACGCCTAAGGAAATAATGCTCGCTTGCGGCAGAACGTTCAGTCTAAAGCTTTTCGGTGGTCAGGTGCCTCAGTTCTTTTCGCAAATAAGAATTTGCGTAAAGTTAAATCGAGACTCACGGCAGAAAAGCAAAAGTTTGTATTAACAGGTTCTATTTACAAGACGAAACAAGCGAAGGAGTCCAGCTACTCCTCGTCATCATCGTCTTCTGCCGAAGCGGCGCCGCCCATCATGGATACGCGGTTGGCAGCGACGTCGACCCGAGACTGCTCGTTCCGGTCCAGCTGGCGCGAAGGTTCCCCGATGGCCGCGTCGAGGTCAAACGCGGCGTTTTGGGCAAGGCAGTTGCCCAAGACGAACCGCACTGCTTCAAGAGCACCTTGGCGACCGTCCTCGATCGCCCGCGTCCGCATCACCACCGGCAGGTCGCGTAGGGCCTCGGCGTCGCGCCCCGCCGCGCCCGGTATCTTCTGTGTTGTCTCCTCAATGGGCGTCTGAGGTGACGCCAGCGGATACAAGGCGCCCCGGAAGTCGCCAGAGGCGGTCCGCAAGATGTCGGCGAAGCACCGAGGCGCCCGAAAGCGCCGCGAAGTTCTTCAACATCCTTGGTGGCGAGGTAGCGGCGGCTTGCGCCGCCGCAGCCTCATGGTCGCCGCCTCGCGCGGCGGCCGCCGCAGCGCCTAACGCAGCTCACCGACGCCCGCGACGCTGAAGCGAGCGCCTTCCGTGCCGCCAGTGTGGGCAAGGCACGCAGCGCCAAGGAACGCCCGACGCCGGCAGCGATGGCAGCCACGGCGTCGACATCAGCCGTAGCAGCGGCCAGAAGGTCCTCCAGCCTTGGCTCCGGCGCGATCCCCGCGGCGGGAGGTATCGTCTCCGTCGAAGGAGCTGCGGGCACGCTGGGGGCTGGCGGGTCGCGAGGGACGGAGCTGGAGGCCCCAGCGTCCGCTCTATCCCGCGAAGAAAAACCAAGAAGGGTTCAGGTATGCGAAAAACATGCAGCATGCTAACCCTAACGCAAAATGTGCATAAGTGCAGAGAAAGACATATGAGACGACGTCCCCCAAAGGTGAAGGAGGAAGGGGGCAGCGTCAAGCCGCCGATCATGAGGCGGCAGCTGGCGATCGCGGCCGGTCGTCGAAGCCGGGCGCCGCACAATGGGCGCCGGCAGCAGAGGAGCGGGCGCGACGGCAGCGTGGCCAAGACAAGAGGCGCTGGCGCGAAGAAATCGGGCAGCGGCGCCGATTCGGAAGATCGCCAGCTCGCCAGCGGCGAGCGGCGGCGGCAGCAAAGAAGGCCCCACCGAGGAGGCCGGAGAAGGCACAGGCGGCCCCGGACTCGAGGGGCGAGCTCTCTTTGGGCTCGCCTCTCCCTCCTCATCGTCGTCGTCCGGGGAGAGGATGAGGCGGCGCTTCCCGAGAGCGCGCTCGGAGTCGGCCGCCACCATAGTAGGAGCAGCGGCCGCAGGAGCTTCGGCGGTCGTTGGCGAAAGATCGCGGATCTGCAGGTGTCCCCGGGTCACTTGGACTGCGGGACCAGAGACCTCCATGGGAGGCAGCACACGCAAGTATTGGTTGCGCTCCTGTGGGCCCCAGTCGCAGAGGGGCGGATGCTCGCGGGCAGAGAAGTGTCGCCGGACGGCGCGGACAGAAGTCCCACCAGCCACTGCCGGAGCACGTCGTCCGGCACGTTCCCTGTGGCTGGGCGAACAAGAAAGAAAGTCGCGAGTTGGCAAAGAGACAAAAGTCAAACAAAAGGCGTTCAAAAAAGACAAGAGACCCAAAAAATAATGAAAGAACACTCACCTCCGGGGGCGACGCGGATCCTATCGTCGTCGCCATAGTACTGCCAGGCAGGGCGCGTCCTCATACGGAGCGGGCAGAGGCGGCGCCGTAAAAAATCCGCCGCGACATGGGTTCCGGTGAGCCCGTTGCGGCGGAGCGCAGCAATGCGCGCCAGCATCACTTCCAGTTCCGCTGAGTCGTCGGGCATAGACCCCCAACTGGCAAGGGATTCCGCGGGACCCTTGGGGAGAGCAAGATCATCGCAGCCGCTGGAATCTTCCACGTACAGCCAGTATCGGTGCCAGTCCTTCCAGTTGGACTTGACCGCAACCGGGATGAAGGCGGCGGCTTCGCGGAGCGTAAAGCAGCAGCTCCCAATAGCCCCACTTGCGCGCGAGCTCATGTGCAGCGCAAAGAGCCGGCGCCAGAGCGGGAGGCTTGGCATCAGCCCCACAAACATCTCGCAGAGGTGAGCGAATATGGTCAGCGCGACAACGGAGTTGGGGGGAAGGTGCGCCGCCTGGATCTCGTAGTAGGCGAGCACCCCGAAGAAGAACTCGGAGTATGGCGGGACGAGCCCCGCCAGCACCGCCCAGGTGAATGTCACGATCTCCCCGTCGCGGGGGCTTGGCGCAACGGTGCGGGGCGGAACCGGACGAAGGTTGGCGGCACGAACACTTGAAGCCGCGTCACCATGTCTTCGTCGGCGGCGGAGGCGGGCAGAGCTGGCCCAGATGACGTCGCAGCCGGAGCAGCGTCACCTCGGCGACCCTTGCTGCGTTTGGGCGCCATGGAAGACGGTGGTGGAGTTGGCGAAAAAGAGAGTGGCAGCAGCGAAGGAGGCGATTGGCAGTTTGAGGACTTGGCGTGCAAAAGAGCTCGTCGCAGAGAAGAGAAGCTTTTATAGAAGGTGGAAGCGAGCGCGGCGGTTTGGATTCCGTCCCCACTCGCGCGCGCGCGGCGCCATCATTGCCCGCGCCGGTTTTTTCAAAAGCGGCGTAGTTCCCCAAGGAAGATCGTGCGCAGGTGGAGAATCGGGCGTACGGCCGCAGCAGGAGGTTGGCCCCCCACGATTCGTCTCCCGCCGCATGAGAAACGGAAAAAGTATCAGCGCGACGGTTCGCGTATCATTGTGGACCCGGGGGCTACTGTCGGTGTAATAAACACCGGCGTGCGAAGAGTCCTGGGAAGATGGGCGAGCCCTCAGAAGACCAGGTGAGGGCCCCACACGTCAGCGGGCGACAGGCCCCGGCAGGTGGGCGAGCCGTCGGCAACAAGACGGGCAAGGGCCCCACGCGTCAGCGGGCGCGTGGGCGCAGCCTCGGCGCGTGTAGGGCCTCCCACCATCAGCGGGACCGCGTGGCGGAGGGTTCGAAGGAGTCTTCGGGCGAAGGCTTTCTCGCTGCTGCGACGAGCGCGCATTCAATGCAACATTACGCGCGGATAGACAGATGAAGAGATGATTACCGCCACGATGACCTCTGCGCAGCTCGACCAAGCGCCACCGTGGCGCAGCGGAATTGACCGGCAGAGAGACTTTGCCATCATCAAGCTCGTCGCCCGCGTCGGAAGGAGCAAGTAGGGCCCCACCCGCAGTCTCGCTGGAGCGTTCTCAAGGGTCGGGCCACTGCGAGGCAGCGTGGGCGGCGCCGCGGCGCGCTGAGAGCTGCACGTTTGCGTCTCTCTGTCGTGTCCCTCATGTTTTATCGATTATCAGATCTTGAAATCAGTATTGCCTACCCCCACGGCTCTCTCCGCCAGCTCGAGGCTTGTATAAAAGGGGCGGAGAGAGGAGGGAGGGGGGGTTCGAAATATTCTGTAACCACATCTCATACAACCACAACACGGAAAAAAGCTAAGACTCGGTAGGAGTAGGACTGTTACCTGCGAGGGGTCCGAACCTGGGTAAACCCCGTGTGTTGCTCCTTGTCGCGTCCCACGCTCAAATTGAACTGAGCTCGGCCGGATCGGCTGGCAAGATAGAAATCTGACTAAGGGTGTGATCCGCAGTGGTTGAGCGGAGAACACGCCGTCAGTACTTGTGACCACTTTCCACCTCCTCGACCAGCCAAGGCAATTAGAGACAAGCCAAAGCGTTCAAAACACAAAAGTTGCTTTATCAAAAGCAAAAAAATAGATTCCTAGAAACTTGTCTTGCAAGGAGAGAGTGGTAACTGCTGTTGGAAGACTCCATAAATTTTCAAACTTTTTCTACACCCATGTGAGTGAGTCTTGATTGTCTATTGCAAATTTCAGAATCAAACTCCATCGACATAAAATAAGTCAAATTGTGCACCAAGAACTGTCAGAAACTCGAGACTACAAGTTTAGGGATCGGTATTCAGCTCATAGCTCCCAAATGGGAAAACCAGTGGACTTCAAATTTTTACCACAGATGGGTATTGCAAGTCACGCATCTTTTCCAACTAGAAACATTACTAAATGATTTTTCTAAGGTTTGCTAGAAATCATTTACTAACTGTTGCGCGGAGGAATGTTTTTGAACAGATTTGTAACAAATCAAGAACTTGGTCTCACTACATGAAAACGATTTAATTTCGTCGGCCAAAAACCGACGAAATTAGGGGCAAACCGACGAAATTGGCTTAATTTTGTCGGTTTGCCCACGAAATTAAGCCCACGAAATTTGCTAGATGAAATTAAATGCCTTTTCGTCGGTTGCTAACGAAATTACAGTATTTTCGTCGGTTTCAGAGGCCGATGAAATTAAAAAACCGACGGACCGTGTGGGCGACAGAACGATGACGTGTCATATAATTTCGTGGGCCAAAGACGACGAAATTACATTTTTTATATAAAAAAATTACAGAAATACATAGAAAAATCCAGAAAAATCAGAAAAAAAGTCACAAAAAACTCAGAAAATTCACAGAAATTCATATCATCACAAATACATACTCATAATACACCCAAACAATACACATGTTGGTATAAGCTGATAAATCAAATTATTTTACAAGTGTAAATGAAAAACCGTTAAGTAAAGCAACCACATGAGATGTTTCGTGGAACAAATAATCATTATAACTGACTGCAGTACAAGTCTTCACACTTCAGCAATGCAGATAGCATCTACAATAAAGCACAGTAAATATTAACCACTTGCATGTGCTAATAAAGCAGGCAAACATAGTTATTAAAAAAGAGTAATCAGTTAACCACATGAGAAACCCCCTAAAAAATATTTGTATGAAAAAAAATCGTGTGTGTAATAGTGAAACTGACACCGTGACTTAAAATAAAGAGAGATCTTTTGCACCATGGTTGTAAGCAGCCAAGCATGTAATATTCAAATTTTAAAGGTTAATAATAGATAGAGATTAGTCATGAACAATACAGCAAAAAGAACTGATAAATGGTTAGTTACTGATTTTTCTGTCATCTTCTGTCAAATCCAAGTAGAAATCCTATAGGAACAAAACAAGGGTGTCAATGAACATCCAACATGTGCAATGGAAATGCAGGATGGTAGGCTGTGATTAAACATCAAGGATGTATGATGGAACATTTGTACAACTACAGGTTACAGAACAATTAAATGTTAAAACTGAAGGTAAACATAATTTATTAGAAGACAAAGAAAAACTAATATCGTACCCTCAGCAACCAAACAAAGACAGGTGAAAACTGCCCAAGTTCAGATGCAGTGGACCTCTCGCCTGAAGCCCTGACCCGTATATGCTTTGTCATTTCTGTGACGAGTGAAAGACGATCAAGTGCAGTTTCATCTATGCCTCCCATCTGTAAAATTTAACAAGTTCAGAAATAAAATTTAACAAGACGATCAGTACTGTTTTGCAAGGTTTCAGACTACGGTCTATGGGATATAAAGTTTGTATGGAGTATGGACATAGATTGGCTTAGACAGAGTTGACATAAGAAGTCTGAGCTTGCCCAAAAGAAACAAAATAGTCAGGGGAACATCAAAACAAAGCCACAATGTAATTGCACGCCCCACTCCAAATAATTTAATCAATTCTTATCATTGGTCATCAAAATTCAATCATTCACTCAAAGTAATGTGGGTCAAATAAAATCATAAGATTTATGCAATCATTTACCGTTTGGTCATAAGCATCAATTCCTTCAGTATCCAACAATACAAGACTGTATTCAGTTCCATCAAGACCAGTTCGCTTCAAAGGCGCACTCCACATCCAAAGTCCCTTTGTGCAAGGCTTATGCATGGATGCAACTTGGAAACCACCGCTTTTTCCTAGAAGCTCCGCTTTTTCCTAGAAGCTACATTCAGAAGCCATAATTTATCATGTGATAGTGAAATAGAGAAGAAAATCATACAGCAAAGGAATAACAGTAAGCAAAACATACAGAAATGTACAACAATAATAAAATGAAATTACAACTGAAGCCCAAAGTACATCCAACCTTCCAAAGAAAAACATGCCAACGTAGTACATGCTCAAAAGATTGCAGGCATAAATAAAACACCAAAACAACAAACGAAACTGTAGGGCAATTTATACTTGGGCTAATGTATTGCACTGGCATACTGAAAGGATGCTGATAAACCACACAGGTAGTGAACATAAAAATGGCAATAGTGTCCAGAGAACAGCCACAAACAAGATAATGGTCATTCAGTTGTCTTCCGGATCTAAAATAAAGTCAAATAGCCCAGGAACACCTCAAATGTCACAGAAATCTACATCAATGTGTTGAAGACATGCAACTTGCTGGCTTCCCATCCACATGTCATCCTCACTTGGCCATTTTTCCCATTTTCTACTTGCAATGTCACTGAGCTATTTTGGCCAAAAAAAAAATTTGCTGTTGTCCAATAATATCATGCCATCCCATGTCAGCCTCTATGCATTTAATAGCAGGTTTTTCCAGCTAATGGCCAAACAACTTATTACTTTTTACCAAACTATAATTCATTGTATCTGTATCTGTTTCAACCTCTAAATAAGCAGATATATCAAAAGCATGCCCAATATATGTAATCTGTAGGAATTTATATGCTCTAAGGTATTGTATAATATAATCCTACATAAATGCTGTTGTTTACAAGTGCACCTAGAAAAAAAATACCAATGAACTGTGAATATGTCATCTGATCGCCACATTTCAATTTTCAACAGTCTATCATTTAGTATATAGTGTAGTGGACCTGGTGGTTTGTTTATTTTCCAGCCTTATGTTTCTGTGATTCCACGAAATATAGAAGATTCCTTTAACAGCATAATCAGAAATTTACCAGAGCATCATAGCTCAACATCCAAACTAATCCCTAAATGATGATAGCTGAACTGAAAAACACATAACTTTAATTTAATGCTCAGCTCCGCATCACCACATCCCTTACAAATTTAAGAAACTATCCTAATTCCAGGATGAGGATAAAAATCTTATAAAAAACCAAGTGTCAAATTATAGCTGCATAAGCAACATTTGAAGAACTATCAGCAGTCCTGACGAAAACCTATAGCATTACATAGAGCCAGACTAAACTTTCCCAAACCTATAGGAGCAAGCGCGCGTACCTGGTTGAGCACGAAGCTGGGGCTCCCGCCGCCGCCGCCGCCACACCACAGCAAACCCTAACAGCTACACCTAAAAATGTAGATTTAGATCCAATCCCCTCCAGATTCGAGCTCACCATCCACCTCCTCCACCAAAACCCGGCGTCTAGCTCACCTCTGGGCCCCTCAACGCCGGCGAGCCGCCGTGAAGGAGAGGAGAACCTTGGCCGAACCGACGGAGGAAGGGGGGAAGACGAGGAGAACGGGAGAGGAGAGGAGAGGGAGAGAGGAAGGGGGAGACCTGAGAGGGAGGACGGGCTCGGGTACCCTCCCTCTCTCCTCCCACGAGGCTGCCGGAGAGGGAGAGGGAGGGGGCCAGCGAAGGCGGCGGCGGCGCTCGGGTCGGGGGAGAGTCGCAGGGGCTCGACTTTGGGGAATTGAGGCTGGGAGTTGATGCGCAAGCGTGAGGCTGTGAGTTGATGCGCAAGTGTTTTTGTCGGCCGGAACCGACGGAAATAAAGCTCTATTTTCATCGGTTTCAGAAAACCGACGAAATTATAGCCTTATTTTCGTCGGTTTTCTAAAACCGATGAAATTACAACCTTATTTTCGTCGGTTTTCTAAAACCGACGAAATTAATATGGGCCGACGAAAACACTTCGTTTTCCTGTAGTGTCTCTTGCCTCTCATATGGTTTCAAAGAGTGTGGAAAAATCATATTAGCAACCTCAAAGCATCATAGACTTTCAACAACCAGCAAGAAATCAGCAAGATTCATCTCCAAACAAGAGCTCCGAAAAGGAAAACGAAAGCAAGAAGAATTAGGAGCAAATCAACACAAGATGTTAATTGAGAAGAAAGATTTCATTGCATAGAAGTTCAGGGATTACAAACCACACTACTTGTGGCCACAAGCACTCTAAGTGCCACCCAAAAACAAACCCAACTCACCCTCTATCTTTCTAAATTTTCAGCTCTATGGGGATGTGAAGGAGGTGCTCCCCTCCCCCTCTATTTATAGACCAAGGGTGAGATGCCCTAAACCCTAAAACCTATCTCCACCCATCATTTGAGGATGAGTGATGTACAACTCACACACTAAACAACACAGCCCCCGTGGAAGAATATTCTTCACATATTCCTTCGGAAATATCCTCGCAGTTTCCTCGTTGCCAGCCCACACCTATGTCCACCGGTCAGATCAATTTCGCCACGAAGTAACCGACGCGCCAACATCTAGCTATCCCGGACTCCTTGCCATAGCAAAGCTTCTCGAGTAAACCACCTCATTTGACCGTCAGATCATCGAACCCGGTCGCCTGCACGCTTCCAGAAGCACCATCATCCAACTGACCCTGTGAAGCTTCAGGCACATATCCGTCGATACCCATATCACAGAGGTGATCACACATAAAAACAACATGCATTACCTCTCTTGCGAGGTTAGTCCATCATACGATCATCAAAAGAGAATCCCGTGCTAAGACACACTTATCACGACCAAACAGTTCGGGACTAATCCAAAATCTTAGAAAAATCCAACAATGCCTCAAAAAAGATAACTTCAAAACCGCTTAAAATTCGTCCTTGTCACATATATTCATCATCACACAAGGGGACCCTCCAAATGGGTATCAACATCATCCTTGATTGTTTGAAAATTTGAGAGGCTAAAAAAAAGAAAAATGGGAGAAATTCATGATCTACTTGAAGAACAAAAAGAAAAGAAAAGAAAAGAAAGAGTTGACTTAGAGTCTTAAAAATTATGGCTCTCCAAAAATATTTCATAAAGAGGGATTTGCTCAAAATAAAAAAGTCATATAGATTGTGTCCTTAAAGAAAAGAATCTATCTGATGGACTCATTAGTACTTCACATTCTTGCACTTGTGTTTCTTCATTCCTTTGGCGTGAGTCCATTCTCTCCCTCACCCCTGAACATTATTTCTCTAATGACTAGAATGCGAAATGACACGATCTTCCTTAGGTCCAATTTTTAATTTAATAAAATTATACAGCCTAAGTACGACATTTCTACCCCTAACTTGAGCTCCACATAAACTTTTAGAATATATGGATTAGAATTGACCTTAGGTCTTGGTGAGGATTGAATAAAAATACCACTTGAATGATTCGAAAGTACCAATAGAGAAACTAAAATTTTGGAAATAAAGAAAAGACTTTCCGAGACCTATTCTAAACAAGGGTAAGCTAACAATCCCCTGTCTTGATTATTCTATTTTTCAACCGGCTAAGACGATGTGACATTTTGGAAGCCCTACAAGTATAAGTACAAAGGTTGGGATACATTTGTGTGAGTTTATGTTAACAAATAATAAGAGTATTATCTTGTGCACTTAATTTTTATTGAATAATGATATTGATGCAATCCTGATCCACCAGGTCCAATTCTGAGCTCTTTGCTCGAGGACGAGCAAAAGTTCAAGTTGGGGGTGTGCTTGCATTCTTTAAAGTCTAATTTCATACGTCAACACATGCCAATTTCCCAATAATTTAGGGGAAATGAAGGTTCATACATGATTCTATGTAAACTAATAAATTTGCACAAGTTTTGGTGAGTTTTTATCCTAAAAAAAGTGGAGAAAACCAGAGCTGAACTAGACAAAGGAGCCGGTCGGCCGACCCATCCTAAGTCAACCAACCTGGCTTTTTGTGTCCAACCTACTCCAATTTTTCCAAAGTGGTCAAGAAGCAAAAATGAAGAGATGTACACCATCCACTCAAGTCGGTTTGATCAAATGGTAGCACTTCCTTCACACTTGGATCCATGGGCCCACTTGGAAGTAGTTTTACTAGATGTAACTATCAAAACCGACGTGGGGAATTAATCTACACCATCAAAGAAGCATCCCAGGCGAAAAGAGGGCTAGGATCGACCGAAGGTGCGTCGGCCGACCCACCAAGGCCGGCCGACTACCCCCTTGGATCCAACTTTGGATTCTTCTTTGGATGGTTTCTAGATGACACGTGTCCCATGGTGTGGTACTCTCTCATTGGTTATGGTGTGGTGCTCTCTTATTGGTTGCGGTTGGCTTATAAGGACCCCCTCACCTCACTTGTGTCACACATAACACATACAACTCATTTTGGAGTCACTCTTGACTTGTGAGAGTATTTAGTTTGGGAGTTAGAGTTAGTTACGAAATCGTATTCGGAAATTCGGGTAATAGCTATTGTATACTTTCCCTTTTGTAAAACTTTGCTTTTATGATATAAGTGTCTTTCATTATCTGAGTCGAGCATATTTACACTAAGTGGAAAGTGCGAATTATTAGAGTGGTTGATTAAGTTCATCAGGTTCCGAGTCTGAGTTCATTCTCATAAGCTTCTAATAGCCTAAGTATTGAACTTGGATCGCCTTTCTCGGATCCGGGGAGGAGTGATTGGATTTAGTAGCAGACGTGGTGTCTATGACTAACTCTAACTTGGTTTACACCCATTCCAATCTACTTTGTGGTAGGTGGTGACATCCCTATCCATCCAAGATTTATCTCATGCGTAATCAACTATGTTATAAACTGGACCAGTAAGGCCCAATCGGGGGTGGCCATAACCATTCGGTGTTCTTAAATGGTTGCGGGTGGTAGTGAATTGGCCGAGCTCCAACAAAGTTCTTGAAACAAACCTCCAAACTGATATGTGCTAGCTCAACATGATAATTGATTGCACTATTAAGGAACTTTATACTCTTCTCATTGTCCTCCCAACTATCTACCTAACTTATCCTTTTATACTCCTCTGTGTCTCATCGGTCCTATTACATTATTATATTTATAACATAGATAGTTTGAATTGTGCTTCTCCCTCGTTCCCTGTGGATTCGATTCCTTGAAATACTACCGGTTGAAAACTAAAAGCGATATCCATCCGCATGCGGATTATTTCTAAGAGCAGTCCATATTCCTATTTATCCTTGTTTACAACTGGTGGCCCACTTGAGGCGTACCACCATTTATATAAGCGCAAACATCGTTCCCACTCATAACGAAAAAACCGTGCCTTTTTATCTGCACCTTGACTGGTCTCACGCCGAATGGAAGAATTATGCCCACCATCAATGCGTATCATCATTACAGTATCCGATATGACTTCGAAAAATAAACACGCAAGGAAGTTGAAACAAATTCAATTTAAGATGATTCTTCGCCTTCCCCAGCCTATAAAAGGCCTATGGTTTTTACGATGTCTTTTCAACCAGCCCCCATAGATTTAGCACTTCATCTCCTGTTGTTCTTCTCCACGTTTTGCCATGGATTCACCTTCGCACCCAATGTCTTCCATAGAATCCTCCACCCCCGATCACTCGCCATGATTTGCCGCCCGACGTCCCCTCTGTGCCTTTGATAGTCATGGATGTGATGCTGGAGGCCATGGAGACATCGTTAGTGTTGGCGGTGATCGCCGTCAGCGCCGAGGAGGTCCACATCTTCGGACACGAGATGGAGTTATCTCCCACCCTAGCCCTCGCCATCGAGGCAAAGCTGTGCGCGGAATTTGATGCCGCCATGGAGGAATACATGGATGAGCCGGCAACCGAAAATGCCGCTTCTGCTATTGCTGCTGCCGCCAAGCCTAAAGGGGATCGGGTCATTCGCCGGTGATGACGACACCGCCAAGAAGGATGGCTCCGTCAGCGACACTACTGCCGCCGCAATCGCCCAGGAGGGCGTCGATGGTCCCGCGCCATCGAGTTAAATTTTAGGCCTTATTTTCCAGTTACTTTGCTTTTCATGCTTCATACTGTTGACATCTAATAAACGCCAATTTTATACGTCAACATATTCTAGAATTTCGGCTTTTCAAAGAAAAATCAAAGTTTATACTAGCATTTTAATTATTCTAATAAAGTTCTACGAGTTGTGGTAGTATTTTGCATGCAGGAACCAACTGAGCGAAAATGGAACCGAGCCGGGCAAAAGAGTGGGTCGGCCGACCCACCCTAGGCCGACCGACCCAGCTCCTTCACCCAGCCAGGTCAGGATTGCACCGAGACTTCTACAAGAGATTCTAGAGTACATCCAAGCCGTTGATTTCAATCGGTTTCATCCAAAAGGAGGAGTAATCCTCAAGTTAAGCATAGGATTCCAAAGGAACCCAATGCTACCGGTCTCCAACTGCCAAACCGACTCTGGGAGAAGATCTACACCATCAAAGGAGCATCCCATGCAAAATCCACAGCCGGGAGACGAAGGAGGTGGGTCGGCCGACCTACCTAGGCCGGACGACCCAGTGATTGAGCCCTCTCGGGTTCCCCTTCGGAGGAGGGATGGGAGACACGTGTCCCTACACGTGGAGCACCCCGGTTCACTGCGCAACACTATAAATAGACCCCCTCTCCTCACTTGTAACACAACACAACACTTTCACCTCTTCATTCCACTTTGTAGAGTAGCTCTTAGTTAGTAGAAGTTGGGAGTTAGAGTCAAGTCGAGCTACGCTCGGAGTTCCAGAAGTGTCTTTGGGAATTTGAGTAATTGCTCTTGTACCCTTTCCTAATTGTTTCAATTAGTGAGACTACTTCATTCATTGCTATAGTGTTGAACTTTATTTGAGCTGAGTATATCTGCATAAATGAGTTGTGTAGATTTGCTTTACCGGTAGCTTATATTCGTCTGGAATCAGTTTAGATTCTCACTCATATACTGTTAGAGCCAGGTATTGAACCTAGATCAACTTCTTTTAGTACTGAGGAAGATTGATTAGGATTAGTCACAGACGTGGTGTCTGAGATTAAGACTAACTCGGTTTACACCCGGGCCCACGTATATGTGGTAGGTGGTGACAGCCCTATCCATTCGTAGATACTTAGTATCTCGTGCGTAACCCACAGTGTCCGGCTTTGGACCAGTAGAGCCAAATCGGAACGATCATAACCATTCGGGATTCTAATTCCGGATAGCGGGTGGTAGTGAGTATCTGAACTCCGACGACGAATATCAAGTGGACCACTAGTTGATTATCTTAAGCTCGCTCAATTAAACCGAATCACACTACTTTGTGAACTTATTAAAACTTGTCTCATTGTCCTCCCAACTGTGTATCTAGCTAGTGTAGCTTTCTCTTTGTGTGAATATTTATCGTGTGTGTGTGTCCCGGTCTTTTCATTTATCCTAACCCCCGTTACCTAGACTGGCTGGTATTTTAAATAATTAAGATATAGAGGATTATCTCTTTAAACCCTCGTTCCCTGTGGATTCGATAACTCTAGGAATACTCCTGGTGAATACTACAAGCGATATCCGTCCGCTTGCGGATTAATTTCTTTGATCGTAAGAATCGCCAACACATACCGATGCCGAGTCCTAGCTCGCATTGTAATCATCGGTCCCCTTTAATACCTTTCGAATTTCGCATTTTACTTTCTATGATTAATCGACCAAACCATCTAGTAGGTACCCAAGTCCTGTTTTAACACGATGACTGGTAATCGGCCTATTATAAGGCGTACCATGTACCAATTTAGGTTTAGTAGAGTGGTTCCTATGCCCAACTGCGACTTTCAGTCACCGATCCACTTAGGACATACCGTGTTCCAAGCCAAATTTTATCGAGTGATACTTGCATCCGTCTATCGTGGTATACAGCTGGCGGCCCAACTAGACCCTTAAAATTCAAGCCCAGGCCCAAATTATCCATAGAAGTTAGCACTGTTCCCACTCAAAGCGGAAAGCCTAGCACTATTCCTTTTAAGTTCTTGGCCTAAAATGAAAAGCAGGGTTTACCCATCATTTTCGCTCTGCGCCCTCTTGTTCTAAACCTCACAATACGCATCGCTGCTCGGGTTGACATCCGTCGTGCCCCAAATCTCGCATTGCTGCCATTGACTCCAATCGCTTGGACTAGCCACCATTACGACTCAGATTCAGGCTGATTAATCATTAGGATTAGCCACCACAACTGCAATCCCCAAATTTCGCGCAGCCACCTTCGAAGATGTCTTCCACGAAGGATGTTGTCGCGGCATATTTGGCCAACGACTGGTCGGCATCGGTGGCGACAGAGGAGCACCTGAAGGAAATGGTTGCTATCGGGGTCCTTCCAGCACAGGAGCTGATCTGTTGGCGCCCAGCAGTGGGTGAGTCCTGCCCCACTCCTTGCATCGAGGATCGTTGTTTTTGAAATTTTTCCAGGGCTGTTTTGGTCTACCTACCAGCGCTTTCCTCCGCGGTCTTCTTAATTTTTAAAAATTAAGTTGATCAATCTAAATCCCAACTCCATTCTCAAAATCGCTACCTTTATCCACCTTTTTGAGGCCTATCTAGGCATATTCCCCCATTTCAATCTCTTTCGCCATCTTTTTCTTCTTAAGGCATATCCCTATAAAAATGCCCCCACAAGTAATCGGGGGTGCTGGCTTTAAGCTTCAGGATGGGTTGAAGAAGCTTTACTTCTCCATCCCATTCAAGACCTCCAATAAGGGTTGGCACCAAGAATGGTTCAACTGTGCCAATCCCGATCCTAGTCTCCCTTCTTTTGATGGGCTCCTTCCCCAATAATTATGCTTGTTGGACCTCGGTCCCTTCGTTGATGAAATGGGGCAAGTCACAGAGCTCCTGGGTCTCATTGACAAGCGAAAAGCAGAGGACTTGACTGGGATGGGAGTCGTCATTAACTTCGCCAAGCGCCGATTACAGCCTCTGTAGGAATGTGTAGATCTAGATTCAACTTCTCCGGTGTCACTGATCCTACTCGAGAAATACCCGAGTGCATCCTAGAAGATATGCTGCTCAGCCAACTGGCCAACCACTTTGCCCAAGCCACCCAAATCTAGAATGTGGGATGCCCAAGGCCCTTCAATATAATGGAGCCCCTACCGGAGCTGAATTTCTACCATTCATCAACACTTTTGTGTCAATCACTGAGTACTAGTCTTCTAAAGCCTTGTTTGTTTTCATTTACATGATCAGAGGGCCTTCTTTTCTGATTCCCCACATCCTAAACTTCCTCAACACAAGGACGCCAGGCAAAAATGGACTGCGAGCGACTTAGCCGAGGAGCTGAGTGCCAAGAAAGGAAAGGAACCGTCAATCAAGGGGACGATGAAGAAGTCGTCTACCACCCAACGCCTATCTAGGGGTCCAACATTCCTTGGACTAGCAGCCTAGCACTCGGAACAATCGGTCCCTCCACCGACAATGGCCGGCACACGGCCGGCGTCGCCTCAGATGTCGGTCGCACAACCGGCTCAACCTGCAAAGGCCTGTAGTCAACCGGGCGCTTTTGTCGAGTGCGACAGCCGCTCGGAAAGGGCCCGGAATCAAAATAATGAAGTCCAACAGGTTAGCTCTCCCCATTGACTCTTCATTTGTCATGTTAGGATTGTGTCCTAATTATTGCCCTTTTTCAGGGATCCTTCTATTGAGGTTCATATGGACACGCCGGTTGCAACGCCATATGATGAGGTCTAGTCCGAGGCCATTCCAGAACTGACAGTGCCGGCCTCGCAAAACAGGGACACCGAAGGGGTCATAGAATCCACGCTCTCCTACTTATCCACCTAGGGAAACTGGAGGAGTCCCCAAATCCATACACCGCTTGCTTCACCGCCTCGAAATACCGGAGGAGTCCCCAAATCCATGCTGCCAGCTTCACCGCCTCCTTAGACCTGAGCCGAGGTGAAAAAAGCCCATAGTCAACAAATTCGGGGCATGATGCTAGGGCAGTCCTACTTCGAAACAGAAGGACATGGAGCCTATCGTCGGTGGAGAACCCCCTGTAGAAGAAATCCTGCGAGAATCGTAGGATCTCACACTCCCCCAATTCTCATTCAAGGCCTCTTGGCGCAACGAAAAGAATGAGTGGAAGGTCATTGACGATGACAAGGAAGAGAGTGAGAGGAGCGAGCTGCACGAATACATCAAGAAGTGTGCCCATCTGGTCCAGGCAAGATATCTAGCTTCTTCCTTCTCTTGCCCACGCCGAGTGGTACATCTTCATCCTTTGTTGTTTTCAGAACATGGAAACGCTCCAAGAAAAAATGCATGTTCTTCTGGGAAGTGCTTCCAAAGGTAGAAAGATTAAAATATACGAGGTCAAGGTGGAGAACACTAAGACAGCGGCTCAGGCCTAGGCGCGAGAGCTCCGAGCCTGTGCCATGGCGTTGTGGGATGAGAAAAAGGAACTGGTCGGCCGTCTCTCAGGCAAGATATCTAGCTTCTTCCTTCTCTTGCCCACGCCGAGTGGTACATATTCATCCTTTGCCGTTTTCAGAACATGGAAATGCTCCAAGAAGAAATGCAAGTTCTTCTGAGAAGTGCTTTCTATTGGGTTTAGTCCCACATCAGTTATTGGTGATGGGGGAACACAACTTAAAAGGTGGAGGCACTCTCTCCCAACAGGCTAGTCTTGTCTTTTGGGTTGAGTGGGCCCATGGCCTTAGTCGTTGCTCCAATTGGGCCTTTAGGTCCGTTAAGACCTGGAGAGCCCTTTATAAGGCACTGGAGAGTTTGGAATTTCAAAATCGAGCTAGCCTTGACCGGGCTCAACAGAAGTTGGAGGGTATGTGCCTTGACTTAGGCCCCTTCTGTCTTTACCACGCTTGTAGCACACTTGATGACAATTTATATCATCCGCAGAGTATAAGAGGAAGACGCAGGCACAAGTGATGTAAGCGTCATGGCCTTAGAAATGTAGTAGTTCTAGCAGTTTATCACAAAATTGCCAACATAACAATCCATTCGTGACATCACAATTAGAATGCCCTAACACAACACGTGCCAGCTTAACAAATTCCACCAGATCACGTCCGATCAAAACTATTACCTAGCCCAAGCTCAGCACAATGGTCCGGTTCCAATTCCACGGCAATTTCCATAAATACACAATTTAACATTCTTCAAAACACTACAAATTCCATCTTGTCACATATATCTCTACTCCTTTGAAAGCACCAGTTTCACAAAATCCAGGCAGACACAATTAATCCAAACCGTTCAACCCTTACATCCAACGATCCAAATCACTGATTGGATCCTTGCCCACCTCCTAGTACACCTCCATCCCGCGTCCTGCAGCATCACACATCCCATAGAACCAAACCACTAACAACCCATTCCTCCCACCTCCCGCCGCCGATGCTCCCCGTACCGCCGCCCCCTCCCTGCCGCACCTCCACGCCGCCTGCTGGGATATGCCCATTGAAAATTATGAGTCGCATATGATGCGGGCTCACTATTAGCATGGAAAACATATGATATGAACTCAAACCTTATTAGGCCTCTAGCATAGAGGGCCTAATAGTGGGCGCTATATAAAGAGAGGTGGTGGAGAGGTCGGCATAGGTCTGTGCACAAGTTAGCCCTCTCCACTAAACCCTAGCCGTCATCTCTCCCAGGCGTCTGTGTGCCGGTGCTAGCACACCGTGCATGGACTGATTCCAATCCCTGTATGTGTGGATACCGTAGAGGCGCTACACCTTATGGCGCTAGTCGATGCGAATATGAGGAGATGATGAAATATGCTGTTGGACAGATTCTGGGCGTGATATTGTTTCGTCGATTCCCGTTGATCTGGAAGGAATTTCTAGGCGAGACTGGTTTCTTTGGAAAGATAATCTCGTTAGCTTTCCAACGAGTGGAAGAACGACGAAAACGGAGCTCGGATGTGGCTGGGCGTCTGTTTGAAGGTGCGCTGCTCGGAAAGATCAGGAATCCCGGCGAGCGCGCGGAGTACGTCGACGACCTCCAGGGCATGGAGATTGGCCGTGGCACTCGCGCGAGCACTCGGCACCATCGGAAATCCCTCGGCGAGCACTCGGTGGTGATCTGGATTGCCGTGAACGACTACTTCCGTACGACTACGTGCAGATCGTTAACCCGGCTTCATCGACTCGTTTTCCGCTGGACCGCACGTCGTAAGATAATCTTGATCTGTGGTCATTTACTAGTAGGGTGTTCCTAGGTTTCCACAGTAGAATTTGATTCGTTGCTATCATAGCAATCCCACGTTTCCCTTCAGTGGTATTAGAGCCATCCTGTTTAGTTTTAGATCGCATATGTGATATGCGGTGCATATGTGATATGCGGGGTACTAGATATGATCTATTACCAGGTTCGATCTAGCCGATTGGATCGGCTAGGGTTTGATTGATAGGATCAATCACTCGAGCATGCTATGGTTTTTCTAAGATAAATATGATCTAATAGATTTGATTTATTGGTATCATTGTCGAAGAAATTATTTCGTTTTGACTATAGCGCCGATTGGATCGGTTTAGGTTGGTGCGATCATCCATGTCACTAGATTAATAGAGATTAATCGGGATTTAGGTTGATGAGATCAACCCGTCCATTGCGGATTGATATGATCAAATTTGCATGATTGCTGAGATCAAGGCTACATGATTGCGATCGGAATTGTTTCGGTCTCATGGAGTTAGTTTGATCGGCTCGGAATTTGACTTATGTTGATGAGATCAACGTGGTACTGATTGATGAGATCAATCGAGTATATGCCAAGTATAGGTGAAATGATCACCAGATGACCAGTTGGGTATGAATTTGCTGCTCGTAGTGCGCTGACTGGTTGCTAGGTCGCTGCTCGGCAGCACTCGGCGACTGCTCCGCAGCAGTTGGCGCCTGCTCGACAGCACTCGGAGCTTGCCAGGTAGCACTCGGTGCTTGCTCGGCAGTGCTCGCCGCTGCTGTACGCAACTAGGTATTGCCCGCATGCATGTTTTTGCTCAGACAAATCGGTAATGAGCAAATTGTTACTCTGTTGACGATATTGTTCGGCACTACTCGGACTACTTAGTAACGAGCAAATTGTTGCTCAGGTTACTCGGTGCTGTTCGGTAGTGTGTGCCGGTAATGTGACACTGCTCGGTGCTTCTTATACTGCTCGGTTATGAGCAAATTGTTGCTCGGGTCACTCGACAATGTTCGGCGATGCCTAGTACTACTCGACACTACTCGGCTTTGCTTGGGGGAACCTGAGTTCGTTGCGGCTGTTCGGCTGCTCAGCACCACTCGGTTCTGCTCGCAGGAGCTCGAATTGGTCGTAGCCTCGCCGCATGCTGGGATTTGGATCCGGAGCAGCGGTATAGTCACACTGTTAATGGCCCATAGAGTTGGAGTTCCACTTCGGTATTAGATGTCTTGAGCGTTGGTCGCCTGGTGAGTTTCCCTTACTGCTATGGTGCCTCGGCAGATGGTTGGGGCCGTACGACTATTAGGTAAATGATGGGGACACGAGGCGGCCCGATCTTCTGGTGAGACACGAGGGGATAATTTCGATCTGGTCAGAGAGGCGACATTGACGATCCGGCTACCAACCTCGCAAGGATGATAACCCGGCAATCGCTAAACCACCAAAGCTGCTTGTTATCAACCACGCCATGAATGCGATTGACCTGACCACAAAGGTCGTTTCCTGCAAGCGATCGAAGAACAAGCAAGAAACAAGATAAACACAATCTAATTGCAAATATGGATGAAGCACTTGGATAAATTTGAGGTTCGATAACTTGACTCGGGTGGTCTAGTCGACACACACAAATTCGAGGGGGACACACACGGGGTCTACCAACACACAACCAAACCTGAGTCTAAACAGCGATGGCTATGAAATATATAGTGACGGCTAGGGTTTGGGGCGCGGCCCTAGGAGGTACATGGGCCATGGGTCCAAAGTGGAGCATCAAAGCGCTTGGCATATTATGGTCGCACTATTGTTTCGACGATTCATGTTGATCCGTAAAAAAATTGGAGCTGGGACTGGATCCTTTGGAAAGATCTCGTTGAGAGCTTGTCTGTGCATACCAAGAAAATCGAAAACGGAGTCCATATGTGGCCTGGGCATCCGTTTGAAGTTGGGCTGCGCGTAGACGAGTGAACCGAAGTCGCGGATGAATTGGCCTTCCTCTTGGGCCTTGGAGCAATGTGACTTGTTCTGCCTTAGCGAATGTTGTGGGTGGAGATGCACCTTTCTTAAATTCATCTTGAGGTTGGGGAGGCGGCCAAAGTGGAGGCCGAACTGCTGGCGGTGGCGATGCAATATTAACATGTCGAACTTGTGTGTTGCGCATACGACCGGGCCAATGTGGTGGTCGATGAAGCCATGCTGAAGGATCCATCATAGTAGACATGGATGTAGCGGAAGGAGTGTTGATCTTGTCCATATAGGTGATGTCCTCATCATTCTCTCCTTCTTTAATTGGAGTCGTCCTCGACTCCATCATAATCTTCTGCAAAATGTTAGTACCAACAGGGAGCAATGCAATATGCACATATTTTGTGATCAAATCATTATTCCAATAATCATTGTCATCCATATGCCCTTTTTCTTCAAAACTATCTTGCACATTGAGAATTGAACTATTGTAAGTTTGCATGACATGATTGGTAATATTGCAGTCATCTAATCGAACACATGGTTGCATAACAAATGAAGGTATCAGGTTGGTACAAATATAAACTTGATGCACCACATTATCTCCTTTGTCATTATGTTTGCCTATAACATGAAAAGTATTTCGTGATAACCATGGAATGTTAGCATGTTCAAAAATCATTTCCTTTAAACTATTTATGTTGCATAAACCATCAAAGTTAATGTAACCCAAAGTATTTAAGGAAGATATCAATTTCAGCTTATCCTTTTGACTAACAATGTGAATGACATGTCTATTTTCATTTTTAAAATGGGTGTTTGATTCCAAATCATGAACAACATGTTCATAATCTAGTTGTGACATTGATATAAGTGAAGCACTATCGACAACTCTTCTTTATCACAAGTAGTAGCGAGCAAATCATCTTGTGACAAAGAAAATTCAACAGCTGGTTCCACTAATGGTTGCTCTACAATAGCATGAGTAGTGGATAATTTTATATCATCATAAGTATTCTCACATTGAGGAAGTGCATCACCTTTTTCATTACCTAGCAAGGCCTCATCAGTTGATGTAGGTGTAACTTCAGTGGCTTTCTCTTTGCTCACAACAATGATCTCTTCTTTCTTCATGTGCTCCTCTTTATCCTCCTCTCGGTGATGCTTATCTTTCTGCATAATGTTAGGTACGACAATAGGAGTAATAAAGAGTCCATCTAATAAGGCAATAAATTCATTCAACGATTCAATAAAGATATGTTCTGCTCTACAAGCACGTTTGAATAATTCTGAGAGAGAACTGTATGTTTCATGAATGAGTATATTTCGAATTTCCTCATTAAGTCCTTTTAAAAATCTATTTTCAGTTGCCTCCTCATATTCATTTAATTCACTTAGCTGTAACAAGGTTTTAAATTTCTTATAGTACTCTTTTACCGTCATTTTACCTTGTCTCAAATATTTCAAGTCGAGATATGCGTCTTCTGCATCATAGTCATCAAACATATCTCTCGGAGGAGGTGGAGCAAGTATGTTATATTTCTTCACATGACGACGGAAGTTATGACCTGTCATTGTTAGTAGAACACAAGAAAAATACACAAGTTGTATATATTTCCTATGAACTACTGGGTGGTGGAGTCGCTCAAGTCACACTCACTCAAGCATTTATCTTGCTCTTACAAGTTCTTACCATACAAGCAGGCAGTGCAATCGGTGGCTGGTTCATGATAATCCGAGCACAGGTGGTGATAAAGCGATAGCGAGGTCCGTCCCTGTTTGATTAGTAGTATGTGGAGCTTGGACAGGCTTATATAGTTAGCAAAGGATAAACAATTATCGAAATCAGAATAGCAAAACTGAATAAATATCCAAAGTACTTGTCAAAGTTGCTGGCCTAAACTCGTTTCTAGAACTAGTTCAAACAAGCGAGGAATACACCAAGTACAAAGGATACAATATGCAAACACTTCTGATTTTTTTCTTTCTTTTTTTTTTGTGCGGCTCTTTTGTATGCACTTGCCTTTTTCTTTTCTTCTTCTTTTTTTTTCACCGGCAGATAAAATTGCAGCACTGTATTTTCAGTCTCTAAGGACAGCAGATCTTCTAGCAAAGTTTTTGGATTTTTAACGATCTCGGATGTAAAAACTCACAACTACAAAATTGTAGATCTTCTCGTCCTGATCAATTTGCATATATAGAAGTCCTAATTTGGATAAAGGATCTAGGAAATTTGGGCCCGGCAATACAGACTACTCAGAATAATCCGAGACACATACAAAATCAATTCCGACGCGATTTTGGATCTGAAGATGGAGTTTCTGGATCTTCTCACAATGGACAAAGTTGTAGAGAAATTTTGGGGCTACAATTTAGGCACTAAAATTGTCCGAATCGAAGTTGATATGATGGAGATACTGCATACGGAATAACAGATCTGAAATAATTGCGAACCAATTCAACTCGAATTCCTTCGGTGCTCGGGTTTGAAGTCAACAAAACGGATGAACTTCACACTAGGCCAAGAACTAAATCTAAACCAGCAACAAGACTATTGACATGGACAAGGCCGGCTCTGGGCCTAGGTGGGAGGGGCGACCGCCTAGGGCCCAACCATAGGGGGGCCCACTACCTAGCTAGGTATGCAGCCATCAGCCATGCAAGCACAGCCTATGGGCCATGTCCAGTCCAGCCGTGAACCCGCGAGACGTCCAGGTCCAGGCGCAGGTACGTGATTAGCGAAGGGCGGGGCGATTAGCGAGCGAAACGTCGCGGCCGCGCGTACGTCGGTCGATCGACTCAGGATTGTTCGTCTCTTACTCGCGAACTGCCGACGCCCCTCGGCCCCAACGGCGCCGCCGGCCGCTGCAGACTGCAGAGGCGCGATCGTCGACGTCGTCAATCATCCCGTGATCCTAGGAAAGGTACATCCATAATCTTTGATCTATCAATCTATCATCTATAAACCAGTTTATCACTAATTGATCAATCCGCCATTAGAGATTGCTAGATTAGACGTTAGTTCATTCATCCATTGCTATTTGCTAATTGCTTATTTCCTTATTGATATCTTAGCATGTTAGATTGACAGGGTTTTAAATTTTTACTTTCAGTTTCCAGTATTTACTTTTCTTTACAATTTAATTAGGTGTGTTACGATGTTGCCTAAGAAGCATTTGTCGGATTCTGAGAAAAAAAAAAAAAGAAAACGAGAAGACCAGTTTTTCAAGAATTAAGTACATGTTAGTATGTTATTAGTAAAACTATTTGCTTTATCAATTATCAAGTTACAAATGAAAATAATATTTCGTCCAACTGCCTAAAACTAAAGGGCCCATAGATTTCCGTTCGCCCAAGGGCCCCCGAAAACATAGAGCCGGCCTTGACCATGGACACAAATTCAATAAAGCGAAACTGAAAACGAAAAATGCGAAAGCACAAAGTGGCTTGGACAATGGACGTGACGACGAACTCAAATCTTTTCCGTGGGGCAATTTTCTGTACTCTAGGATGAACATGAACAGATCTAAAACTAATGATAGATGTTCTCACCAGGCAATCGTCGCTCTGATACCAAATGATGGGGACACGGGGTGGCCCGATCTTCTGATGAGACACGAGGGGATAATTTCGATCTAGTCGGAGAGGCAACCTTGACAATCCGGCTACCAACCTCGCAAGGATGATAACCCGGCAATGCTAAACCACCAAACCTACTCGTTATCAACCACGCCAAGAACGCGATTGACCTGACCACAAAGGTCGTTCCCTACAAGCGATCGAAGAACAAGCAAGAAACAAGATAAACACAATCTAAAATTGCAAATATGGATGAAGCACTTGAATAAATTTGAGGTTCGATAACTCGACTCGGGTGGTCTAGTCGACACACGCAAATTCGAGGGGGGACGCACACGGGGTCTACCAACACACAACCAAACCTGAGTCTAAACAGCGACGGCTATGAAATATATAGTGACGGCTAGGGTTTGGGGCGCAGCCCTTGGAGGTACATGGGCCATGGGCCCAAAGTGGAGCGTCACAGCACTTGGTAGACTCTGATCGCAATATTGTTTCGACGATTCCCGTTGATCCGTAAGGAATTTGGACTGGGACCAGATCCGTTGGAAAGATCTCGTCGAGAGCTTGTCCGTGCATACCAAGAATGTTGAAAACGGAGTCCATATGTGGCCTGGGCATCCGTTTGAAGTTGGGCTGCGCGTAGACGAGCGAACCGAAGTCGCGGATGTATTGGCCTTCCTCTTGGGCATTGGAGCAATGTGACTTCTTCGGCCTTAGCGAATGTTGTGGGTGGAGATGCACCTTTTTTAAATTCATCTTGAGCTTGGGGAGGCGGCCAAGGTGGAGGCCGAACTGCTGGCTGTGACGATGCAATATTAACATGTCGAACTTGTGTGTTGTGCATACGACCGGGCCAAGGTGGTGGTCGATGAAGCCATGCTGAAGGATCCATCATAGTAGACATGGATGTAGCGGAAGGAGTGTTGATCTTGTCCATATAGGTGATGTCCTCATCAGGTAGTCTGTCATGGGTAAGATTGTGACTAGGATTCATAGTTCGATCCCTACCGACAGATTTATTAGTAGGCTGACTGGCTTTCATTGGGTCAATGTGATTGGTCCGGAGCGGGTTAATATGATTAATCCGTTGGAATTTTCCATGGGCAAAAGACATGAATATGATTCACTATGGAAAAATGTTTCCACTACACTGATTATTTATGTGCTTTTTATAATTGTTATGAGTTCACTTTATTTGGTAGAATTTGATTCTATGCAAATATATGTGAATAGTTTGATCCTTGTGTATACGATGCATTCGTAGGATCTTACTGAGGCTTACATATTAATTTGTAATACTTGACTAATATCAAGTAGATGGCCTGGTGAACAGGAATGGACGTATAGTGATAATGATCAAAGTGATAATGATCACCGCGTCTTGGGCCATACCAGTGCACAGTTTAAATAGTGTATTTTCTATGATGGTTTTTCTGCTCTGCTATTCTTTCATAGAATAGATTTCACTCGAAATATTAAGCGTACGACGCTTTTCCAATTGCTGCACCTATTGTCTTGTAAGTTGGCTGGCGGATAAGTTCTTAACAAATCAGGGACGCCATCTTCTTTCATGTACAACAGGGTGAGTGTAGCCTAACCCGTGCATTCACACGCATAATGTTGGTTTGCTTATCGGAGTCATCCAAATAGGATTTGGGACTTCGGGGCATAAGGATTGGGAGCCAGGCATATGATGCCACCCCAACAAACAAGAGTCACATACGATGTGATTGGCAAGGAGTTGTCTTACATATGTTGCGGGTTCAAGTGGTATTGACAAATCATTACCCGAACTGTAGTAACCAAGGATCTTGTCCCAACGCGAGTTATTAGTGGGAATGTGACTTGAGTGGGAGTATCTTCGCTAAATTGTTAAAAGAGGTACGCACGTAAACATAGTTTAATATTTGTTGATATACCTGATGCTTTATTTTTGAGCTATATTTTTTATTAAAGAATCTTGATGTATGCATGATGATTGATATTATATTTTAAGAATTGTTCTCTAGTTATTAAAAAGAAATATTTGTTCTAAAGAGTAGTACCTTGACGAACCAGTTGAAATGCAATCTGTATTGTAAGTGTTTATTAGAAGCACTGTGATGATTTTCTTAGTGTTGACTGTCTCATTTTTGCCACTATGAAATCTGAGCTTTTATAGCAAGATGAAGTCATGGACATCTGTAATATGATTGTTGTTTGTAAGACGTGTTTGAGAACCAGACGAGGGCCAAAGTTTTTGATCCCTAAGTTATTGTTTGCGTATAGATTAGCACAAAAAAAAATTCGGTCGGCTGTCATGTGTGGTCAATATGATTGATTACATTGGGCACTGGAAAATATGATTTTCCGCTTAGCTAATAGTTAGCTATTGATGTGATTTTTAGTTACTTTTCATCTAATGAATGGCTTACAGAAATCACAGGTCAAGATGCATATGATGCATGTTAGAATCAGAAAGCATTAAGATCAGTATTATTCATTTGATGGTGGTTCGAAAGATCAGCTGAATTATGAATGAGGCCGAGTAATGTGTGAAAAAAAGGTCAAGTTGCACCCGGAGTACTAATCTAGACTTGTGAAATCGAAAGGTTGGCGCTACCCTGACAACATAGGATAGGATTCTGAAATAATGACAAGGGTGTAAAAGTTGTCTCGTTTGACGTTGACACACTTTAACGGCCCAACCCAAAGGATCATAGTCGGAATTAAATATTTGCTATTGTATTCCGAGCATAGCCAAATTTGATTTTCCAGTTTCTTTTGAGTGGGAGACTGATTTGTCTTATGGGCATGCTCCATTAATGAATGGATGTGTGTTATTAATCCTGAAAACTTGTGATGTCATTGTATTTCATTATCTGTGATATGGTACACTTTAAAAATAATTGTGCTCATTTTAAAGGTTCCATCTAGTTACAATGAAACCACCATATATGATATGGATCGGAAATTATTCCGTGCTGTTTATCGAAGTCTGTAATGTGGGGCATGTGTAAGACGTCCGACTCTGACAAGTTCTTGATCGACTAAGATAAATGTTTCATTGTGAGCTACAAAGTGTTTGTACATATAGAAGGGTAAAGAGCTGCAAAATGTTTATTGCTCAAAATGGTTTTATTTTGAAAAAATCGTTTCTTCCTAAATATTTAGTGCGAACAGGATGTGACTCGGAGTTATTCGGGAATCATTCAAAAGTGTTTCAGCGCCCTGTCCTCCCCACCACCGCCCCCTCCCCACCGCTGCAGCGCCTCCTCCCCACGCCCTCTCCCTCAACGACGCCCCCTCCCTCGCCTCCCTACGTGGCCCCCTCCCCACTGTCCGCCACCTCTCCTCCACGCCCCCTTCCCCACAGCCGCCGCGGCCATCTCATCGCGCCGGCGCCCTCTCCTCCCCTCCACCGCCGCGCCTCCTCCCAGCGCCCTATCCCTCACCGGCACAACCTTCCTCTCCTCCCCACGCGATCCACTCTCCACCTGCCGCCGCCGCTCCTCCACGCCCCCCTCCCCGCCGCCACCGCTCCTCCACGCCCCCTCCCCGCCGCCGCAGCAACACAGCATCGAGGTTTGATTATTATTTACCATCCTTAGCGTAATCATCCTATTTTTTTGGTAACTCTGTGATTAGTTTTTCTAGATAGTGTGGAGAGTAATACAGACAACATGTGTTGCACTCAAGATTTCACCGTACTTTTAACGACGAAATATTCTACTTGTACTCTTGTAGTGCTTGGCACATTGACAGTATTGTGATTCCTACTTCTTTCCTAATCGGTGTTCATAAATCATAATGCATGTTAATTTGACCATTTGTCCATGATGCGAATCATCTTCTCTCAAGTGTACTGTTAATTTGGCAATATAAGAGTATTTATATTATTTGATGTTTAGTGCAGCAACCATGTTAGTGGGCAGAGACCAGCAATACTGTCAGTGATGCCTCTGCTTTTGTCTCCATGATGTCTCAGTGTGAACTTATCTGTCGTTGCTTCAGGCGACAGTGTTATTGTCTTAAGAAGCTCCTTGGATTTCCTTAGACAGATGCGACATTGATCGTGTTGTTTTTAGTGAGTCAATTTCTTTGTTTTACCTTCCGTAGTATTATGGAGCAAGCAGTGTGTGCGCGTGGTATTTATTTAGAACCATTGCTGCTTAATTGTGTGGGTTTCAGAGAGAATGTGCATGCGTGTATTCTTGATCCTAAGTGTTTAGACAAATCCAATCCTGACAAATTGTGTGGGTATCAAATTGGCTATACTTGATACTGGAACCAATCCCAACATTTAATGTCGCTAGAAATATCCCTGTGATCAAGAGGCTGTTGTTGTATTCCAATATTTTCCTCTTGCAGTGGTTTAAAACAAAAATGCTCAATTGTTTTATCTCCTTTTGCTATTTGTTTCAGCTTTGAATTGACTGGGTGGTAGTGAAAGCCACGACACTTCTCTGAGCTACTGATTCGGAATACATCCCCTATTGACATTAATTTTCTTTATAAAGGTGTTCTCTCCGCAACCAAGTATTCTCTTGCCTCGATGGTATGCTGTCAATAACTTTCTATTTTTCTAAATTAAATTACCGATGAAACAGAACAATTATTTTCTCATTTAATTATGATGTTATGGTAATTTTCAAAGCCGGAGGAAACAATGAGCTCTACTTGATATTGGTTGATACTCATTATTCTGGGAGTTCTGCTTATAATATACATTAGTTGTGATGTTATTTGCTCCTTGGCTGCTACTGGATATTATGTTAATTTTGCAATGCATATGCTGTTGGATAACTAGCCTGGAGAGATCATAGTGGCATTTCTTTTGCAACTTACCTTTGAGAAGTCCGTATTGCTCTTAAAGTTTGAAGCAATTTTCATGTTATTCATAGAATTAAATGAAGGGTAAACTTCTTTACAATAGGTAAGTTGCCATCTAATAGACAGAGGAAGCAATACCTCAGAGAAGTATCTAATGTATCATCCTCGCAACCCCAAGTAGCAGCGATAACATTTGATAGCGTGGATGGGTGAAGAATCCAATTCCCTCATCAAGACCCCCTAATTGTCACTTCTGAAATAGCTGGATATCATGTGGAGAGGATACTGATAGACGGAGGAAGCTCAGCTGACATCCTTTTTCTATCCGCGTTCAAACAGTTGAATATACCTGAAGATAGGGTGAGACCTTCGCACTTACCCCTAGTAGGCTTCGGAGGAGAGCCAGTGATAGCCATATGTCAAGTTACTTTGCAAGTATCATTCCAGCAAGAACGAAGGAGAGTCATGTAGTCCAAATGCTTTGACGTAGTGGACATGTAATACAGATACAATGCAATCTTCGGGAGAGTAATCATCAATGCACTTGATGCCAAAATCCATCACTAGTGTTTGTGCATGAAGATGCCAGCCGAAGGGGAGGTCATCACCGTAAAAGGGGACCAGCAGGTTGCAAGAAAATCGGAGATTCAAGCTACACCTAAGGTTAAACCAGTCCAAAATATGCAGAGAATGGATCCTTCGCTTAGCCCAGTGGGATGGAAACTGAAGCCCAAACTGGAGGGAAGGACAAAGCAATACCAGCTAAACCCGGAGAACCCACGCAAAACGGTAACCATGGGAGCTCAGCTGACAGCCCAAGAGGAAGAGAGTTTGCTAGAAATACTAAAGCAAAACGAAGACATCTTCGCGTGGGTCCTTGAAGAGGTGAAAGGTGTACCTCGAAGAACGATCGAACACTCACTGGCGGTAAAACATGGGTATGCTTTTCGAGTACACCACCTTATGTGACCGCCAGGTTATCGAACTCGGTTGCCTGCACTCCTCCGGAACGAACCAGCCTGTAGCTGTCCCCGTGAAGCGTCAGCCACGTACCGGCTAATACCTATATTACTGAGGTGAACACACATGAAACCAACACACCTTACCTCATCTGCAAGCTTAGTCCATCACAAAGTTACCAACATCATGATCCATTCGTGACACCACAATTAGCAAGCCCTAACACACCACGTGTCAGCTTAACAAATTCCACCGGACCACGTACGTTGAAAACTATTAGCTAGCCCAAGCTCAGCACAAAGGTCCGGTTCCAATTACACGGCAACTTTCCCAATGCACCATTTAACATTCTTCAAAACACTTCAAATTCCATCTTGTCACATATATTCATCATCAAACCGAGGTACCCTACACATGGGTCTCAACATTCCCCCTTCATGAATATATTGACAAACACACAAAAAATATTTTGAAGTTTTTGGATTTGTCAAATAAGGCATGATAGAAATGCTGAATGACGCTTGGAGCAAAAGATAAGAACACATGTATTCAAAATCTCCAAGTTGTGAAAGTCAAAGCTTCCCAAGAAATTATCACCCTTTTTCAAAAAATGCATGTTGATGTCTTTTTCAATTCTCCCCTTTTGGCAATATAGACATCAAGAAATTTTAGGGAACAAGCACAAAGCATGATGCAAATGCAAATGCAAGTCCTAGGGAACTTTAAAAATTATTCATTTGAACATGAAGCACATAGAAAAGATTCTCGCAACAATGCAATTTTAGTTCGGTGCTCACGAGTTTAAGAGATGCTAGTAAATCGATTTTTCATATTGGAAGATGTGTCTTAGAAAATAACAATCAAATATCGCGGCTTCAATAGAACACCACATGCAACCTTTTGAAATCCAATTAGCTTCAAACTGACAACTCCACTAACTAGCATTTTCATTTTTTTGATTTTTTTCAAGCACTTTAGAATGTGTCCACAGGTTTAAAGTGAGCAATTGCTAGCAAGGCACGTCCCAAGGATAACTGCAAATGGCCTCCTATGTCACTCTCCTCTTGTATGTGTTTTTGCATTTTTTGATTGAATATAGGCGGGAGAACCTCTAGCCTCATACAAATGGCCGACGGAGCCCAGCATTACACTGAAGGAATCACACGTCTTGGCTATCTGATTCCCTTCCAAGTTCATGCCTCTTGTGTACAATGGCAAGCCCTCTCATGAAGGATAACCGGTGAAAACTCTTCAAAACATGAAATTACATATTTTTGTTTTTTCAATTTACAGGAGCAAGATTTGGCTAACAAAAAATTTCATCAAGTTGCAAGTATGACTGAAAGAAGACTGCAAATGCCTCATCGAGCAACAACATTCAGAAAGTGAAAATCTCATGCCACATAAAAGTTTTTGGAAAAACCAAAAGCAATGTCGTTTTTGGACTAGACACCAATTGAACTATCGAGTACAAGCTGAAATATGAATAGTCTCGGCATCTTGCAGAGTCTAAATTTAAAAGCATAATATGCAAAGCTAAAAAAAAAGAAGTCTATATCCTAATGCAAAGTTTCCCGAAAACTCCACCTCAACAAGTCAATAGTTTCATCTCAAAATAATGTGCATTAAAAATAACAACAATGAATAAGGAGCCGGAAAACCAAAAAATGCACCGGGCCTTTCATAGAGATCAAGGCAAGAATCAGAAAAACACTCAAGCTCAGACTCGCTCTCATCTATCCCACGCGTCTTGCAAGGGAAGACAACACTACACCTCGGATACTAGAGACTCGACACAGACCCTGTCTATCCATAGTGCATCTGACAGACCTATAAGACTGTAAAAATTCTATCTAGTTAGAGGAGAGAAAATTGTCTATTACACATGATAGCAATCTAAGCATGAAATGAGAGGCTCGTGACAAAGTACGCTAAAAGTCTAAGTGAAAAGTGTGCTGACAGCCTAATACAGACTAACCAAACCCAGAAGCACCCCAGGTGCAATGCAGGGAAAGCGTGAAAGAATATATTACATATAGTACAAGTAACCCAATCTCTCCCTGAATATGAGCTAACCAAGCTCACAACCCCAAGCTCTCCCATGAGAGCCTCAAACCTAGCCTTGTCTAGTGGCTTAGTGAAGATATCAGCCAGCTGATGATCAGTGTACACGAATTGTAAGACCATATCACCTTTATCCACATGGTCTCTAAGGAAGTGATATCTCAGATCAATGTGCTTTGTCCTAAAGTGTTGAACTTGGTTTTTAGCAATGTTGATAGCAGAGGTGTTGTCACAAAGGAGTGGCACACTTGCTTGAACCAACCCAAAGTCCTTCAAGGTAGAGCACAACAAGATCACCTGACAGCAATAGCTAGCAGCGGCGATGTACACAAAGTCCTTTAATGTAGTGGACTGTGCTACACTCGACTGCTTCCTAGAGGACTAAGAAACAAGAGAAGTGACAAGAAATTGGCAAGTGCCAAAAGTGCTTTTCCTGTCTATCCTACGACCAGTAAAGTCCACATCTGAGAAGGCTTTGAGATATAGACAAGAGACAGCATATAACCAAAGGACATAGTCTGCAGTCGCACGGAGTGCAGAAAATCCGATTCACCGCCTGAAGGTGAGACACTCTAGGTGAAGCCTGAAAGCAGGCACAAAGACACAGCAAACTGTATGTCCAACCGGGAAGAGGTGAGGTAGAGCAAGGAGCCGATCATGCTACGATACTCCTTCTGATCGACTGGTTCATCATTTTCATAAGGCCCTAAGGCTATGGCGGTCGCCATCGGAGTAGAGACCGGCTTATAATCAGACAACGCAAACCAACTCAGCAGGTCTTTGGTGTATTTGATCTGGTGAAGGAAAGTGCCCTTTGGTGTCTGTCTAAACTGGAAGCCCAAGAAGAAATTAAGTTCCCCATCATGCTCATCTCAAATTCTGAGCTCATCACCTCTGAGAACTTAGAAACAAGAGCAGGGAAGGAAACACCAAAGATTATGTTATCCACATACACTTGCCTCAGGATGAAATCAGCACAAATCTTACGGGTAAACAAGATCTAATCTACCTTACCCATCACAAACCCATTACTCACCAGGTAAGTTTTTAGTCTCTCATACCAGGCCCTGGGTGCTTGTTTTCGCACATATAGAGCCTTGTCAAGCTTGTATGCATGATCAGGATAAATTGAATCCTCAAACCTAGGAGGTTGCTTAACATATACTTCCTCCTTAATATATCCATTTAGGAAAGCACTTCTGACATCCATTTGAAACAGTTTGAAATTGTAGGATGCCATAAATACAGCAAGAATCCTGATAGAATTATGTCTAGCACAGGAGCATATGTCTCATCAAAATCTATCCCATCGATTTCAGTGAAACCTTGAACAACTAACCAAGCGTTATTCCTGATCACTACCCCATCCTCATTCTGGTTGTTCTTGAACACCTATTTAGTACCTATTATATTATGTCCTTTAGGGCGTTCAACAAACTGACACTTTATTCCTCTCAAAATTTTCTAACTCTTCATGCATTGCATTAGGGATCGGAAAGAGCATGGGTGATATCCTTGGCTCAAAGGAAGCAAGAAAAGTAGCAGATAAGCAAAGGTGAGTGAGCCCTGACTTTGATCGGGTTACCATCTTTTCGATCAAATCACCGATCATCTGCTCAGGGGGATGGTCTTTTTTGGATCTGTCGATAAGCCTTATAAGTGGCTTCTACCTCAAAAACGAGAGAGGTAGGCTCAGAGCCATCGGGCGAAGATTCTATAGGTGAGAGCGTAGAAGCACAAGGTTAGAGCTGAGTAGAATCAGAACGTAAGGGGTCATCTTGAGAAACAACACTGTAAGTAGGAAGCACCACCGGTGGAGTCAAGTCGAGGTCAGGCTGCATAGAACCGTCATCTTCAACGACTCCCTCCTCAACAAAGATATGCTCAAATGACAAGTCAGATTCTAAGATATCTGGCCTTGCCCCTGGAATAGCCTCATCAAAGGAAACCTCACAAGATATCCTCTACTACCCTATGCCTCGTATTATCCCAAACGCGGTAATTAACCGCAGAAGCTGTATAACCAAGGAAAATATGATGAGGATATCCAACCCAAGGATATGACCGCTGCACCTACATCCTCTCCGACAACGCCATCTTCATCACCGGCGATCAATGCTGCGACATCTTCATCGTCAAGGGGCCTTAATCCAGAAACTCGGCCTTTCAAGTCTAAATCAATGGATCAGCACATCAAGCACGCACATCGAGCAAAGTCTACATACCAAGGAAGGTTTATATGGAAGCCCAAGATTCCAAAAAGTCCGGTTCGGCCATCCAACAGCACGTCAATTTCAAAAGGGCATAACTGGAGCTTCCGAACTAAGCTTAGGAGATAATTTTTCCAATGGATCCATTCCCATGCCAAAATTCTCTCCAGATCAACGGGAAACCGCAAAACATTTTCTCGGACTCAATCTGTCAGGTGTTGCGTCACTATATTTTTGGCCCAAGGCCCATGGCCCATGTATGGAAGGGTGGTGTGAGCATCGTTGAGCCCTAATTCGTTTAGTGGCATTGATGACGTATACTTTTGCGCTAGGGAGTTCTTGGACTTTTCATGGAACCCTAGCGAGGCCTCGGCGAACATTTGAGCTACTTCAAGATAATCTAAGCATGACCGGGCGAGCGAAGAGGTCATGTGTAGGTTTAGGAGTAGCTAGGTCTTTATTTTATCGCCCATACTTTAAGAGGGGTCTAATCGTTTCGATCGTGCCAAGTCTCTCCTTTTCCTAGCCCTCAAGCCATCCACAAATAAGTTAGAGATCCAAACCAGTTGAAAATCTCCGGAACCGAGCCTTTTTAGTGCTCATCGGACTGGGTCCGACCGCCATCGGACCGGGCCTGGCGAGCCAAACCCTAGAATTCCTATTCTGTCACTGGTCGGACTGAGTCCGGTGCCGTCGGACCGGGTCTGACCCCTCCAGACCGAGTCCGACAGTGACTGTGTTCCAACGCTAAAGCTTTGTCGGACCGGGTCCGACAGCGTGTGTGTCAGCTGAGTTTGAGGTGGTTGCAGCCATCGGACCGGGTCCGACGATACTGTAATGGCTAGTTTTTGGAGTCTTCCCGAGCTCCAACGACTAGTTCCTCTCTAGGAGGTATTTATTGAGCTGGGTACGCAGCCATTACTGAGGTTTGTTGCTCCACTTCACCTATAGCTATCATCTACTCATCTTAGGGGTGTTCTAGAGCCATTCCTCCACCTACCTTCCCCCAAACCGAACTTCATGGAAGTCCTTCGATTTGGCATGATCGAGACGATTCGGGCTTATTACTCTTGAAGACGGTGTTCTTCTTGGAGGTGTGGGCTTGGGAGTAGGTCTTGGCGTGTGGCTACTCTCGAGTCAGTGTGAAGGTGACAGAATCCACCTCGCCGGAGTGGCGGAATGACTACCGGGGAGTAAGCGAGGCATGTGGCTCAAGAGGAAGCCGGTCCTTGTGCGCAAGGGCTAGCCTCAACGGAGAGTAGGAGTGGTGACTCCGAACTTCGGTGAAACAAATACCGTGTCACCTCTATTGTCTCATTTATTTCCGCATTTACTTCTCGTATTATTTGTCTCAAGTTGCTTGTTTATTGTGGTGAAAATAAGATAGATTGCTAGTGCGTGCTGTTAATTTGCTTCCGCTTAATAGGGCACTAGTTTCTAGAATTGGGTAACTCTTAATCTTGTTGCTTAATCAAGTATAACCTAAATAATTTTAAAATTGCCTATTCACCCCCTCTAGGCCTTAAAGTTCCTTTCAAGTGGTATCAGAGCGTAGGATCTCTTGTTGTAGCTTAACCGCTCGGAGATGGCCACTAAGGAGGGGCCAAGATTGACATAGGAAAAGCTCCTACTTTCGATGGTACAAATTACTCCCATTGGAAAATTAGAATGCAATGTTATTTGAAAGCTCTTAGCTATGATGTTTGGATTGCTTGTGAGTCCGGTTATCCGTCTCCCGTCAATCCTTTGTCCCTCACTCCCGTCGAGGTAGAATATCAGTGATTCCATGCCATAGCTAGAAATGCTTTACTTTCCACTGTGAGAGTTGATGTGTTCAATCGCATTAGCAATCTCACAAAAGCTAATGAAATTTAGAAAACTTTGAAAGAAATTCATGTTGGTAGCTCAGAGCTAGTAGAGGAGAAATTAGATCTTGCTTGGAGACAATTTGATCATTTCAAGATGCTACCTAATGAGATTGTGAATGATATGTTCTCTATGTTGAACCCGATCACCAACGACATCGACTTGTGTGGCAAGTCCATGGAGGACATTGATGTTTGTCGGAAGATTCTCGATATCGTTCCATTCGAGTTCAACCCACTTGTCAGTATGCTCCAAAATAGCAAGAAGTTGAAGACTCTCACTCCAACTAAGCTCCTCGGAAAGCTTGCTTCGTATGAAATGAGGATCAATGGTTATGAAGATTCTCCTCATGCCAAGTAGACCATTGCGCTTCCTGCTCAAGCAAAAGCAAAGAAGAAGAAGATTGAAGAAAGTGATAATGGTTCCTTCGATGATGGGATTTCGGAAATAGAAAAGTTAGCTCTTCTAGTCAAGCGCTAAAGAAAGTTAATCAAGAGAATGATATTTAGAAATGGAGGTTCATCATCAAGACATAAACCAATCTCCGAAATGCGATGTTACGAGTGTGGGGAGAAGGGTCACTTGGCGGTGGATTGTCCCATGAACAAGAAGAATAAAAGCAAGTTTAGAGATCAAGAGGGAGATGAAGATGACAAGAAGAAGTATAGACACTATCGCAAGAGCGAGAAAAAGTTCAAGGATAAGAAGAAAGCTCTTGTGGTTGAGAAGCCAAAAAAGGAGCACTCAAGCTCCTCATCGTCATCCTCCTCATCCGACGAAGAAGAAGACACAAGATCTCATGATTTAGCCAGACTCGCTATCAAGAAGAATAATCCACCAGCTATCCCTAAACAAAGACTTTGTCTAATAGCCGATATGAAAAATGAGATCATTGAGGAGTGGATCACCGATGATGAAGACTCTTGGGCGGACACATCCGAGGATGAATCTAATATTGCCAAGGTCTCTGGAGTCGCCATCAACAAATCTCTACCCTCAATGTGCCTTATGGCTTTGGAAGATAAGGTAACAAATGATAAACTCTCTTTAGTTGAGCTTACTCATTTAATTGATGATTTAAACAATGCTCTAGAGAAGGAAAAATCAAAGTGCAAAAATTTGATGAAGGCACACAAAGAGCTTGCTAATGAATTTGAAACTTTACTTGAAAAACATGAATCTCTAGAAGATGATTACGAAGCTCTTAGTTGTCAACTTAAAATTCTAGAAAATGATCAAGCTTTGTTTAAGTGTAATCATGACAATGCTATTAATGATTGCTCAATTGTTAGATACGATGTTGGTGTGATTTGCGATTTGATTGACAAAATAAATGGGCCGTTAGCATGTCTCTTGACACATCCTTGGCCTTGTCACCTACCATCAACCCTAATGCTAGCTCTTCAACATCCACTAGTACCACACCCTTATTTAAAAAATATGTAATTTGGGTACTTGTGCCTTTGCTTCTTGTTCCAATGAGCTAATTAAAGAAAACTTGATTTTAAAGGATAGAATTGAGCAGTTAGACACTAAATTGGCTAGATTAATTGTTAGGAGCTCTAACCTTGACAAGGTGCTTCGGGAGCAAAAGTATACCTTAGACAAGCATGGTTTGGGGTTCAACCCCGGAGATTTGCCCAAGGACGGTTGGGGTAAGCCCAAGCTCACTTTTATCAAGGCGAGCACCCATTGTCATTTGTGTAAGGGTAAAGATCATAGAGCCATTGCTTGCACTCTAGCTAGATCATTCAAATTCATATCTGAAACTCAAGTATTAAATGCTAGCTTCATGTTGTTGAAAAAGAAAAGGCACCACTCTTGCTAAGTACATTGGTGCCCCCAAGGATGATACAAATGTAAAAACCGTTTGGGTGCTCAAGTATTTGATGACTAACCCTAAAGGACCCAAGAAGAAGTCTTGGGTACCTAAATCCCAAGTTTAATCTCATGTGTGTAGGTGAACTATAAGAGCGGAGGTCGGCATTGGATCTTCGATAGCGGTTGTACTCAACATATGACCGGCTCCTCTCGTATGCTCACCTCACTAGAAGAGGAGAAGGACCCCGAACACAAGATCACATATGGAGACAACTCCGAGCGAAAGGTAATCTGTATAAATAAAATCGACATATCCAACAATCTATCCATCTCAAATGTTCTTTTGGTTGAAGCTTGCAATTTCAATCTTCTCTCCGTTGCACAAGTGTGTGATTTGGGTTTTGATTACCATTTCTCTAGTAGCGGCGTTCGTGTCGTCGGTTGATCAAAGTGTTGCTTTTGAGGGCAAACAATTTTCAAACTTGTATTTGGTTGATTTCACTAATTGTGATTCTTTGCAAAACAAGACTTGTCTTATCGCCAAATCTTCACTTGGTTGTACTACACCACAGCACGTTATTAGCGACGGACACGTAGCGATTGACTAAGCGTCGGTATGAATTAGCAACGGACTGCACGACTGGAATAACGGTATTAGGGTCGGATAGTCTGTCGGGAGTAATAGCTATTTTTAGCATCTGACTTGAAGTTGGTAAAATCATTTTTTCCATCTTTAAGTCAGTCGAAAATGTTCATGTATACATCTGTGTACCCCGAAGTATACTTGTACAAGCCAGCAGCTGCCCTTGCCTTGTTCTATACCCCACGCGCCGCCGCCCCTCCCGTCCCCGCCGTCGCCCCTCCCTCCCCGCTGCTAGCTAGCCCCCACCCCACCCCAGCGCCGCCACTCCCCTCCCCTCCCATCCCATCCCAGCCCGAGGGCCAGGGCGCCACCGTCAGGAGGAGCATCAGCAGGTACACGCCTCAGATTCAGACCACCTCCCCTCCTACTTCCTCTCGCCGGACGGCGATCTCGGGCTCTTATGGCGCCGTTGACCTTTTTATTCTCTTGCATTCGCTGCAGGCCGGAACTCCGGAACCTCGACCGTTTCCTCATGCTCGATGAGTTCTCCGGTAAAATGAAAAGGCCTCAATTTTCATTCGCTGGCGTCAAATTTGGCCTTCTTTGGTCGATTTCTCGTTTGGATTGACACTAACTTAGCATGAATTCATCTTTATTTTTTCCTTTCCCCTGTTGGCGCCGCCCGTCCGCCGCCGGCGCCGTCCGTCCACGCCGGCGCTGCGCTCCCCCATCTTCGGGCGCCCACAACCAGCGCCGTCCTCCCCATCGGCCACCGCCGCCTCTTCCTGCAGCGACCACCTCATATCCCGCCGTCCACTGCAGATTTTGGAGGTCGGTTCAATTCCTTTTGCCAATTTTTTTAGATGAGAACAAACCCGCCGATGTTTTATTTATGTGCAGGCTTCATTATTTGGGTTGTGCCAAAGTATGATGGAAAAGATTGAATATTACTTCAATTCCTTTTGCCAATTTTTTCAGATGTGAACAAACCCGCCCATGTTTTATTTATGTGCAGGCTTCATTATTTGGGTTGTGCCAAAGTATGATGGAAAAGATTGAATATTACTGATATTGCAAAAACATTTCTATACTCATCTATGTGTGCTGGTGCCTGCTAACTTTCAAAGAGAAGGTTCTGATTATAGGTTGGTCTCATCGACCAAAAAAGATGCATCATTTCCATGTCTGATGGTTCCTGAACTTTTTGCTTGTAGATGTTTGAATAAAAATACGATATATACCAATGCAGCAGCTATGAGTACAAGTAGATAGCTTCTTACATTCATCTAAGCTACTTATGCGGTTGATTCTGCTATAACTATCCATGGTACATTGGTTCTTTTACAGTTTGCTAATTAATTTTCTGAAAGTTCTATGGTACTGTGCACATAAACACGAGAACCTAGATTGTGCAGGGAAAGTATACTCTATTTGTGCATGAGGAGAAACAGATAAAAGATATTTTATTGTTTGGCTTGTAAACATGTTCTCTTACTTCTTAAGGTGCAGATTTTAATGCTAACTCAAACAAACCTGAACCAAACACCCTTTATTCTTGCGAACTAATTAAATACAAACTAAATAATCCATCCTTAGGCACTGTGGCTGAATGCTGATCCAGCAACTGGGTGAGTTGTGTTGCCACGGCTGCTTGCACCAGCTAGCTTCTTGTGCCTTTCATAGGCCATAACATATCATGAGACACATTGAACTGTTGAGAATATCTGAATTTTCGTTTCTAGATTATGAAAATGCAAATGAAGTAATACTCGAGGTTTTAGCTTTTAACATGGGGCCATGGGTGTGTCTTGTTCTCTAAGACAATTATTATCTGTTGTAGCGCTATCTTACATCTGGATCTTGTACTACCAACATACCCCATTACTATCTGTTATGGCACCAATGTACCTCGATACATTTCATGACTTGTCCTTTGAACATTGTTAAGGTAGTTTAATCTCAATACTCTATGCATTGCTTTGTAAATAACAGTGTTACTTGTGTGCTCCTAACTCTTAGAAAATGTACATCTCTCTATTCTAAGGGGAAAGGAAATAATTTTACATGAGAATTTGTTCATTGCATGTTTTATTTATTTATACTGATCACACAAAGTATTGATATTGCAAAAAAAAAAGAGAGGAAGTGCTGATAATGCTAATGTTTGTCTTGTTGCTATTTAGTCTAAAAGCACAACAACTTTCAGCTTTACTTGTAGCTTGTATGTAGTAAATTGGGATCGAAGTCAGCAGTCCATATGTATTTGTTTGTCTTCTGGACCCAATTTAATGACCCAAACACAGTGCAGTTTTCACTCTTTCTGTCAAGTTTATTTTGTGAGCACTTAAATCATGGATGATTCTGTTATGAATGCCAATTTGAAATATTTTTAAAATGCTTCAGCTGCATAGAGTGTACTTTTGTAATGGTTCACTGCTCAGGATTCAACTGCCAGTCTGCTCTTTGACTCTAAGTTCTCGTTTAGTAGCAGTACACTGGGTGGTGAAGTCGTTTAGTAGCTCTCTTTCCTGTTATTTTATAGCTAGATGTGTTAATACAAACACTGGGTGGTGAAGTCGTTTAGTAGCTCTCTTTCCTGTTATTTTATAGCTAGATGTGTTAATACAATCACAGATTCACAATACATATACTCCTTAACACTGATGGTGCTATGTGAAAGCTCCGTAGCAACGCACGGGCACTGTATGCACAATACAAATAATATGTTTGGACTTGTGCGTTGATGACTTGTTATGCACTATTGAAACTTGCTCCACTTACTTTGCAAAATCTGGGTGAATCTTTGAATTTACTAAGCTATCATCTCTATATGCTTTTGTTTTTCTTCAATAGGGATTATATAAAAACAAAGTTAAGATGAAATTAGTGCCTAATTAGTTCCTAATAGATGTAATTACTACCATGATCTATCTTTTGATGCCACTAATAAATGTTCTTTTTAGGTAAAAAGGGAAGGCTATAGTTGAGTGATTCTAAACTTCAATTCATGCATAGAGGCTGGATACTACTCTCTCATATAGATAAATCACGCTTGGATGGAAGATAAATGGTCTTTTGTGTATGCGTGTGCTTGTACAGATGAAAGTGTTCTCCCTTTTGGTGACCAAAACACTTGAAATGGTCTTGTAATCTATACTAGCTCTTAAATATGCATGCTAGACTGTTTCTATGTCAGTGGGATGATATGCTATATTTTAAACAGACGATATGGTGCAAAGATATGTTAGTTGGATGTGCATATCTTTTGGATAAATGATATTTGGAATAATGTATGCTATCTATCTTTTGAATGTGCTATCTATCTTTTGAATGTGCTATATTTATTGCATCATGTCATGTATAATGAGAATTAATGTATGGAGAATAATATTTTTTAAAAATAGGCAAAGAATAGCAACACACCGAGTGTCGGCAAAATTAGCATAGCAACAGACTAAACGTGGCAAAGTTAATAGTACCGACGAACTACAAGTCGGTAATTATAGAAATTCCAACGTACTGTCAGTCGGCAATTTGTTTAAGCGCGACGGTTTGAAAGTCGGCAAACACAACACTACCGACGGATTAAACGTTGGTAATATTGAAAAACGCCAACGTACCGTTAGTCGGCAATTTGTTTAAGCGCGACGGATTGAAAGTCGGCAAAGACAACACTACCGACGGACTAAACGTCGGTAATATTTAAAAATGCCAACGCACTGTTAGTCGGTAATATGGAAAATTGCCGACTTACAGTCCGTTGGTAATAGCAAGTCCGTCGGTAAAGACTTTTCCCAATGGGACTTTAGCCGACACCCCAAGTCAGTCGGTAATACTTTTTGCTAACCGACTGTTCGACGGTATATATGATATATTCCGACACATAGTTAGACACTAATAATTTGCAATGGTATAGTGTTGGTTCTTGGACATGTCGGAATGGGCACTTTGAAAAATGTTTTTAAGCACAAACTAGTTGGTGGAGTGAAGGATGTGAAGTTTGAGAAAAATAGATTGTGTAGCGCTTGCCAAGCCGGTAAACAAGTTGCTAATCCTCATCCTTCGAAGGCGTTTATGTCGATATCCCGACCACTCGAACTTTTTCATATAGATTTGTTTGGCCTAACCACCTATGCAAGCATAGGAGGTAATTCTTACTGTGTTGTGGTCGTTGATGATTTTTCTCGCTTTACTTGGGTGTTTTTTATTGCAAACAAAACTTTTACCTGTGATGTTTTCAAGCGTTTTGACTTAAAAGCACAAAAGGAGTTCGACACCTATATAAAGAAGGTAATGAGTGATAACGGTACCGAGTTCACTAATTCAAATATTGAAGATTTTTATGATGAGTTAGGTATTAAACATGAGTTCTCGGCGGCCTATACTCCTCAACAAAACGGAGTAGTGGAGAGGAAGAATCGGACGTTAATCGAGATGGCGAGAACGATGCTTGATGAGTACGGCACGCCGCATGCCTTTTGGGCGGAAGCCATCAACACGGGGTGTCATGCAATCAACCGCCTCTACCTTCATCGGTTCCTTCACAAGACCTCATATGAACTCCTAGTGGGACGAAGGCCCAACATTTCATATTTTCGAGTCTTCGGATGCAAGGTATACATTTATAAGAAGAGGACTCATTTGGGTAAGTTGCAAAAGAGGTGTGACATCGTTTTAATCCTAGATTACTCTTCTCACTCCAAATCTTTTCGTGTTTACAATTCTTTCTTCGGTCGTGTTGAAGAGGCCTATGATGTGAAATTTGATAAATCTAAAGGCTCACAAGATGAGCGAGATGTTTTGGGCAATGTAGGTGATGAGCCACTTCGCGACGTCATGGATTTGATGTTGGTGGGTGAAGTTCGACCCTCAGCGGAGCTTAAGGATGAAAACGAAGACGAACCCTCCATCTCCATCGATCCTCCATCACAAGCTCAACACACCTCTCCAACGACAAAAGACGGAGAATTGGACGAGACTCAAATCGATCATATTGATCAAGCTCAAGAAGAAGACGATGATCAACAAATATCCGTCCAACAACATCGTTCTGTTGCCAAGGATCATCCTATCGATCAAGTCATTGGCAATCTCAATCAAGGCGTAAGAACTCGTTCACATATTGCAAGTTATTGTGAGCATCACGCGCTTGTTTCAATTCTTGAGCCTAGGAATATTGATGAGGCGTTGGCGGATGCGGATCGGATACTTGCAATGCATGAAGAATTAAACAACTTCACCCGCAATAAAGTTTGGGAGCTTGTGGAGAGACCAAGGGATCACAACATGATTGGCACCAAATGGGTCTTCCGCAATAAGTAAGATAAAAACGGTGAAGTGGTTCGTAACAAGGCAAGATTAGTGGTGCAAGGATTCACTCAAGTTGAAGGTCTTGATTATGGAGAAACATATGCCCCATTTGCTCGACTCGAAGCTATACGATTACTCTTAGCATTCGCATATCTTTACAACATTGTTATTTATCAAATGGATGTTAAAAGTGCCTTTCTAAATGATTTTCTTAATGAGCTTGTATTTGTTGAGTAACCGCACGGTTTTAAAAACCTTGAACACCCTAACCATGTCTATAAGCTCACTAAGGTGCTATACGGTCTCAAGCAAGCTCCTAGAGCATGGTATGAGCGCCTTAGGGACTTTCTCCTACAAAAGGGATTCAAAACGGATGCGATTGATTCCACTTTGTTTCTAAAAACAATTGACAATAATTTATTTATTTGTCAAATTTATGTGGATGATATTATATTTGGATGCACTAATCAAGCTCTTTGCAAGGATTTTGGAAATATGATGTCTAAGGAATTCGACATGTCGATGATTGGAGAGCTCACATTTTTCTTTGGATTTCAAATCAAACAACTCAAGGAGGGAACCTTTGTGTGTCAAGAGAAATATACTAAGGATCTCCTCAAGCGCTTCTCGATGATGGATTGCAAACCGATCAAGACATCTATGGCCACAAATGGGCATCTAGATTTGAATGAAGAAGGGAAGCCCGTGGACCAAAAGCTATATCGTTCAATGATCGGTTCGCTTCTCTATGTTACCACTTCTTGACCCGATATAATGTTTAGTGTGGACATATGTGCTCGTTTTCAAGCTTCCCCTAATGAAATGCATCTAGTTGCCATAAAACGCATTTTGAGATACTTAAAATTCATTCGTAGCCTAGAACTTTGGTACCCCAAGAGAGCGCGTGTTGAGCTTCTTGGCTATTCCGACTCGGATTATGTCGGTTGCAAAATTGATCGCAAAAGCACCTCGGGGGGTTGTCACTTACTAGGACGATCACTCGTGTCATGGGCTTTGAGGAAGCAAAACTCCGTGGCGCTATCTACCGCGGAAGCGGAATATGTAGCGGCGGGGAGTTGTTGTACTCAACTCTTGTACATGACACGGATGCTCAGTGACTTTGGACTAAAATTTAAAAAGTGCATCTTCTTTGTGATAATCAAAGTGCGGTAAAAATTGCAAATAATCTGGTTCAACATTCCCGTATTAAGCACATCGACATCCGTCATCACTTCATTCGTGATCATGTTGCCAAGGGTGACGTTGTGCTTACGTACGTGAGAACGAAGGATCAATTAGCGGATATATTTACCAAACCCTTGGATGAGGCACGGTTTTGCAAACTAAGAAATGAACTAAACATACTGGATAGCTCCAATGCGCGTTGGTTGTTTCTTTTTGGATTTTGGGTCTTATTTGAATTCATTCGATTACTTTTTGACCCATGTCACATTTAGGGGGAATTTGAGTTTATCTCATGATTTCACAACTCTCTTTTATTGTGAATAAATGAATTAGTTTTGACTTAGCACATTTTATCTTATATTTTAGACCAAAACAAATTTGAGCTTCATAGTATATCTCATATCCTCTTACCATTTCAAAATTCTCAAAATTCAAAAACTCTTATCACTTTGAGAAATGCCTCATTTGAATAAACCTTTTTGGTAAAATTCCTTACTTGTTTCAAAAGGTCTTGAAAATGCTTTATTAAAAAAAATTAAAAAAATTATGTGCTTAAACTCTAAAATGGACCATATGCTTGAATTGACATGTCAATTGCATTATCAAGACATATTTTGGGTCCATACATTTCCTTGATCACAAGATCAAAATTTGGGTTCGAATGTGGATGTTGTATAGAATTTACCTTATATATCGCATCCCTTCAAAACTAAGTCTTTCAAAATTGCTCCAAAAATTGCTCCAAAATTTGAATTTTCTTGGTTCTTGAGCAAAATAGGAGAAAAATCCCTTCAAAAGCATTAAGATTTAAATTCTATATGGGTTGAGCCCGTCCGGCCTCTCGGATAAAGTCCGGTGTTGGTTGGCTAGGTTTCAGCGGATTTTTCAATCCATCGGACCAAGTCCGACCACCACCGGACCCGGTCCGATGGGCTGACTGGCTAGGCAGCTCTTAGGCTCTCTGTCGGACCCAGTCCGACGGTCATCGAACCCGGTCTAGTGAAGTCCCTCCTGTTTTTGGCTAAGTACCTGTCTGTATCGGTTCTGTCGGACCCAGTCCGACGGAGTTAACTGTTCGCAGTTCTGCGCGCGGATGGCTCTGTCGGACCCGGTCCGACGGCGTCGGACTCGGTCCGATGACTGGATCGTGGCCCTATTTGCTGAACCGTACCCCTCTGTCCTTCCTCTCTCTCCTCACTTGCCTCCTGTTTCTCTCCCTCAACTCAGGCCGCCGCCTCCCCTTCTCTTCTACGGTGCGGCTCCTCCGGCGATCACCGGCGACCATCCTCACCATCTCCGGCCTTCCTTCACCCTCCTCTTCGATTCCCACTGCGGGGATCCTCGAGAGACGGCTCGATCTGTGCGTGGTCTTCCTCTCAAGCTCCTCTCCTCTTCCTCACCGGAAGAGGCCTAGGGGACTCCTCTGCACGCAAGGCGGGGTTGGCCTTCGTCTAGGGATTTGTAAGCCGCCTTGTAAGGTCTCGATTCTCTTCTTCCCTTTCCGTTTCTTAGCGCTAGGTTTTGAATCGTGTTTTCCCGCGCTCGTGTGTTAGGCCTTGTGGAGTGGTTGGAGAACTTGAGCTTGTAGATGACAATGTGCTACTCCTAAGCATGGAGGTGTTGAGAAGGAAGCGGGCTGTCACACAAGATAGGTGGTTCCCTGAGAATAGAGAAGATACAAATGATTTTCGGTTCCATACCAAGTTCCAGAAGCAGCTCTTTTTGTGTTTTTTCAGACCGCAGAAGAGCTCACGGGACCTACATTATATCGATTGGCATGAGATCACCGCTTTCATGGGGCCCAGTATATACAACTATTTCAATACCACTCCTGGTCTGGCAGATCTTTTATCCAATACTCAGCAGACATGGGGGAGGAGAGGCATTGTGAGTTCTTTGCTACTGTGTTGCCTGCTAATGATCAGTCAGAGTTTAGTTACTATCATTCCATCGACGGCAGGGTTCACTGTCTATCTTTTACTGAGATGAATTACACTCTTAGCACCCCTGACAATGGAGCTGATCTGCACGGCTTATCTTTTGACACTGGCATGTGATCTGCTCGGTATCCACCAGAGGAGGACATTTGTTTTATGTATCTGGACCCAGAGGCAGATGACTACAGCATTGAGAAGTCCAATCAATTGAGAGCAGAGCCAGCTTTGATGCATGTTATACTGAGGCGCACACTATTTGTGCGAGGGGGAAACAGAGATCGGATCCCCCCTATTATTAGCTGGTTTATGCTATACCTTTTCAAGGGGAGTTTAATCAACATTGGAGCTATCTTGTTTGGAGAATTTGATGATGCTATTTACAGGGAAGTTAACAGGTCATTGCCACTTGGACCATATATTGGACTATTGCTTTCTAGAACTAGCCGGGTACCTGAGGAGGAAGTTAGTCAGTGGGATAAGAAAATCAGAAAACACTAGATGAAGCAGTTCTTGTCCGCTCTTGTCAGCAGGCCAAAGATTGGCAATGCTCCTCCGTGTTCCCCTCCGGCACCGGCACCTACTTATGCACCTCCGCCTGCTCCTGCTGCTTCAGATGTCCCTATGGGCGATGCTCCTGCTGCTTCAGGTGCCCACATGGGAGGATATGGCTACCCCGCAGCTCCTCCGCCATGGTTTGATCTAAGTCCCCTGCTGCATGAAGTGCAAGCCCTTCGAGCTGATCAAAGCAACTATCAGAGGGAAATGAGAGCGGATATGACTGCATTCAGAACTGATATCTCAGCAGAGATAGCTGCCACTCGACAACAGCTGGACACTATGGTTGGTCAGCAAACTTATTTGCAGAAAGAGCTTGGAGTGATGAAGTCTGCGATGATGCATATGGGCACTCACTTTATGCCCTATACTCCAGGGACACATCCCTTTCAGTGGTATGATCATGCTCAGAGTGATTATCAAAAGTATCTCCGGCAATCTCAGCAGGCCCCTCATCCAGGATATGATCAAGCTTCAGCTCCTCCTCCTGCTTGTTGAACTATTTGGCTTGTTGAACTATTTGTGTTGGCTTATATCTTCAGCTGCATGAACATAGGGGGGGTTTCCTTTCTGTTATGCACGCTACATTGTCGAGCTATGGATCTTAAATTTGTTATTGTGCTTTCCTGTTCATCTTTGTGCTTTGTATCTCTTGTTTCTGCACTTTTGCACTAACCCTTTTGCAGCTCAAAATATAAGATCTCTATTGGATTGTCATCAAGTGCCACAAAGGAGAAGATTGCGAGCATCGTTGAGCCCTAATTCGTTTAGTAGCATTGAGGACGTATACTTTTGCGCTAGGGAGTTCTTGGACGTTTCATGGAACCCTAGCGAGGCCTCGGCGAACATTTGAGATGCTTCAAGATAATCTAAGCATCACCGGGTGAGCGAAGAGGTCATGTGTAGGTTTAGGAGTAGCTAGGCCTTTATTTTGTCGCCTATGCTTTAAGAGGGGTCTAATCGTTTCGATCGTGCCAAGTGTCTCGTTGTCCTAGCCCTCAAGCCATCCACAAATAAGTTAGAGATCCAAACCAGTTGAAAATCTCCTGAACCGAGCCTTTTCAGTGCTCATCGGACTGGGTCCGACCGCCATCGGACTGGGCCTGGCGAGCCAAACCCTAGAATTCCTATTCTGTCACTGGTCGGACTGACTCCGGTGCCGTCGGACCGAGTCCGACCCCTCCAGACCGAGTCCGACAATGACTGTGTTCCAGCGCTAAAGCTTTGTCGGACCGGGTCCGACAGCGTGTGTCAGCCGAGTTTGAGGCGTGGTTGCAGCCATCGTACCGGGTCCTACGGTACTGTAACGGCTAGTTTTTGGAGTCTTTCCGAGCTCCAACGACTAGTTCCTCTCCGGGGGGGTATTAGTTGAGCTCGGTAGGTAGCCATTACTGAGGTTTGTTGCTCCACTTCACCAATAGCCATCATCTACTCATCTTAGGGGTGTTCTAGAGCCATTCCTCTACCAATTCATCCTCCACCTACCTTCCGCCAAACCGAGCTTCACGGAAGTCCTTCGATTTGGCATGATCGAGGCGATTCGGGCTTATTACTCTTGAAGACGGTGTTCTTCTTGGAGGTGTGGGCTTGGGAGTAGACCTTTGCGTGTGGCTACTCTCGAGTCGATGTGAAGGTGACGGAGTCCACTTCGCCGGAGTGGCGGAACGACTACCGGGGAGTAAGCGAGGCGTGCGGCTCAAGAGGGAGCCGTTCCTTTGTGCGCAAGGGCTAGCCTCAACGAAGAGTAGGAGTGGTGACTCCGAACTTCGGTGAAACAAATACCGTGTCACCTCTCTTGTCTCATTTGCATTTACTTCTCGTATTATTTGTTTCAAGTTGCTTGTTTATTGTGGTGAAAATAAGATAGATTGCTAGTGCGTGCCGTTAATTTGCTTCCGCTTAATAGGGCACTAGTTTCTAGAATTGGGTAACTCTTTATCTTGTTGCTTAATCAAGTATAACCCAAATAATTTTAAAATTACCTATTCACCCCCCGCTAAGCCTTAAAGTTCCTTTTAAGTAGGCGTGCTGGCCGACCCTAGGGTGGTGGCCAACTCTTTTTTGGTTGCCCAACCCCTGGTCTCCCCACTATATATTGCCCCCGCTGTCGTTCTTTGTTGTTTAGGTTTTGTTGTGCGTGGTTGACCCCTTGTGCGCAGTGTTAGCCTAAACGGTAAACGCTAAACAGTCGGCCACTCTTCGTTTAGCGAATAGTCGGACTACACGGCCGATTAAACGGGCCAAAAAACGGATTAAACGGGATTATACGGATTAAACGGCCTACACGGCCTACACAGTTGACTACTGAGTAGCGTTTAAACGGTGTGTAAATGGTCTAAACGACCGTGTAGGCGAACAGTGCTTGTGCGTCCCTCCTCATGTTTACGAGTGACAGAACCTCACCCTTGATTTCGTTTGAGTTATTGGATTAAAATTGCTATCATCTTGTTCTTTCTTGTTCTCAGTTGCAGCAGATTCAAGAATTGATCGGGTTTCGACTTGGTTGATCGGTTCATCGAGGTGATGTTGCGATTGCTTGGTTGCTGATCTTATGGTTGGTACCTGATCCATCTACTTCACTGTACACTAAACCGACGTATCGTCCCTCACTAAAAGATCGGGCCGACCTAAGTGCGCATCAAAATGCCATCTGAAGATCGAGATTCAAATTTATCCAAATTTCTAGTCTTCAGAATAAAGCACTTACATCCAAACACCCTAAAATGTGAAACACTAGGCTTGGTCCCATATTGAAGCTCGTAGGATGTGCGATGCGACTTGAATCTCAGAAACACCCTATTTGAAACATAGCAAGCTGTAGAAATAGACTCGGCCCAGAAATACCTAAGAGTAGAATATTCATAATACATAGTCCTATCCATCTCTACAAAAGTGTGATTTTTTTCTCTCCGCAATGCCATTTGGTTGGGCGACGTGCGGATAAGAGAATTGATGCTCAACACCAGAATCAAAAAAAAAACTTTCGAAATGTGCATTCTTGAATTCTGTGACATTGTCTGAACAAATTGCGCGAAGCGCTACTAGGAACTCAACTAACAATCTACGGACCAAGGATAAAAAATAACCAAATGTTTCATCATTGGTCACCAAGAAATAAACCCAAGAATACCACTTGCCACCAAGAAAAATCATCGACCACAACCAACATATACCACTTGCCACCCACGGACAGCACTCGGGAAGGACCAATAGTCATGGTGCACCAATAATCACGTTGGTGACTAGTGGGTGAGCAGCAACAACCATTTTCCCATGCCGGCAAGGAGCACAAACTTTGTCATTGATCATCTTGAGTTTGGGGAAACCACGAATCAGATCCTGGCTGCTAACTCTGGTCAAGTGATCAAAACCAATGTGACTATTGATCCTATGCCAGAACGAGATGTCATGGGACTCTGAAGCAATGAAGCAATTAGAAGAGCCAACTGAAGATCGAAAATTAACACGAAAAACTCTCCCAAATCTATGAATCCGGCAAACAAAACTCTCAGAAGAATCAAGAATGCAACTTTCATTCTACTTAAAGCAAACCGCAAAACCCTCGTCAGTCAGCTAAAAACCGAAAGCAAGTTATAGCGAAGCATGCTGACAAGGGCCACATCCTTAAGCACAATCTGATCACTAACCTATATAAAGCCTTGGGCGAGCACACAGCTTGAAGAAGCATCCCTAAAGTGATTTTCTCACATTGAGGCTCATGGACTAGGGAGGAGAACTAACGAGAGTTTTTGGTCATGTGTCCACAACAACCGGAATCGATGATTCACAAGTCCCCCTTCCCAGATCAACGTGCCTGAGTCAACGAGTAAAGAAACATAGCTCAGCATTGGGAAGCAAAAGAGCTATCTTTGGAACCCAATACTGAGTCACGCGACCAAAACGAACGGACTCTACCGAACTAGGTCAACTCCTCTAGTAGAAGCATGTCCCTGCACTGGATGTGGAGCATTCTGCCGTTGAGCCGAGGCAGATGCATCTTGTCTACGTTTCCTGCCTTCGTTCCTATTGACAATCCTCCACCACGGAATCGACACCTCGCGTCGTGGACGAGCACCTCTATTGCTAACAGGAGGCGCGCCCTGAGGACGACGCTGCTTACGCCCCAAACCGACAACAGGATAAGCACCAGAATGCTAGGCTCCAAGGCCTGGCTGTCTACCCACCATTCTAACCTGAGGAGAAGCTACCCTAGGTGCGGGTTCCTTCGAAAGGCCTTGGATCTTGACCGATTTCCTATATTCCTCACGTGTCTTCTTAGCACGACGAAAGCAGTCTTTCTCTGTGTGTCCTATCCTATCACAGATTGTGCAAATAACTCCTTTGCCTCTACTATGGGCTAGAGCAACAGTGAAACTATCCTTCTTTGGAGGACTCTCAGACACAGCAGCCCGGACTGGCCTCACAGTAGGGCTCTCATTGATTATCCCAGCAGACCCGAAGACAGTGGTTTCAGCAACCCTTTCCTTAAGAACCACACTTTGCCCATTTGCATCTAGTCCAAGGACTCTATAAGGGTGTTTCCTGATCTGTTCAAGACAATCATACCCAAGACCTCTACCCGTTGAAATCTTGCTTTTGTTAAGAATCAAGTTCAGTTTCCTCCTGCCCGCAACAAATTTCTCAAGAGTGCTCATGAGATACTCACACTCCAGATGAAGCTGGGGACAAAACTCGCAAGAAAGGGAATAGTCAGAAGAGTCGTGTTCATCTTTATTTCCCTTGCCCAAAGCCTTACGACACCTACCGCTAAGCATCTTGACTTCGCTCTTGAGAGCCTGACAAGAAACACACTCAGTATTCTGAACCTCGGCTAGTCTACCCTAAAATTTAGAACTAATATCCTAACAGACACTAGCCAACTCCCAATCATGCTCTTCACAACACTCATAGGAAGATGCAACAAGCAAGGCATTGTTCAACTCAGAGATTTTAGATTGAAAGTTCATGTTTTCTAACCTCCAGAAGGTGCAATCTAGGCATATATCATCAACAGAGTGGAAGCTATAGCTCTCATCTGTGCTGAGTTGGTACTTAAGTGAAACATGGTCTTTACAACCCTCATCTAGGCTGACAGGGTACTTAGGTGTAGTGTGTGCAGCAGGATCAGGACAAATCATGAAGGGATCAATCATGCAAGCAGGTTATATTTCAGGAATAGAGGTAGCAACAAGTAAAGGTTCTATAGTTTCATCTAGTTCTGAAAGCACACTAGCATGACTCTCCCTAACCAAATCAAAATCTGCAACCACACATCTATGCAAAGCTTCAAGCGCAAGCAATTCTTGAGTCAACTTATTGCACTCCTTCCAGCCATCAGAGTAGACTGTTGGATTGCAAGAGCACATCTGTGCTTTCACATTAGAAACCTTAGAGTTTAGATAAACTACTTCCTCCTCAAGTTCCTTACACTTAGACTTACTCTTGGCATGTTTATCATCCAGCTTGAGGAATGCCTCAGTGAGCTGCTTGTAAGTGGAACTTACCTCATCATCGGAGTCGTTGTATAGCTCGTAGTCGTCATTATCATCTGCCATGATCTCGTTCTCCGGCTGTCCATCATCTCCGTCTTTTGATTGCTCGTCATCGTTGTCGGAGAGGTTGGCTCATCCAAAGCAGTGAAAACCTTGTTGACTAGATGATGTCCCTTGGCCAGCATGGAATTCTTCTTCTCATCCTTGCCACCGTTGAAGTTGTGGTTCTTGTTGATGAAGTTGCTTCGGGCTGGCGCAGTGTAGTCATTCTTGTATTCTCCTTCAAGCTTGGGGCAGTCGCGCTTGATATGGTTGAGCCCACCACGTCCAAAGCACCTCAGGATGCCCCGTCTGCGCTCAGTCACCCGCCTGTAATCATGAGAGAGTTTTCTTGCTAACAGCGTGAACTGCTCCTCTGAAATATTGTCCATCTGATCATTGGGCAGCTCGTAGAGAGCAGAAAAAGAGAAACCCACACCAACGGAAGAAAAACCAGAAGGGTCAACGATCAAGGCTATGAACGAAGGACCCAACTCTCTTGCAATATTCTCAAGTTCATGAGTCTCGAGATTCGAGTGGAGCCCATCCAAGGTCAGCTTCGATTGATCAGTTGCCTGCCAGATGGCTGTCACCTTCATGTCCCAGACCTTCAAATCTAAAGCAGAGAGAAAGTGTCTAGTGTTCTTTGAATCGGTATAGGTCATTCCCACTGAACGGAGTTAACTCAGAATCTTTGTGAACTGGCTAAAACAAGCATCCAGTGTTTCACCAGTCTTTTGTGCAAATCGGTTGTAATCCTTCTTATGCTGATCCTGCCTCACCACACTGATCTATTCTGTCCCCTCAAGGTAAGCTTGGAGGATAGATCAAATGGTATGAGCTGATGTGATGTGAGCAACACGCTCATACTCCCCTCGTCTAAGACCTTGAATGATATTGGTTTGAGCTTCACATTAAGCTTGACATCAGATTGATTAAGGGCCGTAACTTTCGCGGGCACCACATAAGGATTCTTCACTTTTAGCCAATTGTTGTAACCCTGAGTCATAATATACGCCTCCATCCTTGTTGTCCAATATGGAAAATCGACTCCAGAGAACACAGGGGATTTGGTGGAATACTTATCCGTCATAGCACAAGGCAACATGACAGGTTTCAAAATATCGGTGAAAATCTTGCAAAAGAAACACAACCTTGCTCTCATACCAGTTGTAAAACCATTATGGCGATCAGAGGGGGTGACTGTGAGCCTTGGAAATTTTTCATCGGACAGTGCTCCTCAAACTTACCGGTTTTCCAAAATATAAACACCGCGATAACTATGTATACCCCAAGAGTGCATGGATAAGATCCATGAAAATATGAGGGGATTTTCGGTTACAATCCTGGTTGTCAAGTGTAAAAACAAAAGAGAATCAATTGAAATCATGCTTTAATAAAGCACATCAAGCCAAATCAATAAAGCCACTTTCAGAAAATCAAAAACACATTCTTCAGAATTTGTTCTAACTTGGAGCAGAGAGATAGTGGCTTTCTGTTGCTATAAAAATTGTGGAGAGTTTTCTTCCTATGAAACCATCAGCCGTGAATCACTCCACCAAAAATCTCCTCAAAACTACCTGCACAAAAATCAGAAAAATTCAAACAGTACAACCTGCTAGAAATCTCGTCAAGAAAATTTTGGCCTCGGTTTTCACCTCACTGCACCCAAACCAAGAATCTCCATGATTTGAAAATGTTTGTGTTGATAGATATGTAAGTCACGGAACTTCTGCAAGTGGAATCAATAAAAAATTAGTTTTCTATATTTTTTCTAAAAATCAAATAATGACTGTTGCGCGGATGAAAGTTTCTGGACAGATTTGTAGCAAGTCAAGAACTTGGTCTCTTGACTCTCATATTGTTGCAAAGAGTGTGGTAAATCGTATTAGCAACCTAAAGTCATCATAGACCATCATGAAACAGTAAGAAATCACCAAACCTCACCTGCAAGGTTAGTCCATTACAAAATTGCCAACATCATAATCCATTCGTGATACCACAATTAGCAAGCTCTAACATACCACATGTTTGCTTAACAAATTCCACCTGACCATGTCCGATCGAAACTATTACCTAGCCCAAGCTCAGTACAATGGTCCGGTTCCAATTCCACGGTAATTTCCACAAATTCTCTATTTAAAATTCTTAAAAATAGTTCAAATTCCATCTTATCACATATATTCATCGCCAAACTAGGGTACCCTCCACATGGGTCTCAACATTATTACTCTTGGATTATCAATCCTAGACGGCTTGGTGCTAGTGTTCTTGAAGAGCTTGCCAATGATGATTGTGAGAGCCTTCAAAATGGTTTGTAAAGGCTAGGTACTTGCCTACCGGAGTGGTGAAAAGCAACCAAGAGTGGAATGAGGATGCGGGCTCGAGAGGGAGCCGGTACTTGGAGAAGGGCTTGCCTCAACGGGGAGTAGGAGGAGAACTCCGAACCTCGGTAAAAAATTCGTTGTGCCCCTCTCTTGTTTCCTGCATTTACTTTCTGTTTTACACTCTCAGTTTGTGTTCTTTTTGTTCTTCCGCTGTGTTCATTGTTTTCTACTTAGCTTAGTACTTGCTAGCTATATTGGGTGACAAATTAATAAAGACCTGAACTTTAATTGAAAAGTTTTAAAAGTTGTTTATTCACACCCTCTAGGGCAACTAGATCCTTTGAATGTTGACATAAGTGCGATGTTGTGAAAGGTAGAATCCAGAATCAAGTAATTAGAGTTATATTCAATATATAAGTATTAGGTTTCTTTGTGCGCTTACTAAAGGCTTACCACCCATTATCTTGTGTGCTTATGTTGCTAGCATGTGTTTATTGGCAAGCATCAAATTCTTGATACGATGGCCATTATGCATCCAACTCCAGTAAAGACTAAGTTTATTAATCAATCGAGATAGAATGTTGCACTATAGTTGTTGAGGTCTTATTGGCTGTATAAATAGCTTATGCGATGCTTGCCTTGGTGTGTCATTTCTATTGAAAGAGAACTTGTGTTGTTAGCCCTTTCGACCAAATGGGAGAATGTTGGATATGATCTCTGTGGCTAACTTCCAAGACCGAGTCCTAAGGGGCTAACTGCCCACTAGCACCCTAATCGGGGGCGCTCTAACTGACTTTTGGTGCGCCCCTGCTGCACAACGCCATATAAGAAGGGGAACGTTGTTGGTTACTAATTAACGCCTAATCACGATTAGCTAAACTCAACAACCCCTAATCCCTATCCGATCTGGGAGGCGCTGCAGGAATGGAAAGGCCGTCGTCGGAGAGATCTCCACTGCCTCCATCTCTCTACAACCGCTACAGCTTCCTGCATCGGCTCTCCGTCAAGCAGGCCACTCTAGCCTATGAACAACTCTACCCAATGGCAACTTGAGCAACACTAAGAGTAACCCTAACCAGTTTAACTTTCGGTGTTTAATCTTTGGGCTTAGATCTTGTATCAGTCTTCCGCATCACGATTTAAGAACTAACAAAGGAAACGAGGAGAGGAGGAAATACAACGGCGTCGATGGTTTTGCATGTTGCGGGGTGTGAAAATGAGCAAAGCAGTGACAGCGCGATGGGTTGGGCATTGGAGAAGCTAGGTGTGGACGCGAGGGAACGACACAGCGCTACATTGCTCGGGGATGGCGACACCACAACAGAGGGAGGAGAAAACGCCGGTGAGGAGAGAGAGGTGAGCGTCGTGAGGGGCAGAGAGCGTAGCAGGGGAAGAGAGAGAGAGGATTGGGCCGAAATTTGGCCCAATTAGCAGCCAAGTTTTCAAAGCCCAAACCACATTTCAAAGTGGAATTTTGAACTTAGACAATATTCATTTCAACATTCGAATTTCCCCAAGTTTGGGGTGTTACACAAATCTGAATTATATTACCATTTGAGTATATTTAATAATATGTACCGTAAAAATGTCCTTTCCACAATACAACGGAGAAAAACGATCACTGTTCTAGAAGTGGAAGACTTGCGTTCGCCAATCGCAATATCTGCTACCATATCTGTCAAAATCGCAAACTTGTCGGCTTGTTCGTCTGAATTTCCTTGCACACATAAGCATTTGCCACCCCGCGTAGCAGAAGTAGGTCGCCATCAATCGATATCAAGACGGTTTCTTCCGTGTGCTCTGGCCGGTTTTTCTTTCCCGGACGGGAAGCGCGTGCTGCGTGGGCGCGAGGACCGGGACCGGGTCATGGTCCTCGCTTCTACCATTCGCCTTCGACTCCTCTTCCTCTTCCTTGCCTTATGTGCTACTGTTTTATAGCCGCCATCTCGTCGAGGGAGAGCCCCCCTGGTCCGTGATCCTCTTCTTGCTCTTCTCTTCTTCTTGCTGCTACGCGAGGACATTTCCCAGCCCCTGTTAGTTTTCCTTTCTGCCGAGGTGCGGCGAACGACGGCTTGATTTCATTCCTGTTGCTGTTTTTTCTTCCTTTGTCCTCACTATCATTCGTTCTTGTTCTTTTGAGTCGGAATTTGGTTGCTCATGGCGCGGCGAAGCCATGACCGATCTTGACTAATGTGATAATATAATGTCGCACTAAATTCCTCGCAGGAACTGAATTGCTGCAGAAATCCAATCACCAGTCTCGGTCGACTGCCAGCCGGGCTCCAGGATTTGATATCAAGATGAGCACCGGCAAGAGATCCTTCTTCACGTCCAAGAAGAAGGCCACCGGTGGTCAGGGCTTGTCCCAGACCAACAATCCCTTTGACTCCGACTCCGACGACGGCGGCAGGCAGCAGAGGCCAGCAAGGGCCTCCTCCGTCCCTTCCCTGGCCGCCGCCAGGGGCGACCAGCGGACCTCTCCCTTCGCGGGCGGCGCCGACGAGAGAGGGGCGGGGCTATTCTCGTCGTCCGCGGCAAGGAGCCGATACAGGAACGACTTTCGCGAGTCTGGCGGCGTGGAGAGCCAGCCGCTGCAGGAGCTTGAGGGCTACGCGGCGTACAAGGCAGACGAGACGACGCAGAGGGTGCAGGTCTGCGTCAAGATCGCCGAGGAGATGAGACATACCGCTACAAAGAGCCTCGTCACCATCCACCAGCAAGGGCAACAGATCACGCACACGCACATGATGGCCGTGGACATCGACCAGGATCTCTCAAGGGTAAACATTTTCATGATCTTTTCTCTCCCAAATTATCCCGGTTGCGGAAATGATTTGTTGGTTAATTGTAGCTTAACTCTGTTAAAATAATAACGAAGTTGGCGAGGTTCAGAAATCCTGAACTCCACAAAAATTAAAACTCGGGTGTAGCAGCACTGTTCTTTGTCCAAAAACCAATGTGGCATTAAGCTGCAAGTTCTTGGTAACGAATTGTTCTCTGCGTCATGTTTAAGTGACAAGGGTTAATTTTTCCAATCTTCCCTTTTAGAGCGAAAAACTACTCGGTGATCTTGGAGGTTTATTTTCCAAGAAGTGGAAACCAAAGAAGAATTGCACGATTAGGGGTCCTATGCTAAGTAGAGGTAATTTCTATGCTAATCTTGCACGGAGTATTACACTGCAAGAGATGTTGCTGACTGGATAAACTTGGACTCTTATCTGTTATGCGCTAATTGAACATGGAATTCTTATTTGCAGATGATTCCTTCATACGGAAAGGAAGTCATTTGGAGCAAAGGCAAAAATTGGGTCTGCTAGATCACCCAACTCAGTCGGATGCACACCAATTACTCTCTGAACCAACATCTGCACTCGAGAAAGTTGAGGTATTGCAGTCAGAATTGCCATGAGTATTTGAAAGATTCTGCTGAGTGTCACTTCTTGAGGTTATTGATTTTCATTGCTGTGCATTTTCTGATCATCTGGTTGTTTTGTGCAGGTTGAGAAGGCAAAGCAGGATGATGCGCTATCTGATCTTAGCAATATTCTTCAGGAACTGAAAGGCATGGCCGTTGACATGGGCTCTGAAATTGACAGGTTAATGTCATTTTTCTTTTTCTTTCAGATGTTAATATACATTTCACTCTGTATGTCTTCAATACGACTAATTGGCAATTTTTTTAGTGTGTCATGCCAAATATACTTGCTTTTGTGCTCTGATTCATTTCATTTTACACTTCTAGGCAGCATATGTTTCATCCATTCTTTTCATTGCTGCCCTGTGTATATGTTACAGTGAACAACACATCTGACCAAACCATTTGCAAATTCCAATATCAATTTACTATCTGACGATTTTGACCGTCAATATCTGCTCTGGAACACTTTTTTCAATTATGTTTTAGCAATGTTGCTTCAAGCTCTAACCTTTACGTACATATGAGAGTAACATCTTTTTGTATACTGGTTGACTTCAGACAAACGAAGAGTTTGGGTGACGCAGAGAAAGACTACGACGAACTGAATTTCAGGGTCAAGGGAGCAAATACACGCACCCGCCGTCTGCTTGGGAGATAAAGAACACATATTTTGCCACTAGACATATATTTTCTTTTCTTTCATTTTGCATTTTTCTTTGTTGGTCAGCAAGCAAATGATTATGTTTGTTATATTTTGATCAGGATGATTGGTTGCAGGAGATATTAGGTTGTCTATATATTTTATAGACAACTATCTTTTATATGTTATTGTTTTGCGCCGTTAAGGATCTGTTTTGAATTTGATTTGATTTTTGCAATATTATCTCCAATACGGTTGAATACAGGCATATCACAAGAGAACAGCAATGGGGCCATTTCATTTATCATCTAACTTCTGATCCAACAAACATAAAATAATTAAAAATGAAATTGGGAGTTGGGACATGATAATTTGTAACTTCATCTTCCTCTTTAATGACGAGTCACAACATCATGTTGTTCAATCCTTCACAAACTTTTTAAAGAAAAATCTGACGCGAATAACACCTTGCACCCTGCTAGGAATAAGTACAATCCATTTAAATTTGACGACCATGGGCCATGGATCAAGCGCCAATAGAAGATGGTAAGTGTCGACCAAACAAGTAGTGTCTGCCATCTACTACAGAATGAACAAGACAAGTGGACATGTGTCGGTACAACTGAAGATGGCTTATTCCGGACATCTCCATCTTAAGACAAGGAAAGAAAAAGAGGTCATGTACCATGAAGAGGTAGGAAAACCTAGAAGCATAAAAGAAGGGGTCATTCCATGTTATTAAGATATCGCAGTCAGCAGCATTAGAAGTCTATATGAAGAAGGCCCAACATACAAGAAGGGGAGACCAGAGAAGGAAGAAAGTGGAAGAAGCCCATTGATATCTACAAGAGTACGGGGAGGACGTAGGCCAATGATATGGGTGACGGATCCCGATCTTCCATTGAGAGGGATAACTTTGGTTTGGTGGAGAGTGACCTTGACGATCTAGCTACCATCGGATTGGAACCTGACAATTGCTAAATCATATTCACATGTCGTTATCAACCATGCCAAGAACACGGTTAACATGATCACGAAGATCAATCCTAACAAGCAACCGAAGAACATTGTTACGGCTCCTGATCGGGTTTATTTTGGGAAACGTTGTCGTGCGTCCGAGGAGAGTATGACGCATCGGCATGCTAAAACAGATTAGATCAAGGGGCAGTGTGGACAACATGGGCCCTGGCCAGTATCCTTCTATAAGGCCCATAAAGCAAAAAACAGGGAAGGCCCAAGCCGGCTGGAAGGAGAAAGATATCACTCGGACTTTGCTTGACTTGGATGTCAAGGAAAGTTTGAAGGATAGAACTTAATCCCATTTGATTGGCAGATTCATATCTGTAAATGCTAGTGCGTATGCATGCTGAACACTTTGGAGATAAGATTTGATGTAACAAACTGGATATGATCGTGTAACAGTATCCCCCTACACTATATAAAGGGAGGGACATGTGCCGTAGTAGGACAGATCCCATCTGATTCCCTTTACTAGCTACAATCTTGAGAACTCCTTGTAATCGAGATCTCTACATAATCCCAGAGCACAATACGTACTAGGGTGTTACCTCCATTGTTGAGGGCCTGAACCTGTATAAAAAAAGTTTCCCTATCTTGTGTTACCATCTGTCATGAGATCTTGTGTGACCTATATGAATTCTATTGCCGACAAGTACCCTCAAGGTTACAACCGTCGATAGTTGGCGCGCCTAGTAGGTGAGCGTCAAGATCATCACCAAGTTTGATGGCGTCTTCAAAGTTGCCGGGAGCCGTCTTGATGCCAGGGCAAGCGTTCCGCTTTGGAGCCCTTGACTTCATCACAGACGGCATCAGCAACCTTCACCACTCTGATCCGGAAGAGAGCCGATCTAGAGAAGGTACCATCGCTATACCGCCCTCACTTCCATTCGGATTGGCGAATTCTGCGGCCATATTCTCTATGTTAAGAAGCCAGCAACTCCTTCCCGTACCTACATCCGATATAGGTAAGGGTGAGCTCATCACCGACAATTCCCTGTACTCAGACGCGATCCAATCTGGGGGAGTTTGTACGCCTCAGCTCGGATTTCCTGTTGGGCTTAGGAACTCTGCTGCCACCTACGCGTAGATCTTTTCTACGCTCAGACTAGGAGGTGACCGAGTTGAGGGCCAGCCCCAAGGACAGATCGGAGCAATCCAATCTGCTTTAACTCAGTTCGTAGGTGTCATCAACAGTGGCCAACATCTTGGACAGAGCGAGGAAGTTAGCTTCTCCTACTCGGACTCTGAGTCGGAAGGCAACACTAAGGTTTGCAGTTACAATGAATTTTTTGTGCTTAGTGCTGGCGACCTTTGTACAACATCTTAGCACGCTAAAGATGAAGCAGCCGCTACTGAAGTGGCTAAAACAGAGCAGCACCGTGGGGAGGATCAGAAGTGAATATGCCAGCTTCGGATCCGAGGTCGCGACGTTCAGAACGAGTTTCGAGCGATGAAACTGCGGGAGCATGAAGTCTACATGACCCCACAGGCCAATATCATTGCTTCAAAAACTCTCCTCGAAACCATGGCTCCACAACTACAACTACGCCCGTACCGGCAATAGCCATGGTCGAGATGGCGGCGATCCAGCAAAACGATGCACACCCGACTCCAACTACGCCCGTAACGGCAAACAGTCGGTCTGCATGAAATCGGAGTAGGGCAGTTGTATCCGCAGCAAGAGGTTCCTACCAATCGGCGGGCCACGACCTCCGCCATGACATAGAAGCACGAAGAAGGGAGCACTGACAGTGAGCGACCGTCCCGTGATGAGCGCAGCCGCAACAGTAGGCTGAAGAACCGAGCTAAGCGGCTGGAGGGGGTGAATAGATGTCACAAATTTTTGACGCTACCGTTTTCACCAAAACCCAAACAAATTGACTACAATGTGTACCCATAGCATGCATGACTAAGAGTCATGAAATATGTGAGAATTTTACCATTCGCAATCCTGATTGTCAAGTGTTCAAAAGAGAGGAATCAATTCAAAGCTTGCTTTATGAAAGAAGATCAATCCAAATGATGAAAGTGACATTCAGAAAAGTAAAAGCATATTTGTTCTCACTTGGAGGAGATGGATGGTGGCTTTCTGTTGCTCTTCAATTTTTGAGAATTTTTGTCCCTATTACATAATTAGCCATGAGCAAGTTAGCCGACAATGTCATCAAAACTCTTTGTAGAAAAATATGAAAATTCAAACAGTACAAGCTATTTTCTGGAAAGCAAAAGCAGATTTTTCAGAGTTTGTTTCTAATTGGAGGAGACGGATGATGGCATTCTGGTGCTCTTAGATTTTTGCGAATTTGTGTCCCTGTTTACCAATGAGTTTTGAAGCACTATGCCAAAAATCTTCTCAAAACTCCTTCCACAGAAAATATGATAAATCAAACACCACGAGCTGTCAAGAACATTGAGTAGAAAGTTTGGGGCGCGCTTTTCACCTCATAGCTCCCAAACGGGGAACCAGTGGACTTCAAATTTTTTCCACATATGGGTATATGAGTCACGCATCTCTTCCAAATATAATCATCCCAAAATGTATTTTCTAGATTTTTCTAAATATCATTTACTGACTGCTGTGCGGATGAAGGTTTCTGTACAAATTAGCAACATGTCAAGAACTTCATCTCTTGCCTCTCATATGGTTGCAAAGTGTGTATCAAATCATATTAGCAACCTCAATGCATCATAGACCACCAGTAACCAACATGAAATCACCAAGATTCATCTCCAAGCAAGAGCATAAAAAAGGAAAAAAAAAAGAACTAGGAGCAAATCAACGCAATATACTGATGGAGAAGAATGATTTCATTGCATAGAAGTTGGGGGATTACAAGCCAAACCTTAGGTGTCACCCTTAAACACCTAACTCACCCTCTCTATTTCTGAAATTTGCAGCTCCAAGGGGATGAGGAGGAGGTGCTCCCCTCCCCCTCTATTTATATCCTAAGGGTGAGATGCCCTAAACCCTAGAGCTAATCTCCACCCTTCAATTGAGTATGAGTGGTATAGAACTCACACACTACAAGATACACTCCCGAGAGGAAATATTCTCCACAATATTCCATTGCTACATGCAATGCAGGTGCCGTCATACGCAAAGTACCTGAAGGACATCCTCAACAACAAGCATCCGTTGCCGACCGCGGAAGTCATCAAGTTGACCGAAGAGTGCAGCGCTGCAATCCTAAATAATCTCCCCGAGAAAAAGAAGGACCTTGGTTATCCAACCATCTCATGCACCATCGGTACACAACACTTTGATCTTGCTCTATGCGATCTAGGAGCAAGCGTCAGCATTATGCCCAAGGTAATTTATTAAAAGTTAAATCGTTTTACCTTGTCCCCGACTGCCATGACCCTGTTGCTCGCAATCAATCAATCTGCCATCCTGTCGGAGTTGCTGAGGATATACTGGTGAATGTACGGAATTTCCTGGTGTCTGTGGATTTTGTGGTACTCGACATGGAGGTGGACAACAAGACGCCTCTCATTCTTGGGAGACCTTTCATGAGCACGACAAATACGACCATAGACGTTGGTGTAGGGTAGATTCAACTCAACATAAATGGCCGAGATGAAGTCTTCAACTTGAAGCCAAGAGGTTAGCAATGCACACAGGTACGCACTTTTTATGGTAAAAATCCTAAAACTATGCAGAGCAAAGTGGAGGCTATACCAAAATCTCAGGTGGATAGTCTCATTGTAACCATGAGAAGAACTCTCCAACTATTGAACAAGCCTTTGCGGCGTCCATATTGGAAGGAGAGCAACAACAAAGGGGTGAAGAAGTCCCAAACCAAGGAACGGAAGCAACCTGCTATCGAGAATTCAGAGCGACAAGTGAAGGTCGACGCACCTAGAAAATCTCGAACAAAACAAGTGTGGCGTAAGAAAGCAATTCAACCAGCCGCAACAACAACTCTAGTTGTGGAAATTCTTCATTAAAAATGAGGTATGGAGACGGTCCGACTCAAGGACCATGAAAATTTTTGAGTCCTCACCGAGAGGTAACCCGAAACTTATCTTTGCATTCATATTTATTTTCCTGCTTTTTTCACAGCATATTTGACTTTTACCCTTGCATTTACTATTCATAAAAATCAGAAATTGAGGGGCCATCCAACCCCACTTTGGCCAACCGACCAACTATGGTCCGCCGACCCATCCAGGCGAGCCGACTGCCCCTTTCACCTCCACCTCACACTTCACTTCACACCAACTACTCAACATGCTTAGCTAGTTATCTAGCCACTCAAAGTTTTGTAGATAGGTGGATTTTTGTTGCATCCTGCATGCATTCATCGCCTATAAATCGACGAGCCTGCAGCAGAGATTGAATGCACATTCAGACAGTGATAGCATGATCTCACGTCTGCTCTCTTCTCTTTTTGCATTAGCTCATTAATCATTGCATCCATGGTAATAACTTTGTAACTTGAGCAAATAAATATTTTTGTGGCAGCAATTAAGTAAGCTTCGGAAGGGCTACTATTCATTGGAGGACAAACTACTAACTGTTGGACCGCTAACCTTTAATCTTCACTCTATATATCATTCGGCTATTTGTGGCCTAAACCCTTTTGCAAAAATGCAGTGGTACGACAAGATTGGCAAAACCCTATCCAAAGGTGCCAAGGGCGTTCACAAAGGTTTAGGTCTTCTAGCTCAGAACAGACTCACACTCCGATCGAGGTCCTGGATAGCAGCTCAAGTGAAGACATGTCAGTGGACTCCCATTTCTCTAGGCATCACGGCTGGCAACCTGACTCAGTCGAACCATCTGGGGCTGATCAAGGCCTCAGCATCATAGTGTTAACGTCGGAGGAGCAGATCATCCTACAAAGCGACCATGAGATGTAGATTTTTCAATGAAACATTTGAGTGCTCATTGCAAGATTTAACTAGACATCTAGGTTTCACCATGAGATGTAGAGTCACTCCTGATAGGCTAAAAGGCTTTAACCATGATGATTTCTGGTTAGCTATTTATGGCAAGGAATACACAATTACACCCCGCATGAATGAAATTCATGATCCTACTCTTATATTCATGCACCGGTAGCTTGCTATGGTTATTATTTCTAGACATGATATGCGTACTGTGCGCCTAGATGAACTTCAATGCCTATTTGCCATGGTCAATAAGAGACCTGTAGATCCAACAGCAAACATGGTATTACATTGGCTAGAGATGAGAAACTTGATAGATGACATAGATTGCAATTCATACTCCAGCACCGTCATATTCCGGTGTGCTCCGGCTCTAGGGGCGCACGGCGGCAACGCTCGGATCAGATGGCAGAGTTGGCATGAGCATGGCCATGGGGCAGCAGCCGGTGCATGGCCGAGATGCCGGGGTTTGGTCAAGAGTGGCTTGGTGATTCTGATGGTTTGGTCATGGTAGCCACATAAAAGATTGTTCGCCACATGTTTGACGGAATGCCCAAGCAAGATTCTGTAGGTGCATGTCAAATGGTCGATTTATGGTCAAGGATGATCATTGGGGGTGATTTGGTCGGAAACAATGTTGGGCTCCTATTCGCCCCCCTCCCCCGCGTAGTCGTTGATCCAGTCCTTCAACTGGTATCAAAGCTAGGTACTGGAGCTCTACAATTGGTGTTCGAGTTTCGGTTTCTGCTCTTTCTTGATCTTCACCGATCCGAAGAGCCGGCAACTAGAACGGGCCTTCACGTCGACGTTGACTACTTCCTTCTATGGGCCGTCTTCTACCAGTTCGTCAATAGTAAGTGAGGTGAGCTACCTAGCAGCTTCTGCCTCTACTTTTGAACTAGTATTACTTCATTTAGTCCTTTTGTATTTCAGATAATAGTTTCTGTGCATAGCTGAGCTTCAACCAAATTTGTGCTAAAATGTGACTTATTAGTTGAGGGGTAGATAGTTTTCTATAATTGTGCTTTTGCTCTCTTTTGTTGCATTTGCATCTGCATGGTGGGTCTAGTCCTCAGGCAGGATATATAGTCAGCACTTCTTTAGACACTGCTTCTTACCCCATAGGTTGCTATCATGCGTGATTAGCAATGTCCTCTGCTGTAGATAGATGAATACCCATAGGTTTTAGGTCTAACAAGTGTTGGGCACCTAGGGTAGACAGGATCTGTGTTTAAATCTCTCTAGTAGTCGAGTTGTAGGCTTGCTTTCCTTTTTCTTTAGCTTGTCGTAGATGAGAGAGTGTTTCAGCTTTAGAGCCATCTGTCTCTCATCTTTGCTTTTAGGCTGTCCATGTGAAGATCTCCATTTTTTCTTATCCCTTCTTCTGTATTCTCTGGATAACTCTTTGGTTGAGGGGTAGTTTTGGAGATTTTATTACTCTTTGCATTTTTGGGCAATATTTTAAGTGGTTTCCAGGATGCCCATTTGTGTTTTTATGGTCCTAACTGCCTTTCAGTTGTGTTTGGTTCTTGTGAAGTTCTTTTGGTGCTTCATTTGGTATTAGCTTTTAACTGTTACTTGTGAACCAAATTTTGATCTAAAAATTTGACTCACTTGTTGAGGGGGAGTTTTTTTTATCATTCTGCATGGCATATAGATTGTTTTCTTTCTGAGCATTGTCTATTATGCTTTCGAACTTAAGTGAGTAATGTGCAACTAGTTATTCATGTGGTGATCAATTGCTAGCTTGTTCATGTTTAAAATTGCAAGCATTTAAACTTGGTAGGCTAGTTGCCAAATTGAAAGCATTTTAGATTTGATTCAAAACTTGATGTCACTTATGACTCTTGCATGCTAATCTTGGCACTAAATATTTGTGCTAGGCTTGGCTATCATCTGGTTCTCATTTGAGCGCTTTGGTAGCTTGAATTAACTATTTGTTGATGCTTTAACCTTAGCTCATGTAATTTGAAAAATAAAAATTTGATTTTCCCTTTGGGAGCTTCACCGGTAGCTCTTCATGATATAGCTTGCCATTGCACTACGCATGAACTTGGAAGGGGATCTACATACCGAGACTACGTGTTTTCTGTGTAATGCTGGGCCTAGTCGACACGTTTGGTTTGAAGCTCCCTTATGTTCAAAAGTTTGAATTTGAAAGTAAATATTGGGAAAATTGCAAACAAACACGAGGAGGACAATGTTGATCTCGAAAATCTGAGTTTGCCAGTTAAAACGGGTGAAAATCTTAAGAATTGTTGGGCGATGGGTCTTAACATGTTGCCTAGCTTTCTCGTTGATTTCTTTAGTTGCTCTGTGATGCCATTTTATCGTTGCATTAGCTTCTTGTATTTGGTGATAAGATTGTCGTGTGATACTATGATCACATCATGGAAAATTACACAACCTTATTTTGCTAGCTAGCTTGGATAATTTGTGAGCAACCTGGATATGAATATGATAGCTTAGAATTCAACTTGATTAGCTTGGTGCATTTTGCTTGTCCTTCGTGTTTCTCTGCATAATCTTCAAAGCTCCGTAGAATTGCATATGCATTGCATTTTGCATATTTGTTTACCCTCTAAATTTCTTAATGCCTATATTGCGAAAAAGGGGGAGAATTTTTTGAAAAAGGCATCAACTGATTTCCTTGTGAAATAGGGGGAGATTTGTTTTGGGAGATTTTGATTCTCATGTCTTGGACATGACGAACAATTGCTTCTTTGATTTGATCCAATCATGATCAACATTTAACAAATGCTTCATGTTTTCAATTTAATAAAACATCAAAATCCTTTTTCGAGAGGTTTGTTAATATATGCATCAAGGGGGAGCATTGAGACCCATGTGGTGGATCCCCTGGTCTAGTGATGAATATATGTGACGTGTTTGAATTTGATGTGATTTCGCAGTGCTTTGAGTTGCATTTGTGAAACGGACACAAGTTGTCTTTCGGACGGTGTTTGATGTCGACCGGACACATCGAGTAGTGACGGGTTTCCACGAGAGTGTCAATCGGACGGTGTCTACTGGTGTTTTGTCTGCGCTGTCTTGAGCATTAGCGAACGGTGTTCGGTGGGTTGTGTCAAGGTGACACGTGTTTATTGTTGTATGCTTGTGTTGATGTTGTGTTTGGTTTTGCTCGATCTTGTGTGGAGCTAACTTTGCAGGACTGGTAAGGGGTATGATTTTGGTATGTGTTCATCTCTGTGATGCAGGTATCGGTTGGTACGTGGCTGACGCTTCGCAGGTACAGCTAGAGGCTTGTGCATCCGGAGGCGTGCAGGCGACCAGGTTCGATGACCTGGCGATCACATGAGGTAGTGTACTCGAGAAGGTTAGCCATGGCAAGGGATCCGAGACAGCTGGAGGCTGTGGCATCGGTAACCATGGTGGCGAAGCTGGTCAGTCCGGTGGGCCCAGGCATGGACTAGCGATCGAGGAAATTAGGTGGATGCTTTGAGGCGAAGTGATCATTGGAGGCGGTCGACTTTCGCTCAAAGATTTTGGCCTGGTTAGGTTCTGGGTTAGCAGGTATCAAAACCCTGGTCAGGTTTTGGGTTAGCCATGGAAAACCCTGTTTCGGTTCTGGGTTACCTGGTGGTAAAAGCCTGTTCGGTTCTGGGTTATCCGGTGTGTGAGAAACCCTATCAGGTTCTTCGTTAGCCCATGGAAAACCCTGTTCAGGTTCTAGGTTAGCCCGTGGAAATCCCTGCTTTGGTCCTGGGTTAGCCCGTGGAAAACCCTGTTAAGGTTCTTGGTTAGGCGGCGTGCTCCGGCGACGGAGGAGTAGGACGGCATGGCGGGCCCTTGAGGGCGACGACATGCAGCACCGCGACGACATGACCACGGCGCGCTCACCGATCAAGGAGAAGCATGGCACCGCCCAGCCCCCATGGTGGTTACACGATGGCAGAGGACAGAAGCCAGCCGACCCTGGAAGGTGGCGACGCCAGCGTGCTCTCACAACGTCCCTAGTCGCGCGGCTCCCGTTTGGAGGCGCCCCAAAGCAAGGCGAGCAGCGTCCCGATGTGGCTCGCGACGGCAGCAGTCCTGTGGGCATGGATGGAGGCAGTGCCAGGCTGAGGAGGTGGCAGCACCGTCATACTCTGGCGTGATCCGGCTCTAGGGGCGCACGGCGGCAGCGCTCGGATCAGATGGCAGCGTCGGCACGAGCATGGCCATGGGACAGCAGTCGGTGTGTGGCCGAGATGCCGGGGTTTGGTCAAGAGTGGCTAGGTGATTCTAATGGTTTGGTCATGGTAGCCACAGAAAAGGTTGTTCACCACATGTTTGATGGAATGCCCAAGCAAGATCCTGTAGGTGCATGTCAAGTGGTCGATTGATGGTCAAGGATGATCATCGGGGGTGATTTGGTCGAAAAAAATGTTGGGCTCCTATTCACCCCCCTCTAGTCGCTAATTCAGTCCTTCAAGGCAGTGATTGCATGATCTCACGTCAGCTCTCTTCTCGTTTTGCATTAGCTCACTAATTGTTGCATCCATGCTAATAACTTTGTCACTTAAAGAAATAAATATTTTTGTGGACGCAATTAAGTATGTTTCGAAAGGGCTACTAATCTTTGGAAGACTAACTGCTAACTTTTGGACTGCTAACCATTGATCTTCACTCTATATATCCTTCGGGTATTTGTGGTCTAACCCCTTTTGTAGAAATGTCGTAGTATGGTAATATTGGCAGAACCCTATCCAAGGGTGCCAAGGACGTTCATAAAAGGTTTAGCTCTTCCAGCTCGGAACGGACTCACACTCTGACCGAGGTCCTGGATAGTAGCTCAAGGGAAGACATGTCAATGGACTCCCATTTATCTAGGCATCACGACTGGCAACATGACTCAGTCGAACCTTCTGGGGCTGATCAAGGCCTCAGGATCATAGTGTTAACATTGGAGGAGCAGATCATCCTTCAAAGCGACCATGAACGACATATATTTGAGGCATTTAGAAACCAGACTTTTCAGCATACACAGTCTTATGACCTGATGTTACTAATTAAGACCAGCCTTCTAGACGACTTTACTGATGCCTTTCGAGCGGTCGGTAGGAACAATTTTTGTTCCCATCACGGAAAAAGGTTTGCGCCTTCGGACCCTGTACTTTCTAAGGACTCTTCGCATTCTAGATAATGGAACTAGATACTCGTTCAGATTTTTCAATAAAACATTTCCCTTCAAATAAAAAGTATAAATGTTGATCTTTACCCAAGGAAATGATGAAAAATTGTTCTATCTTATTATCTAAATACTGGGTTCGCAATTTAGTACTCTTGTTTACTTTAACATTTATTGGTATAAGTTGTTATTCTGCTAAACTTTACCTAGTATGTGTTGACATTTTCATTCCAAGTCTAATTTCTTGTAAGATATGATACAACTAAGGTTAGAGTTTAGTTGCTCATACCTCTAGTAAGAAAAGTCTCGGAAATATTTTATTTTGAAAATATAAAAATTCTTTGAGAAATGTTCCTCATTGAGAGTTTCTTCCTACCAAAGCCAAAAGCACTTGGCCACTTATGTTTGTCTTGAGTTTTGTTAAAACTTTTGACCTGAAGGTGTAGTGACTCTTCAAAGCTTGTCATTTTCTTTCGCATGTCCCTTTGATTGCTAGCCTTATTCATATCTAAATTCCACCTTGGAATGAAGCATCTATTCCGCCAGATATTCCTCCACATACCAAAATAAGCCAAAATCTTCGTTGTGTCCCCCTTTATACATAACTATGTAGTCTATTCCATTAAAGACTTCAAATTTATCATAAGTCGTCGCTCAATCCCATTGAAAATTGAGAGGCTAAAAAAATAGAAAATTTGGGAGAAAATGATATCCCGGAAAAAAAGAGAGACAAGAGTTGATCTTAAACACTGAGAAATTCTGCCTCTCCAAAAATATTTGTTAAAGAGGGATTTACTCAAAATAAAGAAGTCATATAGACAGTGTCCTTAAACAAAATACCCGATGTGATGGACTCATTAGTCCGTCACATCCTTGCACTTGGGTTCCTTCATTCCATTGGCGTGAGTCCATTCTCTCCCTCACCCTGAACATTATTTCTCTAACGACCGGAATGCGAAGTGGCATGATCTGTATTAAGTCCAATTTTTTACTTAACAACATTATACAACCTAAGTAGGCCATTTCTAGCCCTACCTTGAGCTCCACATAAACCTTTAGAATATAGGGATTACAATTGGCCTTAGGTCTTGGTAAGGATGAGTAAAATACCACTTGAGCGATCCTAGAGTACCAATAGAGGAACTAAAATTTTGAAAATTTTGAAACCTATTCTAAACAAGGGTAAGCTAACATTGCTCTGTCTTGGTTGTACTATTTTCCAGCCGCCTAAGACAAGGTGATATTTTGGAAGCCCTACAAGTATAAGTATAAGGTTGGGATACAGTTGTAAGACTTTATGTTAACAAATAATGAAAGTATTATCTTGTGCACTTAATATTTATTGAACAATAACATTGAAGCAATCCTGATCCATCGGTCCAATTCTGAGCTCTTTGCTCGAGGATGAGCAAAAGTTCAAATTGGACGAGCAAAAGTCCAATTTCATATGCCAACATTTGCCAACTTTCCGATGGTTTGGGGGAAAATCAAGGTTTGTACAGGCATTTTATTTAAACTAATAAATTTCCACAAGTTTTGGTGAGTTTTTCTCCTTAGGAATAAAGTGGAGAAAAACCGGAGCTGAACCGGACACAGAAGCTGGTCGGCCAGCCCATCCTTGGCCGGGCGACCTGGTCTTTGCACCCAACTGATTACAACTTCTCCCAGTTGCCAAGAAACACATCAAGGAGTAATCTCAAGCGTCCATACGCATCGGTTTGATCAAATGGCTGCAGTTCCTTCACACTTGGCTCACTTGGCTCTCAAGGAAGTCAGTTCCATTGGCTCTAACCTTCAAAACCGACGTGGGGGATTAATCTACACCGTCAAAGAGGCATCCCAGGCGAAAACGAGGGTTGGGATCGACCAAAGGTGGGTCGGCCGACCCACCTAGGCTGGCCGACCCCCTTGGATCCCCTCTCGGATTCCCCTTCGGCTGGTTTGGAGGTGACACTTCTCTTGGTGTGGAAGCTACCCATTGGCTGCGGATGGTTATAAAAGGACCCCAACACCTCACTTGTAACACAACACACAACACATTCCTCTCATTTGTAGATACTCTTCACTTGTTAGAGTAGTTAGTTTGGGAGTTTGAGTTGAGTCGAGCTGAAGCTTGGAGTTCCGGAATTGTCTTCGGGAATTCGGGTAATAGCTCTTGAATCCTTTCCCTTTAGTAAGACTTTGCTTTTGTAATATAAGTGCCTTTCATTATCTGAGCTGAGCATATTTCCACTAAGTGGGAAGTGCGAATTACTAGAGCGGTTGATTAGGTTCAACTGGTTCTAAGTCTTGGTTATCCGCCGCCTTGAACAGGTCATTGGCGTTCCAGGTCTCATTGATCTCGGGATCCTGGGTGAGCCGCTTGTCGCGAACTCCATTTTTAAAGTCGCGGATAACAAGTTCATCCGAGATGTTTGGGATCGTGTTGTGGATCTTGATGAAACGCTTCACGAAGTTGTGGAGAGTCTCCCCGTTCATCTGGATCATCTGGTGCAGATCATCCTCCTTGCCCAGACGCACGTAACAGCTCTAGAAATTGGCGATCAGAGCATCATAAAGTTTGTCCCAAGAATGGATGGAACCTTCCTGCTGATTAAACAGCCACGTCCGAGCAGCACCTTCAAGGACAGTCGGAAGGTAGTTGGCCATGACTAGCTCGTCACCTCTGGCTGCCATGATGGCTGTAGCGTAGATGGAAAGGAACTCCTCTGGGTTTAGGGTCCTATTGTACCTCTCCACGTGGCCAGGTTTGAACTTGGAAGGCTACCTGACAGCGCTGAGCTCATCAGAGAAAGCCTTGCAGCCCAAGCTGTAAGACCGACCACCTTCTCCTGCAAAACCTGGTCTTGAAAAGACATTGGTCGTGTTGCGCGGAGGGTGATGGGGACGGGGTCCCGAGCTGCCCCCAAATTATATGTCCCAATCTTTCACGGTACAATTTCAGCAAGCAAATAGTAGACTAATCCAATCCAATCCCCACAATATATGTGAGGGAAAAACAGTAGATCAAAACAGCAACACTGAATATGATTCTTTCACCAACCAGCAGCACAACAATCGATCCAATAGATAGATAAATTAGGGAATCAGCTTACAAGATGCAAACCAAACCCTAGATGAGTTCTTCCACCCGCAGCACCAAGATGACACCACGATCAGAAGAGAAGATCCCGAAGAGATCAAACCAGCACCCAGGAGAGATCCTGAACACGCAGTTCTTCACAAACCCAAGATGGATTCGGTAGGATAGATGAGAGGGAAACGCCCTCTTCCTGTTCTTGGGGGCTAGACCCTAAAGAAACACGCAAAAACTCCAACCCTCCATACATGGGCGCTGGCCCTAGGCTATATGGCACGCAGGCCAGCCAAAACTCAACTCCGACTCGACCTAGACTCGAAACAGACTCGGACTGACGTTGTTTCGACGACTGCGACTCGCACATAATGAATCTGATTATGGGCCTAGATGCGTTGGAAAGATCTCGGAATTATCTTTCCAACGAGTGGTAGAACACCCAAAACGGAGTCCGTATGCAACCTGGGCACCCGTTTTAATATAGACTGCTCCTGGATTCCGAACTGGGCTCGAACTAGATCCGGACTTGGACTTGTGGGCTGAATCTCCAACTCAAATTTCTTAACTTGGACGTCCTTGTGGCCCTCTCCACGCCCTTGCTGGTCCTCTCCATGATTGCTTTAGCTCATGGCCCAACTTGGCTTGTGTCTCATGGCTTCGGTTGGCTCGTGGCTCATGCCTGGGCTTGTCCCATGGCTCATCACTGCTCTTGTCCCTTAGTTCGTGGCTACGCTCAACATGGAACATGACGGCTCGGTTCCTCGGCTCATATGTGGCACCCTTAAACATTAGCTTGTGCACATAGCCGGTAGTAAGACTATCCTCTCTCTCGTTTAATTCTTGTTGCACAACATTTGAAAAAGAGCCAAACTTCAAGCAACATCTTTTGAGAGAATTACCATATTCAAACGTTGAGCCATTGCTAGGCTTTTCGACATTTGTAGCTGAAATAATTTGATGAGCCATGGGCTCATCATCCTCTCCTCCTTGAAGCAAAGCCGTCCTCGGCTTTGATACAAATTCATGCCCTTCCTTCTTTTGGTTCCCAATACTGCAAATTATAGGTTTGCATTGCATACCGTCAATAACAATTTTCTCTTCCTTTTGATTAGCATGAACTTTCAAATAACTATTGTCCGAATCTTTGGGATATTTACTTGAACTTTCAGAAATAACCTTTGGAGAACCGATGTACATACGATCCTCACCTTCTGGAATAATTGGGCCTTGGCACTTCCCTTTATTACTACTAGCTGAATCAATTGGAGAATTGCTGGACATATCACCAACCAAAATATTTGTTTCTACAGCAACAATTGGAGCTTGGATGGCCATATCATCTTTTCCACCTTGAACTAAAACAATGCCGGCCACATCAGAGGGGCTCTTGTTGAACGGGAGGTTTCCGCCTGGAGGAACTCTCTCCGAGACAGTCCTCCGCGCTCCTTTCTCGTGCTCGCCACTATGCGTTCCTCCCGAGGGGATCGTCCGTGATCGTCGCGCGCCCGCTTGCCCCTGTGGTCGCGGCGACCACGGGGACTTGGCGAGCGTTGTCGACCATGGGTAGCTTGCTCGTGGATAGTAGTCCTTCGACGGTGACGAGGGTCATGCGATCGATCGGAGCTGTCCAAGCCATTCCGAGCAGGCTGACTGCGTTGCCTGGAGGAGTTGTTAACTTCGCCTAAGGACTTAAGGCCCTCAGCCATTCGCTCTAGGTGAGAAGCAACAGTGTCGCCCATACGGGCGAGGTCGGCCTAGTTGGTGGATCTGATCACCGTTGCCATGATCTAGGGGTCCTGGGATCCCTGAAGCTTCCGTGTTTTGCATGACCGGGGTCTGGTCACGCGGGGATTCAACCCGAGCAGGTGGAGCATCTGCCGGGGGACTTGGCGTAGGTGCGCGAGGCGGGTCGCGACGTTGTCGCTTGCGCTGGTCGCGGATCTGCGCCAAGGTCTGATTAATGGAAGCATCCAGACTGCGGCAAACAACATCTTGCTCGCGAGTAGCCTGCGTAGCCGCATCTTTATACCGAGCAGAATTGGACTGCCCGATCTCATCGGCCATCGCGGCCCACGTAGGATCCTCTGAAGTTCCTGCACCGGCCATGTTGACGCTGCGACGGCCATGCGTTGGCACACTAGACGGTGTCATCACTGTGTCACCAAAGGAGGAATCAACCGACATTGCCTTGGAATCCGAAAGATCCAAACCAGCGTAAAGATCGTCGGTTCCGTAGTCATCGTCAATGACGGGAGCTTTATCTAAGACCATCTCCGGAACGTAGCCGGAGAGCTCTGTCTCAGATCTGGAAGGTGATCGAGATCGAAGAGATCGATCCGATCTGACAGGGGAGGTGACATCCTGTCCTTCTGAGTCATACCCTTCAGGAATATTTTCCTGGTCGCTGAACAAGTTCGACATGCTCGAACAGGCTTGATCTACTATCCCCACGGACGGCGCCAATTGTCGACGGTTGGGATATCGGTCCCAAGTCAGCTAAGGTTCTTGAGAAAGAGAGATAGAAGACCTGCCGAGCAAGGCGAACAGCAATCAACGAGCAACAGGGAGACACAGGGTTTTTATCCTGGTTCAGGCCTCTCAGAGGAGATAATAGCCCTACGTCCAGCCTTTCTTTATATCAAAGAGGATTACAAGAGGGAACTCGGCGAGACAAACAGGTCTCGACGAGATTATGTGTGTACAGCAATATGCGATCTTAGCTTCAAGACGCGCCGGATTGGCCCCTCTACACGCTGTAGGGGCCCTGTTTATATAGTGTTGAGCAACCGACCTACCGAGGGATAATTGGGCCGGGCTGACCACCAGATCGTAACAAACTCGAATACATGCCAAATACATCCCGAGGTAGATAAGGAATACTCCAATTCTTGGGGATCACGACGTCTGTTCCAATCCGGGAAACCACGTCCGGGTCTTTACATAGCCGTGCAAAACTCTTGTTCGAGTCAGACTCAAACAGGAATCCTAGGCCGTTACGCACCGTGCCGACCAGGAAGCTGTTCGGCAGGATGCATATGGGCCTGATAGAACCTTCCAGGGAACTAGGCCCCAGTAGGCTGTTCGATTGGGCCGTCAGGGAGTGGGCCATGGCAATGGGTTGTAATTTTATCCCCGACGCAACCCGCTCCTGCGCAGCCAGCAGAAGGCGCGCGCCATCGCCACGGTAGTCCGCGACCTGGAGAAGGACCCCCGTGGCTTCACCTTGGCTGACCTAGGTCCGGCCATCACTGAGGGCCTCGGCGACATTACCTGGGGCATCGTCCGGCAAGAAGAGCAGAATGGTGGCGGATGCGCGAGCACAGGGCGCACAGGCAGCTCTGGCCACAGCAGCACTCAGAGCCGCTCCCGCCACAACCGTAGCCGCTCGCGCCTAGCCCAGACTGTCTCCTCCACTAGCGGTTCTCTGCGCGCCCCGGGCGGAGTGTTTTCCCGCTTGGGCCCACTTCGGGACGCCTCTCTCCCGAAGGCCGCGCCAGGGTGCTCCGCCTTCTCCCGCACTCTCCGTGAGGCGCCTTGGCCGCCGAGGTTCAGGCCCGGGCCAATTGAGAAGTTCGACGGGAGCAAAAATCCCGAAGAGTTCCTGCCCATCTACACCACTGCCATCCGGGCCATTGGGGGAGACGAGGCCGTCTTGGTCAACTATTTCTCCACTGTGCTCGAGGGCATGGCCCAAACCTGGTTGTTCAACCAGCGGCCCGGTTTCATCCGCAGCTGGACCCAGCTCTAGGATTCCCTCCGCGCGAGCTTCCAGGGGTGTTACTCCCGCTCTTGGCGCCCCAGGACCTCAAGCTTGTGGTGCAGCTAGACAATGAAAGTCTCCAGTTGTTGTTTGCCGGTTCGTGAGAGCCCGCTACACGATCCCCTGCATCTCGGACGAGGCTATCATTGAGGCCTTCAAGGATGGTGTGAGGGACCGACGCTAAACCGAGGACCTCTAGCTCCACCCGGTCAATACCCCGAGCGAGATATTCCGCACTGCGGCCCTCTACGTCAATGCCTCCGAGGCGGTCGAGCGCAAGAGGGGCCACGTCAAGAACAAGGCCAAGGTTGGTGATGGCCCGGGCAAGGCCGGGGCAGAGAAGAAGAAGTAGAAGCGGTCGGAGCAGCTTGCCAAGTTCATCGCGGCGGTTGAGCCCAACCAGCCTGAGTGCCTGCCGCCACAGCGTCCTCCGCCGGTGCGCCCGCCGCAGCAGCGACCTCCCCAAGCCGGAGATAGGCCCCGCGGTGGCCAGGGGCCTCCTCAGGGCCGGCACATGGTCCCGCCAGAACGACCTGCGGAACTGCCACACGTGGTCCCGCCAGATGGACGACTTCTACGCTGGCCGCGGTCCTATGCCCGAGCTACTTGAGGGCACGGCCGCGGTACCTCCTCCACAAGGCAGCCAGGGCCAGGGCTTTCCTGAAGCCCGTGGCCACATTGCTGTCATCTTCGGCGGCACGTCAGCCTACAGCTCTCGCCGCGAGCTAAAGGCTGCATCTCGCGAGGTCCTCCACATCTCCCGCGGCGAGCCCGCGGCGGAGTCCCTGCCTTGGTCCAGCCAGGCCATCACCTTTTCGGTGACGGACTGCCCGGCCGGGCTCTCCAAGCCGCAGCGCCTCCCGCTGGTCCTGTGCCCCACCATTGGCAACACCCGAGTTGACCGCATCCTCGTGGACAGTGGGAGCTCGCAGGATATCATCACTGCGCGCGTTCTGGGCCTCATGCAGGTCCCGCGCTCCAATATCAGGGACATCACCGTCCCGTTCCATGAGATCGTCCCAGGATCGTCGCTTCGCCCCGTCGGGCAAGTCAAGCTGCCCATGACGTTTGCCTCCTCCTCCAACTTCCGAACGGAGTACATCACCTTTGAGGTGGTGGAAACCGAGCTCCCCTACAATACCATCTTGGGCTGCCCCGCGCACTCCAAGTTCATGGCGGTCTCCCACCACGCCTACCATTGCCTGAAGATGCCGGCGCCAAAGGGAGTCATCACCGTCAGGGGAAACCACAAGACGGCCCTCAACTGCGACGAGACCGCACTGGCCATGGTAGGCCAGCTCCGTACTCGTGGTTCTAGCAGCAAGGAGCGTCCCACAACGCACCCAAAGGTGGCACTGCAGCCGCATGAGCCCACCGAAACCATTGTCCTCACGGAGACAGACCCCTCCAAGGTGGTCCACGTGGGAACAAACCTCGAGCCTCAATAGAACTCGAGCTCATTACCTTCTCCATTTCATGGGCCTGGGCCAGCCTCGCCACGGTCTCCCGCCCCTCCTCTTGCGCTGCATGGAGCATGGCCTCTAGCTCGGCGACGCGGGCGGTTCCACGAACCTCGTTCTTAGCGGCCAGCCCGTTCGCGCGCTCTATCTGATCCCGGGCTTGCGCAAGCTCGGCAGAAAGGCGTTCGAACTTCGCCGCGTCGTCGTCTGACCGCCCACTCGCTGCCTCCATCAGCAAGGACGTGCCGGCGATGAGGGCGTAGAATGGAAACAAGGGAAAACAAATCAAGTCATGGGAAGGTCTACGCCTAAGCATAATGTGCGGACTCAGGGATGTTACCTTCTTGTTGAGAGCGAGCATGCTCTTCACCCTCTCCTCAACGACGTCACGTACGGTTCAATCGAACCCACGGACATGTGCCTCATGAAACGGCAAGGGCGAGCAGCCCACTGACTCCTGGCTGCTCCCCTCCAACGACGCGGGACACGACGCCGCCTCTGCGGATCGTACTGGTGATGCCACCGAAGGTGGAGCGATCGGTCCAGTTGCAGCCGCCAGCCTCTTAGCACCCTCCATCTTGGCCTCGAGCTCTGCCTTCGCCACTATCGCTTGCTCTGCGGCCAGTTTAGCCTCGCTAAGCTTAGCCCAGATATTCGCCAGTGTGGTTTCTAGCTCGTTCGCCCTCAGCTTGGCGGCCATAAGCTTGGTCTTCCCCTCTAGCCTAGGAATAGGATAGATCTTCACGGCTGGCGGGCCTCTCCTGGTGGCGTCCTGCGCCCTGGCGGAGTCCTGTTGCTCTACCCATTCTGGGGTAGCTGAGATCCAGCCGAGGATGCCAGCGGGCCCACGCTGGGCATCAAGACACTTAACCAGCCTGACGGCACGGGCACGCGCATCGGCCAGACCCAACCAACTAGCAACATGCGCCGGTCAGGCGCCGAGGGCGCTTTCCCGATCGGAATCTTGAAGTAATCAGCAATCCCCCGGCGATCGATCGGCTGCCATCCATGCGCCGTGTGCCCTTCAATGCCCAGGGGTGTGACCCACAAGGAGGCCTCCTAGGCACGGAGTTCTCCGTTGCAGAAGAAAGTGAAGGATGAGTACTTGGTGAAAGGAAAGGAAGGCTTAAAGGTTGGATGTGATTTCTTGCACCGGCTCGGGTCTTTTACATGCGAAGAATGCGAATAGACAAAGCCTGTTACCCTTTTAAACACAATAGAGTCATTATAATGATGGGAATGTGGTGGGTATGATCTCGGCTCCCAACCATGGCTCGTAACCTTTGGCTTGGTTGAAAGGGCGCAAAAACCTTTCGCATTCCTTACTGGGCAAAGGGCGATCCTCTTAACAGGCTTTCTTGACAACACGTCACAAACAGTGATAATACATTGTTGACATTGAGCCTATTTTGGCCTCGGTAAACCCAATAAGGGCATATGACCGAAAGCGCCACCTAGTAAAGATGTCTCACGGCATACCCCATGTTGGGTCACTAGCCAACTTTGCATGTCCAAAGTTGGGTGTTTGTGAGGCCCATATATTGTTTCGGAGGTATGCCCTTGGAGGGTCGCTAGTTGTATACTGAAGCCCGGATGCAAAATACCTCTCGGCCAAACTTTACTCGAACTGTACACCCTTAGTTGGGTCGCTAGCTAATCCCTCCTCTGATTGGGACGGTACAACTCGGTTGAAAACGCACCCCATGATGGGCCTAGTGCCAAATTCTGCAAGACAACATTGGGTGTTTTAAGTCGCATGTTCTTGCATATGCTAAATGTAGTACACTGCAAGACAAGTGCTGCAACTGCATGGCTTAAAGATGCGACCCATGCTAGGCTGATTACTATTTTCACAAAATGAGAATAGGCGCTAAGTGGCCAAATTAATAGAACACAACATTAAGAGTAGAGTGGCGCGCCTTATAAACAGGCCCACTGCCGAAGTTTCGGTATTGTCGAGTAGGCGTTGCTCTTAATTTTTAATGTTAAGATCTCTTGTGTTCTTTACAATATCCTTGCAAATAACAGGAGTAAATAACCGATGAACCTGTCAGCGGGATATCTGACTCGATTACAAATCACTCGGGGGCTACTGTGGACAACATGGGCCCCGGGTATCCTCCTAGAAGGCCCATAAAGCAGCAATCAGGGGCGGCCCAAGCCGGCTGGAATGAGATATATATCACTCGGACTATGCGTGACTTGGATGTCAAGGAAAGTTCTGAGGATAGAACTTGATCCCGTCTGATTAGGAGATACATATATGTAAATGCTAGTGCGTATGTGTGCTGGACACTTTGGAAATAGGATATGATGTAACAAACAAGATATGATCGTGTAACCTTACCCCCCCTACACTGTATAAAGGGAGGGACAAGGGCCGTAGTATGACACTTCACATCTGATTGCTTCTACAACATACAATCTCAAGAACTCCTTGTAATCGAGATCTCCACATAATCCAGAGCATAGGAATAGGGTGTTACCTCCATTGTTGGGGGCCTGAACCTGTATAAAAAGTATTCATGTCTTGTGTTACCATCTGGCTTGACATCTTCCGCAACACATATAAATTCTATTGCCGACAAGTACCACCAAGGTTACAACCGTCGACAAGCAGCATGCTAGCTATTTTGGATAAGGCAAGAGTTATTATGTCTTTAGTTATTCTATGTTTAGTACCTTTAGTTAGTTTCTATTTATAGTATTTTCACCATGTTTAGCCTTATGAGCTTAATAGAAAGGAGAGACATGCACAAGAAAAGGATGGAACTCTTTTCAGTTTATCCACAAATCAAGTAACAGGTGCCGCTAACGAGAACTAGCCGGTGGCGACGTACTGCTAACCTGGGGAGGCACCAGAATTCGGTGCAGCTTCCCCCATGTACCCGCTCTGGGCTTCGGCCGGGGACTAGAGCATACTCGAAGAAGCATCCGCAACAATTGGTATCAAAGCCTCCAAAAAATAAAAAAGGACTTTTTTGGCCTCATTTTTTTTCTTGACACTGAAACCCAATTTTCCCCTTATAGACCTTCTGAAACCATTTGTTGAGTCCCATGTGGAGGGTACCCTGGTTTGATGATGAATATATGTGACAAGATGGAATTTGAAGTGTTTTGAAGAATGTTAAATGGTGCGTTTGTGGAAACTGCCGTGGAATTGGTACCGGCCCATTGTGCTCAGCTTGGGCCAGGTAATAGTTCTGATCGGACGTGGTCCGGTGGATTTTAAGCTGACACGTGGTGTGTTAGGGCTTCCTAATTGTGATGTCATGAAGGGATTATTGTGTTGGTAATTTTGTGATGGACTAACCTTGCAGGTAAGGTAAGGTGTGTTGGTTTCGTGTGTGTTCACCTCAGTGATGCAGGTATCGGCGGGTACGTGGCTGACGCTTCTCGGGGACAGCTGGAGGCTGGTGCGTCTGGAGGCGTGCAGGCGGCCGGGTTCGATGACCTAGCGGTCACATGAGGTGGTGTACTCGAGAAGCTTAGCCATGGCAAGGAATCCGAGGCAGCTGGAGGCTGCGGCGTTGGTAACCTAGTGGCGAAACTGGTTCTGACCAGTGGGCCCTGGCATGGACTGGCGACCGAAGATGCTGCGAAGATATTTTTCGAAGGAATATGTGGAGAATATTCTCTCTCGAAAATGTGTCTTGCAGTGTGTGTGTGTTGTACACCACTCATCCTTAAATGAAGGGTGGAGATGGGCTCTAGGTGTTTGGGCATCTCACCCATGGGCTATAAATAGAGGTGGAGGGGAGCACCTCCTCCTCATCCCCTTAGAGCTGAAATTTCAGAAATAGAGAGGGTGAGTTGGGTGTGTAAGGGTGGCACTTATAGTGCTTGTGACCACATGGAGTGTGGTTTGTAATCCCCAACTCCTATGCAATGAAATCTCTCATCATCATGATCATCTTGTGTTGATTTGCTCCAAGTTCTTGTTTGTTTTGTTTTTTCCTTTTGGAGCTCTTATTTGGAGATGAGTCTTGGTGATTTCTTGCTGGTTCTTAATGGTCTATGAAGCCTTGAGGTTGCTAATATGATTTTCCACACTCTTTGCAACCATATGAGAGGCAAGAGATCAAGTTCTTGACTTGTTGCAAATCTGTCTAGAGATTTTCATACGCGCAGCAGCCAGTAAAATATTTTAGAACAATCTAGAAAAATCATTTTGGGATAATTCTGGTTGGAAAAGATGCGTGACTCATATACCCATCTATGGTAAAAATTTGAAGTCCATTGGTTTCTCCATTTGGTAAATATGAAGTGAAAACCGAGCCCCAAACTTTCTGCTTGAAGTTCTTGACTGCTCTTGGTGTTTGATTTTTCATATTTTCAGTGGATTTATTATTGATATGATTTTGGGTGGAGAGCTTAAAGACTCATGGTTTCATAGGGAGAAAAATTACCACAATTTTTGGAGCAACAAAAAGCCATCATCTCTCTGCTCCAATTAGAAACTAACTCTGAAGAATCTGCTTTTGCTTTCCAGAAAGCAGCTTGTGTTGTTTGAATTTTCATATTTTTCTGTAAGGATTTTTAAGGACATTTGTGGACTACATGGGCCCCGGGTATCCTCTAGAAGGCCCATAAGGGAAGGGATGGGGGCGATCCAAGTCGGCCGATTAGGGTTGAAGATTACTCGGGCTACACGTGCCTTGCGCCGCAAGAGAGGACCTGAGGATATGGTACATCTCCATGTAATTAGCAGATCAATGCATACATTCCATGTAACATCATAACAAAAATAGTTGCCATATACCCTGCGACGCTCTGTAATCCTATCCCCCCCCCCCCCGCACTATATAAAGGGAGGGGATAGAGGCCGTAGAGGAGGGAGAGATCTTCGGCATCATCATCAAGCATACATAACAGCCTTGGTCACTTTGCATCCCGCATATTGATCAACCATAATCCCAGAGCACAGGAAGTAGGGTATTACCTCCGTTGAGGGCCTGAACCTGTATAACCCTGTCTTGTGTTACCCATCCAGGCCCTTGCCCGAGCGACGGCCATGGTAGAGATGGCGGCCATACAACAAAACGAGGCAATACCGTTGAGTTGAGGAGGATCTCTTCCTTACCGTTGGTGGCAAGAATCCCAAATAGTATGAAGCCGGGCATTCCGCAGGAATTATTTCCGAGCCCGGAGCAAAAAGCTCAGCCACTCGGCTGATGATCTCCTTCTGCGTAAGGTTCTCATCGGTTTCCCGAGTGGCGTCTTGGGGCCCCGAGTACTCAAAGGCGAGATGGACCCTCTCCTGGATGGGCTGGATACGATGTTGGGTATAGTTCCACACTACCCCCACACCGGTCAACCCAGCAGATTTGGCTCTACGGAGAAGAACAAGAAGTTCCTTCACTTGGCTTCCCCCGTCATCGGCGGAGAGAGAAGACCAGGAGGGACGGACTGTGGGGCACTCGCCGGAGAAGGAAGGAAGGGCCGGAGGACAGTTTGCATAGTAGAACCACTCTGAGTGCCAGCCCTTGTTGGAGGTTTTCAAGCGAAGGTCGAAGTAAAACTTTTTAACCCCTTCACGCAATTGGAATCCCGCGCCGCCTGCGGCCTTGGGATTGTCCTTGTTGGGGTAGGGTTTGAGGAGAAAAAGGAATCGGAAAAGGTCGAAATGGGGAGAGATCCCCAAATAGGCCTCACAAATGTGAACGAAGATCGCGATATGAGAGATGGAGTTGGGGTTCAAATGTGAGACCTCAATCCCATAGAAATGGAGCAAGCCTCGGAAGGAGGAGCAAGGAAGGCTGAAGCCGCAGAGGAAGAAAGATTCGAAGACCACTACCTCGTCCGGACGAGGGGTGGGGCAGGATTCGCCAGCGGCGGCGTGCGAAGATACGAACCCTTCCAATGGGAGCACGCCTAGGGAGACCAGCTTCTATAGCCTCCGCTCAGTTGTGATGGACTTCATCCACCTCTTTGCGTTTTTAGCTGCCTCAGCGGCGGTGGGGGATGGTGGAGCCATCGCGATTGGAGACGGGTCGCGGCGGAGGCAACGGCGGAGAAGAACCCTAACGGCGGAGTCTGCCGGGAGAAGCCAACTGACTGGCGCGAAAAGTGAGCGAGGTGAACTAATTTCGTTCCCCTGTTCCTAATTTATAGCAACGGGCAGAGTTTCGCATTCTGGGCCGGGCCTTAGTCTAGCGCTGGATGCGGCCTTTCCGCGAGGGGCCCGATTACATATTCTCTGAGACGTCCGCGTTAAGTGCCGACTGCCGGTCTAGGAGCGGACGAGCCTAACTACTCGGACGAAGCGGTGTTGCGGATTCGAAATCAAATCAAGAAGAAGCGGCATTGCAGGTCTAAAATTGGAGCAAAGACAAAGCATGATATCCAAAAGATTTTCATTGAAAGGGCTCTTAGGCCCGATTACATATTCTCCGCGGCACAGCACATCGAGCTAAGGCTCGTCGCTGGCTCGCGGAGGAGCAAAAGAAAAAGCCCCCCAGCGGGAGGGCCTCAGTAGTACCCCCCGTGCGCGAGGAGGGCTGCGACCATTGCGTCCTTCAAGGGGAGGCGCACCTTGTGAAGTTGCGGAAACCCGCGGATTAGAACCCTAAGGGATTCCTCCGCGTCGATTTCCGCCCTCGCCTAAGCGAAATCCCGCCAGAGCTCGTCTTCGAAGGCCTTGGCGGCGGCTTCGGCGGCGACTTCCTCCTCGATCTTGGCGCGGGCCTCGTCGATCCATGTCAGGATCGTCTCCACGATGTTCGCCATTGCTCTTGAAGCGGGACGGGGGTGGAGATTTTTGGGTGTCGCCGAGAAAAAAAACTCAAGAGCTCAAAAGCGAAGGTGAAGTAGTACTCAGCCCACAGGATTTCTTTTATACGAGAGGAAGTTCAAGGGGCGGCGCTGGTAATCCGTTTGAACACGGTAAAACCATCATGGCGATGGGGCCAGGCGAGGAGCGAATACGGTTTCCAGCGGAGCGCGTGCGCTTCGATTGTGTGAGAAAAGAAGCGAAAAACGATCGAAGAATACGCGTCGCTTGATTGTACCGCTTCCTATATCCACATGATATAGGAAGCGCCACGCCTCTTTCACACAAATAAGAGGTACGCGTCTCCGCTGGAAACCGTGATTCGCTCCCGCCTGGCCCCATTGTCATGATGGTTTTACCGTGTTCAAACGGATTACCAAAGCGCCCCTTGAACTTCCTCTGTGTATAAAAGAAATCCCAGGGGCTCTTGAGTTTTCTGGACGCCTATTCAGGCTATCATCAGATCAGCCTAAAGGAGGAGGACTGCATCAAAACGTCGCTTATTACGCCCTTTGGTGCTTTCTGCTATATCACAATGCCATTCGGGTTGAAAAACGCTGGCGCGACCTATCAGCGCACTATACAGCGGTGTTTTTGCACTCAACTCGGACGCAACGTGGAGGCATATGTCGACGACGTCGTCATAAAAACCAAATCCAGATGGGATCTCATAACAGATCTGACCGAGACATTCGAGAGCCTAAGGGCATTCCGGATGAAGCTAAATCCCGATAAGCGCGTTTTTGGGGTTCCGTCTGGCAAACTACTCGGATTCATCATCTCCAATCGAGGGATCGATGCGAATCCGGAAAAGGTCGGTGCCATCCTCAAGATGAAGCCTCCGGCCAACCAGAAAGATGTGCAGAAGCTCACTGGATGCATCGTGGCACTCAGCCGATTTGTTTCCCGACTAGGGGAGCGAGGCATGCCTTTCTTTAGGCTCCTACGCCGACAAGACGACTTTCTGTGGACAGCGGAAGCACAGCAAGCCTTTGAAGATCTAAAGAGGTTCCTCACCACACCACCGGTGTTGGTCCCTCCCATGCCCCAGGAGCCCCTCCTGCTCTACATCGGTTCAACGACTCACGTCATCAGTAGTACCTTAGTGGTGGAGCGTGACGAAGAGGGCTCCCTCCATAAGGTACAGCGTCCGGTCTACTTCGTAAGCGAGGTATTGGGCGAATCTAAAACAAGGTACCCACAAGTTCAAAAGCTTCTGTATGCTGTATTACTTACATCGCGGAAGCTCAAGCATTACTTTCAAGAGCATGAAATTTCGGTGGTCACCTCTTTCCCGCTTGGAGCCTTTGAAATAAAGTTCAGGCCTCGACTAGCCATTAAATCGAAAGAGTTGGCCGACTTAAATCGCCGAAAGGGATGTAAGCCCAAACCCAAAGACAAAGGATAATCTCGAGTACTGGACAATGTACTTTGATGGTTCCCTCATGCTCAGCGGCGCGGGGGTTGGGATTTTGCTCATATCGTCGATTGGAGAGAAGCTACGCTACGTCCTCCGGATATTGTTTCCCGTCAGCAACAACACCGCCGAGTACGAGGCACTCATCCACGGTCTACGCGTCGCCATATCGCTCGGCGTCAAGCGGTTAATGGTACGCGGAGATTCTCAACTCGTGGTTAACCAAGTCCAAAAGGAGTGGTCTTGTATTGGCGACAGCATGGCGGCTTACTGCTAGGAGGTTCGCAAATTAGAAGACAAGTTCGACGGACTGGAGCTTATTCACGTGCTCCGCCGCGACAACGAAGCAGCAGACGAGCTAGCGCGGATGGGATCCACTCGGGCCCAGGTCCCGAGTGGTGTTTTCGTCCATGAGCTACGCGCGCCGTCAATCAAGCTACCATCTGCAACAGGGGAAGATCATGAGAAGCAACCAGAACCCCGATGCAGAGGTACTATCAATTACTCCCGGGTGGACTGAGCCTTACTTAGACTATCTCCTTCATGATGAGCTGCCTGAGGATCGAAGCCTAGCCGAGTGCATCACACGCCGAAGCAAAAGCTATAAGGTAGTCGGGGACGAGCTTTTCAGAAAAAGCAGTTCCGGGGTACTAAGGCGTTGCATATCCGAGCGAGAAGGCAGGGATCTACTCAACGAAATCCACTCGGGGGAATGCGGGCATCACGCAGTAGCAAGCACCCTGGTGGGCAAGGCCTATCGACAGGGATTTTTCTGGCCAACCACGGTCACAGATGCGGAAGATGTAGTACGCAGATGTGATGGGTGTCAGTTTTTCGCACGGCAGATCCACATGCCGGCGCAAGATCTACAGACGATTCCGATCTCTTGGCCCTTCGCCGTCTGGAATCTGGACATGGTGGGCCCCCTCAAGCGAGCGCAAGGCAGATTTACTCATCTCTTCGTCGCCATCGACAAGTTTAACAAGTGGATTGAAGCCAAGCCGGTTGCTGTCATCACGGCGGCCAAGGCACGCGAGTTCTTCCGGGACATCGTTGTGCGTTTTGGCGTGCCCAATCGCATCATCACCGACAATGGCGTTAAGTTCAAAAGCAGCGAATTTCAGGATTGGGGCGAGGAGCTGGGCATCATGATCTGCTATGCCTCGGTGGCCCATCCTAGGAGCAACGGATAGGTTGAGCGCGCCAATGGATTGGTGCTGCAAGGGCTCAAAGCCCGAATTTTCGATCGCCTGAAGCCGCACGCAACGCGCTGGGTTAAGGAGTTGCCTTCGGTGCTCTGGGGGCTCAGAACAACCCCAAGCCGAGCCACTGGGCAGACACCCTTTTTCCTAGTTTACGGCTCAAAAGCGGTCCTCCCGACTGAATTGAAGTTCCGGTCCCCTCGGGTCGCCGGTTACGACGATAACCAGTCGGATGGAGCAAGGTGTGAAGACCTCGATCGGCTCGAGGAAGCCAGAGAAGCAGCATTGATCTAGTCGGCAAAGTACCAACAGGGCCTGTGTCACTACCGTCAGCGCAACGTACGGGGCCGTGCATTCTCCAAGGGAGATCTGGTCCTCCGAAGGAATCAGAAGCACGAGCATAAACTCTCCCCACTCTGGGAAGGCCCCTATGCGATCGCTGAGGTGACCCGCCCGAGGGCTTATCGGCTACAACGTGAAGATGCATCCGAAGTGCCCAACACCTGGAACATCGAGCAGCTACGTCGTTTTTTCCCTTAGTTCTTGTATTCAAGCAGCATTTTGTAATTAGTTTCCCTTCTTATGACTTGCTACTTGGCCGTAAACGACCAAGCAGTAAGTTGGGGGCTACACTAAATAGTGTGCGGAGTCAACCGCACCCTATCTCATCAAAAAAGTTGTTTTCTCTCTACACGTGTCGATCGCATTCGAGTATTATGAAAATTCTTGAGTAATGGCGCTTTTATATCCTAGCGACAATGTTTAGCTACTTCGCAGTTGCATAGGGAGAAAGCCAAGTGCTACTTCCTGGCACTCGGGGGCTGGACCAGTCGGTGGATGCGTTTCATGAAAAAGGATAAAACGTATTATTCGGATAAGTCGGATCACCGGTACTGGGGATCAACCAAAAGTTTCTATTACAGGCATAGTTACAAGTCCAATTGATCAACTATTTGGACAGCAGTCGGATGAACTTCCTCTAACAGAGCTACAGCCTCCTCCTCCGAGCAAGCAAACCCATCCTTGACGGCTTCGCAGTCTAGGCGGGGGAAGTTTGACTTCGTAATGGCGACGCCTTGGCCGGTGCACGTTATTGTGGCCTCCCGGGTGAAGACCTTGATCCGCTCAGAAATGGCGCCGAGATGGGCCACCAGGAGGTCAGGATCGTTCGGCGGCTCCTCGTCCGGATAAAGGCATTCAAGTATTGGAGTAATTCCCGTTGTGGTTCGGCGGCGAAGCTCTGCGCAACCAATCCGGTGAGGCATATCAGTCGGGTTTCAATGAAGTTGAGCCGGGGAGAGCCAGTCGGGAAGGTTACCTTCCAACTCTTTAGCCGACCCCTCGGCTCGAGCGTTGGCTCGGCGGACTTCCTCCTCTAGTGCCTTCTGCCTCGCCTCCAGAGCTATACTCGATGACAATCATTGAAGATCATTACATATGACACACCCCTCTTAGTGATTTAGCACGGATCGGGGTCCATACCTCGGTTTGTGTTGGACTCCTCCACGTGGCCGAATCGGAGCTCGGTGACTTTGCGGTGGAGCTCCTCGATCCGACCTCGATATTGTCGCTTGGCGGCATATAGCGCGTTGTCAAACTCATCGCGGGTCTTTAGCTCGCCTACCGTTTTCTCCATGCACTGGGTCTTCTGCTTCGACCTCTCCTTCATGCGTTGCGTGAAGAAGAGAGAGAGATTAGTGGGATCTTCCCGTGCACGGCGTGGATTCGTTGCGAAAAGAAGCTTACCGTGTATATCTTGGCTTGAATGGCGGCTACTTGGTCCAGCACCTCCCACTCTTCGGCTTCCTGCCCGTCATCGACCTCATAGCCCTCCATCTCCTTTCGCCATTTCAATCGGAAGGGTGGAACATGAGCTTTGGGGGAGGGGCGAGGGATCACCTCGATTTTCGGCTCTGAGCTCTCTGGAGCCGGAGCTGAGACTTTCCCCTTCGCTGACAAGGGTTGGCGGTTGGTGGCAGATGGGCCAGAGTCCTGGCGAGGCGCGGTGGGCTGAGCCGAGTCCTTGGAGCTTGGCGGCTCATCATCCTTCGTTGGTTTCCCGCAAGTATTTGGGGATCGTTCAAGATACATATCTCTACAAATCATGAACTTATGGCGTCACGAAAGAATACCTATGTGACGGGACGTATTTCATCTTGAATTTCATGCCCGAACCACTCGGGCCCGAGCTGGGAGGTTTCTTCGCGCCAGACGTGGCCTTTGGGTCGGCAGACTAGCGTGGCAGAGGGCTCTGTGGCTGCGCGGCCTGGGCTGGTGGCGAAGACGCCGCTGGGCGACGGCGGCGAAAAAGAAGCGGGACGGTGTCTTCCTCTTCGTCATCTTCGTCCGAGTCCCTTGGAGCGACCCCCTGCCTTCTTTGGTCGGAGGAGCACTGGTCGAGCCTTCAGCAGGACGCTTGCGAGGTGCCTCCTTGGGGAGCGGAGCCTCCGGGACCGGGGGAGTGGAGAAGAAGGCTTCACGCCCCTGCAACATATTAAATCACATTAATTCCGACTCTACATCGAAAAACCGCGGTTGAGTTGAGGAGGATCTCTTCCTTACCGTTGGTGGCAAGAATCCCAAATAGTATGAAGCCGGGCATTCCGCAGGAATTATTTCCGAGCCCGGAGCAAAAAGCTCAGCCACTCGGCTGATGATCTCCTTCTGCGTAAGGTTCTCATCGGTTTCCCGAGTGGCGTCTTGGGGCCCCGAGTACTCAAAGGCGAGATGGACCCTCTCCTGGATGGGCTGGATACGATGTTGGGTATAGTTCCACACTACCCCCACACCGGTCAACCCAGCAGATTTGGCTCTGCGGAGAAGAACAAGAAGTTCCTTCACTTGGCTTCCCCCGTCATCGGCGGAGAGAGAAGACCAGGAGGGACGGACTGTGGGGCACTCGCCGGAGAAGGAAGGAAGGGCCGGAGGACAGTTGGCACAGTAGAACCACTCTGAGTGCCAGCCCTTGTTGGAGGTTTTCAGGCGAAGGTCGAAGTAAAACTTTTTAACCCCTTCCCGCAATTGGAATCCCGCGCCGCCTGCGGCCTTGGGATTGTCCTTGTTGGGGTAGGGTTTGAGGAGAAAAAGGAATCGAAAAAGGTCGAAATGGGGAGAGATCCCCAAATAGGCCTCACAAATGTGAACGAAGATCGCGATATGAGAGATGGAGTTGGGGTTCAAATGTGAGACCTCAATCCCATAGAAATGGAGCAAGCCTCGGAAGGAGGAGCAAGGAAGGCTGAAGCCGCAGAGGAAGAAAGATTCGAAGACCACTACCTCGTCCGGACGACGGGTGGGGCAGGATTCGCCAGCGGCGGCGCGCCAAGATACGAACCCTTCCAATGGGAGCACGCCTAGGGAGACCAGCTTCTATAGCCTCCGCTCAGTTGTGATGGACTTCATCCACCTCTTTGCGTTTTTAGCTGCCTCAGCGGCGGTGGGGGATGGTGGAGCCATCGCGATTGGAGACGGGTCGCGGCGGAGGCAACGGCGGAGAAGAACCCTAACGGCGGAGTCTGCCGGGAGAAGCCAACTGACTGGCGCGAAAAGTGAGCGAGGTGAACTAATTTCGTTCCCCTGTTCCTAATTTATAGCAACGGGCAGAGTTTCGCATTCTGGGCCGGGCCTTAGTCTAGCGCTGGATGCGGCCTTTCCGCGAGGGGCCCGATTACATATTCTCTGAGACGTCCGCGTTAAGTGCCGACTGCCGGTCTAGGAGCGGACGAGCCTAACTACTCGGACGAAGCGGTGTTGCGGATTCGAAATCAAATCAAGAAGAAGCGGCATTGCAGGTCTAAAATTGGAGCAAAGACAAAGCATGATATCCAAAAGATTTTCATTGAAAGGGCTCTTAGGCCCGATTACATATTCTCATGCTGACAAAGACATCGAGCTAAGGCTCGTCGCTGGCTCGCGGAGGAGCAAAAGAAAAAGCCCCCCAGCGGGAGGGCCTCAGTAGTACCCCCCGTGCGCGAGGAGGGCTGCGACCATTGCGTCCTTCAAGGGGAGGCGCACCTTGTGAAGTTGCGGAAACCCGCGGATTAGAACCCTAAGGGATTCCTCCGCGTCGATTTCCGCCCTCGCCTAAGCGAAATCCCGCCAGAGCTCGTCTTCGAAGGCCTTGGCGGCGGCTTCGGCGGCGACTTCCTCCTCGATCTTGGCGCGGGCCTCGTCGATCCATGTCAGGATCGTCTCCACGATGTTCGCCATTGCTCTTGAAGCGGGACGGGGGTGGAGATTTTTGGGTGTCGCCGAGGAAAAGAAAACTCAAGAGCTCAAAAGCCGAAGGTGAAGTAGTACTCAGCCCCTGGGATTTCTTTTATACACAGAGGAAGTTCAAGGGACGCGCCTGGTAATCCGTTTCGAACACAGTAAAACCATCATGACGATGGGACGGAAGCGGGAACGAATACGGTTTCCAACGGAGACGCGTACCGCTTCGATTGTGTGAGAAAAGGGCGCGAAAACGCTTCCTATCTGGGGATCGCTCCCCATTTCGACCTTTTCCGATTCCTTTTTCTCCTCAAACCCTACCCTAGCAAGGACAATCCCAAGGCCGCAGGCGGCACGGGATTCCAATTGCGGGAAGGGGTTAAAAAGTTTTACTTCCATCTTCGCTTGAAAACCGCCAACAAGGGCTGGCACTCAGAGTGGTTCTACTGTGCCAACTGTCCTCCGGCCCTTCCTTCCTTCTCCGGCGAGTGCCCCATAGTCCGTCCCTCCTGGTCTTCTCTCTCCGCCATTTCAATCGGAAGAGATGGAGGGCTACGAGGTCGACGACGGGCAGGAAGCCGAAGAGTGGGAGGTCTTGGACCAAGTAACCGCAATCCATGCTGAAGTATACAAGGTAAAACTTTTTCTCGCCGTGAATCCTTATCCTGCACGGGGGAATCCCACTAACCTTCCTCCCTTCTCCACGCAGCGCATGAAGGAGAGGTCGAAGCAGAAGACCCGATGCATGGAGAGAACGGTGGGCGAGCTGAAAACGCGCGACGAGTTTGATAACGCGCTGTATGCCACCAAGCGACAATATCGCGGCCGGATCGAAGAACTCCACAGCGAGGTCACCGAGCTTCGATTTCGCCATGTGGAAGAGTCCAACACAAACGCACTTCTCGGGATTTAGCTTCATCCGGAATGCCCTTAGGCGTCCAGAAAACTCAAGAGCTCACACCCGGTGGAATCCACCACTTGGTCGATGCGGGGGAGCCCAAAAGGATCCTTGGGACATGCCTTGTTGACGTCGGTGTAGTCGACACACATGCGCCACGTCTTGTTTTTCTTCTGCACCAGGACCGGATTAGCGAGCCAGTCGGGGTGACACACCTCCTTGATGAACCGAGCGGCCAGCAGTTTGGTGATCTCACTCCTTATGGCATCCTTCCGATCCGGGGCAAATCTTCATAGGCGTTGCTTGACGGGCTTCGCCTTTTCGTCGACGTGGAGAGAGTGCTCGATCACTTCCCTCGGAACACCGAGCATGTCCGAAGGCTTCCAAGCGAACACATCCCGGTTGGCGGGAGGAAAGTGTGACGCGTCTTCCTATTTGTTGTCGAGCCTGTCCCAATCACGGCCGTTTGGCGGATCGACGGGTCCAACAGGATCTTCTTAGCTTCTTCGGCTGCTTGGATGGATGTTTTGGCCTGCTTCTTGGCGGGGACGTCCCCTTCCTCCTGAAGGCTTGCGACCTCCAGTCGGATCTTCTCCATCTCAGCAGATGAGTCCAGTGCCTGCGCCATCTCGCAGCTTTCGCTGTCGCAGAGCAGGGACTGTTTAACGTCACTAGGGAGGGTGATTACACCATTGGGACCTGGCATCTTTAAGACGAGATAAGTGTAGTTGGGGACCGCCATGAATTTGGCAATCCCCGACCTTCCCAAGATAGCATGATGTGCCGTCTCGAAATCGGCCACTTCGAAGCTTAGGCTCTCAGTCCTATAATTCTCCTTGGTCCCAAACGTGACCGGTAGGGAAATCTGTCCAAGTGGTATCGCGGACGTCCTGGGATTACCCGTGGAACGCAGATGACCCTTGCCGTAGCTCGGAACGTGGGATTTTCATTTGGTCGAAGGTCTTGACGAAAAGGACGTTAATCCCGCTCCCGCCATCGACCATGACCTTTTTTATTTTACTCCCTTGAACGACCGGATCCAAAACCAGTGGATACCTCCCAGGGAAGGCAATCCGATCTGGGTGGTCCGATCGATCGAAGGTGATGGGCACCTCGGACCAGCGCAAGTATTGCGGAGTTGGGGGCATGATAGCGTTGATCTCCCGAGTGGTAAGCTTCTGCTTCCGCTTGGACTCGTACGCATCAGAGCCCCTGAAGATATAGCTGATTTCGCGCTCAGCGTCCTGGTAATCTCCATCAGGTTTCTTGCCTTGACCGCCCTTGGCAGACTGGTTGGAGCTCTCAGCGAACTTCTGCAGAATAAAGCAGTCTTTAGCAGAGTGTTTACCTCGAGGATGGAAGGGACATACCGAATCCATCACTTTTTTGTAGTCGTTGTCGTTGGGGGGCTTAGGTCGGTAGCGCTCGACGTTGGCGACCATCTCGTCCCCCTTTCGCTTCTTGTCCTTGGGCTTGCCTTGTTCATCGTTAGGCTTCTTCTTGGGGCCTCCGTCGTTGCCTCTGCGGTGGTTTGTGATGGCCTCCTCGGCTTCCGCCTCCTGATCTGCCATCGTGAACATGGCTTTGAGATTACGCGGGGGGTTCCGAGTCATCTGCCTGATTAACTCCTCGGATTTGCACCCGGCGAAGAAGGCATCAATGACTGTTTGCTCCGAAACGTCCCGGATCTCATGCTTCTTCTTAGTGAAGCGCTTGATGAACTCACGAAGAGTCTCGCTCTTGCGCCTATGTAACTGTCCAATCTCCCATCTCCCCGCGGGCCTTTCATAGGTCCCTTGGAAATTGGCGATGAACTGCTCCTGGAGGTCGTCCCAAGACTCGATAGAGTTCTCTGGGAGTCCCGTTAGCCAGGTCTGGGCGGTTGGGGTCAAAGCGACCGGCAAATAGTTCGCCATGACGTTCTGATCACCTCCTGCCGCGCTGACTGCTAAGGCATAAACCTGCAGCCAGTTCTTTGGATCCCTCTCGCCATCGAACTTGTCGATGCCTTTGAGGTTAAAACCATCCGGCCAAACCACTCGGCGAAGATCCGGGGTGAAGGCCTGAATTCCTTCCAGTGGCCGTGGCCGCCTCCGCGCTGGGGATCTATTGCGATGCTCCCGTCGCGGGCCTTGGCGCTGCTCCTGGCGGTGGTCACGCCGACTGGCGGTGCTCTCGGCCTGATCGTCGTTGCGACGGATATGGTGGCCACGAGAGTCTCGTTAAATCGTTACCGCGCTCCCCGCCCGGGCCCGATGTCTTGGCGTAGATCACAGGCGGGTGGACCGTGTGAGTCACCGCCTTTGAGGCTCGAGCCGGTTCCGATTATGCGTAGATCAATCGCGAGCCGAGGCGGTCGGAGCCGGTATTGCCTCGTTTTGTTGTATGGCCGCCATCTCTACCATGGCCGTCGCTCGGGCAAGGGCCTGGATACATGGGCTGCCTTCTGGGAGTTGTGGCGCGATAGTCTCAAGGAGAGTCTTTGACGCGATGACGTTGGCCTGGAGAGTGTTGTAGACCTCCTGATCCCTTAGCTTGACTGCGCAGAGCTCATTCTGGACGTCGCGCCACGCGTCTTGTGGCGACGCGGCGCGATCTCGGTCTTCCACTCGGCGAGAGTTCGGGTCTGCCGCCACGATAGCGGTTGCCTCAGCTCTCACCGGTTGGGAGGTGGAGTGATGATCCTCCGCCCCGAAGACGAAAACCTCACGATAGTTGCGAATCTCAGCGCTCCCGTCGGACTCGGAGTCAGAAGCGGAGAGGCTAACTTGTTCGCTCTGTCCAATGGGTTGGCCACCGTTGATGACACCCACGAACACTGCCGAATCCGAGCGGCTTGACCCGACCGGATTAGCAGATTGGTTTCCCGAGTGGTTATCTCTTGTCCGAATCTCAAGAGCAGCCTGTGCGGAAGCCGCGGCAGGACTCTCGAGTCCGGAGAGAAATCCAGTCAGGGATTTAAAGACCTCATCGGGCTGGAGGATGTCCAGGCCGGGGTAGGCGATCTCATGGGGCTCTTCCTCGCTCTCCTCGCTGAGGGGCACGAAGTGAGGCTGCCGACGGATCTTCCTGAAGAAAACACATGCAGAATTCTCCAAGCCGAAAGGCAATGGGTCCCGTTGATTGCGTGTACCTTCTTGTTGAACGATCTCCCGTGGGGGGAGAGATGAAGATTGCCGAAGCCGTCGGCGATGATGTCCAGGGTGCCAAAGCGAAGAGACTCCCCTGGCCTCATGTCGACGTACGGCGATCTCGAAAAAGCCATCTGATCTGAAAAACGATCTTGTGGCCGCCCTTAGGCGCGCGCCAACCGCGATGACTAAGCTGGGGGTTACCACCGGCAATGAATTTGTACGAGGGGACGCTAATCAAGAACCAAACCAGATGAGTAACACAAGACAGGGTTATACAGGTTCAGGCCCTCAACGGAGGTAATACCCTACCTCCTGTGCTCTGGGATTATGGTTGATCAATATGCGGGATGCAAGATGACCACGATTATTGTGTATGCTTGATGAAGATGCTGAAGATCTCTCTCTCCCACGGCCTCTATCCCCTCCCTTTATATAGTGCAGGGGGGATAGGATTACAGAGCGTCGCGGGGTATATGGTAACTATTTCTGTTATGATGTTACATGGAATGTATGCATTGATCTGCTAATTACATGGAGATGTACCATGTCCTCATGTCCTCTCTTGCGGCGCAAGGCACGTGTAGCCCGAGTAATCTTCAACCCTAATCAGCCGACTTGGATCGCCCCCATCCGTTCCCTTATGGGCCTTCTAGAGGATACCCGGGGCCCATGTAGTCCACACCATCTTCGCTGTACGCCGCCACCCTTGGGGATCCGAAGGCGAGCTCCGACGGGAGCACTGCCTCAGAACCATATACACCAGGAAGAAAGGGGTTTCGCCGGTAGCTCTGTTGGGGGTTGTCCGCAGTGCCCAGAGCACGGTTGGGACTTCCTCCGCCCAGCGCTTGCCATGCTTCTCCAGGCGATCGAACACCCTTGTCTTGAGACCTTTAAGTACCTCTGCGTTCGCCCGCTCCACCTGCCCATTGCTCTTCGGGTGCGCGACGGAGGCGAAGCACAGCTTGGTACCCAGCTCTTCACACCAATCTTGGAAATTAGCGCTTTTGAACTGAGCGCCATTGTCGGTGATGATTCTGCTGGCGACGCCAAACCGGAAGAAGATGCTTCTCATGAATTTTATGGCTGCAGCGGAGGTGATCGCTAGGACCGGCGAGGCTTCCACCCACTTGGTGAACTTGTCGATGGCGACGAACAGATGCGTGTAGCCCGGCCGCCCGCTGAGCAGGCGGGATGTCGGCCCAGACATAAGCGGCGGGAAGCGGAATGGTTTGCAGCGCCTAGGCTGGTCGGTGGATCTGCTTAGCATGAAACTGGCACGCTTCGCATCTCCTCACCAGCTCGAAGGCATCCTGGAGGGCAGTAGGCCAGTAGAAGCCATGGCGGAAAACCTTTTCGACCAACGCCCGGCTCCCTGAGTGGCTCCCGCACATGCCTCCATGGATCTCAGAGAGAATTTCACTCCCCGCTTCACGAGTGATGTACTTGATAGAACCGTTAGCGCCACAGCGTCTGAGTCCCTACCTACCAGGCGTGGCGCTTGGCCTTGGCGCTATCTTCTCGGTGACAGCGTCATCGTCGGGATCACTCATCCCTTGGTAGGCTAGGATAGGATCCATCCACTGACCTTCTCGGACGAGTGCGACGACGTTAGAATGGTCGCCGACGTACTCTGCCTGGCCTGGCATTTCCGCCTCAACCGCCGCAGCAGTTCTTCCGCATCCTCCCTCCAGCTGGGGAGCTGTTGCGGGAATGTTGACGTCTCCAACAGATGTGGGAGCTGCATCAAGAATCATGCCGTCCCCACCAGAATCGGGGGTTGCGACAAAAGGCTGCGTGAGTCTTTCCTCAAAGACCCCAGCCGGGACAGGTGCCCTTGGCGAGGCAATCTGGGACAGCTCATCCGCCATGTAGTTGTCACGTTGAGGGATGTGTGCGAAGCCCAACCCCTCGAAATGCCGCTCCAACCGACGCACCTCCGCCAGGTAGGCCGCCATGACGGGATCTGAACAAGTGAATTCCTTCCTCGCCTGGTTGATGACCAGGAGACAGTCGCCTTTGACTTGCAACCGCCGGATGCCCAGGGTTGAGGCCACCCTGAGCCCGGCGAGGAGTCCTTCGTACTCCACAACATTATTGGTAGCGCGGAACTCCAGCACCACCAGGTGCCGAATGATGTCGTCGGTGGGAGACACCAGAACGACGCCGGCCCCAGCCCCCTTCAGCCAGAACAAACCATCGAAGAAGAGAGTCCACGGCGAGGGCGCTGGGGTGTCTTCAACTTCTGCCGCCGCCGGAGTCCATTCATTGACAAACTCCGCAAGCGCCTGCCCTTTGACCGCCGTCCGGGGGGCGAACTTGAGATCGAACTCGGCCAACTCCATTGCCCACTTGGTGATGCGGCCCGTCCCCTCGCGGTTGAAGAGGATCTTCTGCAAGGGGTAATTGGTCAACACGGTGATTTCTCGCCCCTGGAAGTAGTGACGCAGCCTTCTAGACGCCGTCAGCACGGCATACAATATCTTTTGGTGCTGCGAGTACCTTGTTTCGGCGTCATGGAGGACCTTGCTGATGTAGTAGATCGGGCGTTGAACTCCTCTTTCCGCCACCAACACCGCGCTGACCACCTCCGGGTTCGCCGCGACATATAGGATCAGCGGCTCGCCCAGATCTGGGGCGACCAGCACGGGTGGAGAGGTGAGGTACTTCTTCAGCCCGTCAAACGCCTCCTGTGCCTCCGTGGTCCACTCGAATTGTTTGGTTTTCTTCAAGAGCTTGAACAAGGGGAGACTCTTATCCCCTAGGCGAGCTATAAAGCGTCCCAGGGAAGTCAAGCAGCCCACCAAGCACTGCATCTGCCGAAGTCGCGTCGGTGGCTTCATAATTTCGATTGCCGCAATCTTGTCGGGGTTCACCTCAATCCCCCGCTGGGAGACGAGAAAACCCAACAACTTGCTCGACGGAACGGCGAACACGCACTTCTCGGGGTTGAGCTTGATGCAGTACTTCCTCAGGTTGGCGAAGGTTTCCTCCAATTCGCCGATCAACTCCTCCACCTTCTTGGACTTCACCACCAGGTTGTCGACGTACACCTCCAGATCCGCCCGACCTAGGGGCGGTGAGCAATGTGCATGGCCCTCTGATAGGTTGGGCCTGCATTCTTCAATCCAAATGCCATCCTTGTGTAGCAGTAGACACCCATTGGCGTCACAAAGGCAGTCTTGTCTTCGTCTTCTCCAGCCATGCTAATCTGGTGGTACCCGGAGTACGCATCCAGAAAGCACAGCTGCTCACACCCCGCCGTGGAGTCGACGATGAGATAAATGCGGGGCAGTGGGTATGGATCCTTCGGGCATGCCTCGTTGAGGTCGGTGAAGTCGACGCACACCCTCCACCGCCTGTTGGATTTCTTGACGAGGACGGGGTTCGCCAGCCACCTAGGATAGGCGACGCTCCGAACGACCCCCGCCCTCAAAAGCTTGTCCATCTCCTGGCGGATGACGGCCTGGCACTCCACCGATTGCTTCCGGACCATCTGCATGACCAGTCGCGCATCGGGGAACGTTGCCAACTTATGCTCAATCACCTCCCTGGGGACACTAGTCATGTCGGACGGTTGCCAAGCAAACACGTCTGCATTAGACTGGAGGAAGGAGACGAGCGTGCCTTCCTATTTGGCGCTGAGAGATGCGCCCACCAGAACGGTCCTCGCCGGGTTTGACTCGCTCAGGGAGACCATCTTAACCTCCGCGGACGAACCGGGGGAAGCACGGACCTTCGCCGGAGGAGCTCCCAGAGTTGAGGCTTCAGCCTTCTGGGTGCAGACTGCCCCCGTCTGGACGAGAGCGTCCCTGTCGCAGCGGAGCACCTCCGGGCGGTCCACCTTCACGATGATGGGGCCGGCTGGCCCCGGAATTTTGACCACCATGTAAGCATAGTGGCAGGCCGCCATGAATTTGGTCAGCGCCGGCCGACCCAGTATGGTGTTGTACGGGAGGTCGAAGTCAGCTACCTAGAACTCGAGCATCTCCGTACAAAAATTGTCGGAGCCTCCGAAGGTCACCGGGAGACTAACGCGCCGAGAGGGCGGACTCGGCCCGCCGGCGCCGAAGAAAAGAAGTCGGCGAAGCTCTGCTCCTGGATCTGAAGTGCTTTGGCGACTCGAGCGGACAGGAGGTTGATAGAATTTTCTCCATCTACCAGTACCCGCCCAAACGTGACATTCCGGACCGTGGGGCGCAACCCGATCGAGGCGTCCGGGCCGTCGATCTTGGCGGGGTGATCGGCTGGTGAATGTGATCGTACTCCGACCACACCGGTGCCTAGCGGACCCATGCGGTCACTCTGGCCACCTTGCTCATCACAGGCTTGAAACTGGCGTGAGATGGATAGGTGGCCGATCCGCTGTGGATGAAGGCGACTTCGCTCTCCGCTTGTTGAAAGCCAAGTGGAACCGGTTCCTTGCCCTTGCCGCTGCCGGATGCTTGCTGCTGCTCGTGGACTTGCTTGTCCACTATATTGCTGAAGACCTGGCAATCAGCCAAGTCGTGGGAACTGCTCCGGTGAATGGGACAGTAAGTCCTTCCGTCCCACTCGCCGGGGCGACGTCCTCGCCCTTCGTCGCGGCCGCGGGGACCGTTACGACCGCCCCTGCGGGGACCGTCCCTGCCGCCGCCGCGACCTCCTTTCTTCCGTCCCACTCGCCGGGGCGACGTCCTCGCCCTTCGTCGCGGCCGCTGTCGTCGTTGTCGTCGTCGCGCTCGGCGGCCTGGACCTGCCCGGCCTCAGCCGCCTTGCGCTTCATCTTGTCCTTCCCGCCGGGATTTTTGGAGGTCCCGGCTTCGCCACCCCCAGCGCCCCCCGCCCTTTCGGCCGGCGGGCGGGCCTCCACCGAGGCGCACTTGTGGGCCAAAGTGAAAACTCCTCCGTTCTCTTGATCTTGCGGGTGGCCATCTTCTCCTTGACCTTGGGGTCTCGGGCGCCCCTCCTGAAAGCCGTGACGACGGCGTCGATGGAGATGTCAGGAATGGTGTTGCGAACCTGACTGAAGCGCCGGATGTAGTCGCGCAGCGACTCTCCCTTCTTCTCCTCCACATTGTGGAGATCGTCTTCGACTCCGGGCTGCTTGAAAGTGCCCTGGAAGTTGGTGATGAAGAGCTCAGAGAGCTCCTTCCATGACCCCACCGACTCCGGGGGTAGGTTCATGAGCCACGAGCGGGCTTCGCCGGTGAGGACAGCGGGGAAGTAGTTTCTGAGAACATTTCCCGACCCTCCAGCCGGTTGCATCACCGTGGTGTAGATCTGCAGGAACTCGTCAGGGTTGGTGGAGCCGTCGTACTTCTCGATGGGGGCTGGTCGGAACTTCTCCGGCCACTGGACGCGACGCAGCTCCTTCGAAAAGGCGTGGCATCCGACATCTAGAGTCTCCTGCTCCTGTATGCGGCCCTCGTCCCGCCGCCCCCGGCGTCTAGGCGGCGCCGAGGAAGCGCCGCCTTCGTCGGCCAGCACGGCGTCGCAGGAGCCCTTCTCCTGGCCTCCGTGGACGGCAGTGATAGCGCGGTTGCGCTGTCGGCCGTGCCTCCGGCGGAGCTTGTCACGTAGGTCTTCTCCATGCAGTAGGTGGCGGTCGGCGTCGCAGGAGCCCTTCTCCTGGCCTCCGTGGACGAGATGGTCGCCAACGTCGAGCGCTACCGACCTAAGCCCCCCAACGACAACGTTTGCAAAAAAGTGGTGGATTCGGTATGTCCCTTCCATCCTTGAGGTAAACACTCTGCCAAAGACTCCTTTATTCTACAGAAGTTCGCCGAGAGCTCCAACCAGTCTGCCAAGGGCGGTCAAGGCAAGAAACCTGATGGAGATTACCAGGACGCTGAGCGCGAAATCAGCTATATCTTCAGGGGCTCTGATGCGTACGAGTCCAAGGGAGTAAACTAAAAAGGGTCATGGTCGATGGCGGGAGCGGGATTAACGTCCTTTTCGTCAAGACCTTCGACCAAATGAAAATTCTACGTTCCGAGCTACGGCAAGGGTCATCTCCGTTCCACGGGGTAATCCCCGGGACGTCCGCGATACCACTCGGACTGATTTCTCTACCGGTCACGTTTGGGACCAAGGAGAATTATAGGGCCGAGCCTAAGCTTGAAGTGGCGATTTCGAGACGGCATATCATGCTATCTTGGGAAGGCCGGGGATTGCCAAATTCATGGCGGTCCCCAACTACACTTATCTCGTCTTAAAGATGCCAGGTCCCATTGGTGCAATCACCCTCCCTAGTGACGTTAAACAGTCCACCTTTCTGCGACAATGAAGCTGCTGAGATGGCGCGACCTCTGGATTCATCTGCTGAGATGGAGAAGATCCGACTGGAGGTCGCAAGCCTTCAGGAGGAAGGGGACGTCCCCGCCAAGAAGCAGGCCAAAACATCCATCCAAGCAGCCGAAGAAGCTAAGAAGATCCTGTTGGACCCGTCTGATCCGGCCAAAACGGCCGTGATTGGGACAGGGCTCGACAGCAAATAGGAAGACGCGCTCGTTACTTTCCTCCGGGCCAACCGGGATGTGTTCGCTTGGAAGCCTTCGGACATGCTCGGTGTTCCGAGGGAAGTGATCGAGCACTCTCTCCACGTCGACGAAAAGGCGAAGCCCGTCAAGCAACGCCTACGAAGATTTGCCCCGGATCGGAAGGATGCCATAAGGAGTGAGATCACCAAACTGCTGGCCGCTCGGTTCATCAAGGAGGTGTATCACCCCGACTGGCTCGCTAATCCGGTCCTGGTGCAGAAGAAAAACAAGACATGGCGCATGTGTGTCGACTACACCGACCTCAACAAGGCATGTCCCAAGGATCCTTTTGGGCTCCCCCGCATCGACCAAGTGGTGGATTCCACAGCCGGGTGTGAGCTCTTGAGTTTCTACGGGCGCCTAAGGGCATTAGGATGAAGCTAAATCCGAGAAGTGCGTTTGTGTTGGACTCTTCCACATGGCGAAATCAAAGCTCGGTGACCTCGCGGTGGAGTTCTTCGATCCGGCCGCGATATTGTCGCTTGGTGGCATACAGCGCGTTATCAAACTCGTCGCGCGTTTTCAGCTCACCCACCGTTCTCTCCATGCATCGGGTCTTCTGCTTTGACCTCTCCTTCATGCGCTGCGTGGAGAAGGGTGGAAGGTTAGTAGGATTCCCCCGTGCAGGATAAGGATTCACGGCGAGAAAAAGTTTTACCTTGTATACTTCAGCTTGGATTGCGGTAACTTGGTCCAAGACCTCCCACTCTTCGGCTTCCTGCCCGTCGTCGACCTCGTAGCCCTCCATCTCTTCCGATTGAAATGGCGGAGAGAGAAGACCAGGAGGGACGGACTGTGGGGCACTCGCCGGAGAAGGAAGGGCCGGAGGACAGTTGGCACAGTAGAACCACTCTGAGTGCCAGCCCTTGTTGGCGGTTTTCAAGCGAAGATCGAAGTAAAACTTTTTAACCCCTTCCCGCAATTGGAATCCCGCGCCGCCTGCGGCCTTGGGATTGTCCTTGTTGGGGTAGGGTTTGAGGAGAAAAAGGAATCGGAAAAGGTCGAAATGGGGAGCGATCCCCAAATAGGAAGCGTTTTCGCGCCCTTTTCTCACACAGTCGAAGAGGTACGCGTCTCCGTTGGAAACCGTATTCGTTCCCGCTTCCGTCCCATTGTCATGATGGTTTTACTATGTTCGAAACGGATTACCAGGCGCGTCCCTTGAACTTCCTCTGTGTATAAAAGAAATCCCAGGGGCTGAGTACTACTTCACCTTCGGCTTTTGAGCTCTTGAGTTTTCTTTTCGTCGTTGTCGTCGTCGCGCTCGGCGGCCTGGACCTGCCCGGCCTCAGCCGCCTTGCGCTTCATCTTGTCCTTCCCGCCGGGATTTTTGGAGGTCCCGGCTTCGCCACCCCCAGCGGCCCCCGCCCTTTCGGCCAGCCGGAAGCGGGCCTCCACCTGCAGGGCGCACTTGTGGGCCAAAGTGAAGAGCTCCTCCGTTGTCTTGATCTTGCGGGTGGCCATCTTCTCCTTGACCTTGGGGTCTCGGGCGCCCCTCCTAAAAGCCGTGACGACGGCGTCGATGGAGATGTCAGGAATGGTGTTGCGAACCTGACTGAAGCGCCGGATGTAGTCGCGCAGCGACTCTCCCTTCTTCTCCTCCACATTGTGGAGATCGTCTTCGACTCCGGGCTGCTTGAAAGTGCCCTGGAAGTTGGTGATGAAGAGCTCAAAGAGCTCCTTCCATGACCCCACCGACTCCGGGGGTAGGTTCATGAGCCACGAGCGGGCTTCGCCGGTGAGGATAGCGGGGAAGTAGTTTCCGAGAACTTTTCCCGACCCTCCAGCCGGTTGGATCACCGTGGTGTAGATCTGCAGGAACTCGTCAGGGTTGGTGGAGCCGTCGTACTTCTCGATGGGGGCTGGTCGGAACTTCTCCGGCCACTGGACGCGACGCAGCTCCTTCGAAAAGGCGTGGCATCCGACGTCTAGAGTCTCCTTCTCTTGTATGCGGCCCTCGTCCCGCCGCCCCCGGCGTCTAGGCGGCGCCGAGGAAGCGCCGCCTTCGTCGGCCGGCCAGCGTCGCGAAAGCCCTTCTCACGGCCTCCGTGGGCGGCAGCGATAAGCTTGATTCTTGTTGTCGGCCGTGCCGCCGGCGAACTTATCCGTAGGTCTTCTCCATGCAGTAGGTGGCGGTCCTCCAAGTGGGCGGAGGTCCGGTCCACCGCGCGTCTGCCTTGTCGAACCCGAAGGAATCGCGCTCCTGCCATCCAGCACCGCTCCCTCCGCCAGAGATCCGCGGGAGGTGCGGAGAAAACAAAGGCAGGAGGAAGCGGAAGCGCCGGTTCCGTGCCTCCGGAGCTTACACTACGGCCGGCGGCATCGGCATCGTAAGCGGGCCAACTGGCCAGCCACAGCGCCCGCCCGGAGAAGTCGGAGATTACGGGCGGCGGGTTGTCTGTGAGAACCACAGCGCATGGAGGTTTTGTTGGGAAGCACTCCTCCAAGGCAGCGCCGCTTTGAGCCAGACGGTGCTCTCTGCCAGGGCGCCAACCCTTGGCGGGAGGCTGCCGCCCGGCTGATCCACCACCATTGCCGTAGCCGACGCTGCGGCCACGGCTCTAGCAGCTGCTTCCTTGTCCACTGCGGTCTGCTGATTCGCCATTGCTGCCCAAGAAAAGTCGAAGAACTCAGACTGATGCTAGCGCCCCCTACCTGGCGCTCCACTGACGGCGTGTTCTTCACCGAACCACAGTGAATCACACCCCTATCAGATTTCCACTTCTGCTAGCCGATCAGCTCGAGCTCGATCCGATTCAAGCGTCGGGCACGACGAGGAGCGACACGCAGAGATTACCCAGGTTCGGACTCCCTGACGGGTAATAGTCCTACTCCTGCCGAGCCTTAGCTCTTTTCGTGTTGTCGTTATGTGGGAATGGTTACAGAATGCTTCCTCCTCCTCCTCTCCCTCTCTCTCCTCTCTTTTTATAGAAGCCGCGGGTTGGCGGAGAGAGCAAAGGGGGTGGTAGTACAGTACACCGAGTACACTGATAAGACTTGAGAGACAAGACAAGAGGCAACGTGCTGCTCTTGTGCGGCGGCGCTTCTGCGTGCTTTGCAAGTGGCCTCTGACTCGTGTAAACACGCCGGTGAAAGAACGGGTGGGACCCAACTTGCACCGCTTTGGCGGCGACCAGACTGATGGCGGCAAACTCTCTCGCGGTCAGTTCATGAGCCCACAGTGGCGATTGATCAGACCTGCAGAGGTCACTGTGGCGGTAATCATCTCTTCCTCGGTCCATCCGCGCGTGATGTCGCATTTAATCGCTTTCGTCCCATAGCGAGGAGAGCCTTCGCCAGATGACTCCTCTCGGGACGCTACTGCCGGGGCCCGCCCATCAGTGAGGGGGCCTCTCGCGCTCGCCCCGCGCACTGGGGCCTGGTCGCCCGCCTGTCGCGCTGAGGAGCTCGCCCACGCGCAAGGGCCTGATCGCCCGCCTGACGCGTGGTGCCCTCGCCTGGCGCGCTGAGGAGCTCGCCCACGCGCTAGGGCCTGATCGCCCGCCTGACGCTTGGGGCCCTCGCCTGGTCTACTTTACGACTTTTAATACGCCGGTATTTATTGTACCGACAAAAAGCAAGATTTGAATTGATTCCTCTTGTTTGGACACTTGACAACCAGGATTGTGGCTCTAAAATCCCCACATATTCATATGGATATCATCCATACAAGTCATGGGTACACATAGTTGTCGTGATGTCCATCGTGGTTTGATCCCCGACATGAAGCGGTTTGTGCTGAATGCTTAGAGGGGCTGCATGTGCGAAAAGAAAGCGTCAAAATTGATTAGCGTCTATTCACCCCCCTCTAGCCGCCTAGCTCGGGTCATCGCCACCCATGGCCTCATAGTCATCGCCACCGCCAGCCAAGTCCATAGGTGCTGCACTGCTACCGATGTTCCCTTATAGAATAAAGTTGTGGTCGATGGAGGACGGATCAACCGCCATCCTCAATGGCTCCGTAACTGAAAGGCGTGCACCACACCCGCACCATGCACTTGGCATTGGCCACGACCTACGAGGAAACACCAAAGAAATTGCGAAAGGGAAACAAAGTTGAGCACCAGTGATCAAATCTAGGCGGAACAAATGACACTCAGGATTAGGGTTAGGGAAAGAAATGTACCTACGTAACCGGAGCCCAAGGCGCCCACACACAATCAAGAAGAACCGAAGAGGGGAGGATATGACTGTTGACATCAAATAAACACCATTTTATACGTCAACATATTCCGGAATTCCGGCATTTCTGAAGGAAAATCTAGGTTTATACTTGTCGGTATAATAAATACCGGGGTATGAAGAGTCCTGGAGAAGGCCGGGCAAGGCCCCCTACGTCGGTGCGTCGGGCCCAGCGTGTGGCGAAACCCCTCGAGAGACCGGGCAAGGGCCCCCTACGTCGGTGGCGACCAGGCCCAGCGTGTGGCGAGCCCCTCGGTCTGTATGAGGCCCTCTCTGTCAGGTGGGGCCCGCATGGCAGGGAGTGTCCCGAAAGGAGTCTTCTGGGCGAAGGCTTCCCCTGCTGCGAAGGACGGGCGCATTCACTGTGACATTACACGCGGATGGACAGATGAAGAGATGATTACCGCCACAATGACCTCTGCAGGTCTGATCAACTGTCACTGTGGCGCTGCGGAATTGACCGGCAGAGAGAGAGTTTGCCCTCATCAAGCTAGCCGCCCGCGTCAGAAGGAGCAAGCTGGGCCCCGCCCGCAGTCTCACTAGCGTGTTCACACGGCTCAGAAGCCACTTGTGAAGCACGCGTGGGCGGCGCCATACGGCGCAGTAGCAGGATGTTTTCGTCTCTCCTGTCCCGTCCTTTATGTCTTATTAGTGTACTGAAAGTACTATACTATCTACCCCCTCGGTTCTCTCCGCCAGTTCGAAGCTTGTATAAAAGGGGAGGAGAGAGAGGGGGGAGGGGGTTCGACATTCTGTAATCGCATTCCACACAACCACAACACGAAAAAGAGCTAAGGCTCGGCAGGAGTAGGACTATTACCCGCAGGGGGGTTCGAACCTGGGTAAACTCCGAGCGTCGCTCCTTGCCGTGCCCGACGCTTGAATCAAACTGAGCCCGAGCTGGTCGGCTAGCAAGTTAGAAAATCTGACAGGGATGTGATCCGCAGTGGTTGAGCGGAGAACACGCCGTCGATGGCGGCGCTTGGTAAAGGCGCTAGCATCGGTTCAGGTTCTTGACATCTCTTGAGGCGGCAATGGCGGATCTGCGATCCGTGATGGACGAGAAGCGGCCGCTAGAGCAGCGGCGCGGCAATGGCGGTGGATCAGCGAGCGGTAACCGTCCGCGAGGTTGGCGCCTTGGCGGAAGCGGCCGTCGGTTTGGCTAAGCGGCGCTGGCCATGGAAGTGCTCCCTAACCTGAGAACCTCTATGCGGCGAGGCCCTCTTGGACAACCCCGCGGTTCGGTGACTCCGGACTCTCGGGCGCGCGTGGTGGCCAGCTGGCCCGCTATGTCGATGCCGCGGCGGCGGTAGTGCAAGCTACGGGAGGCGCGGGAACTGGCGTTTCCGCCTCTTCCCGTTCTTTTGTTACCCCGCACCCCTCTCGCGAAACTCCTAGCGGGAGGGAGCGGGGCCAGGACGACAGGAGCCAGGCAACTCCTACGGGGGTTCGACCAGGCGAGCGTCAGTGGGCGGGATCTTCGGACCCACTTGGAGGACCGCCATCTACGACAAGGAGAAGACCTGCGTGACAAGCTCCGCCGGCGGCACGATCGAGAGCGCGACCGCGCTATTGCTGCCGTTCGCGGGGGCCAGGAGGAGGACTCCTGTGTGGCCGCCTCCGCCGGAGAAGGTGGCGCCTCTTCGGCGCCGTCCGGACGGTGGGCGCGGCGGGACGAAGGGCGTATCTAGGAGCAGGAGGCTCCCGACGTCGGTTGCCGCGCGTTTTCCAAGGAGCTGCGCCGAGTGCAGTGGCCGGAGAGGTTCCGGCCCGCCGCCATCGAGAAGTACGATGGGTCTACCAACCCTGACGAGTTTTTGCAGATCTACACCACGGTGATGCAGCCGGCGGAGGGTCGGGAAGGTTACAGCGAACTACTTCCGCGGTCCTCACCGGCGAAACCGCTCGTGGCTCATGAACCTACCCGGTCGGTGGGGCGTGGAAGGAGCTCTTGAGCTTTCATCACCAACTTCGAGGGCGCGTTCGAGCAGCTCGGTCGAAGGCGGTCTCCACAATGTGGAAGCGAGAAGAAGGAGAGTCGCTGCGCGACTATATCGGCGCTTCGGTCGAGTTCGCGAACGCCATCCACGACATCTCCATCGATGTCGTTATCACGGCCTTGGAGGCGCCGAGACCCGGATTAAGGAGAAGATTGCCACCTGCAAGATCAAGCAGCGGAAGAACTCTTCACACAGCCTGAAATCGCCCTTGAGTGAGGCTCGCTTCGCCCATCGCAAGGCGGGGGCGCTCTTGGCGGCGCGGCCGGGACCTCGAAAAAATCCGGCGGCAAGGACAAGAAGAAGCGCAAAGCGGCGAGACCGGGCAGGTCTCGCCCACCGCCTTGCGACGGCGACGACGCACGACGATGGCGGTGACGGCAGCGGTGGCCTTGACGAGGCGAAGAAAGGAGGAGGTCATGGCGGCAGGAATGGTCCCCGTGGGGGCAGCCATCGCGATCGCCGTGGCCACGACGGTCCCCGCGGCCGCAACGTGGGGCGAGACCGCCGTCCCCGTGAGTGGGACAGAAGGACTTACTGTCTCATTCATCGAACAATTCCCACGACTTGGCTGATTGCCAGGTTGTCAGCAAATTGGTGGACAAGCGCGTCCACGAGCAGCAGCAGGCGTCCGGCAGTGGCAAGGGCAAGGAACCGGCTTCGCTTGGTTTTCAGCAGGCGGAGCACAAAGTCGCCATTATCCACGGTGGATCGGCCACCTATCCGTCCCACGCCAGTTTCAATCGTGCGATGAGGGAGGTGTGCGCCGCCGTGCCCGGCGTTGGGTCAGCAAGGCAGCTGGTGTGGTCGGAGCAGCAGATCACATTCAGTAAGGCCGATCACCCGGCCAGTACCGCCGGTCCGGGACATCTCCCGATCATGGTTGCGCCCACGGTCCGGAATGTCAAGCTAGGGTGGGTGCTGGTAGACGGAGGAAGCTCTCTCAACCTCCTATCCGTCCGGGTCGCCAAGGCGCTCCAGATCCAGCAGCAGGAGCTTCGACCGGCGCTCCCATTCTTCGGCATCGCGCCAGGGGCTGAGTCCGTCCCTCTGGGGCGCGTCAGCCTCCCGGTAACATTTGGAGGCTCCGACAACTTCCGCACGGAGATGCTCGAGTTTGAGGTAGCTGACTTCGACCTCCCGTACAACGCCATACTGGGTCGGCCGGCGCTGACCAAGTTCATGGCGGTCTGCCACTATGCGTACATGGTGGTGAAGATTCCGGGGCCAGTTGGCCCCATCGTCATGAAAGTGGACCGCCCAGAGGCGCTCCGCTGCGACAAGGACGCTCTCGCTTTGGCGGGGGCAATCGGTGTCTAGAAGGCTAAAGCTTCGACTCTGGGAGCTCCTCCGGCGAAGATCCGTGCCTCCCCCGGTTCGTCCGCCGAGGTCAAGGCGATCTCCCTGAGCGAGTCAGACCCGGCGAAGAACGTTCGGGTGGGCGCCTCTCTCGGTGCCAAATAGGAAGGCACGCTCGTCTCCTTCCTCCAGTCTAACGCAGGCGTGTTTGCTTGGCAACCGTCCGACATGGCTGGGGTCCCCAGGGAGGTGATTGAGCATAAGTTGGCAACTTCCCCCGGCGCGCGACCAGTTATGCTGAAGGTTCGGAAGCAGTCGGTGGAGCGCCAGGCCGTTATCCGCCAGGAGGTGGACAAGGTCTTAAGGGCGGGGATCGTTCGAAGCGTCGCCCATCCCAGGTGGCTCGCGAACCCCGTCCTTGTCAAGAAATCCAACGGGCGGTGGAGGATGTGCGTGGACTTCACCGACCTCAACAGGGCATGCCCAAAGGATCCGAGCGGCGAGGTTTTCCTCCTTCCTCGCTCGCCTCGGGGGCTGCGATGTACAAAGCCATCCGCAATATAAAGATAAGTTCTGTCTCTCTGTGGGCATCTGTTCTTGTTCACCTCAAAAAGTCTGTTAGAAAACTTTCTGTTGAAAGCTGGTAGCGAAAAAGTACTTAAGGCTGATGGCCCCTTAGTTGCAAAAGCCAACGCTTAAGCTTGCGGCTGGGCGAGGCGACGTGGACGGAAGGCGTGTTCTAGCCTGGTGTGTCTGCTCGGTCTGGGCACTGCGCCAACGACGGCACCGGCATCTAGACCACTTCCGGAAGCTAAGCTCTCGCCACGTAATGTTTAAGGTCGGTTTGCCGAGAGGCCATAAGGGTTTAAGTAACCAGATGCCTAAGGAAAAAGCGCTCACTTGCAGCAGAACGTTCTGTCTAAAGCTTTTGGCGGTCAGGTGCCTCAGTTCTTCTTTTCGCAAGTGAGAATTTGCGTGAAGTTAATCGAGACTTATGGCAGAAAAGCAAAAGTTTGCATTAACAGGTTCTATATACAAGACGAACAAACTAGGGAGTTCAGCTACTCCTCGTCGTCATCGTCTTCTGCTGGAGCAGCGCCGCCCATCATGGATACGCGGCCGGCGGTGGCCTCGATCCGAGATTGCTCGTCCCGGTCCAGCTGGCGCGAAGGTTCCCCGGTGGCGGCGTCGAGGTCGAACGCGGCGTTTTGGGCAAGGCAGTTGCCCAAGACGAACCGCGCTGCTTCAAAAGCGCTGTGGCGACCATCTTCGATCGCCCGCGCCCGCATCACCACCGGTAGGTCGCGAGGCCTCGACGCGCGCCCCATCAAGGCCAGCATCTTCTTGACCGTCTTCTCCGGCCAGGGGCGTACAAGGTAACCCCGGTGGATGCAGGGCGTCGGAAGTCGCGGTAGGAGGTCCGCAGCATGTCAGCAAGGACCCGGAGGGGCTCAGAGTGCGCCGCGCGAAGGTCTGCAGCGTCTTTGGTGGCCAAGGCGGCAGCGGCTTGTGCCGCCGCAGCCTCGCGGGTCGTCGTTTCCCTCGCAGCAGTCTCCCGGTCGAGGGCCCGCCGTAACTCGCCTGCGGCTCGCTCCGTCGAAGCCAGAGCGCCCTCCCGCGCCGCCCAGGTGTGGGCAAGGGCGCGAAGCGCTTCAAAGGAGCACCCGACATCGGCGGCGATGGCAGAGATGGTGTCGGCGTCGGCTGAGGCAGCGGCCGGAAGGTCCTCCAGCCTCGGCGCCGGCGCACTCTACCCAGCTGAAGGCGCCGTCTCCGTCGAAGGGGCCGCGGGCAAGCTGGGCGCTGGCGGATCGCGCGGGACGGAGCTTGAAGCCCCAGCGTCCACTCTATCCCGCGAGGAAAAGCCAAAAAGGTTCAGGTATGCGAAAAACATCTAGCATGCTAACCCTATCGCGAAATGTACATGAACGCAGAGAGAGTTACCTGAAGCGGCGCCCCCCGAAAGCGAAGGAAGAAGGGGGCAGCGTCAGGCCACTCGGCCGCGAAGCAGGCGCCGCCGCCCCTCCTCCCGTTGGAGGAGGCGGAGGGGGCGGCGAAACCACCACGGCCGGCGCTGTCGAAGCAAGCGCCGGCACGAGAGATGCCGGCGCGGAAGAAACCGGCGCAGGAGGCGCCGGTCCCAAAAGTGTCGCCGCGCTCTCGCCTGGCGGTGGAGCGGCTGCTTCAGCAGCAGGGCCCCCACTGGAGGGGGCCGGAGGAGGCGGAAGCAGCTCAGGACTCAAAGGGCGAGCCCTCTTTGGGCTCGTCTCTCCCCCCTCGTCATCATCGTCTTGGGAGAGGATGAGGCGGCGCTTCCCGAGAGCGCGGTCGGAGTCGGCCGCCACCACGGGAGGAGCGACGGCCGCAGGAGCTCCGACAGTCGTTGGCGGAAGATCGCAGATTTGCAGGGGTCCCCAGGCCACCTGGGCCGCGGGACCAGAAACCTCCATGAGCGGCGCACACAAGTGCAGGGTTGCGCCCGTGGGTCGGATCGCAGAGAGGCGGATGCTCATGGCGGAAATGTCGCCGGCTGGCGCGGACAGGAGTCCCGCCAGCCACGGCCGGAGCACATTTTTCGGCACGTTTCCTGCGGCTGGGCGCACCAAAAAGAAGAAGCCACAAGTTGGCAAGCGACCAAAAAGAGGAAAGAACGTTCCGCAGAGCCAGGAGACCCAAAAAGAATGAAAGGACACTCACCTCCGGGGGCAACGCGGATTCTATTGTCGTCGCCATATCTTGCCAGCGGTAGCGCCCACATACGCGAAGCGGGCGAGGCGGCGCGCAAAAGTCCGCCGCCACATGGGTTCCGGTGAGCCCGTTGCGGCGGAGCTCAGCAATGCGCGCCAGCATCGCCTCCATTTCCGCTGAGTCGTCGGGCAGAGACCCCCAGCTGGCAAGGGATTCAGCAGGACCCACGGGGAAGGCAAGATCATCACAGCCACTGGAATCCTCCACATACAGCCACTGTTGGTGCCAGTCCTTCCAGTTGGACTTGAGCGCGACCGGGATGAAGGCGGCGGCCGCGAAGTGTAAAGTGGCACTTCAATAGCCCTTCGGCGAGGTCACATGCAGCGTGAAGAGCCGGCGCCAGAGCGGGAGGCTTGGCATCGCCCCCACGAACATTTCGCAGAGGTGGGCGAAGATGGCCAGCGTCACGAAGGAATTGGGGGGATGGTGCGCCGCCTGGATCTCATAGAAGGCAAGCACCCCCAGAAAGAACTCAGAGTATGGCGGAACAAGGCCCGCCAGCACCGCCCAGGTGAAGGTGACGATCTCCCCGTCGCGGGGGCTTGGCGCCATGGTGCCGGCGCGGAACCGGGCGGAGGACGGCGGCACGAACACTTGGAGCCGCGCCACTGTCTCCTCGTCGGCGGCGGAGGCAGGCAAAGCTGAACCAGATGGTGGCGCGGCCGGAGCGGCGTCCCCGCGGCGACCCTTGCTGCGCTTTGGAGCCAAGTGAAGATGGGGGTGGCGTTGGCAAAAAAGCTCTGTGGCGGCGGCGAAGAAGGCGGATGGCAGTTTGAGGACTTGGCGTGCAAAAGAACTCATCGCAGCGCAGAGGAGAGAAGCTTTTATAGAAGATGGAAGCGAGTGCGATGGTTTGGATTCCATCCCCACTCACGCGTGTGGCGCCATTATGCCCCGCGCGTTTCGGTTTCCCGCGAAAAGCGGCGTAGTTCCCCACGGAAGATCGTGCGCAGGAGGAGAATCAAGCGTATGGCCGCCGCAGGGCGGTGGGCCCCACACGATTCGTCTCCCATCGTGTGAGAAATAACGAAATATCAGCGCGACGGTTCGCGTATCATGGTCGTCCCGGGGGCTACTGTCGGTATAATAAATACCGGGGTATTAAGAGCCTTCGAGAAGGCCGGGCAAGGGCCCCACACGTCATGCGGGCGACCAGGCCCCAGCGTGTGGGCGAGCCCATCAGAGGCCGGGCGAGGGCCCCACGCGTCAGGTGGGCGACCAGGCCCCAGCGTGTGGGCGAGCCCCTTGGCGCGCGCAGGGCCCCTCTCTGTCAGGTGGGGCCCGCATGGCAGGGAGTGCCCCGAAAGGAGTCTTCTGGGCAAAGGCTTCCCCTGCTGCGAAGAACGGGCGTATTCAATGCCATTGTGCTAGCGCAGGGCCTTAAAGAAGGGCAGCCCGCGTTCGCCTTGACGGGAAATAAACCTGCTTAAAGCAGCCATCCGCCCTGTGAGGCTCTGAACTTCCTTGACGGTAGTCGGAGCCTGCAAGTTTTCAATAGCCTCGATTTTTTCAGGGTTAGCAGAAATCCCTTGAGAACCTATGACATAGCCGAGCAACATTCCAGATCGAACACCAAAGATACACTTCTCTGGATTTAACTTTATTCGATGCCTGGTGAGATTACGAAAAGTGTCGGCCAGGTCTTTTACATGATCTGGAGCATACTTGCTCTTTACAGCTATGTCGTCGACATAGACCTCCAGGTTTCTTCCGCGTTGTTCTGGAACAGTTTTCTCCATTAAGCCCTGGAACGTGGCACCAGCATTGCGTAGACCGAAAAACATGGTCGTATAGCAGAAAGTGCCGAAGAGGGTGATGAAGGCAGTTTTCTCTTCATCCACGGGGGAGATGCTTATTTGGTGATAACGGGAGTAAGCATCCAAAAAACTCAAGAGCTGGGCATCCGCAGTCGCGTCGACCAGCTGGTCTATGCGAGGCAGCGGGAAATTGTCCTTAGGACAAGCAGCGTTCAAATCTGTGTGATCGACACACATCCTACACTTGCCGCCTTTCTTCTTTTCAATGACAGGGTTGGCCAGCCACTCGGTGTGATCAACCTCGTGGATGAAACCAGCAGCGAGCAGCTTACCAAGCTGATCCTTGATGATCCCCTGCTTGAAGTCCAAAAAGCGTCGAAGCTTCTGGCGAACAGGCTTTTTGTCCGGTCGGACAGCCAGTTTCTGCTCGATAACCTCCCATGGGACTCGGGTCATGTCAGACGGCTCCCAAGCAAACACGTCTGCATTAGCTCGGAGGAAGGCAATGAGCTCGCTTTCCTATTTGGAGTCCAGATTGGCCCCCAAATGAACTGTCTTGGAAGAGTCATCAAGGGACAGCGGAACTTCCTTGGTCTCTCCCCCTGGCTGGACAGAAACCTTGGGACGTGCAGACTTGGTCTGCGGAACTTCGGGACCACGCAGTGGAAGCTGGTCAACCAGGGCAAGGGATTGCTCGTCGCAATCTAGAGCAGCCTTGTAGTTGCCCTTGACTGTGATCACGCCGCTAAGGTCCGGTATCTTCACCCAATGGTATGCATGGTGGGACACAGCCATGAACTTGCCAAGAGATGGCCGGCCTAAGATTGCGTTTTAGGCAGATGGGAAGACGACCACGTCGAACGTGATCAACTCTATCCGGAAGTTGCTAGGGCTGCTGAAGGTAACGGGCAGAACGATCTGCCCCAACAACCTTACAGCTTCTCCCGGCACGATCCTATAGAAGGGCATCGCGACTTCCTTCAGCTTGGAGCGAGGAATTTACATCTCGTCCAAGATTTTTGCAGAATGCAAGTCCAAAGCGCTTGCGCCGTCGATCAGGACACGCCCGACTCTGGCGTTGCTGATGGTCGGAGCGACCACCAGCGGGAGACGCTGAGGCTTGGTCATCCCAGTGGGGCAATCCTCCTTAGAGAAGGAGATGGGAACCTCGGTCCACTTCATTGTCTCGGGCTGAGGCTTGCCCTTTTCAACATTGTGGACCTCTCGAGCAGCTTCCTTGAGGCTGAGCCGAGAGGGATAAGCCGAGGAGCCGCCGAAGATGACGGCGATATGGTTCACGAGCTCCTGATATTCATCATCATCGTCCCGATCACCACCATCTGCTTGGCGCTTGTCCTTGCCGGCATCACCTTTTTCGGGCAGGGTGGGCATTAGGCCCTTGCCGTTGTAGAAATCCTCGAGCTTTGCAGCCCAGGTCCTGCAATGGCGTGTATCATGCCCGTAGTTCTGGTGGAACTTGCAGTATCGGTCACTCGGACCTTTCTTGCCTTGGTTGCCTCCCTAGGCGGGCTTCTTGCCCATGTAGTTATTGTTGGGCTTCTTCTGCCCGTCTTTGGGAGGATGTGCGCGATCTATACCGGCGACGGTATTGTTCGCATCACCTTTATTCTTCTTCTTCTGGGACTTCTTGTCACTAGGATTGTTGCTGCTCTTCTTCTTTTCCTCCACACCAGGCTAGGCGGGCAGCTCGCCCTTGTCAAATGCCTTCTTATACTGAACGCGTTCTGCCGCATTGGCATAGCGATCAGCCGCCTTGAACAGGTCGTTGGCGGTCCAGATCTCATCGATCTCGAGATCCTAGGTGAGCTGCTCGTCGCAGACTCCATTTTTGAAGGCGCGAACAATTGATTCGTCCGAGATGTTCGGGATCGTGTTGCGGATCTTGATGAAACGCTTCACGAAGTTGCGGAGGGTCTCCCCGTTCATCTGGATCATTTGGTGCAGATCATCCTCCTTGCCCAGACGCACGTAACAGCTCTGGAAGTTGGCAATCAGAGCGTCACAAAGCTGGTCCCAAGAGCTGATGGAACCTTTTTACTGATTGAACAGCCACGTCCGAGCAGCGCCCTCAAGGACAGTCGGGAGGTAATTAGCCATAACAAGCTCGTCACCTCCGGCCGCATGATGGCGGTGGCGTAGATGGAAAGGAACTCCTCTGGGTTCTGGGTCCCATTGTACCTCTCCAAGTGGCCAGGTTTAAACTTGGAAGGCCACCTGATAGCGCGAAGCTCGTCAGAGAATGCCTTGCAGCCCAAGCTGTACGATCGGCCACCTTCTCCTGCAGAACCTTGTCTCGAGAAGACGTTGGTCCTATTGCGCGGAGGAACTCTTGTTGAACAGGAAGATTCTGCCTGGAGAAATTCTCTCCGGGATAGCTCTCCACGTTCCTTCCTCGTGGTGGCCACGATGCGCTCCTCACGAGGGGACCGTCCGTGATCGTCGCACGCACGCTTGTCCTTGTGGTCGCGATGACTACGGGGACTTGGCGAGCGACGGCGACCACGGGTATCTTCCTCGTTGCGAGTCGCCCTTCGTTGGTGACGAGGGTCACGAGATGGATTGGAGCGCTCGCTGTCCGAATCCACACAAACAGGCTGACTGCGCTGTCCGGAGGAGGTGTTAACTTCACCTATAGACTTAAGGCCTTCAGCCAGCTGCTCTAGGTGAGAAGCAACAGCATCGCCCATGAGGGCGAGGTTGACCTGGTTGGCGGATCTGATCACTGTTGCCACGGCCTAAAGTCGTTCCCGACTCTGCTCAAGGGGTCCTGGGATCCCTGAGGCGTCCGCGTTTTACCCGATCGGAGTCTGGTTACGCGGGGATTCGACCCAAGCAGGTTGAACTTCTGCCGGGGGACTTGGCATAGGTGCGCGAGGCGGATCGCGACGCTGTCGCTTGCGCTGATGGTGGATCTGCGCCAAGGTTTGGTTGATCGAGGCGTCCAGGCTACGGCGAACAACATCTTGCTCGCGAGCAGCCATAGCAGCCCCATCTTGATGCCGAGCAGAATTGGACTACCCGATCTCGTCCTGCGCCGGCCATGTTGACGCTGCGACGGCCATGTGTTGGCGCGCTAGACGGTGTTATCACTGTGTCGCCACAGGAGGAATCAACCGACATAGCCTTGGAATCCGAGAGATCTAAACCATCGTAAAGATCGTCGGTTCCGTAATCATCGTCAATGACGGGAGCTTCATCCAAGACCATCTCCGGAACATAGCTGGAGATTTCTGTCCCAGATACGGAAGGCGATCGAGATTGAGCGGATCGATCCGATCTAGCAGGGGATGAGACATCCTGCTCTTTTGAGTCATACCCTTCAGGAAGGATTTCCTGGTCACTGAGCGAGTTCGACATACTCGAACAGACTTGATCTATTATCTCCCCACAGACGGTGCCAACTGTCGACGGTTGAGATATTGACCTCAAGTCAACTAAGGTTCTTGAAAAGGGGAGATAGAAGACCTGCCGAACTGTGCGAACAACAATCAATGACGAACAGGGAGACACAGGGTTTTTATCTTGTTTCAGGCCTCTCCGAGGGAGATAATAGCCCTACGTCCAGCGCTTCTTTATGTAAAAGAGGATTACAAAGAGGAACTCGACGAGACGAACAGGTCTCGGCGAGATTATGGGTTTACAGGAAGCAATACGTGATGATGCGCTAAGTCTCGATCTTCTAGCCCCTCTACACGCCGTAGGGGCCCTGTTTATATAGTGTCAAGGAACCGACCTACCGAGGGATAATCGGGCCGGGCTAACTACGAGATCATAACGAACTCATACATGCCAAATACATCCCGAGGTAGATAAGGTATACTCCAATTCTTGGGGATCACGACGTCTGTTCCAATCCAGAAAACCACGTCCGGGTCTTCACGTAGCCGTGCAGAACTCTTGTTCGAGTCAGACTCAAAAAGGAATCTTAGGCCTTTACGCACCGTGCCAGCCAAGAGCTGTTCGGCAAGATGCACATGGCCTGATAGAACCTTTTAGGGAGCTGAGCCCTAGTAGGCTGTTCGATTAGGCCGTCAGAGAGTGGGCCATGGTAATGGACCGTGATTTTAACCCCGACACTAACATTTTATTTATTCTAATAAAGTTTCACAAGTTTTGTTGAGTTTTGGTCTACAAGTACTGTCGACGGTTGGGATATCGACCCAAGTCAACCAAGGTTCTTCAAAGAGGAGATAGGAGACACGCCGAACAACCACGAACAGCAACGAACAGGAGACAGGGGTTTTTATCCTGGTTCAGGCCTCTCGGGAGAGATAATAGCCCTACGTCCAGCCTTTCTTATATATCAAAGATGATTACAAGAGGTGGCTCGACGAGACGAACAAGTCTCGGCGAGATCACGCGAGTACAAGTACGCGATAAGCTATAAGATGATCACTCGACCCCCTTAACACGCCGTAGGGGCTCTGTTTATATAGTGGTGAGCAAACCGACCTACCGAAGGAATATCGGGCCGGGCTAACTACGAGTACGTAACGAACTCAGTACATGCCAAATATATCCCGAGGTAGATAAGGCATACTCCTAGTCTTGGGGATCACGACTCCTATTCCAATCCGGGAAACCAACGTCCGGGTCTTCACGTAGCCGTGCAGAACTCTTGTTCGAGTAGGACTCAAACACGAATCCTAGGCCGTTACGCACCGTGCCGACCAAGAGGCTGTTCGGCAGGATGCACATGGGCCTGATAGAACCTTCCAGGGAGCTGGGCCCTGGTAGGCTGTTCGATTGGGCCGTCAGGGAGTGGGCCATGGCTATGGGCCGTGATCTAATCCCCGACAGGTACAAAATGGGAAGAATCAGAGCCGAACCGGGCAAAAGGCCAGGCCGGCCGACCCACCCTAGGTCGGCCGACCCAGCCACATCATCGATCCAGCTCCAACTTCGCCCAAGTGGCACAGAAGCACAAATTGAAGACATCTATACCCTCCATTGCAGTCGGTTTGATCAAAAGGACACGGTTGCTTCACAAATGAGCATAGGATTCCCTTGGATTCCTTACTTGCGGATGTCAACTTGATCCACAGGCTTAAAGGGCTAATCTACACCATCAAAGAAGTATCCTAGCAGAATTGGACGGCCAGATGGCACCATAGTGGGTCGGCCGACCCACCTAGGCCGGCCGACCCTCCCGCCCCCCCCCCCCCCCTTTGATGCCCTTTGGATTCCCCTTTGGAGGAGGGTTTGATGACAAATGTCCGTACACGTGGAGCATCCCGGTTGGCTTCGGAGCACTATAAATAGACCCCCTCACTCACTTGTAACACAACACAACACATCATTTTCATTCCACTTATTAGAGTAGCTCTTAGTCTAGTAGAAGTTGGGAGTTAGAGTCAAGTCGGGCTGAAGCTCGGAGTTTCGAAAATGTCTTCGAAAATTCGGGTAATAGCTCTTGTACCCTTTCCTAATTGTTTCAATTAGTGAGATCACTTCATTCATTGCTTATGTGTTGAGCTTTATTTGAGTTAAGTATATCTACATAAATGAGTTGTGTAGATTTGCCTTACCGGTAGTTTGTATTCGTCTGGAATCAGTTTAGGTTCTCACTCATATATTGTAAGAGCCTGGCATTGAACCTAAATCAACTTCTTTTTGGTAATGAGGAAGATTGATTAGAAATAGTAGCAGACATGGTGCCTGAGACTAGGACTAACTCGGTTTACACCTGGGCCCACGTATATGTGGTACGTGGTGACAACCCTATCCATCCGTAGATATTAATTATCTCGTGCATAACCCACAACATCCGGCTTTGGATTAGTATAGCCCTATCTGAATGATCATAACCATTCGGGATTCCAATTCAGGATAGCGGGTGGTAGTGAATGTCCGAGCTCCGACGACGAATACCATGTGAACCACTATTTGATTACCAAAGCTCACTCAATAAACTGAATCACACAATTTTGTGAACTCATTAAACTTGTCTCGTTGTCCTCCCAATTGTCTATCTAGCTAGAGTAGCTTTCTCTTTATTGTGTGTGTGTCTCACTGGTCTTTTCATTCATCCTAACCCCCGTTACCTAGACTGGTTGGCATTTTAAATAATTAAGATATAGATGATTGTCTCTTTAAATCCTTGTTCCCTGTGGATTCGATAACTCTAGGAATACTCCTGGTGAAAACTACAAGCGATATCCGTCCGTTTGCAGATTAATTTCTTTGAGTGTAAATATCGCCAACAATGACAACCAGAAAAGAGAAGCATAGAGAGCCTAGAGGCGAGATCAAGACTCAATTTGAGAGCAGCAAGGCGAGAGCGATTTCGATTTGAGAATCTAGAGGCACGATAGGCGAGAGCGAGTCAGCGAGACTCTATTCGAGAGGCACTAGGCCAAAGCCAAGGGGCGAGATCAGACGGCCGGGGTCGGGCTGGTCGGTGAGGTTGCTGGTCGGTGAGATGACTGGTCGGGCGTGGCCAGGTCCGTGTGGGGGTGCAGACAGACCGTTCAACATGGCCAATTCTTGTCCCAAGCACAACGCTTATGGATGGAACGTGTTGGCCAAAATTATGCCTCATGCCAGTGCATTAGACACGGCCCATTTGGAGCTTTGCAGCGGGAGCAAGGTTAGCAGAGGGGAAACGCATATCTGGAGGAGATTGCCGGTGACAAAATTGAGTTTAGCTGAACGTGATAATTTTGTTATTTTACTAACTTCTAAACAAGTCAGTTTGTCTTTATTTTGGATAGTTGTCGTAATTTTGGGTAGTTGTTGGGAACTAGGTAGTTCCGTTTTAGTGAGGTGGACTTAGAGATAATATCTCCCTTCACAAAAAAAAAAGAAGAAAATGGGTGCATACTTTACCTGTTTTTAAAGTAAATATTTTGAGTTTAAACATAAAGCCAAACTGGCAATGTTGAGAGACTAGAGAAGGCCTATAAAATGAGCCCCTCGGCGTCATCCAGAAAGAAATAGTGCTGAAAGTTAGCATAGCTATCAAGCAGTGCATAACAATTAAAGATGATAGAAATCACATCGCACAGAACTTCAAAACCTAGGTTAGGGGCGTCGGCCCGCTAGCCCATGGACCATATATGGCGGCATGAACAGTATTGTGGGTACTGTAGCACGGTATTGTATCACATTGGTCCTGATTTATTAGAGAACAAGAAATCAAAGATTAGATTAAAATAGTTATTATAGATAGGATTAGCCACTATAGAGGAAAGATTACATTATTATGCTTTAAGTAAGCAATCCCTATAAAAGGGACACCGTGTATTCATCTTGAACCATGCAAGAATGAGGGTTTAGCCCATCTATTTGTAACGCCCGAGAGTTAGGAATGTCGTTGACCTCCTCTCATCCGGGTGAGATAACCGAATTATCCTAGATCATGACAAATTTGGTATTACAGCAATCGATCCCTTTCTCATGGCTTCCGCTATGGTGGAGGAAGTTTCATTGGATGCGACGTTCTAGAGGTTTGAAGCGTGTCTCCTCAAATTCTTTAATCACGTTGCTCCAATGTGTGTTTCCTACAAGGAGAAAGATTAGGAAGATGGTGGGAACGACACCCAGAGTGGTGCCTGTTATCTTCCCGTTGCTCCATGCGAGGCGGCACAGATTGCGAGTGATGGAAAGGTTGCCACCAGTATGCAGGTAGGGTGAAGCGATGTGTTCTCTTGGTTGTCAACGATGTCAACAAGGGAATTGATGTTCTCCCTACATATTGGAGGTGATCATGACGAGATTGTTGATGGAATGTCCACATTAAAGCACAAGGTGACGCAACAGCACACATCAGTACACCGATGTCGCCCCTCAAGACACCCCATGGAGTTGAGATGCTTGTTTGGCCACAGAGGATGGCGATCAGCCACTGCCAGCTACATAGACAAAGGTGCATGGCGACACATGTAGCACTCAGTCATTTCCGTGTTCCTGTTGAAGGCGGGCAACAGCTTGTAGCACAAAGCTATGTCCATTGGCTCATGTGGTGTGTAGAGGTGGAAACAAGACGAGTTTGTGCGAGCAAAAGGTTAGCTCAGCTCAGCTCGTTCACTAGCGAGCCAAGCTAGCTAAGGTGTCCGAGCTAGAAACTTGGCTTAGCTCGGCTTGTTGCTAGCTCACGAACCGAGCCTGAACCGAGTCAAGCTAGAGTAATTCGCAAGCTTCGAGCTCAAGTTCCCAGCTCTACTAGTGTGGTAGCCCGAGATCCTTGGGTGATGAATGAGTGGATTCATGCACTTAGTTCATGATGGGGACTTTTGGGCCTACAACCATGGCCACCGACTAGCTGCAACTCGAGTACAATTTGTATGTCTAGGAGGGGTGAAGTGTTAGGGTCACCGTCCCACTGGCTGTCGAGACATGATTTAAGAGATCGGACCCTAACCGCGTAAATCGTACTAGTCCCTAGGATCATGTTTAGTACACACAGTTTAACCGAATGATACATTTCCAATGTACAAATTTTATTACAATAAAGGGGACTCTGTCCAATACATTACACAACCATCAACACGCAGACCAGGAATTAGAGTACAACAACATAGCATGGGACCACATACAACACTGCACAACTATCCAACTGTCGGCAGGTGACTAACTGGGGGGTCACCACCGGCAATGAATTTGTACGAGGGGACGCTAATCAAGAACTAAGTTAAATGGTAACACAAGACAGGGTTATACAGGTTCAGGCCCTCAACGGAGGAGGTAATACCCTACTTCCTGTGTTCTGGGATTATATGGTGGATCAAGATGCGAGATGCAAGATGATGCTATGCGCTATAGACTTACGTGCCGAGGGCCTCTACCCCCTCCCTTTATATAGTGTAGGGGGAGATAGAGTTTACAGGATATCTCGGGATCCCTGATAACTAATTCTGCTATGCAGTTACATGGAATGCATGTGTTGATCTGCTAATTACATGGAGATACATTATATCCTCGGGAACCTCCTTGCGGCTCAAGCCACGCGTAGCCCGAGTGGTCCTTATCCTCGACCGGCCGACTTGGATCGCCCCCTATCTGCTCCGTTATGGGCCTTCTAGAGGATACCCCGGGCCCATATAGTCCACAGTAGCCCCCGAGTGCTTTACGATCGAGTCAGATGTCCGGCCGACTGGTTTCACCAATACCTCCTGTAATCTGAAAAGAGATTGTAAAGAACTCAAGAAATCTTAAGTTTTTGTGTTGAAGCAATGCCTGGATCAGCTGTACCGAACTCCAGCTTACTTGGCCCATTGGGCACATCACCTCAACAGAAGAATTCTGCTACTTGACACCCACTCTTGCAATGCAAAAGCAGCGATCGGCCCATCATGGGGCGTGCCTAAGCCACGTCTCCACAACTTCTGTCTTGCAGCATGTTGTAGTTTAACGTTGCAAAGGATATCGACATCAGGCGCCTAGCCTTAACTTGTAAGAGCTAGCACTCGGCCCAGCATGGGGCGCACCTTTCAGCCGAGTGGTACCTGTCCCAACCGGAGAAGGGATCAGCATAGGCCCCTCGGGGCGTACCGATTGGATGCAATTTCGCTAAGAGGCATTTGTACCCGGGTAGCGGTGTACAACTGGCGACCATATAAAAGGCATACCTCAAGAAATTGAACCCAAATTTCACCAACACCCAACCTCGAGCATGCGAAGTTGGCTAGTGACCCGACATGGGGTATGCCGTGAAATACTTTTAATTTTGGCGCTGCCGGTGATATGCTCTCCAGGGTGCACCGAGGCCGAATTAGGCTGGATTTTAACACATTGCCACCGTCAGCGGCGTGTTAAGAAAGCCTGTTAAGGGGGTTGCCCTTTGCAGTTTTAGCCCAAGCCTAATTAGGGGGAGGCGAAGCGTTTTCGCGCCTTTTCTCATGCAGCCGGAGCAGTACGCGTTTCCGTCGAAAACCGTATTCGTATCCACTTCCGTCCCATCGCCATGATGGTTTTACTGTGTTTGAAACGGATTACAAGGCGCGACCCTTGAACTTCTTCTGTGTATAAAAGAAATCCCAGGGGCAGAGTACTACTTCACCACCAGCCTTCATGTTTCTGAGTTTTCTTCTCCCCGACGACACCCAAAAATCTCCACCCTCGTCTCGCTTCGAGAGCAATGGCAAACTTCGCCGAAGAGGTGGATGAGTGGGTCGCCGACGCCGCCGCCGAGGCAGAAGCGCAAGCTGCTGCCAAAATGGCCATGGACCAATTCTGGAAAGACTACGCCCAGGTGACCGTGGAGATTCGTTCAGAAGAATCCATTAGGGTTCTGATCCTCGGATTCCCACGGCTCTACAAAGTGCGCATCCTACTTAGGGACGCACTGGCCACGGCTCTCCTCGCTGACGGGTGGCTCTGAAGTCCTTTCACCGGAGGGCTTCTTCTTTTGCTCCTCCGCGAGCCAGCGACGAGCCCTTAGCTCGATGTGCTGCGCCGCGCAGATTATTTAATCGGGCCTAAGAGCCCTTTTGAAGAAAATCTTTTGAATATCTATGATCCTCGGTCTTTGCTCCAATTTCAAATCCGCAATGCCTCTCCATCCGAGTAGTTAGGCTCGTCCGCTCCTAGTCCGGCAGTCGGCACTTAGCAAAGACCTCTCGGAGGGAACCACTCGGCCAGCCGAGTGATTATCGGGCCCCTCACAGAAAGGCCGCATCCAGTGCTAGACTAAGGCCCGGCCTAGAATGCGAAACTTTGCCCGTTGCGATAAGTTAGGAACAGGGGAACGAAATTAGTTCACCGCGCTCATTTTTCGCGCCAGTGAGTTAGCTTCTCCAAGCAGACTCCGCCGCTAGGGTTCTTCTCCGCTGTCACCTCCGCCACCACCCGTCTCCGATTGCGATGGCTCCACCATCCCCGACATCCGCTGAGGCAGCTAAGACCGGGAAGAAGTGGATGAAGTCCATCACGACCTAACGGAGGCCACAGAAGCTGGTCTCCCTCGGCGTGCTTCCCACGGAAGGGTTCGTGTCTTGGTGCGCTGCCGCCGGCGAATCCTGCCCCACCCCTCGCCCGGACGAGGTAGTGGTCTTCGAATCCTTTTTCCTCCATGGCTTCGGCCTTCCTTGCTCTTCTTTCTTCCGGGGATTGCTCCACTTATACGGGATCGAGGTTTCGCATTTGAACCCCAATTCCGTCTTTCAGATTGCGATTTTTGTTTACGTCTGTAAGGCCTATTTGGGGATCGCTCCCCATTTCGACCTTTTCAGATTCCTTTTTCTTCTCAAGCCCTACCTCAACAAGAATTCTCCCAAAGCCGCCGGTGGCGCGGGATTTCAATTGCGGGAAGGGGTCAAAAAGTTTTATTTTGATCTTCCTTTGAGAACCTCCAACAAAGGCTGGCACTCAGAGTGGTTCTATTGTACCAACTCTCCTCCGGCCCTCCCTTCCTTCTCCGGCGAGTGCCCCACAGTTCGTCCCTCTTGGTCTTTTCTCCTCGCCGATGACGAGGGAGGCCAAGTAAAGGAACTTCTTGTTCTTCTCCGCAGAGCAAAGTCCCCTGGGCTGACCGGCATCGGGATAGTTTGGAACTACACCCAGCGCCGTATCCAGCCCATCAAAGAGAGGGTTCATCTCGCCTTCGAGTACTCGGGGACCCAAGACGCCACTCGGGAATCCAATGAGAGCCTCTCTCAGAAGGAAATCATCAGCCGAGTGGTTGAGCTCTTCGCTCCGGGCTCGGAAATAACTCTCGCAGAGTGCCCAGCTCCGTACAATTTGGGATATTTGCCTTCAGCGGTAAGGAGAAGATCCTCCTCAAGTCAACAGCGGTTTGTCCTTGTAGAGCCAGAATTTATGTAATCTGATATGCCGCAGGGACGCGAAGCCTTCCTCTCTACCCCTCTGGTTCCAGAAGCTCCACACCACAAAGATGCACCACGCAAACGGCCTGCTGAAGGCTCGACGAGTGCTCCTCCGGCCAAGAAAGGCAAGGGGGCTGCTCCTGAGGACTCAGAAGAGGATGATGAAGACGAGGATACCGTCCCGCTACTGCGCCGCCGCCGCCCAGCAACGAGATCACCACCGGCCCAGGCTACGCAGCCACAAAGCCCTCCGCCTCGCCAGTCCGCTGACCCAAAGGCCACGTCAGGGGCGAAGAAACCTCCTGGCTCGGGCCCGAGTGGTTCGGGCATGCGTTTTAAGATGAAATACGTCCCATCACATAGGTATTCCTTTGCGACGCCGTAACTTCATAGTTCATAGAGATGTGTATCTTGAAAGGTCTTCGAATGCTTTCAGAAAACCAGTGGATGATGACGAGCCACCAAGTTCTAGGGACTCGGCTCGGCCCACCGCGCCTCGCCAAGACTCTGGCCCGTCCGCCACCACTCGCCACTGCTCGTCGGCGAAGGGGAATATCCCAGCTCCGGCTCCAGAGAGCACAGAGCCAGAAATCGAGGAGATTCCGCGCTCCTCCCCCAAAGCTCACGTCCCACCCTTCCGACTGAAATGGCGGAAGGAAATGGAGGGCTACGAGGTCGACGACGGGCAGGAAGCCGAAGAGTGGGAGGTGCTGGACCAAGTGACTGCCATTCAAGCTGAGATATACAAGGTAAAACTCTTTGTTGCCACGAATCCTTATCCCGCATGGGGGAATCCCACTAATCTCCCTCCCTTCTCCACGCAGCGCATGAAGGAGAGGTCGAAGCAGAAAACCCGATGCATGGAGAGAACGGTAGGCGAGCTGAAAACACGCGATGAATTTGACAACGCGTTGTACGCCGCCAAGCGACAATATCGCGGCCGGATCGAAGAACTCCACCGTGAAGTCATCGAGCTCCGATTCCGCCACGTGGAAGAGTCCAACACAAACCGAGGTATCGACCCCAATCCGTGCTAAATCTCTAGAAAGGATGTTCCATAGATAATGATCTTCAATATTTGCCGTCGAATGTAGCTCTGGAGACGAGACAGAAGGCCTTAGAGGATGAAGTCCGCCAAGCTAATGCTCGAGCCGAGGAGTCGGCTAAAGAGTTGGAAGGTAACTTTTCCCGACTGGCTCTCCCTGTCTCAACCTCGCTGAATTCCGACTGACATGCCATACCCGACTGATTATCAGAGCTTCGCCGCCAAACGTCGACGGGAATAGCTCCGATTCTCCAATGTCTTTATCCGAATGAGGAGCCGTCGACCGATCCCGATCTCCTGGTGGCCCATCTCGACGCTATTCCTGAGCGGATCAAGGTCTTCACCCGGGAGGCCGCGATAACATGTACCAGCCAAGGCCTCGCCATCGTGAAATCAAACTTCCCTCGTCTGGATTGCGAAGCCGTGAAGGACGCGTTTGCTTGCTTAGAACAGGAGGCCACCGCCTTATTGGAAGAAGTCCGTCCGACTGCCGTCCAGATAGTCGAACAATTGGACTCGTAATTATGTCTGTAATGGAAACGCTTGGTTGATCCTCAGTACTGGTGATCCGATTTATCCGAATAGTACGTTTTATCCTTTTTCATGAAATGCATCCGCCGACTGGTTCAGCCCCCGAGTGCCAGGAAGTAGCGCTTGGCTTTCTCCCTATGCGACTACAGAGTAGCTAAACATTGTCACTAGGACATGAAAGCGCCATTACTCAAGAATTTTCATAATACTCAAATTTGATCAACACATGTAAAGAGAAAACAACTTTTATTAATAAGATAGGGTGCGGTTGACTCCGCACACTATTTAGTGTAGCCCCCGACTTACTGCTTGATCGTTGACGGCCAAGTAGCAAGTCAAAAGAAGGGAAACTAATTACATGCTGCTTGAATACAAAACTTTAAGCGAAAAAACGACGTAGCTGCTCGATGTTCTAGGTATTGGGCACTTCTGATCCATCTGCACGTTGTAGCCGGTAAGCCCCCGGGCGGGTCACTTCAGCGATCACGTAGGGGCCTTCCCAGAGTGGGGAGAGTTTATGCTCGTGCTTCTGATTCCTTCGGAGGACCAGATCTCCCTTGAAGAACGCACAACCCCGTATGTTGCGTTGATGGTAGCGACGTAGGCCCTGTTGGTACTTTGCCTACTGGATCATTGCTGCTTCCCTGGCTTCCTCGAGCCGATCGAGGTCTTCGTATCTTGCTTCATCCGACTGGTTATCGTCGTAACCGGTGACCCGAGGGGATCGGAACTTCAATTCAGTCGGGAGGACCGCTTCCGAGCCATAAACTAGGAAAAAGGGTGTCTGCCCGGTTGCTCGACTTGGGGTCGTTCTGAGCCCCCAGAGCACCGAAGGCAACTCCTTAACCCAGCGCGTTGCGTACGGCTTCAGGCGATCGAAGATGCGGGCTTTGAGCCCTTGTAGCACCAATCCGTTGGCGCGTTCGACTTGTCCGTTGCTCCTTGGGTGGGCTACCGAAGCATAACAGATCTTCATGCCCAGCTCCTCGCCCCAATCTTGAAATTCGCTGCTCTTGAACTGAACGCCATTGTTGGTGATGATGCGATTGGGCACGCCGAAACGCACAACGATATCCCGAAAGAACTCGCGTGCCTTGGCCGCCGTGATGACAGCAACCGGTCTGACTTCAATCCACTTGGTAAACTTGTCGATGGCGACGAAGAGATGAGTGAATCCGCCTTGCGCTCGCTTAAGGGGGCCCACCATGTCCAGATTCCAGACGGCGAAGGGCCAAGAGATCGGAATCGTCTGTAGATCTTGGGCTGGCATGTGGATTTGCCGTGCAAAGAACTGACACCCGTCACATTTGCGTACTATGTCTTCCGCATCTGTGACTGCGGTTGGCCAGAAGAATCCCTGCCGATAGGCTTTTCCCACCAGGGTGCTTGCTGCTGCGTGATGCCCGCACTCCCCCGAGTGGATTTCGTTGAGTAGATCTCTGCCTTCTTGCTCAGATATGCAACGCCTTAGTACCCCGGAACTGCTTTTTCTGAAAAGCTCGTCCCCGACTACCTTGTAGCTTTTGCTTCGGCGTGTAATGCACTCGGCTAGGCTTCGATCCTCAGGCAGCTCATCACGAAGAAGATAATCTAAGTAAGGCTGAGTCCACCCGGGAGTAACTGATAATACCTCTGTACCAGGATTTGGCTGCTTCTCTTGATCTTCCGTTGATGCAGATGGTAGCTTGATAGACGGTGCGTGTAGCTCCTGGCCAAAAACACACTCAGGACCTAGGCCCGAGTGGATCCCATCCGCGCTAGCTCGTCTGCTGCTTCGTTGTCGCGGCGGAGCACGTGAGTAAGCTCCAAGCCGTCGAACTTGTCCTCTAGCTTTCGTACCTTCTGACAGTAAGCCGCCATGCTGTCGCCAATACAAGACCACTCCTTTTGGACTTGGTTGACCACGAGTTGGAAATCCCCGCGTACCATTAACCGTCTGGCTCCAAGCGATATGGCGACGCGTAGCCCATGGATGAGTGCCTCGTATTCGGCGGCATTGTTGCTGACGGGAAACAGTATCCGGAGGACATAGCGTAGCTTCTCTCCAGTCGGCGATATGAGCTAAATCCCAGCCCCCGCGCCGCTGAGCATGAGGGAACCATCAAAGTACATTGTCAAGTACTCGAGATTTTCCTTTGCTGCTGGGGTTTGGGCTTCTGTCCACTCGGCGACGAAGTCGGCCAACGCTTGAGATTTAATGGCTAGTCGAGGCCTGAACTTTATTTCAAAGGCTCCAAGCTCAACTGCCCACTTGGCAATCCTCCCAGTGGCTTCCCGATTATGAAGTATGTCTCCAAGCGGGAAAGAGGTGACCACCAAAATTTCATGCTCTTGAAAATAATGCTTGAGCTTCCGCAATGTGAGTAACACAGCATACAGAAGCTTTTGCACTTGTGGGTACCTTGTTTTTAATTCGCCCAATACCTCGCTTACGAAGTAGACCGGACGCTCTACCTTTTGGAGGGAGCCCTCTTCGTCTCGCTCCACAACCAAGGCGCTGCTGATGACGTGAGTCGTTGCGCCGATGTAGAGTAAGAGGGGCTCCTAGGGCATGGGAGGGACCAACACCGGCGGCGTGGTGAGGAACCTCTTTAAATCTTCGAAGGCTTGCGGTGCTTCCGCTGTCCACTGAAAATCATCTTGTCGGCGTAAGAGCCTAAAGAAAGGCATGCCTCGCTCCCCGAGTCGGGAAACGAATCGGCTGAGTGCCACGATGCATTCAGTGAGCTTCTGCACGTCCTTCTGGTTGGTCGGAGGCTTCATCTTGAGGATGGCGCCGACCTTCTCTGGATTTGCTTCGATCCCCCGATTGGAGATGATGAATCCGAGTAATTTACCAGACGGAACCCCAAAAACACACTTCTTGGGATTTAGCTTCATCCGAAATGCCCTTAGGCTCTCGAACGTCTCGGTCAGATCTGTTATGAGATCCCATCTGGATTTGGTTTTTATGACGACGTCGTCGACATATGCCTCCACGTTGCGTCCGAGTTGAGTGTGAAAACACCGCTGTATAGTGCGCTGATAAGTCGCGCCAGCGTTTTTCAACCCGAATGGCATTGTGATATAGCAGAAAGCACCAAGGGCGTAATAAACGATGTTTTGATGCAATCCTCCTCCTTCAGACTGATCTGATGATAGCCTGAGTAGGAGCCAGAAAACTCAAGAGCTCGCACCCGGCGGTGGAGTCCACCACTTGGTTGATGCGGGGGAGCCCGAAAGGATCCTTGGGACATGCTTTGTTGAGGTCAGTGTAGTCGACACACATGCACCATGTCTTGTTTTTCTTCTGTACCAGGACCGGATTAGCAAGCCACTCGGGATGATACACCACTTTGATGAAGCGAGCGGCCAGCAGTTTGGTGATCTCACTCCTTATGGCGTCTTTCCGATCCGGGGCAAATCTTCGTAGGCGTTGCTTGACTGGCTTCGCCTTTTCGTCGACGTGGAGAGAGTGCTCGATCACCTCCCTCGGAACACCGGGCATGTCCGAAGGCTTCCAAGCGAACACATCCCGGTTGGCCAGAAGGAAAGTGACGAGCGCGTCTTCCTATTTGCTGTCGAGCCCTGTCCCAATCACGACCGTCTTGGTCGGATCAGACGGGTACAACAGGATCTTCTTGGTCTCTTCAGCTGCTTGGATGGACGTTGAAAGAGGATCCTAAGGCCTAGAGGGGGGTGAATAGGCAATTTTTAAATTATTTTTGATTATTCTTAATTAGGCATCATATTAAGAATGACCCAATCCTAATTGCAATTGTCAAGTAAGCGGAAGCGATAAGTAATTACGAGGCAACTAAGACATGTCATACAATTAAACACAAGCGATGCAAGGAAAGTAAGTGCGGGAAATAAATGAGAGAGTGACACGGTGTTTGTTTGACCGAAGTTCGGAGCCACAACTCCTACTCTCCGTTGAGGCTACCCCTTGCGCACAAGGACCGGCTCGCTCTCGAGCCTAGCGCCTCACTCACTCCCGGTAGTCGTTCCGCCACTCCAGTGAGGTGGACTCCGTCACCAGTACACCGACTCAAGAGTAGCCACACGCCAAGGCCTACTCCCAAGCCCTCGCCTCCACGAAGGATGTCTTCAAAAGTAACAAGCCCGAAACGCTCCAATCATGCCGGATCGAAGGACTTCCACGAAGCTCGGTGTTGGGGTTTAATGATTTGTGGCTTTTGATGATTTGTGGGTGGAGGAATGGCTCTAGAACACCTAATTGATGAGCTATGAATGTGGTAGGTGAAGTGGAGCAGCAAACCTCAAAATAGCCAGACCACTAGGTAGGTATTCTGCCCCAAGAGCAAAACTAGCCGTTGCCCCTCGGAAGAGGACAAAAGACTAGCCGTTAGCCTCTACGGACGCCGTCAAGACGGCACCGGACGCCGTCAAGCAGAGCCTATTGCTCCTGAGAAGCTTTGTCGGACGCCGTCCGGTCCCACGGACGCCGTCCGACAAAGAAGGAATCTGAAGCTCTAGAACTACCGGACGCTCTCAGCCCTCTCCCAGATGCCGTCCGACGGCGAAAAAGCCAGAAAAAGAACTTCATCGGACGCCGTCCGGTAACCACCGGACGCCGTCCGACAGTGCGCATTGCAGGCTGATTTGGCTGGTCGAACGCTGTCCGACGGCGCCCGGACGCCGTCCGACAGAGAGGGTTTTCGGGTAAAAGGCCTGAGATAGTATGTGGGAGAGTTTAGGGTATTTCTTCTCTCTAGAAATCTCACAAAGGGATATTTGGGTATTTTTAGAAGTAGTGGACTACGGAAACCGAGTTTTCAAGAATTCGCAAAGATCCGGCAAGATCCGAGAAATTCAAACCCCTTTTGAAATCCGACGAAAAACAGGAAATAAAACCTAATTACTCCTAACCTATACGTGACCTCTTCTCTCGTCCGGTCACGCACTTGAAACCTCGGAGCAGCTCACAAATTTGTTGTCGCTTCAAATTAGGGTTTTGCAAAAACGTCGAGTCTTCGGTAGGGTTCCGAGAAGTCCAAAAACCCCCTAGCACTTAACACTAAATAATTTAGATATCAATGCCACTAATAAAAATTAGGGCTCAACGATGCTCACAATCTCCCCCTTTGTGGCACTTGATGGCAACCCAAGAGAGAAAGAAATTTTTGAGCTGCAAACAGGATTAGTGCAATACAAATATGCGAGCAAATTCAAAACTAAGATAACCACAACTCGACCACAAGGATGTGCATATAGGAGAAGCTCCCCCTAAATCCATGCATAAAATTGTAACCAAAAATCAACAAGGTTCAAAAGTCATAAAAGTGCCAGACACAATCCCAAATAAAACAGAGTATCGAGGCAATAAGTAATATTACAGGAAAACAGAGCTCTCGATCTTGCTACCCCTTACTACTCTCTCTAATTTCTCCCCCTTTGTCACCAAGCGACACAAACGGGAAAAGATCCTAGTCTTGTTGGTCTTGATCCATGTCGTCGCCTCCGTCATCTCCTTGGCCGCCAGAAGAGGAGCCCTGACCCCTGGGACGCTTGAACAAAGGCATATGAGCTGCAGAGGGTACTGACCGAGGTGAGGAAGGATCATCAAATAGCTGGGTCGGTTGAGGATTTGGCAAAGAAAAGTTGAGATGGCGACAGACTTCTCCACCAGTAAAATGAATCTTACCAGGAGGAGGATATGACTGTGGTGGTGGCACAAAGGAAGGAGCAGGCCCTGAAGGAGGATATACCCAAGGATGAACCGGTGGTGGGTAGGCTGGTGGGCGACGAAAACTCTGATGCTGCTGGTAGGCCTGGTAGATGTTATGAGCATGAGAATACCATGAGTAAGGATTGGGCCCTTCCGGAACTGGCATGAACATAGCACCCATGTACTGAACAGCTGACTTGAACTCTGCAAATTCATCATTTAAATATGTCTGCTGCCCTGCCAGATCTGTCATCTCCCTGCGGGTGGCTGCTAGCTCTTCTTTCACCTCAGTATGAAAACTTCTCATTTCCGTGCACAGCCCTCTCATTTCACCTATCAAGGCGTCATACCATGGAGGATGGGCAGCCGCAGAATAACCCGCACTAGGCGCTGGCACAAACGGCTGCATTGGAGCAGCAGGAGCTGGAGCTGGAGGAGGAGCATCATCGCCAGGACGATCCAATTTGGGCTTGCTCCCAAGTGAGTTCAAGAAATTTTTCATCTGATGCTTTTTGATCCTATTGTCCCAACCCCTGACTTCATCATCTGATACGCGCTGAGTCCTGGAAAGCAATAGGCCAATATAGGGAGCTAGAGGTAGTGCCCTATTGACCTCTCTGAAGATGGCGTCATCGAATTCTCCCATGAGGGTGGCTCCAATATTGATAGTCCTGCCTGTCAGAAGGTATAGCATGAACCAACTGCAAATGGGAAGAATTCTGTCTCGGTTGCCGCTCCGAACAAACAGGGTACTTCTGAGGATAAGGTTGATTAGGGCAGGTTCCTGTCGCAACTGATTTGCCTTATCAATACTGATTTCCTCATCATCAAGATCTAGATACATAAATCTGACTTCATCAAACGGAGGATATTTTCCTCTCCAGATAGCATCTTCATAGGCCACCTCATTCAAGTCGGTGCCAGTGTCAGGAGTACCCAAAGCGTGATTCATCTCAGCCACTCTGATCCTTTGAACCTGTCCATCAACTGAGTGATAGTAGTTTGACTCTGACTCATCTTCGGCAATTAGAAGAGTAGCGAAGAACTCACAGACCCTTTCTTTGCTCCAGGTCAACTTCTTGTTTGAGATCAATTCTGCCAGGCCTGTAGTGGAACTGAATATGGTGTGTACCTCAGGCCCTGCCACTGCTGATATCTCCGTCCAATCGACACAATGGGGGTCTCTCAGACCACCCTGGGGAGCAGAAAAACACATGTAAAGCTGCTTACGGAACTTGGTGTAAAACACTGAAGTCTTTGGTGTCCTCTCTTGTTGAGGAACCATCTTGCATAAGTGACTGACCTCTTCTTCCTCAAAGTTTCCATAGATAGCTTGAGGACCTGATCATCCACAGGGTCGTCCTCAGCGACCACAGTCTCAGTGACGTCCTCATCAATTGGGTCCTCTGCATACGTGTCATCATCGGTGTCCTCGGCGGTTGCGAAAGAAGACCCCGCAACCCGAGTCCAATGGATTCCTTGATCCTGCTGCTGATGCTGATACTCCTTAGCGATTCTTCGACGAGGAGGAGCGGCACTGCTAGCCGTCTCATCGACATAATCAGGATCACCCCTGCTGCCACTGTCACGACGACCACTGAGGGTCCTGCTCAGAGCCTTCCCAAACTTCTTCAAAGAACGAGACATCTCGAATCACTCCCTCTGACCAAGTGCCCACTGACGAGACAATCTCACCGCCAAGTCCCACTGACCAAATGCCAACCACCAATGCCAATCACACACCACGAGCCAACCCTGGACACAAGCGCGGAAAAATCCTATTCAAAACCTAGAACTCGGTAAACAGAAGGATTTGCCGGGAAGAGAGGTGAGAGACCGTTACCGAGCCCTAGAAGGGAAGGAGGAAGCCGTCGTGCGCGAGGAGATCGTCCCCTAGGCCCTTCCCGATAAGGGAAAGGAGGGGAGCTCGACGGAGACGAGGCGCACGAACGGAGCCGTCCACCTTCAATCCCCGTGGTGGGAATCGAAGAGGAGGACGAGGGAGGCCGCGGTGGTGGTGGATGTCGCCGGAGGTCGCCGGAGGGCCTTCCGGTGAGGAGAAGGGAGGCGGCGGCGTCGGTTTGGAGAGAGGAGAGAGATCGAATGAGGAAAGAGGGAGGCGGAGAGGTAAGTTAATCAGCGATTTGCGCGGTTTGGCCCTGTCAGACGGCGTCCGACAGTACGGGTGCAGGGCGAAAAATCTTCGTCGGACGATGTCTAGAGCACTCCAGACGGCGTCCGATAGAGAGATTGCGACGCTGAGAAGCCTTCGTCTGACGGCGCCCGCTGGTGACCGGACGGCGTCCGACAGTACGAAATCAGCGCGTGCAAAACCCTGTCGGACGGCGTCCGAGAGTTTTCGGATGGCGTCCAATGAAGGATGAAATCGCCACCGCTAGCACTTCTGACCAGTGGGCCCCACCAACACAAGAATTTTAATAAAAATAGTGTTTTGAAGGGACATTATCCATTTTTGCTCAAAATTCAACGGAAGATTCAAATGTGAGCAATTTTGAAGTAATTTTTAAATTTTTAATTTTGAAGGGATAAGATTCTAAATTGACAAATGAAAGCAATGCAAATTCAAAAACCCAAATTTTGATCTTAGAGACCAAGAAAATGTGTGGACCCAAATTTTGCCTTGATTTCTCATATAGGCATGAAAATCGAGCATAGGGGTTCACTTTAGAGTTTAAGCACATGTTTTTGAATTTTGGCTCCTTTTTAAATATTTTCAAAAATTTTGATGCCATATGATTTTCAAGAGAACAACTATGCATATGGAGCAAATTTTTCAAAAAGGGATAAGATTTTTAAATTTAGAAGTTTGAAGTGGTAAGATGATAAGGATAGTCTATTAAGTTCAAATTTGTTTTGGTTTGAAATATAGGACAAGAATGTGCTAACCCAAAATCAAATCTATCTTTTCACCACTAGAGGGAGTTTTGAGATCATGAGTTGAAATTAAACTCCCCCTAAATGTGACAAGGGTCAAAAGCAAATGGAAATATTCAAATAAGACCCAAAAATCACAAAAACCAATCAACACGCATTTGATCTATCTAGTATGTTGAGTTCATTTCTTAATTTGCAAAACCGTGCCTCATCTAAGGGTTTGGTGAAAATATCCGCCAATTGGTCTTCCGTTAGCACGTAGGCAAGCACAACGTCACCCTTTGCAACATGGTCACGAATAAAGTGATGTCGGATGTCGATGTGCTTTGTACGGGAATGTTGAACCGGATTGTTGGCTATTTTCACGGCACCTTCATTATCGCATAGAAGTGGCACTTTTTCAAATTTTAGCCCAAAGTCACTAAGCATCCGTGTCATGTACAAGAGTTGAGCACAACAACTCCTGCGCTACATATTCGCTTCATGAGATAGCACCACGGAGTTTTGCTTCCTCGAAGTCCATGACACAGTGGCGCCCTAACAAGTGACAACCCCGAGGTGCTTTTGCGATCAATTTTGCAACCGCATAATCCGAAGTCGGAATAGCCAAGAAGCTCAACACGCGCTCCCTTGGGGTACCAAAGACCTAGACTAGTAGTGATTTTTAGATATCTCAAAATGCGTTTTACGGCAATAAGATGCACTTCTTTAGGGGATGCTTGAAAACGAGCACACATGCACACACTAAACATAATATCGGGTCGAGAAGCGGTGAGATAGAGTAGCGAACCGATCATGGAGCGATAAAAATTTTGGTCCACGGGCTTTCCATCTTCATTTAGGTCAAGATGCCCATTAGTGGCCATTGGTGTTTTGATCGATTTGCAATCATCCATAGAAAACCGCTTGAGAAGGTCCTTTGTGTATTTCTCTTGACAAATGAAGGTTCCTTCCTGAAGTTGCTTGATTTGAAATCCAAGGAAGAAAGCGAGTTCTCCAATCATTGACATTTCAAATTCCTTGGACATCAATTCTCCAAAGTCCTTGCATTTAGATTTGTTAGTGCATCCAAATATAATATCATCCACATAAATTTGACAAATAAATAAGTCATTTTCAATAGGCTTTAGAAACAATGTGGAATCAATCGCACCGGTTTTAAATCCCTTTTCTAAGAGAAAGTCCCTAAGACGCTCATACCATGCTCTAGGAGCTTGCTTGAGACCGTATAGCGCCTTAGTGAGCTTATAGACATGGTTTGGGTGTTTGAGGTTTTCAAAACTGGGCGGTTGCTCAACATAAACAAGTTCATCAATAAAACCATTTAGAAAAGCACTCTTAACATCCATTTGAAAGAGAGTTATGTTATAGAGAGAAGCAAATGCCAAGAGTAACCGTATAGCTTCAAGTCAAGCAACGGGGGCGTAAGTTTCTCCATAGTCAAGTCCTTCGATTTGTGTGAAACCTTGCGCCACCAATCTTGCTTTGTTTCGCACCACTTCACCGTTCTCATCTTGTTTGTTGCGGAAGACCCATTTGGTTCCAATGACATTGTGGTCCTTCGGTCTTTCCACAAGTTCCCAAACTTCATTGCGGGTGAAGTTGTTTAGTTCTTCATGCATGGCGTTCACCCAATCCGCATCCGCCAATGCCTCATCAATAGTCCTAGGCTCAACAATAGACACAAAGGCGTGATGCTCACAATAATTAGCGGTATGAGAACTGGTTCTTACACCTTGATTGAGATTGCCAATGACTTGATCTAGGGGATGATCCTTGGAGAGAGAGCGGTGTTGTTGGACGGGTACTTGTAGATCAACGCTTCCCCCTTGAGCTTAATAAACTTCAAGGTTTGCATCTCCGTCCACCGCTTGATCTTGAGTTGTTGGTGAGGTGTCTTGAGCTTGATTATCGATGGAGGTGGTAGGAGAGACGATTTCATCTTTTGGCACCTCCGGTGAGGGTCGAATTTCCCCCAACTCCATGGCTTCATGTGGTAGCTCATCACCTACATTTCTTGTCAAATCTTGCTCATTTTGTGAGCCATTAGTTTCATCAAACTTGACATCATAGGCTTCCTCAACTAACCCGGTAGAATTATTAAAAACTCGAAAAGCTTTTGAGCGAGAAGAGTAACCTAACATTATACCAACATCACACCTCTTTTGAAACTTACCCAAATGAGTCATTTTCTTATATATGTATACCTTGTAACCGAAGACTCGAAAGTAAGAGATGTTGGGCCTTCGTCCCACTAGTAGTTCATATGAGGTCTTGTGAAGGAGTCGGTGGAGGTAGAGGCGGTTGATGGCATGGCACGCCGTGTTGATGGCTTCCGCCCAAAAGCATGCGGCGTGTTATACTCGTCAAGCATTGATCTTGCCATCTCTATCAACGTACGGTTCTTCCTCTCCACCACTCCATTTTGTTGAGGAGTGTATGCCGCCGAGAATTCGTACTTGACACCTAACTCATCATAAAATTCCTCAACATTTGTGTTAGTAAACTCGGTGCTGTAATCACTCCTCACCTTTTTAATAAAAGAGTCAAATTCCTTTTGAGCTTTCAAAGCAAATCTTTTAAACACATCACCGGCAAGTGATTTATTTGCAAGGAAAAATACCCAAGTGAAGCGAGAGAAATCATCGACAATCACATGACAATAAGAATTACCGCCTATGCATGCATAGGTGGTTGGGCCAAATAAATCCATATGCAAAAGTTCAAGTGGTCAGGATGTAGACATGAATGTCTTAGTCGGATGAGAATTAGCCACTTACTTGCCGGCTTGGCATGAGCTACATAAACGATTTTTCTCGAATTTGACATCCTTCACTCCAACAACCAAGTTGTCTTTAAAAACCTTTTTCAAAGTGCCCATTCCAACATGTCCAAGACGTCTATGCCACAACCAACCAAGAGTGGTTTGAGCAATAAGACAAGTCTTGAATTGAGAGGTTTCACGGTTTGAAAAATCAACCAAATACAAATTTTGAAACCGGGTGCCTTCAAATGCAACACTTTGATCCTTAGTGGAAACAACACGAACTCCGTTGACCGAAAAGAAGCAATCAAAGTCTAAATCGCACACTTGAGCAACGGAGAGAAGATTAAAGTTGCAAGCTTCCACCAAGAGAACATTTGAGATGGATAGGTCATTGGATATTGCAATTTTACCTATACCCTTTACCTTTCGCTTGGAGTTATCCCCAAATGTGATCTTGTGTTCGGGGTCCTTCTCCTCTTCTAGTGAGGTGAACATACTTGAGCTACCGGTCATGTGTTGGGTGCAACAGCTATCAAATATCCAATGCTGACCACCGCTCTTATAGTTCACCTACACACACAAAATCAAGCTTGGGTTTTAGGTACCCAAGACTTCTTCTTGGGTCCTTTCGAGTTAGTCATCAAACATTTGGGCACCCAAATAGCCTTCACATCTTTTTTTTCATTGGGTGCACCAACATATTTTGCATAAGTAGAGCCATTCTTCCTCATAAGCATGTAACTAGCATTAAGCACTTGAGTTTTAGACATGAATTGAGACGATTTTGTAAGAGGACAAGTAATGGCTTTGTGTTTATCATTTTTGCAAATACGACAACGGGTCCCTCCCTTAACAAAAGTTAGCTTGGGCTTACCCCAACCGCCCTTGGGCAAATCCCCGGGATGAAATCCCAAACCATGCTTACCCAAGGTATACCTTTGCTCCCGAAGCACCTTGTTAAGAGAGTTGTTCCCCACAAGCAATTTGACCAAGCTAGAGTCTAGTTGCTCAATTCTATCCTTTAGAAGCAAATTTTCTTTAACTAGCTCATTAGCACATTTAGCAACACCACAGGTACTAATAGAACAAGCATTTTCATTTAATGTACTAGCACTAGTGGGTGAAGATGAGCTAGCATTAGGTGTGATAGTGGGTGACAAGCTCAAGGATGTGTCATGTGATAAGCTAAGTGAACCATTAACGGTGTCAATCAAGTCACAAGTCACACCAACATTGCATTTTTCAACTGAGTAATCAAGAGGAGTTTCATCAACAACATTTGAACTAGCAAGCTTGTTTTCTAGAATTTCAACTTGCAAATTTAGAGCTTCATAATCATCTTCTAGATTTTCATGTTTTTCAAGCAAATTCTCAAATTCATTTGCAAGCTCTTTATGCACTTTCATTTTCTTTTTCCTCTTAGACTATTCCTTCTCTAGAGCATTATTCAAATCATCAATCAAAAACTTAAGCTCACTTTTAGAGAGATGCTCATTTGTTACCTTCTCCTCTAGTGCCATGAGACACATAAGAGGTGTAGGGTTGTCGATGGCGACTCCGGACACCTTGGTGCTTTCATTGTCGGAGGAGTCCGCCCAAGAGCCTTCATCGTCGGTGATCCATTCCCCAATCACCTCTTCTTGTATGTTGGCGGTGAGACAAAGCTTTTGCTTGGGAAGAGCCGGAGGGGCATTTTCCTTGATCGCAAGTCCGGCTAACCCATGAGCTCTAGTATCTTCTTCGGAGGAGGAGGATTGGGAGGATGATGAGGTTGAGCTATCTTCCTTTTTGGTCTTTTGACCGACAAGAGCCTTTTTCTTCTCCTTCGATTTGTGATCGCTCTTGCGGTAGTGACGGTACTTCTTCTTGTCGTCATTCTCATCTTCCTCTTGATTCCTTACTTTGTGCTTGTTCTTTTTACTTTTTGGGCAATCCGCCGCCAAGTGACCCTTCTCTCCACATTCATAGCAACGCATTTCGGAGATAGGTCTTCGCCTTGAAGAGGATGATCCACCGCGGAAGCTCATCTTCTTGATCAACTTTCTTGACCGCTTGACAAGGAGGGCCAATTCTTCAATCTCCGGAATTGCATCATCGGAGTCATAATCATCTTCTTCAACTTCAATCTTCTTCTTCCCACTTTTGGCTTTGGCGGGGAGAGCAATTGACTTCTTGTTGAGCGGAGACTCTTCACTTTCAAGAAGCCGCATCTCATAAGAGTTGAGTTGCCCGAGGAGTTTTATAGGTGTCATTTTCTTGAGTTTTGACTTGGATGCTCGAATTAATGTCACAAGTGGGTTGAAGCTAAATGGCACAACATCAAGCATCTTTCGACAAATGTCAATGTCTTCCAAGACCTTCTTCTCCGAACATCAGGCAATTTTATTGACGATGGGGTTCAACCTAAGAAACATTTCATTAACACTTTCATTAGGGAGCATCTTGAATTGATCAAATCTTTTTCTAGTTCGAGATAGCTTCTCTTCAAGCATCTCGGCACTACCAACATGAATTTCTCTAAGATGCTTCCAAATGTCATAAGCTTTAGAGAGATTGCCAATGCTATCAAAAACTTCGGAAGACACACTAGAAAGTAATGCATTTCTAGCAATGGCATTAAAGCGTTTGTACTTACCATGAACTTCATCAAGAGCAATTGTTCCGGCCGGAGGGTCCGGATAGCCGGTCTCACAAGCAACCCACACATCATAGCTAAGTGCCTCTAAGTAACATTGCATCCTAATTCTACAATAGTTGTAGTTTGTTCCATCGAAAATAGAAGCTTTTCCAATTTCTATCCTAGGACCCTCTTGAGCCATCTCCTAGCGGTGAAGCTAATACGGGAGAACCTAGACGCTCTGATACCACTTGAAAGAGGATCCTAAGGCCTAGAGGGGGGTGAATAGGCAATTTTTAAATTATTTTTGATTATTCTTAATTAGGCATCATATTAAGAATGACCCAATCCTAGTTGCAATTGTCAAGTAAGCGGAAGCGATAAGTAATTACGAGGCAACTAAGACATGGCATACAATTAAACACAAGCGATGCAAGGAAAGTAAGTGCGGGAAATAAATGAGAGAGTGACACGGTGTTTGTTTGACCGAAGTTCGGAGCCACAACTCCTACTCTCCGTTGAGGCTACCCCTTGCGCACAAGGACCGGCTCGCTCTCGAGCCTAGCGCCTCACTCACTCCCGGTAGTCGTTCCGCCACTCCGGCGAGGTTGACTCCGTCACCCGTACACCGACTCGAGAGTAGCCACACGCCAAGGCCTACTCCCAAGCCCTCGCCTCCACGAAGGATGTCTTCAAAAGTAACAAGCCCGAAACGCCCCAATCATGCCGGATCGAAGGACTTCCATGAAGCTCGGTGTTGGGGTTTAATGATTTGTGGCTTTTGATGATTTGTGGGTGGAGGAATGGCTCTAGAACACCTAATTGATGAGCTATGAATGTGGTAGGTGAAGTGGAGCAGCAAACCTCAAAATAGCCAGCCACTAGATAGGTATTTATAGCCCCTAGAGCAAAACTAGCCGTTGCCCCTCGGAGGAGCACAAAAAGACTAGCCATTAGTCTCTACCGGACGCCGTCCGACGGGCACCGGACGCCGTCCGACAGCGGCAATTGCTCACAAAAAATTGAGTTTATCGGACGCCGTCCGGTCCCCACCGGACGCCGTCCGACAGCAAGGAAAATACACTCGCCAGGCCATCGGACGCTCGCCACCTACGCCCAGACGCCGTCCGATAGCGGAAAAGACCAGAAAATGAACTTCATCGGACGCTGTCCGGTAACTACCGGACGCCTTCCGACAGTGCGCATTGCAGGCTGATTTGGCTGGTCGGACGCTGTCCGGCGGCGCCCGGACGCCGTCCGACATAAAGGGTTTTCGGGTAAAAGGCCTGAGATAGTGTGTGGGAGAGTTTAGGGTATTTCTTCTCTCTAGAAATCTCACAAAGGGATATTTGGGTATTTGTAGAAGTAGTGGACTACGGAAACCGAGTTTTCGAGAATTCGCAAAGATCCGGCAAGATCCGAGATATTCAAACACCTTTTGAAATCCGAAGAAAAACAGGAAATAAAACCTAACTACTCCTAAACTATACGTGACCTCTTCTCTCGCCCGGTCACGCACTTGAAACCTCGGAGCAGCTCACAAATTGATCGTCGCTTCAAATTAGGGTTTTATAAAAACGCCGAGTCTTCGCAAGGGTTCCGAGAAATCCAAAAACCCTAGCACTTTATATTAATTAAATTGACATCAGTGCCACTAATAAAAATTAGGGCTCAACGATGCTCACACCCAAATCTGACGGCCGAAATCACGGTGCAGTTTTTCTCGGTCAACGTGCCCAATCGTCCTTCTTGCACATAAGATTCATGTTTTTGGTGTTTCAAATCGATTCGTCACTGTACGAAAATTCGTGCAAACCTAGTCCTGGGGGTACAATTCATGCAACAGTTCTGGCGGCCGACATCAAGGTGGTAACTTTTCGCGACGAACGTGCCCATTCCTCCTTGTTGCACGTATGACTCATGTGTTTGGGAGTTTCAAACCGATCCGTGTCGGAACGAAAATTGGTGCAAATCGAGTCTCGGGGGTGCAATTAATGCCCCAGTTCTAGCGGCAGAAATCCCGGTGGAGTTTTTTCTAGACAAACGTGCCCATTCCATCTTGTTGCACGTAAGACTCATGGTTTGGGTGTTTCAAACAGATCTGTCACTGTACGAAAATTGGTGCAAATCTAGTCCTGGTGGTGCAATTCATGCAACAGTTCTAGAGTCCGACATCAACGTGGAGTTTTCCGCGTCGAACGTGCCCAATCCTCCTTGTTGCACGTAAGACTCACGTTTTGGGTGCTTCGAACCGATCCGTCACTGTACGAAAATTGGTGCAAATCGAGTCTTGGGGTGCTATCGATGCACCAGTTCTGGCGGTCAACATCACGGTGGAGATTTTCCGATGAACGTGCACAATCCTTCTTGTTGCACTAAGAATCATGTTTTGGGTGTTTCAATCCGATCCGTCACTGTACGAAAATTGGTACAAATCTAGTCATAGGGGTGCAATTCATGCAACAGTTCTGGCGGCCGACATCAAGCAAGAGTTTTTCGCGACGAACGTGCCCATTCCTCCTTGTTGCACATCAGACTCATGTATATGGGTGTTTCAAACCGATCCATGACAGAACGAAAATTGGTGCAAATCTAGTCTTGGGGGTGCAATTAATGCCCCAGTTCTGGCGGCAGAAATCACGGTGGAGTTTTTCTCGAGGAACGTGTCCATTCCTTCTTGTCGCACATAAGACTCATGGTTTGATTGTTTCAAACTGATCCGTCACTGTACCAAAATTGGTGCAAATCTAGTCCTGGTGGTGCAATTCGTGCAACAGTTCTGGCGGCCGACATCAAGGTAGAGTTTTTCGTGACGAAAGTGCCCATTCCTCCTTGTTGCACGTCAGACTCATGTGTTTGGGTGTTTCAATCCGATCCGTGACAGAACGAAAATTGGTGCAAATCGAGTCTCGGGGTGCAATTAATGCCCCAGCTCTAGCGACAGAAATCACGGTGGAGTTTTTTCTCGACGAACGTGCCCATTCCTTCTTGTTGCACATAAGACTCAAGGTTTGGCTGTTTCAAACTTATCCATCACTATACGAAAATTGGTGCAAATCTAGTCCTGGTTGTGCAATTCATGCAACAGTTCTGGCGTCCGACATCAACGTGGAGTTTTTCGCGTCGAACGTGCCCAATCCACCATGTTGCACGTAAGAATCACGTTTTGGGTGTTTCAAACCGATCCGTCACTGTACGAAAATTGGTGCAAATCGAGTCTTGGGGGTGCTATTGATGCACCAGTTCTGGCGGCCAACATCACGGTGGAGATTTTCCGACGAACGTGCATAATCCTCCTTGTTGCACGTAAGTATCATGTTTGGGTGTGTCAAACCGATCAGTCACCGTAAGAAAATTGGTGCAAATCTAGTCCTGGGGGTGCAATTCAAGCAACAGTTCTGGCGGCTGACATCAAGGCAGAGTTTTTTCGACGAATGTGCCCAATCCTCCATCTTGCACGTAAGACTCATGTTTTGGGTGATTCAAACCGATCCGTCACTGTACGAAAATTGGTGCAAATATAGTCCTGGGGGTGCAATTCATGCAACAGTTCTGGCGGCCGACATCAAGGTGGTGTTTTCCGCGACGAACGTGCCTATTCATCCTTGTTGCACGTAAGAGTCATGTGTTTGGGTGTTTCAAACCGATTCGTGACACCGGGGTGGTATTAATGTACCAGTTCCGACGGCCGAAATCACGGTGTAGTTTTTCTCGTTGAACGTGCCCAATCCTCCTTCTTGCACGTAAGACTCATGTTTTGGGTGTTTCAAACCGATTTGTCACTGTACGAAAATTCACGCAAATCTAGTGCTGGTGGTGCAATTCGTGCAACAGTTCTGGCGGCTGACATCAAGGTGATAACTTTTCGCGACGAACGTGCCCATTCCTCCTTGTTGCACGTATGACTCATGTGTTTGTGTGTTTCAAACCGATCCATGACGGAACGAAAATTGGTGCAAATTCAGTCTCGGGGGTGCAATTAATGCCCCAGTTCAGGCGGCAGAAATCACGGTGGAGACTTTCTTGACGAACGTGTCGATTCCTTCTTGTTGCACGACTCATTCTTGTTTATCTGCAAAAGATTAGCTCCAAAAAAGACAAAGCAACAAGCATATCGTTTGCAATTAAATTGTTTGAATCAAATCGATTAGGATCCACATCCTCCCCTTTTTGAAATTTTGCATATAATTTCGAAACAGAGCTAGAGACACTTGATGTCTCATGATTATTGATAATGTAGCTCTCTAACTGATCACATGGTTGTACATCGTAAGAAAAATTCATATTTGAGCAAATGTACATTCGATTAACCATGTACTTTTCATTATCATTATATTTGCCTATAGCATGAAAAGTGTTTTTAGATAACCGAGCCAAATTGTATTGATCAACAAGTCTCTCCTCTAAATTGTCTAGATCACATAGAACATCAAATTCAATATAACCCAGAGCATTTAAAGAAGACAACAATTAGCTCATCATTTTCGTTGGCGATGTGAACAACATGTTTATTTTCAGCACAAGTGTTATTATGCTCCAAGTCAAAAGTGACATATTTATTCACTAGTTGTGGTAGAGGTATAAGTGAAGCATTATCACACAACTCTTCTTTATCACAAGAAATATCGAGCAAATCATCTTGCGACAAAGATAAATCAGAAATTGGTTCCACAATTTGTTGCTCTAGCATATCATGATTTGTGGAATGTTTCAGCACATCAACATCATTCTTCTTTTGAGTGAGTATTGTACCTTTTTCATTACCTTTATTTTCCTCCTCAGCTGATATAGGTACATCTTTAGTTGTAGGCGTTGGAAGCAGGGTGAAGCGTCATGTATCTCTTCATTCTCCTTGTTATCATTCATGGTCAAATCTTGCTTATCCTTCTCTTGATTATTCTCATTGTCCTGCAAAATGTTAGTCACAAGTGGAGGCACGACAAAAGGTCGTTCTTCCATGACAACATGTCTATCGTGTTCAATTTGAATTTCGATCTCACAAGCAAGGCTAAACAAACAAGAGAGAGAATCATATTCTTTATCGACAAGAACGTTTTGAATTTTCTTATCAAGTCCACGTCAGAATATAATTTCCTTTGTTTCTTCGGTTTTCTCTAAACCACAACACAACAACAATGTCTCGAATTGCTCGTAGTATGCCTTTACAGATTTATCACATTGTTGTAAACATTGCAATTCATAGAGTAGTTTTTCAGAATAATATGCGGGAGCAAATTCATCTCTCAAATATCGTTTCATATCTCTCCAAGTTTGAGGCACCTTGTTATATTTACAAAAATCATTCCACCAAATTAATGCACAACGAGTAAAAGCACTAGCGGCGTCATTAATTTTTCGTTTGTCACAGATTTTATATTGTGAAAATATTTTATCTACCGCTATTTCCCAATCAATATAAGCATTAGCACCAAATCCATCATAAGAAGGAAAAGACATTAGAGTTTTACCTTGGTCGGTGGAAGCAGATATAGTGTTGGTGGAGTGTTTTTCTTCCAACCTCTCTTGTGTATTCCTAATGTTTCGACCGAAATTGTCGATCTCGGCTTTCATCTCTTGTGTATTATTGTTGATCATGGCTTTCATATCCTTCAATAAGTCTAGCAGCTCCTTGTGACGAACAAGCTTAGTATCGTTTTGATTTTCGGTCGATGATCCTGCCATTGTTAGTAGAAAACAGAAAATAACACAAGAGTATTATCCCTATCAACTACTAGGTGGTAGAAGGTGGAATCGCACGCTCTCAAGCGTCTTACCATGCTTTTACAAGTGTTCCTACCATCACTGCAGGAGATACAACCGGTGGCTGGTTCATGATACTAAGACGGGTGTGAGCGAAGCGATTGCAAGATCAAACCAGAACTGATAAGAAGTATGTGGAGCTTGGATAGGCAATATATAGTAGCAAGGAATATGCAATTATCAAAATCAGAATAGCAAAGTTGAATAAATTTCCAAAGTACTTGTCAATGTTGCTGGCCTAAACTCGTCCTTAGACCTAGCTCAAGCAAGCAAAACGATTAATGCGACACTTTGGATAAAAAGGATGCAAGCACTTCTGATTTCTTTCTTTCTTTCTTTCGTTTCCTTGTTTTTTTTTTCTCTTTGTGCGGCTTCTTTTTATGCACTTGCCTTTTTTTTTACTTTTTTTTTCAAATACCAATAGTGCCGCACATGAGAAATTACAAGATATACACAAACACTAAATTTTTTTCTCTCGCTGGAAAAACAGATCTACTATGCAGAAATTTTCTATGCTGTTTTCGGATTTTTTGAGGCCTTAAATGCGAAAACGTATAACAGAAAAGTTGTAGATCTTTTCGTGCTGATCAATTTGCATATATGGAACACCAATTTTGGACCCCGCAACACAGACTGCTCAGAAAAAAAACCGAGACAAGACAGATTGACTTCAAACGCGATTTTGGGCAGGAAAACGGCGTTTCTGGAACTTCTCACAATGTAAAAAGTTGTAGAACTTTCTCTGAGCTATAATTTAGACCCCGAATTTGTCCAATTTCGAGTTCGGATGAGGGAGATATCAACTCAGGACTAACAGATTGGAAATAAATCCGAACCGATTCAACACGAGTTCCTGATTTGCTCGGGTTCGACGAGATTTCTTCAACACAGCCGATGAACTTGACGCTAAGTTAAGAACTTAATTTAAACTAGCAACAAGACGATGAGGATGGATACAAATTCAACAACGCGAAACTGAAAACGAAATCGCGAAGGGCACAAAGTGGCTTGGACGATGGATATGACGACGAACTCAAATCTTTTTGTGAGACAATTTTCTGGACTCTGGGTGGAAGATGTGCTATTAACAAAGGGATACAAGTATACCTGACGGGCAACCGAGGCTCTGATACCACTTGATGGGAATGGGGTCCCGATCTTCCGACAGGTATGGATAAGTCGATTTGGTGGAGAACTCGACGTTGACGATCCGACCTTGATCAGCACCGATCGCGCACGGTCGACCTCACCACGAAGGCTAGTTCCTGCGAGCGAATCGAGAACACAAGCAAGAACGAAGAAGAAGCAATCTGAAATTGCGAATATGTATTAAGATCACGAATTTGGGGTTCCACAAACCGATGATCGGCGATATTGCGATGGATGGAAATTATCTAAGCAAAACCCAAGTCTAAACTAGTGACGGCTACTGAATTTATAGCGACGGCTAGGGTTTGGGGCGCAGCCCCTAGGGTACATGGGCCATGGGCCCAAAGTAGAGCGGCGTAGCGCCCGACAGATCCCGGCAGATTCTGGTCGCAATATTGTTTCGACGATTCCTTCTGATCCGTATGGAATTTGGAGGTGGGACCAGATCCGTTGGAAAGATCTCGTCGAGAGCTTGTCCGTGCATACCAAGAACGTCCAAAACGGAGTTCGTACGCATCCGGAGCATCCATTTTAATTTGACTGCGCGGAGATGGCCGAACTGGATTCGTGGACCAATTGAGCTCTTTCTTTGGCCCGCCTTGGAACGACGTGGCTTGTGGGACCAGAGGGTGCCGAAGAGGTGGAGAGGCGTCTTTCTTCAGTATGTCTTCACGTAGTGGAGGCGGCCTGGGTGATGGCCGAACTTCTGGATAATATCGCGCTTTGTCCAGAGGTCGATGATGCTGACGGAGTGATCGACTTGTTGTAGACGAAGTAGTCGACGAAAATCTTGATGACCAACATATTGACGTAGTGTTGGTCATAGCTATGATGGGCATGGTCACATCACAATCCTCCATCATGTTTTGGGTGATTCAAACCGATCCGTCACTGTACGAAAATTGGTGCAAATATAGTCCTGGGGTGCAATTCATGCAACAGTTCTGGCGGCCGACATCAAGGTGGTGTTTCTCGCAACGAACATGCCTATTCATCCTTGTTGCACGTAACAGTCATGTGTTTGGGTGTTTCAAACCGATTCGTGACAGCCCGAAAATTGGTGCAAATCGAGTCTCCGGGGTGGTATTAATGTACCAGTTCCGACGGCCGAAATCACGGTGTAGTTTTTCTCGGTGAACGCGCCCAATCGTCCTTCTTGCACGTAAGACTCATGTTTTGGGTGTTTCAAACCGATTTGTCACTGTACGAAAATTCACGCAAATCAAGTCCTGGTGGTGCAATTCATGCAACAGTTCTGGCGGCCGACATCATGGCGATAACTTTTCGCGACGAACGTGCCCGTTCCTCCTTGTTGCACGTATGACTCATGTGTTTGTGTGTTTCAAACCGATCCATGACGAAACGAAAATTGGTGCAAATCGAGTCTCGGGGGTGCAATTAATGCCCCAGTTCAGGCGGCAGAAGTCACGGTGGAGATTTTCTAGACGAACGTGCCGATTCCTTCTTGTTGCAAGTAAGAATTATGGTTTGGGTGTTTCAAACAGATCCGTCACTGTACGAAAATTGGTGCAAACCTAGTCCTAGTGGTGCAATTCATGCAACAGTTCTGGCGGCCGACATCAAGGTGGAGTTTTTCGCGTCAAACATGCCCAATCCTCCTTGGTGCATGTAAGACTCACGTTTTGGGTGTTTCAAACTTATCCGTCACTGTACGAAAATTGGTGCATATCGAGTCTTGGGGGTGCTATTGATGCACCAGTTCTGGCGGGCAACATCACGGTGGAGATTTTCCGACGAACATGCATAATCCTCCTTGTTGCACGTAAGAATCATGTGTTGGGTGTGTCAAACCGATCCGTCACCGTACGAAAATTGGTGCAAATCTAGTCCTGGGGGTGCAATTCAAGCAACAGTTCTGGCAGCTGACATCAAGGTAGATTTTTTCGCAACGAACGCGCCCATTCCTCCATGTTGCACGTAAGACTCATGTGTTTGGGTGTTTGAAACTGATTTGTGACTGAACGAAAATTGGTGCACACCGAGTCTCGGGGGTGCAATTAATGCCCCAGTTTTGCCGGCAGAAATCACGGTGCAGTTTTTCTTGACGAACGTGCCCAATCCTCCATCATGTTTTGGGTGATTCAAACCGATCCGTCACTGTACGAAAATTGGTGCAAATATAGTCCTGGGGTGCAATTCATGCAACAGTTCTGGCGGCCGACATCAAGGTGGTGTTTTTCGCAACGAACATGCCTATTCATCCTTGTTGCATGTAACAGTCATGTGTTTGGGTGTTTCAAACCGATTCGTGACAGCCCGAAAATTGGTGCAAATCGAGTCTACGGGGTGGTATTAATGTACCAGTTCCGACGGCCGAAATCACGGTGTAGTTTTTCTCGGTGAGCGCGCCCAATCGTCCTTCTTGCACGTAAGACTCATGTTTTGGGTGTTTCAAACCGGTTTGTCACTGTACGAAAATTCACGCAAATCAAGTCCTGGTGGTGCAATTCATGCAACAGTTCTGGCGGCCGACATCAAGGCGATAACTTTTCGCGACGAATGTGCCCGTTCCTCCTTGTTGCACGTATGACTCATGTGTTTGTGTGTTTCAAACCGATCCATGACGGAACGAAAATTGGTGCAAATCGAGTCTCGGGGGTGCAATTAATGCCCCAGTTCAGGCGGCAGAAATCACGGTGGAGATTTTCTAGACGAACGTGCCGATTCCTTCTTGTTGCAAGTAAGAATTATGGTTTGGGTGTTTCAAACAGATCCGTCACTGTACGAAAATTGGTGCAAACCTAGTCCTAGTGGTGCAATTCATGCAACAGTTCTAGCGGCCGACATCAAGGTGGAGTTTTTCGCGTCAAACGTGCCCAATCCTCCTTGGTGCACGTAAGACTCACGTTTTGGGTGTTTCAAACTTATCCGTCACTGTACGAAAATTGGTGCATAACGAGTCTTGGGGGTGCTATTGATGCACCAGTTCTGGCGGCCAACATCACGGTGGAGATTTTCCGACGAACGTGCACAATCCTCCTTCACGTAAGAATCTTGTTTTGGGTGTTTCAAACCGATCCGTCACGGTATGAAAATTGGTGCAAATCGAGTCTTGGGGGTGCTATTGATGTACCAGTTCTGGCGGCCAACATCACAGTGGAGATTTTCGGACGAACGTGCACAATCCTCCTTGCTGCACGAAAGAATCATGTTTTGGGTGTTTCAAACCGATCCGTCACTATACGAAAATTGGTGCAAATCTAGTCCTAGGGGTGCAATTCATGCAACAGTTCTGGCGACCGACATCATGGTGGAGTTTTTCGCGTCGAACTTGCCCATTCCTCCTTGTTGCACGTAAGAGTCTTGTTTTGGGTGTTTCAAACCGATCCGTCACTGTACAAAAATTGGTGCAAATCGTGTCCTGGGGGTGCAATTAATGCACCAGTTCCGGCGGCCATAATCATGCAGTTTTTCGCGACGAACGTGCCCATTCCTTATTGTTGCACGTAAGATGCATGTTTTGGGTGATTCAAACCGATCCGTCACTGTACGAAAATTAGTGCAAATCTAGTCCTGGGTGTGCAATTCATGCAACAGTTCTGGTGGCCGACTTCAAGGTGGTGTTTTTCGCGTCGAACGTGCCCAACCTCCTTGTTGCACGTAAGACTGATGTGTTTGGGTGTTTCGAACCGTTCCGTGACTGAACGAAAATTGGTGCAAATCGAGTCTCGGGGGTGCAATTAATGCCCCAGTTTTGGCGGCCGAAATCACGGTGCAGTTTTTCTCGACGAACGTGCCCATTCCTCCTTGTTGCACGTAAGACTCATGTTTTGGGTGATTCAAACCAATCCGTCACTGCTCAAAAATTGGTGCAAATCATATCCTAGGGGTGCAATTAATGCACCAGTTCTGGCCACCAAAATCATTGTGGTGTTTTTCGTGACGAACGTGCCCAATTCTCTTTGTTGCACGTAAGACTCATGTGTTCTGGTGTTTCAAACCGATTCGTGACTACCCGAAAATTGGTGCAAATCGATTCTCCGGGGTGGTATTAATGTACCAGTTCCGACAGCCGAAATCACGGTGTATATTTTCTCGGTGAACGTACCCATTCCTTCTTGTTGCATGTAAGACTCATGTTTTGCGTGTTTCAAACCGATCCGTCACTGCACGAAAATTGGTGCAAATCGTGTCCTAAGGGTGCTATTCATCCAATTGTTCTGGCGGCCGACATCAAGGTGGAATTTTCCCGACGAACGTGCCTATTCCTCCTTGTTGCACGTAAGACTCATGTGTTTGGATGTTTCAAACCGATCCGTGACTACACGAAAATTTGTGCAAATTGAGTATCGGGGTGCAATTAATGTAACACTTCTAGCGGCCGAAATCACGGTGGGGTTTTTCTCGTTTAACATGCCCATTCCTTCTTGTTGCAAGTAACACTCATGTTTTGAGTGTTTCAAACCAATCCGTCACTGTGCAAAAATTGGTGCAAATCTAGTCCTAGGGGTGAGATCGGCTTATGATAAACATTTCCCCCAAAAATCCTATTTCTTACTCATTCTTGATCAACAGGGAGATCCGACGGTGACGCCGGCCAGAAGATGAAATTGGCAACTAAAAGGCTAAGACCGCAAAAGGTGCATACATCTGGTAGCACGGAGTCAATATGTGACACAACAAGCACTTTATTTTTCTTCAAATTTAAAAACTTCCCTTCGGTTTTCTTCTTATAAGAACTCTAACTTCTGGACACCTCTCCTATCCAAAAGAAGTGGGATAGCACACCTGCTCCTCCGCCGGCAACGCAGACACCACCAGCCTTCAACCCCCAAGATGTAATAGGAAATTCCTTGATCTAGTTTGCAAAATTCTTATATTCCGATCCTTTATAACCTTAAAAATTTCTTTTCTCCAGTATATGTTTCAACCTCGCAGCCCAGTTCGAGTAACCATAGAATCCATGCAGGTGATCACCTACGACGGGACGAAAACCAATGAGCTAAATTTCGATCCCTCAAGCATGGATTGGCTCGATGAAGACAATCAGGAGTGTCGGTGTAATAAATACCGGGGTACAAAGAGTCCTAGGAAGGCCGAGAGGGCCCCACGCGTCAGGCGGGCGAGCAAGGCCCCCCAGGCATGGCGAGCCCCTCAGAAGGCAGGAGGGCCCCACGCGTCGGCAGGCGAGCAAAGCCCAGTGGCGTGGGCGAGCCCCTCGAAGGCCACGGGGCCCCACGCGTCAAAGGGCGAGTAAGGCCCAGTGGCGTGGCGAGCCCCTCGAAGGCCAAGAGGGCCCCACGCGTCAGGCGGGCCAGCAAGGCCCAGCGTGGGCGAGCCCCTCAGAGACGAGGCGAGGGCCCCGCGCTAGGCGGGTGCGTGGGCAAGCCCCTCTCGAGACGCAGGCGCGGGCCTCGCTGGCCAAAGTGGGCGCGGCATGCAGCCCTCCGAGAACAGTGAGGGCCCTTGGCGCCAAAGGCGGGCGTGGCAGCCCCTCTCGAGACAGACGAGGGTCCCACCCGTCAGGTGGGGTCCGCGCGGCAGGGAGCATTGCAGAAGGAGTCTTCGGACGAAGGCTCCCCGCCGCAAAGGACAAGCGCATTTAATGAGACATCACGCGGATAGACAATGAAGAAATGATTACCGCTTCTGATGACCCTGCAAGTCTCGAGCTGCCACACCGTGGGCGTGAAGAATTGACCGGCAGAGAGAAGGTTTGCTTGAGGAGGCCGCCTGTCGGGAGAAGCGGTAGGCCCCACCCGCAGACTCACCGGTGGATCAGGCTGGTCGAGGCCACTGCGGCACGCGAGGGCGGCGCCAGCTGCATGGGCAGCGGCACGTTTTTGTCTCTTCTGTCGTGTCTTGTCGATTATCTTGAGAGCATCAGACGCTTACCCCCTCGGCTCTCCGCCAAACCCACGGCTTGTATAAAAGGGGAGAGAGAGGGAGGAGGAGAGGTACGAGCATACGAGCACTAGCATTCGTGCATTCGAAACACCCTGTAAACACATTGCCATTCAACCACAATCAGAAAAGAGCTAAGGCTCAGAAGGAGTAGGACTATTACCCGCGAGGGGGTCCGAACCTGGGTAAATCTGCGAGTCGCTCCTTGTTGTGCCCGACGCTCAAATCGAATCGAGCTTGATCGAGTTGGCTAGCAGACTAAAAATCTAACCAGGGGTGTGATCCGCAGTGGTTGAGCGGAGAACACGTCGTCAGTGGCGCGCCAGGTAGGTGAGCGCTAGCATCGGTTCAAGCTCTTCGACCCTTCTTCAGGAGGCGATGGCGGAGCAGCAGTCCGCTATGGAGCAGGAAGCGGCCGCTAGAGCCGCGGCCACGGAGTCGGCCGCGGCGATGGCGGTGGATCACCCGGGCGGTGGCCGCCCGCCTAGGGTTGGAGCCCTGGCGGAAAGCAGCCGCCTCGGCCAAGCTAGGCGGCGCCTGGCCTTGGAGGAGTGCACTCCAGCACAGAACCTCCACGCGGCCAGGGCCTTGCTGGAAAACCCACCGGTTCCGGTGACTCCGGACTCCCCGGCGGCGCCGTGGTTGGCCAGCTTGGCCCGCTACGTCGACGCCGCCGCGGCGGTGGTGCAAGTTTCGGGGGGCGGGGGAACCGGCGTTTCCGCGTCCTCCCGTTCTTTGTTGCCCTCGCACTCCTCTCGCAGATCTCCTGGTGAGGGGGGGCGGGGCCAAGACGACAAGAGCCAGGCGACCCCTACGGGGGCTCGGCCGGGCAGGCGTGCAGGTGGCCGCGATCTCCGGTCCCATCTGGAGGACCGCCACTTGCTGCATGGAGAAGACCTGCGTGACAAGCTCCGCAGGGGCCGCGACCGAGCGCGCGACCGCGCTGTCGCCGCCGTGCGCGGGGACCAGCAAGAGGGTTCCCGCAGAGCTGCCCCGGCCAGTGAGGGTGGCGCTTCTTCGGCGCCGCCTAGGCGACGGGGGCGGCGGGGCGAGGACCGCGTCCAGGAGCAGGAGGCTCCCGACGTCGGGTGCCGCGCCTTTTCTAAGGAGCTGCGCCGCGTCCAGTGGCCGGAACGGTTTCGTCCGGCCCCCATCGAAAAGTACGACGGCACCACCAACCCTGATGAGTTTTTGCAGATCTATACGACGGTGATGCAGTAAGCGGGAGGGTCGGGAAAGGTTCGCGAACTACTTCCCCACGGTCCTCACCGTGAGCCCGCCGTGGCTCATGAACCTGCCCCCGGAGTCCGTGGGGTCATGGAAGGAGCTCTCGGAGCTCTTCGTCACCAACTTCCAGGGCACCTTCAAGCAGCCCGGAGTAGAAGACGACATCCACAACGTGGAGCAGAAGAAGGGAGAGTCGCTGCGCGACTATATTCGGCGCTTCAGTCAGGTCCGCAACACCATCCCTGACATCTCCATGGACGCCGTGGTCACGGCATTCAGGAGAGGCGCCCGAGACCCCAAGGTCAAAGAGAAGATGGCCACCCGCAAGATCAAGACGACGGAGGAGCTCTTCACCTTGGCGACAAGTCGCCCTTCATGAGCTCAGATCCGCCCGCTGCGCTGGCGGGCCCAGCATGCGGCGGCGAGGCCGGACCTCGAGGAACCCCGGCGGCAAGGACAAGAAGAAGTGCAAAGCGGCGAGACCGGCAGGTCATGGCCGCGAAAGCGCGGCAACGACGACGACGACGACATGACCGGCCAGCGCAAGAATGGGCGCGGGCGGCGTAAAAGAGGAGGAGGCCGCGACGAAGGGCGAGACCATCGCCCCCGTGAGTGGGACGGAAGGCCTTACTGTCCCATTCACCGCAACAACTCCCACGACTTGGCGGATTGCCATGTCGTCAGCAAGATGGTGGACAAGCGAGTCCACGAGCAGCAGCAGCAGCGGGCGTCCGGCAGTGGCAAGGGCAAGGAGACGGCTTCGCTTGGTTTTCAGCAGGCGGAGCGCGAAGTTGCCGTCATCCACGGCGGTTCGGCCACCTATCCGTCCCACGCTAGCTTTAAGCGTGCGATGAGGGAGGTGTGCGCCGCCGTGCCCGGCTTTGGGTCGGTGAGGCAGCTGGCGTGGTCGGAGCAGCCGATCGCGTTCAGTCAGGCCGATCACCCGGCCAGTACCGCCGGCCCTGGGCATCTCCCGATCGTGGTTGCACCCACGGTCCGGAATGTAAAGCTAGGGGGTGCTGGTAGACGGAGGAGTTCCTCAACCTCTGTCGCCGGGTCGCCGGGCGCCTCGATCCAGCAGCGGGAGCTTCGCCCAACGCTCCCGTTCTTCGGCATCGCGCCGGGGGCTGAGTCCGTCCCGCTGGGGCGCATCAGTCTCCCGGTAACCTTCGGAGGCTCCGACAACTTCCGCACCGAGATGCTCGAGTTCGAGGTGGCGGACTTCGACCTCCCCTACAACGCCATACTAGGTCGGCCGGCGCTGACCAGGTTCTTGGCGGTGTGCCACTATGCGTACATGGTGGTGAAGATCCCGGGGCCAGCCGGCCCCATCGTTTTGAAAGTGGACCGCCCGGAGGCGCTCCGCTGCGACAAGGACGCCCTCGCGTTGGCGGGGGCGATCGGTGCCCAGAAGGCCGAGGCTTCGACTCTGGGAGCTCCTCCGGCGAAGACCCGTGCCTCCCCCGGTTCGTCCGCGGAGGTTAAGGCGGTCTCCCTGAGCGAGTCAGACCCGGCGAAGACCGTTCGGGTGGGCGCCTCTCTCAGCGCCAAATAGGAAGGCGCGCTCGTCTCCTTTCTCCAGTCTAACGCAGACGTGTTTGCGTGGCAACCGTCCGACATGGCTGGGGTCCCCAGGGAGGTGATTGAGCACAAATTGGCGACGTTCCCCGGCGCGCGACCGGTCATGCAGAAGGTCCGGAAGCAATCGGTGGAGCGCCAGGAAGTTATCCGCCAGGAGGTGGACAAGCTCTTAAGGGCGGGGGTCGTCCGCAGTGTCGCCCATCCCAGGTGGCTCGCGAACCCGTCCTCGCTAAGAAATCAACAGGCGTTGGAGGATGTGCGTGGACTTCACCGACCTCAACAAGGCGCGTTCGAAGGATCCATACCGCTGCCCGCATTGATCTCATCGTCGACTCAAGCTGCGGGTGGTGCGGCGGTATGCTTTACGGATGCGCACTCGGGTACCACCAGATTAGCATGGTCAAGAAGATGAAGACAAGATCGCCTTAGTGACGCCCATGGGCGTCTCATCGCTATCAAGGATGGCGTTCGATTGAAGAATGCAGGCCCAACCTATCGTGCGGGCCATGCATATCGCTCACCGCTCCCAAATAGGGCGGAACACGGAGGTGTATGTCGATGATCGGTGGTGAAGTCCAAGAAGGCGGAGGAGTTGATCGGCGACCTACAAGAAACCTTCACCAACCTGAGGAAGTACTGCATCAAGCTTAATCCAGAGAAATGCGTGTTCGCCGTTCCGTCGGGCAAACTGCTGGGATTCCTCGTCTCCCAGAGGGGGATTGAGGCGAACCCTGACAAGATCGCAGTGATCGAGAACATGAAGCCCCCGACGCGACTTCGGCAGATGCAGTGCTTGGTGGGCTGCTTGACCTCCCTGGGCCGCTTTATAGCCCGCCTGGGGGATAAAAGTCTCCCACTGCTCAAGCTCCTAAAGAAGACCAACCAGTTCGAGTGGACGGCGGAGGCGCAGGAGGCGTTCGACGGTCTGAAGAAGTATCTTACCTCCCCGCCCGTGCTGGTCGCCCCAGACCCGGGCGAGCCGCTGATCCTCTACGTCGCGGCAAACCCCCAGGCGGTCAGCGCGGTGCTGGTTGGGAAAGAGAGGGCGTTCAGCGCCCCATTTACTACGTCAGCAAGGTCCTCCACGACGCCGAAACAAGGTATTCACAGCACCAGAAGATGCTCTACGCCCGTCCGACGGCATCCCGAAGCTACGCCACTACTTCAGGGGCGAAGTCACAGATTGACCAAGTACTTTGCGGAGATCCTCTTCAACCGCGAGGCGACGAGTCGCATCGCCAAGTGGGCCATGGAGCTGGCAGAATTCGATCTCAAATTCGCTCCCCGAACGGCCATCAAAGGGCAAGCTCTGGCGGAGTTCATCAACGAGTGGACTCCGGCGGACAGAAAGCCGCTGAGACACCCAGCACCTCGCCGTGGACTCTCTTCTTCGACGGCTCATTCCGGCTGGAGGGGGCTGGGGCTGGCGTCGTCCTGGTGTCTCCCACCGGCGATGTCGTCCGACACTTGGTGGTGCTGGACTTCCGCGCCACCAACAACGTCATGAGTCTGAAGGACGCTTTCGCGGGCTCGGTGGCCGACCCTTGGCATCCGGCGCTACAAGTAAAAGCGACTCTCTCTGGTCATCAACCAGCGAGGAAGGATTTCTCTGCTCGGATCCCGTCATGGCGGCCTACAGCGGAGGTGCGCCGGTTGGGAGCGTGCCGAGGGTTTGGGCTTCGTGCACGTCCCTCGTCGCGACAACTACATGGCGGATGAATTATCCCAGATTGCCTCATCAAGGGCACCTGTTCCGGCTGGGGTCTTTGAAGAAAGACTTACGCGGCCGTCCGTCGCAGCCCCCAATTCTGGCGGGGACGACGCTTTCCCTGACGCAGCTCCCACCTCTGGAGGAGACGTCACCGACCCTGCTGCAGCTCCCCGGTTAGAGGGAGGAGGCGGAAGAACTGCTGAGGCGGTTGAGGCGGAAACTCCAGGCCAGGCGGAGTACGTCGGCGACAATGTACAGAACATCATCACACTCGTCCGGGAAGGTCAGTGGATGGATCCGATCCTAGCCTACCTGCGGGATGGAGTGATCCCCGACGATGACGCGTCGGCCGAGAAGATAGCGCGCAAGGCCAAGCGCCATACTGGTAGGTGGGGACCAGACGCTGTGGCGCAAATGGAGTTCTCTTGAAGTCGTCACGGGAAGCGGGAGTGAAATTCTCTCTGAGATCCATAGAGGCATGTGCGGGAGCCATTCAGAGAGCCGGGAGTTGGTTGGGAAAGCTTTCCGCCACGGTTTCTATTGGCCTACTGCCCTCCAGGATGCCTTCGAGCTGGTGTGGAGATGCGAAGCGTGCCAATTTCATGCTAAGCAGATCCACCGACCGGCCCAGGCGCTGCAAACCATTCCGCTCGCCTGGCTGTTCGCGGTCTAGGGGCTGGACATTCTGGGCCCGTTCCCGCGGGCGACCGGAGGATATACTCATCTGTTCGTCGCCATCGACATGTTCACTAAGTGGGTTGAAGCCTCGCCGGTCCCGGCGATCACATCCGCAGCGGCTATCAAGTTTATGAAGAGCATCTTCGTCCGGTTCGGCGTCGCCAACAGAATCATCACTGACAACGGCGCTCAGTTCAAAAGCGTTGATTTCCAAGACTGGTGTGAAGAGTTGGGTACCAAGCTGTGCTTTGCCTCCGTTGCGCATCCGAAGAGCAATGGGCAAGTGGAGCGGGCGAACGCGGAAGTACTCAAAGGGCTCAAGACAAGGGCGTTCGATCGCCTGGAGAAGCGCGGCAAGCGCTGGGCTGAAGAAGTCCCCACTGTGTTGTGGGCGCTGCGGACAACTTCCAACAGAGCCACCGGCGAGACCCCCTTCTTCCTGGTGTATGGCTCTGAGGCGGTGCTCCCATCAGAGCTCGCCTTCGGCTCCCCAAGAGTGGCGGCGTTCAGCGAAGACCAAGACCCTGACCGGCGTCAGGATGAAGTAAATCTCCTGGAGGAGATCCGAGACAGGGCGGCGATCCGGGCCGCCAAGTATCAGCAGGCGCTGCGCCGTTATCAAGCAAGGCGGGTGTGTGTGAGAACACTGGCAGTGGGCGACCTCGTTCTGCGCAAAATCCAAGCGCAGGCGGGGCGCAACAAACTGTCTCCCCTGTGGGAGGGCCCCTTCAAGGTGGTCTCAGTCTCCCGCCCAGGCTCAGTCAGGCTCGCATTCGAGGATGGTCGCGAATTGGCGAACACTTGGAACGTCGAGCAGCTGAGGAAGTTCTACCCGTAGGTAGCAGTTCCAGAAGCCTTTTTTTGGCCTTCCTTTGGAGCCGAGCGGCGAGGTCTTCTTCCTTCACCGCTCGCCTCGGGGGCTGCGTTGTACAAAGCCATCTTCAATAAGAGATAAGTTCTATCTCCTTGTGGGCATCTGTTTCTTTTTTCGCCTCAAGTCTGTTAGAAAGCATTCCGTTGAAAGCTGGCAGCGAAAAAGTACTCAAGGCAGATGGCCCCTTAGTTGCAAGGACGAACGCCTACGGCTCGCGGTTGGGCGAGGCGAAGCGGACGGAAGGCGGGTTCTAGCCTGGTGTGTCGGCTCGGTCTAGGCAATGCGCCAACAGCGGCACCGGCGACTAGACCACTTCCGGAAGCTAAGTTCTCGCCACGCGATGTCTAGGGTCGGTTCGCAAAGAGGCCATAAGGGTTGAAGTAACCAGATGCCTGAGGAAAAAGCGCTCACTTTCAACAGAAAGCTCTGTCTAAAGCTTTTTGGCGATCAGTGGCTTAGCCTTAGAAAGGTCTGTTAGAAAACATTCTGCTGAAAGCTGGTAGCGAAAGTACTTATGGCTGATGGCCCCTTAGTTGCAAAGGCAAACGCTTATAACTTACGCTGGTGCGAGGCGGCGGACGGAAGGCGGGCTCTAGCCTGGTGTGTCGGCTCGGTCTAGGCAATGCGCCAACGGCGGCACCAGCGACTAGACCACTTCCGGAAGCTAAGCGCTCGCCACGTAATGTTTAAGTCGGGTTGCGAGAGGCCATAAGGGTTGAAGTAACCAGATGCCTAAGGAAACAGCGCTCACTTGCGGCAGAACGTTCAGTCTAAAGCCTTTGGCGGCCAGGTGCCCCAGTTCAATTCCGCAAGTTAAAGTTGTGCGAAGTTCAAGTGAGACTCATAACAAAAGAGCAACAGTTTGTTTGCATTGATAGGCAACATTTACAAGGCAAAAAAGGCGGGGGAGTCTCGCTACTCCTCCTCGTCTTCTTCTTCCGCTGGGAATGGCGCCCCCATCTTGGACACCTTGGTCGGCGACGCAGTGTCAACCGCGCTACCGCTGAAACCGGTCCAGTGGCGCGAAGGCTCCCGGTGGCGGCGTCGAGATCAAACGCGCGTCTCGAGCAAGACGATTACCAAGATGAACCGCGCTGCTTCGAGAGCGCCTTGGCGACCGTCTTCGATCGCCCGCGTCCGCAGCGCCGCCGGAAGGACGTGCAGGGCTTCGGCGGCTCGTCCCACGGCGCCAGCGTACTGCGCAGCCGTCTCCTCCAGCGGGGGATGCAAGGTAACACCCAGTGGATGCAGGGCGTCCCGAAGCCATGATGGCGGTGCGCAGCATGTCGGCGAGGGTTCGGAGGCGCTCGAAGTGCTCCAGGCGGAGGTCTTCGATCTGCTTGGCGGCCGAGGCAGCGGCGGCTTGGGCTGCCGCAGCCTCGCGGGTCATCGCCTCCTTCGCGGCGGTTTCTTGGCCAAGGGCCCGCCGCAGCTCGCCGGCAGATCGCTCCGCCAAGGCAAGGGCTTCCTCCCGCGTCGCCCAGGTGCGGGAGAGGGTGCGAAGCGCCTCAAAGGAACGTCCTACGTCGGCGGTCACGGCCGAGATGGCGGCGGCGCCAGCGGACGAGGTGGCCAGAGGGTTCTCCGGCCGCGGCGCCGGCGAACTCTCCGCTGCCACGGAAGCAGCCTCCGTCGAAGGAGCGGCGGGCAGGCTGGGGGCTGGCGAGTCGCGTGGAGCGGAGCTCGATGCCCCAGCGTCCGCCCTGTTTCAAGAGGGACAATCAGGGTTCAGGTATGCAAAAAGCGTGTAGCATGCTAACCCTAATGCGAAGTATGCGTAAGCGCAGGGAAAGCCAACCTGTAGCGGTGCGCCCTGAAGGCGAAAGCTGAAGGGGGGAGCTCCAAGTCGCTTGTTTGCGGCGGCGGTGGCGGCGCGGTCGCGGTCACCGCCGTCGAAACAGGCGCCGGCGCTGGCGCGAGCGGTGCCGGTGCAGGAAGCGCCAGCGCGGCAGCAGGCGCCGGCGCAGGGAGCGTCGGCGTAGAAGGAGCGGAAGAAACTGGCGCAGGCGGCGCCAGTTCCTGAAGAGTCGCCGCGCTCTTGCCCGGTGGCGGAGCGGCGGCGGTAGCAGCAGGGCCCCCGCTGGATGGGGCCGGCGGTGGCGGCGGAAGCTCGGGGCTTGAAGGGCGCGCTCTCTTCGGGCTCGCCCCTCCCTCCTCGTCGTCGTCGTCGACGGCGAGGATGAGGCGGCGCTTCCCGAGAGCGCGGGCGGAGTCGGCCGCCACGGCAGGAGCAGCAGCGGCCGCGGAAGCTTGGGCGGTCGCCGAGGGCGGCTCGCGGATCTGCAGTGGTCCCCGGGCCACTTGGACCGCAGGACCAGAGACCTCCATGGGGGGCAGCGCCTGCAAGTAAGGGTTGCGCTCCCGTGGATCCCAATCGCAGAGGGGGCGGATGCGGTCGGCGGCGATGTCGCCCGGTCGGCGTGGTCGAAGCCCCCGCCACCAGTCCGAAGCACGCCGCCCAAGACGTTCCCATCAGCTGAACACCCAAAGAAGAAGCAGCGAGTTGGCTATTAGCCAAAAATGGAAAGAAAGAAGGTACGAAATCCAAAAGAACGCGAGAGTATTCACCTCCAAGAGCAGTGCGGGTCCCGTCGTCGTCGCCGTAGTACGTCCAGGCGGGGCGCGCCCTCAAGCGAAGCGGGCAAAGACGGCGCCGCAAAAAGTCCGCCACCACGTGGGTTCCGGTGAGCCCCCGGCGGCGGAGCTCGGCAATGCGCGCCGCCATCGCCTCCGTACTCGCTAGATCGTCTGGCTGGGCCCCCCAGTCGGCAGTGGGCTCTGCGGGATCGTCGGGAAGAGCAAGATCGTCGCAGCCGCTGGAGTCCTCCACGTACAGCCACTGCCGGTGCCAGTCCTTCCAGTTGGACTTGACCGCGGCAGGGATAAAGGCGGCGGCGTCGCGGAGCGCGAAGTAGCAGCTCCCAACCGCGCTCGAGCGCGAGCCCGTGTGCAGGATGAAGAGTCGACGCCAGAGCGGGAGGTTTGGCATCGTCCCCACGAACATCTCGCAGAGGTGGGCGAAGATGACCAGGGCCATGATCGAGTTGGGGGGAAGGTGCGCCGCTGGATCGATGAAGACGAGCACCCCAAGAAGAATTGAGTCTGGCGGGACAAGGCCCGCCAAAGACGCCAGAGAAGGTCACGATCTCCCCGGCGCGAGGACTCGGCATGATGGTGCCGGCGCGGAACCGGGCGGCGGTCGGCGGCACGAAGACTCGAAGCCGCGCTACCTGATCCTCATCAACAGTGGAAGCGGGCAGAACAGCTCCAGAAGGCGGTGCGGCATCCCCGCGGCGGCCCTTGCTGCGCTTGGGAGCCATGGAAAATTTGGCGGTGGCGCTGGCGAAAGGCTTGGTGGCAATTGGCGAGGAGGCTGTGGTAGCAGCGAAGAAGGCAGTGGACAGCTTGAAGACTTAGCGTGCGGAAGGATTGGCCGCAGCGCTGAGAGAAGTATTTATAGGCGTGGGGCGCGAGCGCGACGGTTTGGATTCCGCCCCCACGCGCGCGCGGCGCCATCATTGCCCCGCGCGTTTTGGTTTCCCGCGAAAAGCGGCGTAGTTCCCCAAGGAAGATCGTGTGCAGGTGGGGAATCAGGCGTAGGCCCCCCACGATTCGTCTCCCGCCGCACAAGAAACGGAAAAGTATCTGCGCGACGGTTCGCGTATCATGGTGGATCCGGCTCTTGTCGATTGTAATAAATACCGGGTACAAAGAGTCCTAGGAAGGCCGAGAGGGCCCCACACGTCGGCGGGCGAGCAAGGCCCAGTGGCGTGGCGAGCCCCTCGAAGGCAGGAGGGCCCCACGCGCACAAAGGGCGAGCAAGGCCCCCTGGCGTGGCGAGCCCCTCGAAGGCCGGGAGGGCCCCACGCGTCGGCCGGGCGAGCAAGGCCCAGCGCTGGCGAGCCCCTCAGAAGCCACGGGGCCCCACGCGTCCGTGGGCGAGCAAGGCCCAGTGGCGTGGGCGAGCCCCTCGAGAAGGCCAAGAGGGCCCCAGCGCCGGGCGGGCAAGCAAGGACCAGTGCGTGGGCGAGCCCCTCAGAGACGAGGCGAGGGCCCCGCGCCAAAGCGGGTGTGGTGAGCCCCCTCTAGGGACGAGGCGAGGGCCCGCGTGCAGGCTGGGCAAGGCGTGGGCGAGCCCCTCTGGAGAACAGCGAGGGCCCCCAAGGCCAAAGCGGGTGCGCGCGAGCCCTCTGGAGACCAGCGAGGGTCCCACGCGTCAGGTGGGGCCCGCATGGCAGGGAGCATTGCAGAAGGAGTCTTCGGGACGAAGGCTCCCCCTGCTGCAAAGGACGAAGCGATTTAATGAGACATCACGCGGATAGACAATGAAGAAATGATTACCGCTTCTGATGACCCTGCAGTCTCGAGCGGTACATCCTGTGGGCGCAGAAGAATTGACCGCAGAGAGAAGGTTTGCTTGAGGAGGCCGCCCGCGTCCAGAGAAGCGAGACAGGCCCCACCCGCAGACTCACCGGTGATCATGTGGGTCGAGGCCACTGCGGCAGCCGCGAGGGCGGCGCCATGGCATGGGCAGCGGCACGTTTTCGTCTCTTCTGTCGTGTCTTGTCGAGTATCTTGAGAGCATCAGATCGCCTACCCCTCGGCTCTCCGCCAGCCCACAGCTTGTATAAAAGGGGAGGAGAGAGAGGGGAGGAGGAGAGGTACGAGCATACGAGCACTAGCATTCGTGCATTCGAAACACCCTGTAAACACATTCCCATTCAACCACAATCAGAAAAGAGCTAAGGCTCAGCAGGAGTAGGACTATTACCCGCGAGGGGGTCCGAACCTGGGTAAATCTGCGAGTCGCTCCTTGTTGTGCCCGACGCTCAAATCGAATCGAGCTTGATCGAGTTGGCTAGCAGACTAAAAATCTGACCAGGGGTGTGATCCGCAGTGGTTGAGCGGAGAACACGCCGTCAAGGAGATTCTTTCCTCTCTGATCAAGAATCCATCCCCTCCTGTCGCCGCTACCGTGCCATCTGCTCTGGAGCCATCCAGGGCCAATCGACTTCTCCCAGACACCCTCAAGAAGTTGAAACAAATGTGGGAGTTAGTTGGCAATGAATCGGAATTTCTAGCCAATCCCTCTGCCGTTCGTGACAAGTGGTATCAGCCATCCAAAAGCTGCTGCCTCTTGGGGAGAAGAAAGCCGATTTCGATGCTGCACTAGATCGGCTTTATCATAGGGAGGCCCTGAAAGATGCCGAAGCAGAACTCAAAGCGCTCATCCAAGATGCTAACACCTAAAACGACAAACTCCTCGGGCGGAAGCAGGAGGTTGAATCGGCAAAACTCGCTGCTCCCAAGGCAATTTCAAGGGTTAAATCCTTGGAACAAGAATTGGAGAAGGCGAAGGAAGCCGAAGTGACCGCCCGCTCAAGATTCGTGGAGTCAAAATCGGCGTTCAAAGAGTAGCATGGAACAGTGAAAGCTTGTGGCTTGGTGATGCTGGAAGCCAAGAAAAATATTCCGATTGTGCCCGGATCAATCGAAGAAGACACTTCTATTGTTAATCAGATCCGAGACACAATCTCTGATGCCGCCGCAGCTATCTTCTAATTTTGCGATTAAATGGCCTGCGAGCCAATATTTAAAAACAACGTTATATGGATGGATCGGCAATTTTTCCGATAAACGCTTCTCGCCTGTTGGGCGCAAAACATTCAAGGCCCTCGTGCCTTTGTAATAACTTTATTTTCTTTATGCAAATTTCCTTGCTTTCATTAATATTTCCATCTATAGGCGATTCATAAGAATCAGCTTTTACTCAACAGCAGCGTGTTAAGTGAAATACTATTCAAAAATAGATTCTAGATGACAAGTGTTTGTCGACTTTTCGAACTATGGGTAATCCATTCAGAACCGGCTTTACAAACATCTTCCTTTAAGCCCCAATCCAAACACTTGGATAATATTTTTTTAAATATTTAGCATTAATCGCCTTCCCAAAAACTTGCCCTTCAAGTGTCTCCACAATATATGCATTTCCAGGAATAATCCGATTGATTTTAAATGGCCCTTCCAAATTTGGAGACCATTTCCCGTACTTAGGATCTCTTGAACCAATCGGTAAAAATGTTTTCCACACAAGATCCCCCACTTCAAAAGTTTTCGGCACAACTTTCATATTATAGTGTCTAGCGACTCTTTGCTTGTCGCGTTCAATATGCTCCAAAGCCTTTAACCAAATTTCCACCATATCATCAAGCTTATCCACCATTAGATCTTTGTAATCATCGGCTTTTACATTATTTTGTTCTTCAATTCTTGTAGATCCGATGATAGCTTCAACTGGTAAAACAGCCTCTTGACCATAAACCAATTCAAAAGGTGACACTTTGGTAGCTCCATGCTTAGATATGCCCATAGTGCATCTGCCAAAGTATTATGCCAACCCCGCGGCCTCTCATCGATCTTCCTGTTAATCAACTCTATAGCAATTTTATTAGAGGATTTCACTTGGCCGTTGGCTTGAGCATAATACGACGAAGAGTTGATCGTCGTGATTCCCAAGATTCGAGCATAATTTTGAAATGCTTCTGACATAAATACCGATCCTTGATCTATGGTGATCGTTTGAGGAATACCAAATCAGTAAATTATGTGCTCCTTAACAAAATCGATTGCTTCAGTGGCCGTCACTTTCTTCAATGGCACAGCTTCAACCCATTTAGTGAAATAATCAGTCGCCACCAAAATATACCGATGCCCCTTGGATGAGGAAGAAAATATTTCTCCGATCATATCAATTCCCCATCCTCTAAATGGCCATGGCTTCACAATCGGATGCAAAATAGATGCAGGTGCAAGTTGGACATTTCCAAATTTCTGACAGTCTTTACAGCCTTTATAATATTTGAAACAATCTTCAACCATTGTTGGCCACAAAAATCCTACGCGCTTCAACATCCATCTCTTCTTATACACTGACTGATGTGACCCACAAAGTCCTTCATGAACTTCTCCGATTGCATCTTTAGCATCTTCTTCATTCAAGCACATAGGTAATAACCCATCAAAACTCCGATAATATTACTTATCGTTGATCATTACATACCTTTGGGCTCTTCTCTTAAGCTTTCTATCGGCTTTTCCTCGGGGATCCTTAAGATAACCGATAATTTTTGCCTGCCATCCCATCGGTATTGAATTCTCACTTGGAACAATCTCCAATTCCATAATCGGTAATTTGTATCTGATGCTTCTTGAGCTAACTCATTGGCCTCACAATTCTATTCTCTCGGAACATGCTGTATCGTGAATGTAGTAAAATGTTTAGCCAAATCTGAAGCTCTTTCTAAATACTCCCGAAGTAGTTCGATGACACTCATATTTACCAATCATCTGGAAAACTACCAGCTGTGAATCCCCATAAACTTCTACAGCAACAGCTCCAGCTTGGATTAACCACTCCAATACTTGAATCAAAGCTTCGTATTCTACTTAATTGTTGGTCAACCCAAAATCCACAGTATCACTGAATCGGTAAGAAACACCACCAGGGGATACTATAAAAATACCGATTCCACATCTTTTTTCACAAACCAATGCATCAAAGAACATTACCCATGGCAATAGTATTGACAAGTTAATGTCTTGATGGTGTATAATGAAATCGGCCAATACCTACCCCTTGACGGCTTTTGGAGATTTATACGTTAAATCAAACTGGATGAGAGTATATGCCCATTTTTCGAGGCGTCCTTTCATAATTGGAGCATTAAGCATGTACTTGACCACATCGGTTTGGCAAACCACTTTGCACTCAGCACTCAACAAATAATGCCTCAACTTAGTGCAAGCAAAGTATAAACAATGGCAATACCTTTCCACCACCGTGTATCGGGTTTCTGGATCCAGCAATTTCCTGCTTAAGATAAAAAATGGCATGCTCCTTTCCATCTATCTCCTGAACCAGAACTGCCCTATTGTCTTTTTCGATACCGATATATACAACTTAAAGGGCAAATTTTCTTTTGGGGCAACTAGAACAGGCGGATTGATTAAGTATTCCATGATATTATCAATTGCTTTCTTCTGCTCTGGCTCCCAAACAAACTTATCGAAATTCTTCAACTTAAGCAATGGAGAAAATGGAATAATCCTTTCCGATAAATTTGAAATGAACCTTCACAAGTAATTAATCTTACCAATCAGTTCTTGTAGATGAACCTTTGACTCTGCAGGTTTAGTATTCAGAATCGCTTTCACCCTATCGAGATGCACTTCAATCCCTCTTTCATGCACCATAAACCCCAAGAACTTGCCGGCCGATACTCCAAAAGCACATTTCTTTGTATTCATCCTCATGCCATATTTTCGAAACCGATCCAACACGGTCACAATATCAGGCAAGTGTTGTTCTTCTTCTTGAGATTAGATTACCACATCATCAATATAAATCTCAACCAATTTACCGATTAAATCATGGCAAATCAAGTTCATCCCTCTCTGATAGGTAGCCCCAGCAATAATCAGCCCAAAAGTCATAACAACCCACTCAAATAAACCGATAGAACCAGGACACCTAAATGCAGTCTTGTTTACATCTTCTTCGGCCATAAAAATCTGATTATAACCAGCATTACCATCTAAGAAACTGATAATCCGATTGCCAGAAGCAGCGTCAATCAATCGATCAGCAATCGGCTTCGGATATTCATCTTTATATGTTGCCTTGTTCAAATCCCGAAAATCAATGCACACCCAAATCTTATCAGAATCCTTTTTCCCAACTGGTACGATATTAGAAATCCAATTGGCATATTTGCACAGCCGAATGAACTTCGCATCTAGCAACCTTTGAATTTCAGCTTTCACTTGATCATAAATTTTCCAACTAATTCTCCTTGGCGCTTGTTTTACTGGCCGAAACCCTAGTTTCATTTTAATTTTCGGCTTAGATCAGGCATCTCATGATATTCCCAAGCGCAGTAATCAACCCGATCTTTAAGAATCTGAATAAGCTGATCCTTGTATTCCCGCGGCAACTGTTTACTGATGTAAGTGGGCCTTTCTTTACCATCCGTTACAATATCGACTTTTTCAAGTTCATCGCCCGATATAAAGCCTTGGCCCATCTTATACTTGATTTCCTCTAGAGCCGCGGTTCCCATAAAAAACCCTCGTGTCCTTGGGTTACTGACTGTGCTTCCAGCGTCGTCGGCTAAAAGCCAGATTTATGAAAGCTGATAAAATTACATTCCGCCAAGGGTTTTCCCGATAATGCTTCTAGGTTATCATAGATTTCAGCACAATGGGTTTCTGCAGTTAAAGATTCCCCTCTAACCACTTCTATTTGCTCGCCAATCCACTGGATCAAAATCTGATGCAGTGTTGATGGAATGCAACAATTGGCATGTATCCAATCCCTTCATAACAGCACATTGTAACTTCCTTTTCCTTCAATTACAATGAAAGCTGTTGGAATTGGTTTACTTCCCACTGTGAGTTCCACCACAAAAATTCCCTTGGCCTCTGTCGGGTTTCCATTGAAATCGCTTAATACCATATTGGTCTTCACCAAACTTCTGTAGACTTTCCAATTTTCCGACACACAGAATACGGCATGAGATTCACAGTGGCTCCACTATCCACCATCATTTTTTATATCGGCTTTCCATTCACATATCCCATGATGAACAATGGCTTCAAGTGTAATCCGGAATTTTCAGGTTTCTTAAATATAGCATCTTCAGCTCCATCCACTAGTTCTGCAGCAGCTTCTTCATAATCACACATGAACTTCCGAGGTAATATGCAAACCATGTTGGTAGCAATCGAAACTTCATCCGATTCAGTGTTAGCATCAATAATAACAGCCGATCTCAACTTTGGTCTCCACTCTTGTTTGCCCCTAGCTGGTCTCATCGGCTTTACTTGTTCCAACAGAGCATCCCTAAACTTTTCAGCTTTTGCCTCCTTCGCCTCAGTATTTCTCATCCGCTGCAAGCGACTTTCTGAGATTTTGTAATTCCACTTGGACACCATTGCGGCAATGGCACTATGGGAGGCCGATGCACATCGGTATTTTTATTCATCGGGATTTATTCGGATTTATCACTAGGAAACACCAAACGATCTTTTACCGATGTTCTCTTCACTGGCGGAATAAACGCGTGATTCATGGGGCAATTCTCAAGAGTAGGCAATGACATCCTCTCTTCCCAGCAATATCAGAAAAAGAAACATTCCCAATGTTCCATCTCCCAACCTTGATTCCCTAAATTTCCTTGAATGGACTCAGGATTATTTGATCTAATGCTCCTACGGGGTGGATCCCTGGCCATTCGACCATACTTCTCTAACAGTTGATCGAAAGTTAGCTTTGGCCTTGGCTTTGCAATCGGATTATCTCTTCCACGCCTCACTTCGCGCCATTCGCCAACCCTTTCACCACCTCGTCGGCTTGCTGCTGGGAATTTCAACTCTGCCTTTTCTTCCACTACGATCCTTTTAGAACCAACGAGCACCTTAAGCCGATTAGAATTTCCAGTCATCGGCTTTTCTTTTGGCAGCATCAACCATTCCAACAAAGCCGACTGGAAAAGTTTTGTATCAATTTGTGACCTTTTACCTTGATATCGAAGTTGTCCGCTTTCAATTGCTTTTTGCGCAAGTTGCTTGAAAACATTGCAGTCATTAGTGGCATGTGAATAAGAATTATGCCACTTGCAATATTTCGCTTCCTAAGCTCTTCGACTGGAGGAATCACATGTCCTTGCTTAAGCCGAATTTGCTTTTCTTGCAATAAATGATCAAAAATTCGATCACACTTGGATGTGTCAGAGAAATACTTGCTCTTTTCAGAGTTCTTCGGTTTTATCCACCCAAGCTCGAACTCTTTCTTATTGCTTACCAATTCAGCCACATAAGCACCAACTTCTTCAGTATCGGAATCATCATAATCTTCTATTTCCTCAGTGTCCACAACATTGACAGCTTTGTCTTTCCCTTTGTTATTGTTATTATTCCGATACTCTTTCTGACATGGATAAGAATTATCAGAGAATCGGCTTTCATATAGCGTGATTTTATGGGCCAGATGAGAAATATCTGCAAATTCTTGATTGCCCAGTCTCTTCTGATTGACAGGTAATAAACCCTTGAAAGCCAATTCTGCAAATCCATTGTCGGGCAGTGAAAGGCTATAACATCGGTTTCTCACTATTGACGTGAAATAAATACCAATTCTATACGTCAACATATTCTGGAATTCCGGCATTTCAAAGGGAAAATCAAGGTTTATACTAAAATTTTATTTATTCTAATAAAGTTCCACAAGTTTTGGTCAGTTGTGGGTCTACAGGTGCAAAATGGGAAAAACCAGAGCTGAACCGGGCGAAATGCCAGGGCGGCCGACCTGGCCACGTCACCAATCCGGCTCTGTCTTCTCCCCAGTGGCATAATAGCACAAAATGAGGACATCTAGACCATCCATTGCAGTCGGTTTGATCGAATGGACATGGTTTCTTCACAAATGAGCATAGGATTCCCTTGGTTTCCTTTCTTGCGCATGTCCACTTGATCCACCGGCTTAAGGGGTTAATCTACACCATCAAGGAAGCATCCTAGAAGAATTCCATGGCCGAGAGGTGAAGAAGGTGGGTCGGCCGACCCACCCTAGGCCGACCGACCCCCTCTTGAGTCTCTTTGGATTTCCCTTTGGAGGAGGGTTGGATGACAAGTGTCCCTACACATGGAGCACCCCGGTTAGCTGCGGAACACTATAAAAGGACCCCTACACCTCACTTGTAACACAACACACAACACATTCCACACTTTCATTCCACTTATTAGAGTAGCTCTTAGTTAGTAGTAGTTGGGAGTTAGAGTCAAGTCGAGCTGAAGCTCGGAGTTCTGAAAGTGTCTTCGGGAATTCGGGTAATAGCTCTTGTACCCTTTCCTAATTGTTTCAATTAATGAGATCACTTCATTCATTGCTTATGTGTTGAACTTTATTTGAGCTGAGTATATCTACATAAATCAGTTGTGTAGATTTGCCTTACCGGTAGCATGTATTCGTCTGGAATCAGTTTAGGTTCTCACTCATATATTGAACCTGGATAAACTTCTTTTTGGTACTGAGGAAGATTGATTAGAAATAGTAGCAGACGTGGTGTCTGAGACTAGGACTAACTCGGTTTACACCCGGACCCACGTATATGTGGTAGGTGGTAGGTGGTGACAGCCCTATCCATCCGTAGATACTAAGTATCTCGTGCGTAACCCACAGCGTCCGGCTTTGGACTAATAGAGCCCTATCGGAATGATCATAACCATTCGGGATTCCAATTCAGGATAGCGGGTGGTAGTGAATGTCCGAGCTCCGATGACGAATATCAAGTGAACCACTGTTAGAATACCCCCAAGCTCGCTCAATAAACTGAATCACATGATTTTGCGAACTTATTAAACTTGTCTCGTTGTCCTCCCAACTGTCTATCTAGCTAGAGTAGCTTTCTCTTTATTTGTGTGAATATTTATCGTGTGTGCGTGTACCGGTCTTTTCATTTATCCTAACCCCTGTTACATAGACTGGCTGGTATTTTAAATAATTAAGATATAGAGGTTTATGATGAGGACACGCCTACGCTGTCCCAATTTAAGTCCCAATCTTTCACGGTACAATTTCAGCAAGAAAATAGTTGATAGATCAATCGGTTCAACACAAAAGATGCAATAGATATCAGATCAAAACAGCAGCACGGAATCTGATTTTTGCTAGACCAGCGACACAAAGTAGCAATTCAGTTGATAAATTTGGGAATAGCTTACAAGATGCAAACCAAACCCAAGATGAGATCTTCCACCCGCAGCACCAAGTAGACACCACGAACAAAAGAGAAGAATCCACGCAGGGATCCAAAGCAACGCACCCAGGAAACAATCCTGATCACGCACTCAATCTCGATCCAATATGGAACGGGGATAACCGAGAGAGGAACGCCCTCCTCCTGTTCTTGGGGCCAAACCCTAAAGAAACACACGAAATAAAACCAATCTCCCCATACATGGGCGCCGGCCCTAGGCTATATGGCACGCAGGCCAGCCAAACCTCAACTCCGATTTGACCTAGACTCGAAACAGACTCGGACTGACATTGTTTCGACGACTGCGACTCGTGCATAACGAATATGATTATGGGCCTGGATGCGTTGGAAAGATCTCGGAATTATCTTTCCAACGAGTGGTAGAACACCCAAAACGGAGTCCGTATGCAACCTGGGCACCCGTTTTAATACAGACTGCTCCTGGATTCCGAACTGGACTCGAACTGGATCCGGACTTGGACTTGTGGGCTGAATCTCCAACTCGAATTTCACAACTTGGACGTCCTTGTGGCCTTCTCCACGTCCTTGCTGGTCCTCTCCATGATTCCTTTAGCACATGGCCCAACTTGGCTTGTGCCTCATGGCTTTGGTTGGCTTGTGGCTCATGGTTCAGCTTGCCCCATGGCTCATAGCATGGCTTGATGTGGAACTTCACGCACTCTGCCTCGGCTCATAAGTGGCACCTTTGAGCATTAGCTTGTGCACATAGCCAGTAGTAAGACTATCCTCTCCTCTTTTAATTCTTGCTGCACAACATTTGAGAAAGAGCCAAACTTCAAGCAACAACTTTTGAGAGAATTACCATATTCAAACGTTGAGCCATTGCCGGACTTTTCGACCTTTGTAGTTGAATAATTTGATGAGCCATGGGCTCATCATCCTCTCCTCCTTGAAACAAAGCCGCCCTCGGCTTTGATACAAATTCATGCCCTTCCTTCTTTTGGTTCCCAATACTGCAAATTATAGGCTTGCATTGCATACCGTCAATAACAATTTTCTTCCTTTTGATTAGCATGAGCTTTCAAATAACTATTGGCCAAACCTTTGGGATATTTACTTGAACTTTCAGAAATAACCTTTGGAGAACCGATGTACACACGATCCTCACCTTCCGAACAATTGGTCCTTGGCACTTCCTGCATTACTACTAGCTGAATCAATTCGAGAATTGCTGGACACATCACCAACCAAAATATTTGTTTCTACAGCAACAATTGGAGCTTGGATGGCCATATCATCTTTTCCACGTTGAACTAAAACAATGCCGGCCACATCATTCTCTCCCTCTTGAAGCAAAGCCGTCCTCGGCTTTGGTGTAATTTCAGCAGCTTGTATTTTCTTCTTTTTCACAGTAGCAAACACCTCAGCCTTAATAGCACTCTCAAGCATCGGTTTGAGCACATGATGAACTCCCTTGTGCATAAATGAATAACAATTGGAACGACCACCATGTGAAGCATCAAGATCGAACTGCCATGGCCTACCCAACAACAAATGACAAGCACTCATTGGCGCGACATCACAATCCACTGTGTCAGCATAATTTCCAATAGAAAATTTAATTCTCGCCTTGTGAGTAATTTTCAACATACCACTTTGATTCATCCACTGCATATAACGCGGCGTCGGAAGCCTCCGCGTAGACAAAGACAAAGAATGCACTAAATCTGAACTAATGGCATTAGTAAAACTACCACCATCAATTATCAATTTGCATACCTTGTCCTGAATTTTACATTCTGACTGAAAGATACTAGAGCGCTGCCCTTTTGCATTAACAGCAGTACCATCAGACTGTACTTCTCCTGCCATCATAGATAAACCATTTGATGCATCATCAGCGATATCAATTTGAGGTTCAGTAAGGCCATCATCATGCAGTACTGGAGCTTCTTTCTTCTCTTCACTAGGAGTAGCAGCTTCCTTCATGCCCTTTTAGAAGAAGAAAATTGCTAGTGATGACAGTCTTCTTTGGTGAAAGCAACTGATTAATGTCATTCATGGACGGTTTTATGGCTGAAAAAATATCGTCCTGTTCCTTGTATAGAGCCTCAGGTGTAGAAGAAATTTCAGCACTCTGACGAGCAGGTTTCTTTAGAACCACATCAGCAACAAAAATGTTTCTCATATCTTTTTGTTTGGGGGCACAAGTAGCAGCAACTTTCTTTGGTTTATGGACATACTTCTGAATTGGTGGATCATATCGGCGTCTTAACGCATCCCTCATACCTTTCCATGATGTACAATAATCATCATCTTGCTGTACTTTCAACCACCACTGCAAAACACGGTTTGAGAAGGTCCGCTTTGCTAAATTTACCAATTGGCTAGCTGGTAATTCACCACTATAAGAAAAATCCAGTATAGCACCTTCCCAATCATAGTACTGAGATGGAGAAGTTGCTGTACATAGCCTCGGCACAAGCTTGCTTTTACTGGCAAGACAATACTTATCTACTTCAAAGCAATCATCACCAATAATAGATGAACTCCATGCTGAACACTTATTTTTCCTCGTGCTGAAAATATAGTCATTCATCATCTCAAATCAGCAGCAATAAATTTTTTTATGTACCGTGAACAACCTGGCGCTCTGATACCACCTGATGAGGACACGCCTACGCTGTCCCAATTTAAGTCCCAATCTTTCACGGTACAATTTCAGCAAGAAAATAGTTGATAGATCAATCGGTTCAACACAAAAGATGCAATAGATATCAGATCAAAACAGCAGCACGGAATATGATTTTTGCTAGACCAGCGACACAAAGTAGCAATTCAGTTGATAAATTTGGGAATAGCTTACAAGATGCAAACCAAACCCAAGATGAGATCTTCCACCCGCAGCACCAAGTAGACACCACGAACAAAAGAGAAGAATCCACGCAGGGATCCAAAGCAACGCACCCAGGAAACAATCCTGATCACGACTCAATCTCGATCCAATATGGAACGGGATAACCGAGAGAGGAACGCCTCCTCCTGTTCTTGGGGCCAAACCCTAAAGAAACACACGAAATAAAACCAATCTCCCCATACATGGGCGCCGGCCCTAGGCTATATGGCACGCAGGCCAGCCAAACCTCAACTCCGACTTGACCTAGACTCGAAACAGACTCGGACTGACATTGTTTCGACGACTGCGACTCGTGCATAACGAATATGATTATGGGCCTGGATGCGTTGGAAAGATCTCGGAATTATCTTTCCAACGAGTGGTAGAACACCCAAAACGGAGTCCGTATGCAACCTGGGCACCCGTTTTAATACAGACTGCTCCTGGATTCCGAACTGGACTCGAACTGGATCCGGACTTGGACTTGTGGGCTGAATCTCCATCTCGAATTTCACAACTTGGACGTCCTTGTGGCCCTCTCCACGTCCTTGCTGGTCCTCTCCATGATTCCTTTAGCACATGGCCCAACTTGGCTTGTGCCTCATGGCTTTGGTTGGCTTGTGGCTCATGGTTCAGCTTGCCCCATGGCTCATAGCATGGCTTGATGTGGAACTTCACGGCACTCTGCCTCGGCTCATAAGTGGCACCTTTGAGCATTAGCTTGTGCACATAGCCAGTAGTAAGACTATCCTCTCCCTCTTTTAATTCTTGCTGCACAACATTTGAGAAAGAGCCAAACTTCAAGCAACAACTTTTGAGAGAATTACCATATTCAAACGTTGAGCCATTGCCAGACTTTTCGACCTTTGTAGTTGAAATAATTTGATGAGCCATGGGCTCATCATCCTCTCCTCCTTGAAACAAAGCCGTCCTCGGCTTTGATACAAATTCATGCCCTTCCTTCTTTTGGTTCCCAATACTGCAAATTATAGGCTTGCATTGCATACCGTCAATAACAATTTTCTCTTCCTTTTGATTAGCATGAGCTTTCAAATAACTATTGGCCAAACCTTTGGGATATTTACTTGAACTTTCAGAAATAACCTTTGGAGAACCGATGTACACACGATCCTCACCTTCTGGAACAATTGGTCCTTGGCACTTCCCTGCATTACTACTAGCTGAATCAATTCGAGAATTGCTGGACACATCACCAACCAAAATATTTGTTTCTACAGCAACAATTGGAGCTTGGATGGCCATATCATCTTTTCCACGTTGAACTAAAACAATGCCGGCCACATCATTCTCTCCCTCTTGAAGCAAAGCCGTCCTCGGCTTTGGTGTAATTTCAGCAGCTTGTATTTTCTTCTTTTTCACTGTAGCAAACACCTCAGCCTTAATAGCACTCTCAAGCATCGGTTTGAGCACATGATGAACTCCCTTGTGCATAAATGAATAACAATTGGAACGACCACCATGTGAAGCATCAAGATCGAACTGCCATGGCCTACCCAACAACAAATGACAAGCACTCATTGGCGCGACATCACAATCCACTGTGTCAGCATAATTTCCAATAGAAAATTTAATTCTCGCCTTGTGAGTAATTTTCAACATACCACTTTGATTCATCCACTGCATATAACGCGGCGTCGGAAGCCTCCGCGTAGACAAAGACAAAGAATGCACTAAATCTGAACTAATGGCATTAGTAAAACTACCACCATCAATTATCAATTTGCATACCTTGTCCTGAATTTTACATTCTGACTGAAAGATACTAGAGCGCTGCCCTTTTGCATTAACAGCAGTACCATCAGACTGTACTTCTCCTGCCATCATAGATAAACCATTTGATGCATCATCAGCGATATCAATTTGAGGTTCAGTAAGGCCATCATCATGCAGTACTGGAGCTTCTTTCTTCTCTTCACTAGGAGTAGCAGCTTCCTTCATGCCCTTTTTAGAAGAAGAAAAATTGCTAGTGATGACAGTCTTCTTTGGTGAAAGCAACTGATTAATGTCATTCATGGACGGTTTTATGGCTGAAAAAATATCGTCCTATTCCTTGTATAGAGCCTCAGGTGTAGAAGAAATTTCAGCACTCTGACGAGCAGGTTTCTTTAGAACCACATCAGCAACAAAAATGTTTCTCATATCTTTTTGTTTGGGGGCACAAGTAGCAGCAACTTTCTTTGGTTTATGGACATACTTCTGAATTGGTGGATCATATCGGCGTCTTAACGCATCCCTCATACCTTTCCATGATGTACAATAATCATCATCTTGCTGTACTTTCAACCACCACTGCAAAACACGGTTTGAGAAGGTCCGCTTTGCTAAATTTACCAATTGGCTAGCTGGTAATTCACCACTATAAGAAAAATCCAGTATAGCACCTTCCCAATCATAGTACTGAGATGGAGAAGTTGTTGTACATAGCCTCGGCACAAGCTTGCTTTTACTGGCAAGACAATACTTATCTACTTCAAAGCAATCATCACCAATAATAGATGAACTCCATGCTGAACACTTATTTTTCCCCGTGCTGAAAATATAGTCATTCATCATCTCAAATCAGCAGCAATAAATTTTTTTTATGTACCGTGAACAACCTGGCGCTCTGATACCACCTGATGAGGACACGCCTACGCTGTCCCAATTTAAGTCCCAATCTTTCACGGTACAATTTCAGCAAGAAAATAGTTGATAGATCAATCGGTTCAACACAAAAGATGCAATAGATATCAGATCAAAACAGCAGCACGGAATCTGATTTTTGCTAGACCAGCGACACAAAGTAGCAATTCAGTTGATAAATTTGGGAATAGCTTACAAGATGCAAACCAAACCCAAGATGAGATCTTCCACCCGCAGCACCAAGTAGACACCACGAACAAAAGAGAAGAATCCACGCGGGGATCCAAAGCAACGCACCAGGAAACAATCCTGATCACGCACTCAATCTCGATCCAATATGGAACGGGATAACCGAGAGGAACGCCCTCCTCCTGTTCTTGGGGCCAAACCCTAAAGAAACACACGAAATAAAACCAATCTCCCCATACATGGGCGCCGGCCCTAGGCTATATGGCACGCAGGCCAGCCAAACCTCAACTCCGACTTGACCTAGACTCGAAACAGACTCGGACTGACATTGTTTCGACGACTGCGACTCGCGCATAACGAATATGATTATGGGCCTGGATGCGTTGGAAAGATCTCGGAATTATCTTTCCAACGAGTGGTAGAACACCTGCAACCTGGGCACCCGTTTTAATACAGACTGCTCCTGGATTCCGAACTGGACTCGAACTGGATCCGGACTTGGACTTGTGGGCTGAATCTCCAACTCGAATTTCACAACTTGGACGTCCTTGTGGCCCTCTCCACGTCCTTGCTGGTCCTCTCCATGATTCCTTTAGCACATGGCCCAACTTGGCTTGTGCCTCATGGCTTTGGTTGGCTTGTGGCTCATGGTTCAGCTTGCCCCATGGCTCATAGCATGGCTTGATGTGGAACTTCACGGCACTCTGCCTCGGCTCATAAGTGGCACCTTTGAGCATTAGCTTGTGCACATAGCCAGTAGTAAGACTATCCTCTCCCTCTTTTAATTCTTGCTGCACAACATTTGAGAAAGAGCCAAACTTCAAGCAACAACTTTTGAGAGAATTACCATATTCAAACGTTGAGCCATTGCCAGACTTTTCGACCTTTGTAGTTGAAATAATTTGATGAGCCATGGGCTCATCAGTTTATCTCTTTAAACCCTCGTTCCCTGTGGATTCGATAACTCTAGGAATACTCCTGGTGAAAACTACAAGCGATATCCGTCCGCTTGCGGATTAATTTCTTTGAGCGTAAGTTTCGCCAACAAGTTTTCTGGCGCCGTTGCCGGAGAACGCAGCAGTTTCTCAAAAAGAGATAAATTTTTTTTTTCAAATCCTACATCTAAATTATTTATTTTACCAGCCTAGTTTAACGGGAATTACCCTGCTCCGTCTTTGTTCTGTCGAACTAGCAAAGCGGTGGATGACCGGTTTTGATCTCCAGGAAAACTTTCGACAAAATCCGGAGTCACTGGCGCGAAGGGCAAGACCTCAATTCCTACCTCCACAAATCCGTGTCTTTGAGTTATCAAACCTCACGAGCAATCCTTTCCTCATCACCGAGACACCTTCATCAACGATGGCTGCCGAGAAGACCATTCTTGAATTCTCAGCACCGTCAAGCACCAATGTCCCCACTGGACCTGCCACCAATGTGGGTGACGGTGGTTTCGAGCTGAAATCAGCTCTCATCAACATGGTTCAGGCGAGCCCCTTTTGTGGCAAGCAAAGGGAGGATGCCAATGCACATCTGTAGCATTTCCTGGAAATCTGCAGTACCTTCACCATCAAGGGTGCAACTCCTGACACTGTCCGGCTACGCCTATTTCCGTTCTCATTGATCGGGAAGGCAAAACAATGGTTTTATGCCAACAAAGATGCAATCTCAACTTGGGAGAAGTGCTCCAATGCCTTCCTCACCAAGTATTTTCCCCGGGCAAAACCAATGCCCTGTGGAACAACATTTCCGGATTCCAGCAAAACACGGATGAGTCCATATCAGATGCCTAGGAGCGACTTCAGGAATACATACTGGCTTGCCCCCACCACGGGATGCAAGACTGGTTTATCATTTAGAGCTTCTAGCATGGGCTGAACCGTACTGCCCAAGAGCACCTCGATGCTGCTTCTGGAGGAGCCTTCTTTCCACTCAGCGTGAGTGCTGCCCGCACTCTCATTGAGAAGATGGTCTCAAGCCAGGGCTGGAACGATGAGCGTTCGCAGCCGCGCACTCGAGGAGTCCACCAAATCGACGATATGGACATGCTCGCGGCCAAGATGGAATTATTAATGAAGAAATTGGAAGCGCCGAATCAAACCGTCCAGGCGCTCGAATCTCGCATGACTTGCGAGGTTTGCGGGAGCCTTGGACATTCTGGAGATAACTGCACCGAAACCCGACCGGAGGACGCAAATTTCATCAACAATGGGTTCCGACCTCAATCCAACTACACGTTGGGATGGAATTCGAGGCCGAACTTCTCCACCGACAACCGTCTTCAAGGAGGTAACAATGGCAATTTCAATCGCAATAAATCTCCTCTAGATGATGCACATGCTCAGCAGAAAGTGAATGATAGCATTAGTAGGAAATTTCTTGCTAATGATAAAATTCTGGAGAGCATCAATTCACAACTAGAAGGATTTGCAACTGCCATGAAAAGTCAAATGAGCTTTAGCAAAATGTTAGAAACTCAAATTGCTCAACTGGCTGCTTCAATCCCTACAATTGCTACGGGAAAGCTCCCAGGACAGCCGGAGGCTCCTCCGAAAGAAAATGTTAATGTGGTCGCAACCTGATCGGGTAAAACTACCCGAGACCCGCCGCAAACTAACGCTGCCGGGAAAGAAGATACCTCCGACGAAGAAGAGGAGAAAGGTGAGCACGATGAAGAACCAAGAGAGGAGCAGCCGAAAACAATGAGAAGTGAAGCGCGGACCAAGCCAAGTCCCGCTGAATTCACCGAGACGCAACTGCTACCGTTCCCACGCCGCCAACACAAGTCAACTGCGGACGCGCAGTTTGGCAAGTTCGTTGAGGTAATCAAGCTATTATATGTCAACATACCATTGCTAGATGCGATGCAGGTACCGACATATGCCAAGTACCTGAAGTACATCCTCAACAACAAGCATTAGTTGCCGACGTCTGAAGTCATTAAGTTGACTGAGGAGTGCAGTACGGCGATCTTGAACACTCTCCCTGAGAAGAAGGATCCTGGCTACCCGACCATCTCATGCTCCATTGGTGCACAACACTTTGAGCTGCTCTGTGCGACCTCGGAGCAATCGTCAGCATCACGTCCAAGGTAATTTACGAAAGATGGAAACATTCTACCTTGTCTCCTGTTGGCATGACCCTGCAGCTGGCGGATCAATCGATTTGCAACCCAATTGGAGTCGTGGAGGACATACCAGTGAAAATTCAAAATTTCCTGGTACCCGTGGATTTCATGGTGCTGGACATGGAGGTAGACACCAAGATGCCCCTCATTCTTGGGAGGCCATTCTTGAGCACGGCAAATGCGACGATCGATGTTGGTGCAGGAGGAATTCAGCTCAACATTAACGGCCGAGATGAAACATTCAATTTCAGGCCAAGAGCTGAGCAATGCTCACAGGTACGCACATTTTGTGGTAAAAATCTTAAACCTGTGCATGAGGAAACAGCGGCTATACCAAAACCTCAGGTGGATAGCCTCATTGCCGCGATGATGAGAACTCTCCAATTGTTGGACGAGCCATTGCGTCGTCCATATTGGAAGGGGAAGGAGAACAAGGGGAAATCCAAGCCCCGTCGGAAGAAACATGCGGTCGAGAAATCGTAGCCGCAAGGGAAGATCAACGCCACTCAAAAATCTCAGATCAAACAAGTGTGGCGAAAGAAAGAAATTCAACCGGCCGCAGCAACTTCGGCTGCGGAACCAATTAAAGACAACTGAAGGTTGGATGCGGTCTGACTCGTCGACCGCGAAAACAAAAATTCGAGCTTTCACCGGGAGGTAAGCCAGAAGTTTATCTTGCATTCATATTTAATTTTCGTGCATTTTCCACTGCATATTTAATTTTGCCATGCATTTATCATGCCTACAAAAATAAAAAAATATCAAAAAAATTTTGGTGGAAAAGTGGGGCCGGCCGGCCCCACCTAGGCCGGCCGACCCACTTCTTTCAGCCAACTACCCCCCAAGTGGGTGGGTCTTTTCACCACTCGCTACCACTCATTTTCCACTACACCCACCACTCTATCCATATAGGCAATAGGTAGGATAATTTGTCTTCCTTAATCATGCATTTAATCTCACATTTATCACTAATCATGCATTAAGAAAATCTATAAATACGGGAGTGCCCTGCAGGATGAGATCGCATCCCTGCAGTGATTGCATGATCTCGCCTGCAGCTCTCCTCTGCACTGCATATTTGCTTTCATCTACATGCATACTATCAACTAAAAATTGAGCAAAAATAATTTTTGTGGAGGCAAAAGACTACTAATCTTGATGACTAATTTTGGGACGACTAACCCTTAAATACTTTCGTATATCCTTCGGGCATTTGTTCGTCCTAACCCTTGCAGGAAAAATGTCGTCATGGTATGGTAAGTTTGGTGGCACCATCGCTAAGGGAGCGAAGGGCATCCACAAACGTTTCAGCTCGTCCATCTCGGATCGGACTCATACTCCTACCGAGGTCGTGGAGAGACAATATGGGGATACGATGTCCGTGGATTCCCGATTTTCGGGGTACCACGACTGTCGGTGTCTGGGAAACAGGCCCCTGAAGGGCAGCAAGTCCACGGACCGGCAGACGAATTTGTAGTTGGTGTGAGGCCCAACGACCACCCTTCTCAGCAGCCCGGGGCGGCGGCCGAGCTTGCGGGGGCTCAGGCCACGCGGTCTTCCCGGACTAAGCCTGGTGCGATTTGGCGATCCGCGTACAGATCCTTTGTACGGTGAGGAAGAGGGAGAGAAAGCAATACAAACCGTGAAGACACAAGCGATTTACCCTGATTCGAGCCCCCACTGCCTGGTAATAGCTCTACTCCAGCCTTGTTGATTTTATGGTGGAAAACAGTACAAGGGGTGCCGAGACCAGGCTTGAAGGCACCGATCTTGAGCTTGCAGGGGAGTTTCGCACACTGAGGTGGCTAAGGACTAAGGCTACTGCTAAGGAAGCTTCGTATGTTGCTTGGGTGGCTTCAGACTGCTTGGATCGCTTGAATTACCTGGCCTCAATCAGATCCGAGGCCCTTCCTTTTATAGGTGCGGCGGGTCGCCCGGAACTGATGCGCGGGCCCCGCGCCCGTTCTTACTTTAGTGGCGGTGCCCTTGTCTTATTCCAGAGCTCTGTCTGGTCTGGAGCCTGCAGGGAGAAACTGGTCAGGTTAGTACTGGACACGTGCTTGTCTTGGGATGCCGATACGGGGAGGAGCATGCTTTAGGGAGAAAGCACTTTCCCTTTATCCCCAATATAACATTGACTGGACCGGGCCAGCTTCCCGCCACCCGTTGGGGGCGTCTGTTGACGGTCAACTTTGATAATAATTAACATGATTCCAACCGTCAACATTTGGTGAAATAAACGGAACCGAAACTAAAATTGTGCAAATTTACAAAGTTCCACGAGTTTTGGTGAGAATTTGCATACAGGGACCCACTGAGCGAAATTGGGACTGAACCGGGCAAAACAGTGGGTCGGCGAACCACCCTAGGCCGGCTGACCCAACTCCCTCGCCCAGTCAGGTCAGGGTTGCACCGGGACTTCTACAAGAGATCCTAGCGCACATCCAAGCCGTCGATTTCAGTCGGTTTCATCCAGAAAGAGGAGTAATCCTCAAGTTAAGCATAGGATTCTAAAGGAACCCAATGCTACCGGTCTCCAACTGCCAAACCGACTTTGGGAGAAGATCTACACCACACAAGAGGTATCCTAGCCAAATTGGAGGGCCGGGATCAGCAGAAAGCAGGTCGGTGGACCCCCTAGGCTGGCCGACCCACCTGTTGGCTCATTGGATCCCCCATTCGGCAGGGAGCTTGTTACACCTGTCCCTAATCGTGTCAACACTCCATTCGTCACGGTGGACTATAAAAGGAGGTGATCTCCTTCATTTGAAGATGAACAACAAAGAGCAATACAAGTGAGTGTGTAGTAGTGTTGTGCTACTATCAAGTAGAGTAGGAGAGAGAGGAGAGTTAGTGTAGGGGAGGAGCCGGAGTGTCGGTATCCCTCACTAGAGCTCCGGAGCTGGACTCGGATGCGGGTTCTGCTTCCGTCTTCTGTCGGTAACACTAAGTCTTGCCTTATTTATTTATCAAGTCCAGTCTATTTATTTTGTCTCTGCTGGTATTGGGCCCGTACAATTCTTTAGTGCTAAGATCATTATGCTTAATTGTTCACCTAGAGATTAGTATAAGAGGTAGTAGGGGTGCGTACTAAAGTGACGTCCTTGGTACGTATTACTACTAGGAACAGACGTGGAGTCTGGACTAGTTAGTAGCCGGTAGGCACCTGCTTCAACGGACGTGTGGTAAGTAATAGGTGGTGACAGCCCTATTATTCGACATAGACCTTGTGAAATCCGCCCCGTTAGTTGCAGACCAGTTGAGCCAAATCAGGACGGTCATAACCATTCGGGATTCCAATTAAGGATAGCGGGAGGTAGTGAGTACCTGAGCTCCGATTCGGAGTCGCAAATTAAATACGAATAGAACTTGAACCTTTATGACTAGTGTCTGAAGAGCCCCTTGATCCGAAATACATTTATCCATTTGTTGATTCCATATCACCGTAATCATATCCATCCGGGTGAATAAGTATAGAAAATAGAAACTTCTTGTTCCTCGTGGGAAATCGATACCTTAGGAATACTCCTGGGTGAAAGCTACTGCGATATCCGTGCGCTTGCGGATTAAAACTCTAACAGGCATAAGAATCGCCAACAAGCTTTCTGACGCCGTTGCCAGGGAACGATAGCTTTTCTATTTTCTAACCCTATCCATCCGCGTACCTCCATATGGATAGCATGTGCATCTATAAGCTTTCGGCTCTCAAGGCCAAGTACCTAGACCCTTCACCATCATCCCATCCCGTTTACACGCCAAGCTTTGAGTTCTGGCCAGGATTCAAAGCTATGGTTTGGGACAAACCCTTTTCCGGAGCCAAAGGAGAAAACCCTTATAGTCATCTCCGTGAATTTTAGCTGTTATGTTCCACTCGAGAAATTCAAGGAATGACTCAACAAACACTGAAATGGAAATTGTTTCCATTCTCTCTCACGGGATCAGTGAAGTTGTGGTTTAAAATGACCGTAGGAACATTCAACGGTAGTTGGGAGATTCTACAGGAGAAGTTTTGCCTCATGTATTTCCCTCTCGCAAAAATTATGAGATTACGAAAGGAAGTTCTGACCTTTCGTTAAAATGAGAGTGAAAAGATAGGAGCAGCTTGGATAAGATTTACCCAGTTGATCAAATCAGGTCCTGACTTGTGTATACCTGAGCCCATGCTCATGCAACACTTTGTCGATGGATTGACCACGAAAAGTGTCCAACTTTTGAACATAACTTCCGGAGGATCTTTTGTCCACAATACCGTCGAACAAGGGAAGGAAATCCTAAGCATATTGCAAGGAAATACTTCCTATATCGACGCTTTTGATGAACCATCGGACCTAGAGTTCCAACCTGAGAACAACCCTACACCTGTACAACAACCTATTGGATCGAACTTTCTGGCCCGAACGGAATCTTTCCAATTAACGGAAACTCCCACAGCCATCCTTTCCGGCGACGAAGACTCTGAATCTGAGGATGCATTCATCCCGATTCTATCCTCTCATGCTTTTGATGAGTAGTGCCATGACTTTGGAAATGCTACTGCGCTACCAATAGTCGCCAAGCAGCCTCAAGACCTCGAGCCACAAACCCTGGATAGAGGAGCAATCTTAGCACGAAAGGAGAATCTTCTGAGTCTCACTGCCATTTTGAGTCGGGAAATGACGAATGTAGTAGAAAATTATGAGGAGATAATCACACTATCTCCTCTCAAAAAATTCTGCTCTGTACAAACCCAAGGTTGGGATTTTAGCAAAGTTCCCTATGACCCTGGTCTTGGGATAAATTGTATCTCAAGAGCGTTAGCATCCGTGACCCCATCGGATCATACCCCATTCCCCTCTCAAAAGACAGTTAGATGGCATCCTGGCCAAATTTTTCAATCTGAGGGGATCCTCAAAAATGTCGAGGTGACTTTGAATGACCATTGTGTCACTCTGGACTTTCATGTCTTAAATGTCCCTGACCCATTCCACACTCGTCTCCTGATCGAACAACCCGTAAGGGAATTGGTCCGAAATATGGAAAGAGGAGAATTTGTTGGCTTGACAGTCGGCAAACAAACCTTTTCAGTGAGCTTTGCGCGCTCCATTAACTTCCCAATGGAGGCCGAGCCACTCCCTGACCCGCTGGAGGAGGTAAGAGTTGCCTCTCTCCTCGAGGTAATCAAACCTCCGGGCTTGGAAGATGATGTTCCACACTTTGTTTCCGAGGAGGAACCAAGTGGTTTTGACAAGTTCGATGAGGAAGAAGAACTTTCACCCTCGTCTGTTGAACTTAAACCCCTTCCTCCTGGTCTCAAGCACGTCTTCCTTCACGACAATTGTAACAAGCCGGCCATCATCAGCGATTCGCTGAGTGAAGATGAGACCCGACGTCTTGTTGCCACGCTCGAAGCTTACAGCTCAGTCTTAGGTTACTCGCCAAAAGACCTAGAAGGGATTAGCCCGAGCTTTTGTACCCATCGTATCCTAATGGAAACTGACCATAAGCCCACGCGGGAACACCAGCGAAAGCTTAGTAATGCGATGAGAGAAGTGGTTAAGAAAGAAGTTTTGAAACTCTTTCAGGCCGGGATCATTTACCCGGTATCTGACAGTGAGTGGGTAAGCCCAGTCCAAGTAGTTCCGAAGAAAGGAGGCATGACGGTAGTACAGAATGAATGGAATAAACTTATTCCTCAACGCACTGTCACTGGTTGGTGGATGTGCGTAGACTATCGTAAGATGAATCAAGCCACTAGGAAAGATCATTTCCCCCTGCCTTTCATCGATTAGATGCTTGAGCGATTGGCAAATCACTCATTCTTCTGTTATCTCGACGGCTACTCTGGTTATCATCAAATTCCCATCCACCCTGATGACCAAAGTAAGACCACATTCACTTGTCCGTATGGCACTTTCGCCTACCGACGCATGTCATTTGCGCTTTGCAATGCCCCTGCATCTTTCCAAAAGATCATGGAAGATGGATGACTTTTTTGTCTATCGGGCATCCTCTGATGATTGCTTGGCAAATCTAGAGAAGGTCCTTAAGAGGTGCCAAGAAGTGGATTTAGTCCTGAATTGGGAGAAATGCCACTTTATGGTAAGAGAAGGAATTGTCCTAGGCCATCTAGTGTCGAATCGAGGCATAGAAGTGGATAGAGCTAAGGTTGAAGTGATAGAGCGGTTGCCGCCACCCATAAACGTTAAAGGAGTCCGTAGCTTTTTTGGGACATGCTGGATTTTACAGACGATTTGTAACGGATTTTTCCCAAATCGCTAGGCCTTTGACTAATTTGCTGGCAAAAGAAGCCAAGTTCGTCTTTGACGAAGACTGTCTCGTAGCCTTCAGAACCCTTAAGCAAGCTCTAATCTTTGCACCTATAATTCAACCACCCGATTGGAATTTGCCTTTCGAAATCATGTGCGACGCTAGCGATTTTGCCGTTGGGGTAGTGTTAGGCCAATGCAAGGATAGAAAGCATTATGCCATTGCATATGTGAGTAAAACCTTGACAGGCCCCCAACTCAATTATGCTACCACAGAGAAGGAACTCCTAGCCGTAGTCTTCGCAATAGAGAAGTTCCGATCGTACTTGGTAGGGTCGAAAGTACTTGTCTACACAGACCATGCGGCCCCTCAAATACCTCTTTACCAAGAAAGACGCAAAACCATGGCTCATCCGTTGGATCCTTCTGCTCCAAGAATTTGACTTAGAAATTAAGGACAAGAAGGGAGTAGAAAACTCTGTGGCCGACCACCTTTCCCGAATGCAAGTAGAGGAAAAGTTGAGGAAAACTCTGCTGGCAGTCTCGACTGCCGACCCCTGGTATGCTAACATAGTAAATTACTTGGTAGCTAGGTACATACCACCGGGGAGGATAAGAATAAGCTGATCCGCGACAGTAGGGCCCATCTTTGGGATGAGCCCTATTTGTATAGAGTCTGCGCCGACGGATTACTCCGTCGATGCATGCCGGAAGCCGAGAAGCAAGACATCCTTGAAAAAAATCCATTCATCACCATACAGGGGCCACTATGGCGCTTTTAGAACCCACGCCAAAATTTGGCCAAGTGGATTCTTTTGGCCCTCCATGTATACTGATGCTAGGGAGTTCGTAAGACGATGCGCTAAATGTCAAAGAGTGGGAAACATTAATTCTCGAGATGCTATTCCCCTAAGGAATAATCTTCAAATTGATATTTTTGATGCATGGGGAGTAGATTTCATGGGCCCATTCCCAAAATCAGACTCTCATGAGTACATTTTAGTGGCCGTCGATTATGTCTCCAAATGGGTCGAGGCACTTCCTTGTCGTGCAGCCGACTCCATCCATGCTAAAAGAATGTTCCATGAAACCATCTTTCCTAGATTTGGCGTCCCTAGGATCGTCATTAGAGATGGAGGATGACATTTCATCCACAAAAGCTTTAAGTATGCACTGAAGAGCTTAGGGATCGACCATAGGGTAGCCACACCCTATTATCCTCAAACAAGCGCTCAGGCTGAAACGTCTAATAAACAAATTAAAAACATCTTGCAAAAGACTGTGGATGCCATGGGAAAGGGGTGGAAGTATAAATTGAATGACGCGCTTTGGGCATACCGGACTGCATATAAAACTCCGATAGGTATGACCCCTTATCAACTCGTCTACGGGAAGACCTGCCATCTCCCCGTAGAATTAGAACATAAAGCCCATTGGGCAATCAAACGATGGAATATGGATCTTCATTCAGCTGGATCAAAAAGACGAATGCAATTAGCTGAATTGGAAGAGTGGAGAGAAAAAACCTACCATAGCTCGAAGCTTTACAAAGAGAGAACAAAACGATGGCACGATAAGCGAATAGTCATAAAGCGTTTGAAACCTGGTGGTAAAGTGCTTCTCTTTAATTCTCGAGTGAAATTGCTTGGACATGGAAAACTTCGTAGCAAATGGGAAGGGCCATTTACGGTGCTGAATGCTTCTGATCTTGGTGTTGTCACTCTCCAAAATAATAATGGCGGAATTTTCGAAGTAAACGGGCAACGTTTGAAAATCTTTCTCAAACCTGAAATGCCCGAGGTCGAGGACATTGACGTCCTCGAATTTTTTGAAAATTGACTTGTTGCTTGCGGTCTAGCTCCGACCGACGAAAAAATGAGCAATTAAATAAAATTTCCCTTTTTCAAACACAAATAAATGATAAAATTAGGCTTTATGCCTAGTGTGGGAGTGACCCTAGAAAGAGGAAGCCCGAACCAGGCCAGAGCCAGGCCGGCCGACCCAGGGTAGATCGGCCGACCCAGTCAGGTCGACCGGGCTGAGGTGGATCGGCCGGGGGGCCAACTTCCTCCAAATTCAAAAATTTTTGGAGGAGGAGCGTATCTTCCGATTTTGTAGCTCCTGAACGACTCACCTCATTTGAAAAGCGACGATAAAAGTCGTTCTTTGCACTCTTTTCATCTCCTCTTCATCCTCCTCCTCTCACCTCTTACCTTTCACTTTCCATCTTGCAACCTTCACCACCACCATGGCTGAACCAACCACTCCTAAGACTATCCCGTCAATCTACGAGATTGTCGAAAGCGATCCACCGGCGCCAAAGCTGACAAAGAGTACTTCCGACAAGCCAACGTTTGGCCGGAATCTGAATTACTCGCCGGTGAATGCGCAGCAGTTGAACTCCCACCGGAGGAGAAACCGAAGGTGACGCCACAACTCGAGCACGGCCTTGCTATATCACGTGGCCGGCCGACGTCTCCTCACCGTATTGGTGCGGTACGTCCCCTCCCACCCCTACATGTCATCACAAATGGGAGGGTGCCGCGCGCTCCTTCGCAGGCACGCCCGACGATGGGCCAACTCGGCCCCAAGGGAGGAGTGGCGAGGAGGCTCGTCCTTTCTCCACCTCGCGGTAGTGCCGACTTAACGCATCGGGCCGCGCTGCACACGGAGAAGGGCAAGGCGCTCATGAAATATGAGCAGTTTAAGCCTCGCTCACCGGAGTACGCACCGGAGGCATCACCGGACTCCCCGCCACGATTCCTCGTGCGTGGAAGGACGGCCGGCCGTGGGAAGGTCCTTATCCCACCATTGGTGAGGATGAGGCCACGCATTGCTGAGTCCATCGACTCCACCTCACCGGAGAGGACGGTGAGGCGTACTCGTCCACCTCCTCCAATCCGCGAGCAAGGCGGTGACATGGAGTTTAGTGAGGAGGAGGAGCCCTCACTCCGTGAAGTGGTGGCCACTCTCAAGCAGCGGCAAAACAATCTCGAAGAGCAGATGGCAGAGGTCCAAATCCAAATGATGGACCATGATGACAACTTCACGATCCTACGGAAGTCTACATCGGCTAAGCTCAAGCGCTATGCGAAGGCGATGGGATCGCCTAAGCTTTATGATCCTCCGACTAGTCCGTAGACGGGATTTGGGTAGAATAAAAAGAGGCGCAAAAATTTATTTTCAACTATTTTGATTTTCTAATGTATGCGCCCTTGTTTGCTTATCTTCTCGAGGAAATAAAAGAATTGATTGTTTGATTGTGCGTGCTTGCATCGACCGGTGCAATTTTCTGCACCAATTGACTTTGTTACTAACGTGCATATGAGAAATGCAAAGTACAGAGAGGGATATACATATTGGGAGAAATTTAGACCAAAATGGGCACGTAATCAGGCCGGCGGACCCACATCAGGCCGGCCGACCCAACCAGATCGACCGGTCTCCCCCAGGTCGGCCGACCCACAATATTCGCCCATTCGGCTCCTAAAAATTCTGGTACGTTCCCTGTGTTTTATTGTTAATATTTAACTCTGTCACTTGCTCATATAACGTAGGTAAATAATTAAACAAAATTCTAATACCGAGAATGCTTTAATTCCGAAACTATAACAATGTCCGGAAAATTACGACTCGCATAGTTTTTATTCTTTGGTTAAGCTCAACAATTGTGGGAAGACTCTATTAGGATTAATCACATCTAAATTGTTGGCCCATTAGATATAGAATTCTTAATAATTCCTTGCATAAGGTTAATTGTTCCTCAGAGGTTTTCATTAAAAACCTAGCTCTTAATTCTTAGAGTGACTTTTCATTACCTACCACAGCCATAGATTCATCAAGATTCATATAAGCTTCATAATGGTCATTGTTCATGCTAAATTGGGCTAGAGTTCGAATCCTCTTAAGAAATGTTATTTGATCCAATCAGTTCCTTTCGCGTACCTTATTGATTGCTAGCCTCTCATATCTAGTAACGCTAGTTTCCATCTTGGAACTAAGCGTCCACTTTCGCCAGATATTCCAACCCCATAAAAAGTTAGCCAATCATCTCGTTCGATGCTACCATACCTACCTATATGATGGTCCTCCAAAATAAAATATCCATTTGTCAAAACTTTCCAAAAAGTCCTTATTATGTCAAGGCCAAAGAAAGAGAGAAAAAGAGACTAATCTAGTCTATTAAAGAGAGAGAGAGAGAGAGAGAGAGAGAGAGAGAGATCAAGCTCTCAAAGAAAATTGGAAATATACTCTCTTCGTGCCTTTTAAGCCTTCTTCGCAAAAAGGACAAAAATGTTTTGGAAAATGCACTTTTAGGAAGGAACCATCATTCCATAAATATAAGATCGATGTATTGGACTCATTAGTACCATACATCCTTGCACTTGTATTTCTTCTTATTTCTTTGGCGTGAGTTCATTCTCTCCCTTACCCCTGAACATGAATTCTTATATGATTGGAAATAGGAATAACATTATCTTCATTAGGATTTAATTCTAACTTGACAAAAGCATGACATGACCATACTGTCTATCCTACCTAAGCTCCACATAAGCATTAGATGTAGGATGAGAGGCTATCCTGGCCTTGGTAAGGTTAAACACTTGTCGAGTGACCAAGAGTGTTTCACCTAAGAAGAAGAGCCATGCATTTTCAAAAGAACAAAAAACTCTGGGAACATTAATCCTCAGCAAGATTATTCATTTATTTCTATTCCATTTGCCAACATTTATAAGATGAGGTTAGTAGACACTTCAAATCCCAACAATTTGAGAAAACCTTAGAATAATTCTTATGCTTGTCTACCTTTATCCTGACAGAGTTAGTAGTTTTGAACTTAACATTTACTCGAGGACGAGCAAAGACCTAGTGTGGGGGTGTGTTGACGGTCAACTTTGATAATAATTAACATGATTCCGACCGTCAACATTTGGTGAAATAAACGGAACCGGAACTAAAATTGTGAAAATTTACAAAGTTCCACGAGTTTTGGTGAGAATTTGCATGCAGGGACCCACTGAGTGAAATTGGGACTGAACCGGGCAAAAGAGTGGGTCGGCCGACCCACCCTAGGCCGGCCGACCCAACTCCCTCGCCCAGTCAAGTCAGGGTTGCACCGGGACTTCTACAAGAGATCCTAGAGCACATCCAAGCCGTCGATTTCAGTCGGTTTCATCCAGAAAGAGGAGTAATCCTCAAGTTAAGCATAGGATTCTAAAGGAACCCAATGCTACCGGTCTCCAACTGCCAAACCGACTTTGGGAGAGGATCTACACCGCACAAGAGGTATCCTAGCCAAATTGGAGGGCCGGGATCAGCAGAAAGCAAGTCGGTGGACCCCCTAGGCCGGTCGACCCACCTGTTGGCTCATTGGATCCCCCATTCGGCAGGGAGCTTGTTACACCTGTCCCTAATCATGTCAACACCCCATTCGTCACGGTGGACTATAAAAGGAGGTGATCTCCTTCATTTGAAGATGAACAACAAAGAGCAACGCAAGTGAGAGTGAAGTAGTGTGTTGCTACTCTCAAGTAGAGTAGGAGAGAGAGGAGAGTTAGTGTAGGGGAGGAGCCGGAGTGTCGGTATCCCTTACTAGAGCTCCGGAGCTGGACTCGGATGTGGGTTCTGCTTCCGTCTTTTGTCGGTAACACTCAGTCTTGCCTTATTTAATTATCAAGTTCAGTCTATTTATTTTGTCTCTATTGGTATTAGGCCCGTACTATTCTTGAGTGCTAAGATCTTTGTGATTAATTGTTCACCTAGAGATTAGTATAAGAGGTAGTAGGGGTGCGTACTGAAGTGACGTCCTTGGTACGTATTACTACTAGGAACAGACGTGGAGTCTGGACTAGTTAGTAGCCGGTAGGCACCTGCTTCAACGGACGTGTGGTAGGTAATAGGTGGTGACAGCCCTATTATCCAGCTTAAACCATGTGAAATCCGCCCCGTTAGTTGCAGACCAGTTGAGCCAAATCAGGACGGTCATAACCATTCGGGATTCCAATTAAGGATAGCGGGTGGTAATGAGTACCTGAGCTCCGATTCGGAGTCGCAAATTAAATACGAATAGAACTTGAACCTTTATGACTAGTGTCCGAAGAGCCTCTTAATCCGAAATACATTTATCCATTTGTTGATTCCGTATCACCATAATCATATCCATCCGGGTGAATAAGTGTAGAAAATAGAAACTTCTTGTTCCTCGTGGGAAATCGATACCTTAGGAATACTCCTGGGTGAAAGCTACTGCGGTATCCGTGCGCTTGCGGATTAAAACTCTAATAGGCATACGAATCGCCAACAGCGTCGCGTAGCGTAACAACCGTCGCCGCCTACCAAAGGGGCAAACGACAAACCGAGCTGCCCGCGTGCTTCTCCCCGGGATGCGGGTTCCCGGAGAGACATAGTTCCTCCCGGTCAAGGCCCGGGAAAGTGCGGTGGGACATGACAGTTGTCGCCACCTGCCCACGGACAGTCGGACTACCCGTGGGATTCTCTCCCGGGAGGTGCGCCATGTTCCTGGCTGGGACCCAGGGAGGCGCGGTTGACCAGGTCAAGCCCGGGGGAAACCCTGGCAGCTAGACGCTTCCTTTAGTACGGCCAAGGGTAGCGTTTTAGACCTTCTGTACGTGCGGTGGGCCAGTACGGAATCGGCCCAAGGCCTGTCTCAGGATGGGCCACTTATCAATCACCAACAGCCGGCCCAGAGCCTAGAGCGGGTCGCGTGGTGGGCCGGTCTGAGGTTTAGAAAAAATCTGCCACACGCACTGCGTGGGAAGATTCGGCTAGGGTTTTTGGGAGCCGCGGGAACTAAAGCCTAAGCATTGAATTCGATTTGTGGAAAGGTGGGGCAGTTTGCGTACCCACAGGCACGACTCCCATGATCTCCGCTTCAACCGTTGGCTTGCTTGATAAGGCGGTGTTTTGCGGGGAACTCTTCTGTAGAATCATCCTCTTTGCCTTTGTCTTCGTCTCCCCATCTCGCTTCCTGCCGCCATGGTGTTAATCGGGGACAAGCGCTCTCACGAGGAGAGGATGGCGGAGCAAGAGAGGGCAACCGTGATGCCGGGCTCATGGAGGCTTCCTAAGCGCAGACCGGGAGCCAAGGCCCGAGCTTGATGAGCTGGTGCGCCGAGAGTTCAGCCATCTACGGGTTCAGCGCCGAGTCGCAGTTTATGACGGACTTCTTTGCCTTTACGGAGCTGCGGCCGGAGAATCTGTCACCGCAGTCCTAGGTCCAATTGTCGACCTTTGCTCACTGCATGCGAGGCGCACTACGGGTGCAGCCTACGGTGAGACTCCTCGAGCACTACTTGAGCTGAGTCCGTCGGCCACGCGTGGGCAATGGCGAGTCTTCTACGACGCGCGCCAGTTCGGGAGCCAAAGCGTGCCGAGTACGAGGTAAGGACGAAGGTCGATGATTGGGCACGGCGGTGGTTCTACTTGAACCACGGGGGCTCAATCTTGGAGTATTCTTCGGCCACGCCAGATACTCCGATCTTGGCGCATAGCGAAACTCTGCCGGAGGATCAAGTGACGGCGCACGAGATGGAGGGGCTCGCCAAGAAGTGCCTGACGGGCTATGATGTTGTCAATAGCCGTCCGCACAGATCAACCATTGGGCGCCGTGGCGGTGCGTTAGCGAGATGGGCGGTGGGAGGATCCGGACGGGATTTCCGTCAAGGTAAGCGCGTGCCACGCTGCTATGTTCGATCTTAGGTCGGCGTATGTTGTGATAAATCGCGGCTTCCTGCAGGACTTCCGGCCGGTGATGCTGCAAGGATCGCGGGCATGCTGCTGCCCATGGACAATAATCCTCATCCCAAGAGACTTGCGAGGGATAAATTGTCCGCAGTACGTGCCCGAGAGGTGTTTGATTAAATTCCTTGTTGCGCGCGCCGTTGAGGCCTTGACGAATTGTGCTGATTATTTGCAGCGGACGTGGAAGGTGGCCAGGGGACCACGCAAGCCACGGGCTCCACTGGGGAGCCTTTGGCTGTGGAACCGTTGGCGGCGCGCTCGCCGCCACGGAGGTCGCCGGCGGCTTCTGGCGGAGTGTTAGTCCTGTCGGTAATGTCGGGCGAGGGGAGCCCGGCGCCAGCATCGACCGTAGCGAGTGCGGCGAGAGCAGGCGCGGAGACGCATGTGAGGAAGCGTACGGCGCCGGCGCAGGTGAGCCCTTTTCCTCCGACGTGGATCGAGTGTTGGGCCTTCGGCGGCCCTTAAGCCCTGTTCTCTGCGCGCGTCCGGGGCGCGGCACCTTCGAAGAATAGGAGGACGTACCAGCCCGTTCAGGGCAGCGATGATGAGGATGTCGTGCAAACGGCGGGTTCGCTGCCGGTAGCGAACCCACAAAGAAGGTACCTACGGGTCGGAAGAAGACGGCCGTGCCCACCACAAGTCGCGTCGGCGGGCTGGAGGCGGAGCTCTTTCTGCATCCTACACGGGGTGTCACGAGGACCTGAGCTTGAACCAGCGCGTAAGTTTCCGCGCCTGCCCGTTATCGTTCCGCTTCTGCGTCTGAGTGTTATGTGTGTTTTGATTGCGGTGCGTGGCGCTGAGGTGGCGATTGAGTGCTGCCTCCTCTCGATAAAGCCAGGCGGCGAGAGCGATCCGGTCGAGCCCGAAGGAGGGATGTCCTTGTCGCAGCGGCTGGAGGCCGCCGGGACGATAAGGCCAACGAACGCGCAGGTGAAGAGTCAACCGGTTCGCGGAGGGTTATCGACTTGCCTACCGATGGAGGTGCTGGACGTGTCAGATGAGGTCGCGGAGATGGTGAAGGTCGACTCTGGCATGGATTCCCTGTGGGTCACGCCTCTGCGCGTCGAAGGATGCGCGCGACGGATGGTGGCCGTTCGATCGCCGGGGGATCACTGAGTACTTCAAGACTCCGATTGGGAGAGCGCCCTCGGCGCCGACCGGCGCATGCTGCTAGCTGGTTGGGTCTGGCCGATGCGCGTGCTCGTGTCGTCAGGCTAGTTAAGCGTCTCGATGCCCAGTGTGCCCCATTTGGCGTCGCGACGCTGGCTGGATCTCTACCACCGGAATGGGTAGAGCAACAGGACTCCGCTAGGGCGCAGGGCACCACCGGGAGAGGCCGGCCGCCCATAAAGATCTATCCTATACCCGGGCTCGAGGAGGAGACCGAACTCACGACTGCCAAGCTGATGGTGGACGAGCTGGAAACCGCGCTGGCGCATATCCGGGATTAGCTTAGCGTGGCCAGACTGGCCGTGGAGCAAGCGATAGCGGCGAAGGCCGAACTTGCGGCCAAGGTGGAGGATGCTGAGAGGCGGGCGGCTGCAGCAAGAGTGATTGCCCTACCTCCGGCATCACCAGTACAATCCGCGGCGGCGGCGTTGCGTCCCGCGTCGTTGGAGGGGAGCAGCCAGGAGTCAGTAGGCTGCTCGCCCCTACCGTTCCATGAGGTGCACATCCGTGGGTTCGATCGGACTGTGCGTGGCACGGTTGAGGCGAGGATGAAGAGCATGCTCGCTCTCAACAAGAAGGTAATGTCCCTGAGTTCGCACATCATGCTTGGTCGTTGAACTTCCCGTGACTTGATATGTTTTCCCCTATTCTAGTTCTATGCCCTTATCGCCGGCACGTCCTCGCTGATGGAGGCAGCGAGTGGGCGGTCAGACGACGATGCGGCGAAGATCGAACGTGAACGGGCTCAGATAGAGCACGCGAACGGGCTGGCCACCGAGAGCGAGGTTCATGGAACCTCCCGCATCGCCGAGGTAGAGGCCACGCTCCAGTCGATGCAGGAGAAGGAGCAGGAGGCCGTGGCGAGGCTTGCCCAGGCCCAGGGGACGGAGAAAGTCGTGGCGACTCAAGCCCAGGCGGCTTGCGAAGAGGTAGACCGGTCCCGGGCTGCCTTCGATGAAGAGCATAGGCGCAAGGAGGCGTCCTCCAAAGAGCTGGAGGCTGCTCTATCCGAGCGCAACTCCACCATACGCGGGCTTGATGAAGCCCGCGATAAGCTCGCGGCGGAGATTGCCACGCTTCGGGAGGCCGACACGAAGTCCAAGGCTGAGACAGAATCCCTGAGAAAACAAGAGCAAGAGCTCGTCGACACCCGGGCTAAACTGCGCCAGGAACAAAACGCGATGGACTCACAAGCCATAGAACTGCTCCAGGTGTGGAAGCGGATCTGCAACCTAGAAACCGAGCTGGAAAAGCTTCAGTTGCAGCGCGGGCCATAGTTTGACCCGGGCTACTTTGTTCCGGACTCCTTGCTGTAAACATATATACATATCTTTTTTCTTTTGTTTAATAAATATGCGCAGCGCGCCGTGGCCGTAGTACTTAGCCATTTTTCCGTTTTGTGTCAAATCACGCGCACTGTGGGCTCTACAGCATGGCACAGTGTTCCACTGACGGCAGGGGCACGCTTGTCAGGCACCGATGCGGAGGCGAAACCACCCGCGACGGTTCACGCATCTGGCACAGGCCACGCGTCAAGCCGATTTGACGCCTTTGGGCCTTTTTCGCGCTGTTGGGCCAGATCCGCGTGTTGGGCCTTGAAGGACGGTGATTCGTCTCCCCGCTGGCATTGGGGCCAGGACACGCGTGGCGTGGCGTGGCGACTAGCGCGATTGGTATTCCGCGAGGCAGCGCGTGCGCACGCGGCTCTTTAGCTCGCGCAGTGGGATTTAATTGCTCGTCCCTTCGCGCACAGTGACGCTTCAGGTAGCCAGCAGCGTGACGGGACGTGGCGACGCCGCTGGCCTATATAAAGTGAGGCGCAGCGCGCTGTGTTGCCTCCATCTTAGTCTTCTCTAGTCTTAGGCCAAAAAAGCGAAGCTCATAGCCAGAGGGAGAGAAAAGAGGAAGAACAGCGAGAGAAAACAGAGAGGGGGTGAAACCATGTCCTCTGACGCCGACTCTGACTATCTGCACACTTGGTTGGTGGCGGCAACGGAGCATCTGCCGCCGCCGCCCCCTCTGTTGCCGCCGATCCAGCCAGCCGCGGAGGAGGTGGACGCCCAGCCCCATCGTCGCAGGCCAGCGGCCGCGCTGGCGGCGCTGACGCCAGGTCGCGCCGACGAAGAGGCGGCTGCGGCGCTTCGTCGTCGCGCTTGCGGCGGAGGAGGATGCGGTGGCGGCACAAATCGCTGCCGACGCAGCGTATGCCGCCAGCGCTTGCGGCGGAGGAGGATCCGCCGGAACCCGCAGCGAAGGAGGTCGGCGGTGGTGGAAACTCGGCGGCGCCGTGGGTGCTCATAAGTCAGCATCCACCGCCGACGGAGGCGGCACCCGAGCGAGCCGGGACTATTGGCGTTCGCGCCGGACCCATTGACGCCGCCGTCGTCGTCGTCGTCACCGTCGCTGGAGTCCACGGCTCCGCCGGCTCGTCGCCAACGCCACTGCTAGGTGCGGCGAGGTAGCTTTAGGATTTGGGCGTCGCTGCAGCTATACGGGCGCGGCGCCCTCTTTTGTGGTAGTCCAGGATGGCAGGGCCTCCTTTTGCTTGGATAATATTGTTCTTGTAAGATCTTCCTGTGAAATGCTAATTCCTTTTAACGAATCATTTATGTCAATCCTGCTTGTCCTCCTTTCCTGCGTGAATCTGTAAGGCGAAAGTAGGAGAACTAGGTGAACAGTAACAAAGTTCTGAGACGAACTTTAGGAAATTTAGGCAAACAGGTTGCTTTGGACAGATTGTTTTTGGTGCGCCTAGTCATCCAACCCCCGGGCTATGGCGAAGTCCAAATGCGATCTTGGAGTTGGGCGCGGTCTAACCATCTAAAGACTAGAGTGACTTAGAAAAAATTCGCGCAAACTCCAAGCCCCCGAGCTTCGTCAGGTCGCGGTGCAGGCATGGCGAAGTTGAGGACTTAGAAAAAATTCACGCAAATCCCCAGCCCCCGAGCTTCGTTAGGCCGCGAGGCGGTGCGGGCTTGGCGTAGTTAAGGACATAGGAAGAATTTGGGCGCAAAAATCCCTCAGCCCCCGAGCGCTGCGAGGCCCAAGTTAGCCATATAAACAAACCTGACATGGGCTTATTGTACCATAGGCCGCGGGAGTTCCACATTGCGCGGAGCCTTACTAGGGTGCAAGAGATCGGCTTATCCCGTCGTAGAAGTGCTCCGGAGTGCTTTATCCTTAGCCGTCGGATTTTGGCCACGGGCTTGCTTGAGATGGTCATGACTGAGCCCAGCGTAACTCATAAATGGGGGAAAGTGTTTTTTTTTTGGAATTGAATTGAAATGAAAGAAAACATACGACCTGATTAAGCGTAGAAGCATCGTAGAAGGGAGATGTTCCATGAGCTAGAGAGCTCGTTCCTGTCCTTGTCAGCAAGGCGTACCGAGCCCGTGCGGGCTGCAGACACTACTTTGTACGGTCCCTCCCACTTGGGGCTGAGCTTGTTGGAGCCCGCGAGGTTCTGAATACAACGTAGAATCTGGTCTCCTACTTGCAGGGTCCTTGTATGTACGTTTCGTGCCGCGTAGCGATGCAGGGTCTGCTGGTAGGCTGTAGCCCGGAGTAGGGATTGCTCACGGCACGCCTCAAGTAGATCGAGGTCAAGCTGCCGCTCCTCGTCGTTGACCACGAAGTTGGCGAAGTCGCATGATCGGATCCTAGTCTCATTTCTGTTAGGAGTACGACCTCCGTGCCATAGAAGAGCCGGAAAGGAGTTTCTCCTGTAGCCCGGCTGGACGTTGTCCTGACTGCCCAGAGGACTGACGGTAGCTCGTCTACCCAACCTTGTTGTTTAGCCTTGAGGGCGTCATAAACTCGCTTTTTTGATGCTTGGACTAGCTGTCCGTTAGCTCGCTCAACTGTCCCGTTACTCTGTGGGTGGGCCACAAAGGCTAGGGCGAGCTTCATGCCAATTTCCTCGCAGTAATCGTTGAACTCTGGCTCGTGAATCGGGTGCCATTATCAGCGATGGTTCTGTTGGGCATACCAAATCTTGCAACGATGCTCCGGAAGAAACGTACTGCGGCAGTTGCGGTGATGTTGGAGATCGGCTCGGCCTCGATCCACTCGGTGAAGGTGTCGATGGCTACGAACAAGTACGTTTTGCCACCGAGCCCTTTAGGGAACGGTCCCAAGAGGTCCATGCCCCAAACCGTGGACGGCCACGTCAATGGAATTGTTTGCAGCTCATACGCGGGCTGGTGCATCATCCGCACATGATACTGGCAAGCTTCGCTACATTTGACTAAAGCTTCTGTGTTGCTCATCGTAGTGGGCCAATAGTAGCCCATGCGGAATGCTTTGCTGATAAGGGTTCTGTGTGAGGCATGTGCGCCGCAGATGCCCTCGTGTATGTTGGACAAAAGGTACTTATCTTTTTCTTGGGTAACGCACTTACAAAGAACGCCATTAGCACCCCTTCAAGTACAGCAAGCCCCCGTGCAGACGATAAGCTTGGGCTCGTCTTTTTAGCTGGGATCGCCAGGTTGGCGTCCACGAGCAATGTCCTGCTCCAAGAACTAGATGAATGGCATCATCCAGGAGGTGCTTTGCTCGAGGAATAAGACAGTACCGGATGTCTCGGTTTGGGGGGTAGAAGACGTCCCCGCGGCCTCCTCTCCGGAGGGAATGGAGGGCTTTAAAAGGTGCTGCACTAGCACCCCCGGCGGGACCGGTTCTTGTGAGGATCCAAGCTTGGCGAGCTTGTCGGCTTTGCCGTTCTCTTCCCTGGGAATGTAGCTAATTTCGAAACTCATGAAACGCTTCTCCAGTTTCCTCACTTCCGCTAGGTACCGCGCCATTGAGCCATCAGTTGCCTGAAACTCCTCCCTGACCTGCCGGACGACGAGCTGCGAATCCCCATTTGCAGCAAGCCGTTTGATGTCGAGCGCAGCGCATGCTCTTAGGCCCGCAATTAGGGCTTCATACTCTGCGGCGTTGTTGGTCGCCGCAAAGTGTATTTGTATGACGTGCTGGAGTCGCTCTCCATTGGGGAGATGAGAACTTGATCGCATCCTGATCACCCGGACTGGTGTGAACCGTCGAAGAACAGAGTCCACCGACCTTCTCCCCTATCTTGACCTGAAGAACTTATCTCTTGCTCATTCGGCCTGGTCAACTCTGCAACAAAATCAGCTAGGGCCTGGGCCTTGATCGCGGTACGGGATACAAACTGGATGTCGAATTCACCCAGCTCGACGCCCCACTTCGCGACCCGGCCTGTGCCCTCCGAGTTTCGAAGAATGTCCTTGATCGGGTAAGTAGTCGGGACAATGACTTGGTGATGCGCTCACGGGTTCCCGATCTTCCGGTGAGAGGATAACTTCGATTTGGGCGGAGGATGACTTTGACGATCCGGCTACGAACCACGCAAGGATAAGCGCCCGCAATCGCTAAACCACACTCCTGATTGTTATCAACCGTGCCAAAGCCCGGATGACCTGACCACGAAGGTCTATCCTTGCAAGCAATCGAAGAACTCGCAAGAACAAGGATAAAGCACACACTCGAACTGAGGTTCTAAAGCTCGAATCGATAGGTCAACCGACACTAGGGATTTCGAGAGTGTTTCTCAATCTAGAAGACAACAACAAATGAACAAAACCTATCGAGAAAAGGAGAGGGTTGTCCTATATATAGAGCAGGAGATGACTCTTGGAGATGCACTCACGCAGCAGGAATACATGGGGACTCAGCCCAAATTAATGGTGACACAGCACCCAAGGAGAGCAAAAGACTAGTTCTGTTCGCGGGATGTTTTTGACTGCTGCGGCCAGCTCACTTGGAATTTGATGGTGAGGATGGATCCGTTGGAAAGATGGCGAAGTTATCTTTCCAATGAGTGCTCACACGTTCAATCGGAGTCCGTTTGCATTCTCTAGGCCGTTTTAATTCAGACTGGTCATTGATGGCCGAGTGGAATCCTTTGCATTCCCACCATGCTTCATTGCCTTGATTGGTGTTAATGCCTTGTACCTGGTGCTTGTTGAAGTTCCTATGCATAATATTGTTATTAGGTAGCAATCTATTCTTCAAAATGTAATTATTTAACCCAAGAAACGAGTTTACGATAATTGACTTGCCGCAAGACTTTGTCTCATGTTTTTGGTCCTTGCATGATGATCAAAGGTCGCGGGTAACTTGGAATGACTTTGGTCACTGATCCCATGGGTGTAACCGACGTAGTGATGTCCTCATCATCCTCCTCTTCTTTATTTGGAGTCGTCCTCGACTCTAGTTGATCTTCTATTACATAGTATGACGTGAAATCTTGATGTGCTTCTGGGGGACGAACTAGATTCCAGAATAAGGAACACTTCCACATATGCATTGGTGCCATGATCTTCTCATTCTTCCCATCTTCACGAATAGACGTCCTCATCTTTTGGCAATCTGCAAAGGTGCTCGAGAAAAAGAACAATGTGTACGCGTGGTATATATAGGCATCAATTGTTTTGTCATTCTCGCTTTCAATATGGAAACAATTTTGTAATGTTTGTCCTATAAACCATTCCTTCTCATCATTTCGGCGTGATTGAATGAAAGTTATCCTCAACTTTGCTAAACATTGTGTCAACTTGTTTGGATGAGAACATGATTTATTTGAGCCATGCAGATTTTTAACAAGTGATTTACATGTGACATATGAGCAAATGAATGGAGATCTCTTTTTAAAACAGTGATCATCAAACAATTCCTTTATCCGCGAGCTACCACAATACGACACAATGGATGGCGTGTTGCAATAATTTAATTTTAAATCAGCAAGCAAATCGGTTGTGATAAACATTTGACATATATGAAATGTGGTGTCAGACCATAATCTCCAATCAAGTAAAATTTGCAAGTACCATCTAGTGATTTGAAATTAGAAATTTCAGCAATCTTATCAATCACACTAGACAATTCTTTAGGTTCATCAAATAGCACATAGCACAAAGTTTTATCTTGAAATGCCTTCCAAAGAACTTTGTCGTGAGTAATCAATTCAATATTTTGCAAATCAAATGTATTAAATTTAGCACAAGATATTTTTCTTTCAGCACAAGTGTTGTTGCAAGAACTCACCTCTTCTTCGTGAATGACTATCGATTCAACACCAATATTACCTTCAATGTTCTTCTCAGATGATGTAGGTGTTGTAACAGGTGTTTCTTTGGCAACCATAGTAATCTCATCACCATTCTCTGGAACTGGTGTAAATTGTGCAACACTCAATGTTTCATCAACAAGTATGTTGCGATGTATCTTATTTCCATTAGACCATGGTCCATCAATGGCGCAAGTGCTATCAACCATGATCTTGTTAATGGGAATGGAATGTGCAATCTCATCTAACACCGTGGTCGAAGGGAATGTCCCATGCTCGACCATATCAACTTCGATCTCTTCATTCTTTTCAAGCTCCTGCAAAAGGTTAGTCGAAGAAGGAGACACAAGAGCATACAAATTGTCCATTGAATTATCTTTTTCTGCGCAAATTACTTCAAAACATTTAGAAACCTCTTTCTTTCTAGCATCAAGCATTTTCATTTCTTCCAAAATGTGATTTTCAGCTTTGCAAGCAAGCTTAACCAAATGAGAGAGTGAGTTATAAATTTTATTAACAAGAATGTTCTGGATTTCTTGATTAAGCCCTCTCAAAAACCGAAGTTCAGTAGCTTCTTCAAGATTCATCTAAACCACAACGCAACAAATGATTTTGCAATTGTCTAAAGTAATCCTTAACACTTTTGTTGCCTTGTTTCAAACGTTGAAGTTTAGTGTATAAAAAATCAGCATGGTAATCAGGAACATACATATCTCTCATAAGTCGCTTCATGGCATTCCAGTCATGAGGTTGTCCCTCTTTTCTAGTATTCCACCATATTAACGTAAATCCATTTAGCACACTAGTGACAGCCTTAATCTTTTGTTTTTCAGACAAGTCATATTTTCTAAATTCATTGTCAACCGCAATTTCCCAATCAATGTACGCTTTAGGATCATATGTAATACCGAGAGGAGGCAAGATACACTTCAGATTACCTTGTTCATGAGTTGGAGATGGCGCATCGTTCTTATTGGTCCTGCTAGCCTTCCTTTCAAGATGATGAGAGCCCTCATGAAAGTTGTGATCCAATTCTCGCTTGATCGATGTATTTTGTTTGTTGTCGCCAGCCGTGATCATTCTTCCATTCTCACGATATTGCTTGGAACCATTATGTCCATAAAACCCTGCCATGGTTAGTAGCAAACAAGGATAGCACACAAAAATATGTGAAACCCTATCAACTACTAGGTGCTGGAAATATTGAGGGTCACATCTCTCAAGCTCTTACCAAGTTCTTACCAATTCTTACAAATGCAGCAAGTAGTTCAACCGGTGGCTGGTTCGTGATAAACCAATCTTAAGTCTGAGTAAAGCGATTGCAAGGCTATCACCTGTATGGTTAGTAGAAAGTGGAGCTTGGACAGGTTTTATATGAGTAGCAATGGAAACAATCAGCTAATTTTAAATTTGCCCAATTTGAATAAGTGTTCAAACTAGCACATAGCCTATGTTGCTGATCAAACAAAGATGTATAATAGGCTTAAGCAAGTGTGTAGAGATGACAACAAGTGCTAGACACTCAGCAAGTCACGAATTTGCACTATGGAACAGGAAAACACAAATTTGAACCAACTTCTAGTTTTCTGTTTTTCAGTCCACAAGACAGCAGGTCGGTATTTTGGCCGTAACTCTTTGTCAGGTGCCTCTATGCTTATGAAATTTTTTACACTTCTTCCTGACGACGTTTTCAACAACTTTTGTTTTGGACGAACTTTCTGAAAACGAACAGAGAAATTCGCACAAAATTCACAAGTGGACTGATCTACAGATTTCAGGACAGCAACAAGGTCTGAATCAAACATCCATTACTCCTTGGTTCTTTCATGTATGGGGTTGAAAATTGGCAGGATGATAGAAGAACAAGTATGGGATCTTCTCCTTTTGGTTTCACTCAAAAAGGATAAGGGAGCTAGGAGATATGGCGTTTTTAGGGGCAGCTGCAGAAATGGGAAATTTCTGGGCGAGATTGGTCTTTTTGTTTTTGGGTGTTATAGGTGGAATTTGGGGTGGGGAGATGAACAAGAAGATGAACAGCAACAAGACAACACTAAGACGAACACAAACTCAAATTAAGAAACTGAAATAACTGATTGAAAAGGCACAAAGGGGCTTGGACAGCGGGTAAACAATCTTTTTGTAGGGCAAATTTTCTGTACTATAGGAAGAACACACACAACTAAACAAGATACAAACTCACCGGTCAACCGTCGCTCTGATACCAAATGATGCGCTCTGATACCAAATGATGCGCTCACGGGTTCCCGATCTTCCGGTGAGAGGATAACTTCGATTTGGGCGGAGGATGACTTTGACGATCCGGCTACGAACCACGCAAGGATAAGCGCCCGCAATCGCTAAACCACACTCCTGATTGTTATCAACCGTGCCAAAGCCCGGATGACCTGACCACGAAGGTCTATCCTTGCAAGCAATCGAAGAACTCGCAAGAACAAGGATAAAGCACACACTCGAACTGAGGTTCTAAAGCTCGGAATCGATAGGTCAACCGACACTAGGGATTTCGAGAGTGTTTCTCCAATCTAGAAGACAACAACAAATGAACAAAACCTATCGAGAAAAGGGAGAGGGTTGTCCTATATATAGAGCAGGGAGATGACTCTTGGAGATGCACTCACGCAGCAGGAATACATGGGGACTCAGCCCAAATTAATGGTGACACAGCACCCAAGGAGAGCAAAAGACTAGTTCTGTTCGCGGGATGTTTTTGACTGCTGCGGCCAGCTCACTTGGAATTTGATGGTGAGGATGGATCCGTTGGAAAGATGGCGAAGTTATCTTTCCAATGAGTGCTCACACGTTCCAATCGGAGTCCGTTTGCATTCTCTAGGCCGTTTTTAATTCAGACTGGTCATTGATGGCCGAGTGGAATCCTTTGCATTCCCACCATGCTTCATTGCCTTGATTGGTGTTAATGCCTTGTACCTGGTGCTTGTTGAAGTTCCTATGCATAATATTGTTATTAGGTAGCAATCTATTCTTCAAAATGTAATTATTTAACCCAAGAAACGAGTTTACCTGATAATTGACTTGCCGCGCACTGTCTCATGTTTTTGGTCCTTGCATGATGATCAAAGGTCGCGGGTAACTTGGAATGACTTTGGTCACTGATCCCATGGGTGTAACCGACGTAGTGATGTCCTCATCACTTGGTGGGTTTCAAAATAGTGACGCAACTTGCGCGAGGCCATTAGCAAGGCATAGCAAAGTTTCTGAAGGTCGGGATAGCGCTCTTTAGTCCCGGTGAGCACCTCGCTCACGTAGTAGACGGGCTGCTGCTTCCCTTCTCTCCACCACCAACATGGCGCTTGAGGCATTTGGTGTCACTGAGAGGTACAGCAGGAGGGCTTCCCCGAGCATGGGAGTGCTGAGGACAGGGGCGAGATGACGTACTGCTTCAGCTGCAGAAACGCGGCCTCAGCCTCCTCAGTCCACTCGAAACTATCGTGCTTGCGGAGCAACTTGCAGAAAGGCGTGCTTCAGTCTCGGAGGCAGGAGATGAAGCGGCTTAAGGCCGCCATTTTCCCTGTGAGGGACTGGATGTCCTTCACGCAGGTCGGCGACCTCATCTTTTCGATGGCCTCGATCTTCTCGGGGTTCACACCGATGCTCGCCCGCCGACACGTAGCCTAGGAGCATACCGGACTTGACGTCAAAGACGTATTTTTCGGGGTTTAGCTTTACCCGGTGTTGTCTCAGGCTGTCAAAGGTTTCCCGTAGGTCAGACACGTGGTCACGGGCGTCCATGCTCTTGACTACGATATCGTCCACGTAGACTTCTACGTTGCGCCCTATTTGATCAGGGAGAGTTTTTTGCATGAGACGCTGGAACGTGGCACCAGCATTTCTGAGACCGAAAGACATGGTCATATAGCAAAATGTGCCGAAAGGCAATACAAAGGCGGTTTTCTCTTCGTCCTCTTTACACAACGCGATCTAATAGTAACCAGAATAGACATCCAGGAAACTCATCAAGGCTGAATCTGCCGTAGCGTCAACTAGCTAATCTATGCGTGGTAGGAGAAAGTTATCCTTGGGACAGGCGGAATTAAGGTCGCGGTGGTCAACGACATGCACCACTTGCTGCCCACATTTGGGTTCGCAAGCCAATCGGAGTGCTATACTTCGCGGATGAAGCTCACTCGAAGCAGCTTGCCGAGCTGGTATTGGATGATCTTGGCCTTCCAGTCGGGAACACGCCTCCGACACTGCCTTACCGGTTTTTTGTCAGGCCAGACAGCTAGCCTGTGCTCGATCACCACCAGGCATATCGGACGGTTCCCATAAACATGTCCTTGTTAGACCGGAGGAAGGTAATGAGCTCGAGTTCCTATTGAGGCTCGAGGTTTGTCCCCACATGAACCACCTTGGAGGGGTCTGTCTCCGTGAGGACGATGGTTTTGGTGGGCTCCTGCGGCTGCAGTGCCACCTTTGGGCGCGCTGTGGAGCGCACCTTGCTGCTGGGACCACGGGTAGGGAGCTGACCTACCATGGCCAGCGCGGTCTCGTCGCAGTCGAGGGTCGTCTTGCGATTCCCCCGGACGGTGATGACTCCCTTGGAGAGAGCGGGGCGGCCCAAGATGGCGTTGTAGGGGAGCTCGGTTTCCACCACCTCAAAGGTGATGTACTCTGACCGAAAGTTGGCAGAGAAGCCAAACGTCACGGGCAGCACGACTTGCCTGACGGGGCGGAGGGACGACACTGGGACGATCCCATGGAAGGGGACGGTGATGTCTCGGATCTTGGAGCGCAGACCTGCATGAGGCCTAGAACGCGCGCCGTGATAATGTCCGGCGAGCTCCCGTTGTGATGAGGACATCGCTACATCGGATACATCCATGGGATCAATGACCGAAGTCCTTCCAAGTGACCCGCGACCATTAATCATCATGCAAGGACCAAACACACGAGCCAGTGCGCAACAAGTCAATTATCAGGTAAACTCGTTTCTTGGGTTAAATAATTATACTTTGGAGAATAGATTGCTACCTAATAACAATATTATGCAATCAAGGCAATGAAGTATGGTGGGAATGCAAAGGGATTCCACTCGGCCATCAATGACCAGTTTGAATTAAAAACGTCGTAGAGAATGCAAACGGACTCCAATTGGAACGTCTGAGCACTCATTGGAAACATAACTTCGCCATCTTTCCAACGGATCCAACCTCACCTTCAAATTCCTACTGAGCTGGACACAGGAGTCAAAAGAAATCGACGGACAGCCAGCAAACAATCTCTTCGGGTGCTGCACCAACTTTAAATGCATCTTGAGTCCCCATGTAACTAGTGCTGTGTGTTGGCTTCTCTAAACCAGCAACTCTCCTCTATATAAGGCGTGTTCCTCTAAGTTCTTAGGCAGGTTTTGTTCATTTGTTGTTGTTTTCCAGATTGGAGAAACACTCTCGAAATCCCTAGTGTCGATTGACCTATCGATTCCGAGCTTCAGAACCTCAGTTTGAGTGTGTGCTTTATCCTTATTCTTGCGAGTTCTTCGATTGCTTGCAAGGATAGACCTTCGTGGTCAGGTCATCCGGGCTTTGGCACGGTTGATAACAATCAGGAGTGTGGTTTAGCGATTGCGGGTGCTTATCCTTGCATGGTTCGTAGCCGGATCGTCAAAGTCATCCTCCGCCTAAATCGAAGTTATCCTCTCACCGGAAGATCGGGAACCTATGAGCGCATCATTTGGTATTAGAGCGACTGTTGACCGGTGAGTTTGTATATTGTTTAGTTGTTTGTGATCTTCCAATAGTCCAGAAAATTTGCCGTACAAAAAGTTTGTTTACCCGCTGTCCAAGCCCCTTTGTGCCTTTTCAATCGGTTATTTCAATTTGTTAATTTGAGTTTGTGTCCGATTACAGGATCTATCGGCTTAATGCCAGATAGAGCACATAAATTTAAATAGGCATTCAAATCTAAATCTTTCGCTTATTTTTGGTATTTTATAATAACATCAGCGATAAACTCTAATATCAACATATCAGGTTTAACCAAGAGACAAATTGAACAGATTGGTCAGGCCAAGACAGTGTCCAAGTCTAAATCTAAGATATAAACCAATAAACCGATTTAAAGGTTTAAAGACTGACGAAGGTGAATGCAATACAGATCGGTAAATGTTCCCACAAGCGAAATCCTTAACATGGCATATACAAGATCAATTGAACAAGACAGTTGCATATATCAAATTTGGGAAAAGCATATGAAATATTCAACAATCGGTATTACAGGATAAATACACATTGCAGATCGATTAAATCGAGACAGTACAATATGCGAAAACATGTCAAAGATCGGTAAATCCCGAGACAGTCTAACATGGTTTGTATACATGAGATCAAATTGATACAGCCATGCATACGGGTTACAAGGAGAGAATCGATTATCCCATCGAGATAGCCCTACCTGCGAGTTGAAGCCTTTCGTCGATATCGATCGGGTTCGAAAAGTGGGTTTTGTGTATTGAGTGTTGTCCTTCTTTCTACGAGGCTTAAGGTCCTATTTATACTATTACAATACCGATACCGATACGACCTAATTTTCCGGTCTGCACTCCGATCGTATTCCTTCCGAAATCTTGTGTGTCGGTATTCTTCAATAGTCTCTCCTTCTTTGCCGATCAGACCCAACTCCAGATTCAACCTGAAATTCGATTTTACCCTTTATTATCACATCCGATTTTCTTGACAAATTTGGGTGTCAACATATGCCCGTAAGTTTGGCAATGAGCTCTCTCATTCGCTAAACTTTTCAAGTAAAAATCGGATTTACCATACTAGATCATTTCACATTTTTACCCCGTGATGTTTTGCTTTCGGCCCATTTGGAGAACACGTGTCAACCCAATAGACAATATGGGCCGAAACCGTAACGCCGAAACGCGCGGTAAAACCCTAGTTTTTACCACAGCTATAAATAGCGCACCATTCGCCGTCACTTTCACGCTCTCCCATTCGCGCACGGCTCTCGCATCGGAATTTCCAGAGCCCTCAAGACTCCCAGTGCACAGTTCCTCCAATTCTCAATCGGGATCATGTCTCAGGTACTAATTCACCACTCAGACTCCAAAGCCTTATACTCTTTAGGGCCAGTAGGAGACCGAGATCCATCGGATTTTATATTCCATTCAGTAGCGAGACTCCCCTTATTTGCCGAAAAGCTCAGTGTCAATAGCTGGAAGTCGGCTTTTAGATCCTGGCCTAACCCGATCAAGGGATATAAGGACTGGCTTATTCGGGTCTATGATCAGAAACAAGAGCAATGGGACGAACTAGGAATAACCGATGCCATCCTTCTTTCCTTATCTCCGCCACCAGCAGATGAACCCTTCATGGCAGCATCGGCCTATTTTTGGTGTGATACCGCAAATGCTTTTCTTTTCCCAACCGGACCCATTAGCCCTACACTCTTAGATGTAGCGATGCTAACCGGTCTAAGTCCCGATGGCGAAATGCTATCGGCTTTTGATCTGCCTGCCACGCTAAAACTGGTTCCCGAGAAAAACTTTGGCTGGCAGCGATATATCAGTACTCACCAAAAAACCGGTAATGTAGAAGACGAAGAGCACATTGCCTTCCTTAACATGTGGCTCGATCGGTTTTTCTTCTGTGGGCAATCTCTAAGCCCTAGCAAGGTTTACCAAGGGGTAGCCGAAGCACTGGCATCAGGCCAAAAATCAGCAATCAGCAAATACCTGCTAGGAGCCACCTATCGGATGATGCATGAGATCAGGGAAGGTCTCTGCTCAAAGAAAGCCGATTATTCAGTCGGTAACTTAGGCGGTCCTTTCTGGTTTGTCGGAATGTTCCTGAAGCTCCAAATATACCACTCTCTCAGAGAACTGGATTTTAGCTTGGAATTTCCGAATGAGAAAAATTCCGACAACAGCGAACGCCCCTGCAGATCATACGGCGAGATGATATCAATGAACTGCAACAGGAAATGCTTGAACGAATACGACCTCTCCCATTCCATGGTCGCATTCTGTACTATGTCTGAATCGGAATACGGGGCCGAGCAGTTCAACCCGTACACTGAACTGGGCAAATATCCAGTACCCTCCTTTTTCCGATTCGCCAGCACCCTAAAAGGCGAATCTTTATTAGCCTATAAAGAATTTATCTCTCCCAGCATCTGCTTTCCTATTCTGAGCACAAGAACTCATTTGAAGAAGCCTTCATACAAATTCTACCACCCAGCCGTGGTTGCTTGGCAATTCAATCTCGGGCAGGAAATTCCTGATCTCTTCATATATCGTCAGCTGAACGCCAGGGATGAATTGAACTCCCAATCAGCTTATGGCATTCTGTCTGCTGCCCAATTGGACTTCGAGATGCCATCGGAATTCATCATGTGGGCCAACACCTCATCGGCGTTTGATAACTGGTGGGAAGCCATCGCCAAAGACATTTATGCGTTTAAAGGCAGAGCTGCAACCTTAATCGAATGGGTCACTGGCCAAAAGGAAACCTGCAGACCCAACTGGCCTAAGATCGCTGGTATGGCTGAGTCTTCATCAGAATCGGAAACAAGTAGCAGTGATAATTCCAGCCCTTCCGATTCCGATGATGAAAAAGAGGAAAAGAGGAAAATTCTTCCAGTCTAGTCCTTCCTCATCGGATTCAGATAGCGAAGAACAGAATCCCAAAACCATGCGTCTTCTTCTAACCGCGAGGTCATTAACTTGCATGCGTTTACCAATTTACATCATCATTTTCCGATTACTAATCTGTCATTGTTTCTATTTCAGAGTGGAGACAAACGCCCAAGAGCCAAGGTCATCGGAGAGGCAGCTGGTCAGCTCCATTCGACAGCCTAAATCCGCATCAGACTTCGCCCAGGGGCCCTCCCAGCAACCCAAGAAAAGAGGTAAAATTGGCTTAATACACATAATTCTTGCAAATATCCGATTCTGAACATTTTAATTAACAGGGAGGTCCGAAGGCGAAGTCGGCATAAAGAAGAGGGTATCCACCAAGAAGCCGCGAACCCAAAAGGTGCGTACACCCGATAGCACCGAGTCGGTATGTGACACTGTAAGCCCTTGCTTCTCACCCAAATTTCCAACATAACATCCTATCGGTTTCGCCTTATCGGAATTTTAACTTCAGGACACCTCCCCCATCTCCAAAAAGAAAGAGGGCACACCTGCTCCCCCACTGGCTTCACAGACGCCTCTGGCCTTCAACCCGCAAGATGTAATCGGATTTTCCTCACGTCAATTTATGCAATTTCCAAAAATCCGATATTTTGTAACTTAAAATATCTGTGTCCAGTACATCTTTCAACCTCGCAGCCCAACCCGGGTAACGGTGGTGTCTACACAGGTCATCACCTATGACGGGAAAAAAGACGACGAGCTCAACTTCAACCCATCCAGTATGGATTGGCTCGACGACGAGCTTGATTTCTTATCTTCGCCATCCGTCGCCGTCGCCCTAATCGCCATCATCGATTCTCCGCCTTAACCGTCCAAGAAGAATCGGTTTTCTCCGGATACTGGGAAAATCAAGCAAATGTGGGAACTGGTGAACAACGAATCGGCTTTCCTGGCCAATCCTCTTGCCATCCGGGAAATAGTTGATTCCATCAAGGAGATCCTCCCCGAGCAAGTGGTCGCGACCATCGGAAAACTGCTATCTCTCTCAGGCCAGAAGTCCGATTTTGACGCGGCGCTGGATCGACTCCATCAGCGAGAAATCCTGAAGGATGCTGAAGCCGAACTCAAAGGGTTGATCCAAGACGCTAACTCACAAAATGATAAACTCTCCAAGCAGAAACAAGAGGCTGAATCGGCTAAGATTGCCACCTCCAAGGCAATTTCAAGGGTTAAGTCCTTGGAACTAGAACTGGAGAAAGCAAAGAAAGCCGAAGCAGCTGCTCGCTCAGATTTTGAAGAGACTAAATCGGCGGCCAAGGAACAGTATGGCGTAGTAAAAGCTTGCGGCCTAGCAGTACTGGAGGCGAAAAAGAAAATACCGATCGTCCCCGGATCAGCCAAAGAGGATACCAATATCATCAATCGGATCCGGGACACGATCAGCAGCGCCGCTGCCGCCATTCATGAATTCTGCGAGTAACTAGCCTGCGAGCCAAACTTCAAAACTTTTGTCATGTATGGATCGGTTTGTACCGATCGGAAAACACGGTTTCACTCTGCCCTTCGGGCCAAAACGATTGAGGCCTTCGCGCCTTTGTAATAACGCTTTCATTCAATCGTTTAAGTATGCAGGTTTATCTATAGGCGATTTATAGAATTGGCTTGGGCTTAACAGCAAAGTGTCGAGTCAAATTCTTTAACAAGTCGAATACACTATAGGCGATTCTCCCAGAATCGGCTTTCACCCAACAGCAACGCGTTGGTTAAAAATTGACCTATAGGCGATTCATGCGGAATCGGCTTTTAGCAAACATCAACTCAAGCTCCAACCCAAACACCAGGATAGTACTTCTTTAGATATTTGGCATTAAGCGCTTTACCGAAAACTTCTCCCTCAAGCGTTTCCAAAATATAAGCGTTTCCGGGGATAACCCGATTGACTCTGAATGGTCCTTCCCAATTCGGCGACCACTTTCCGTATTTAGGATCCCTTGAACCAATCGGCAAAAATGTTTTCCATACTAGCTCCCCCACTTCAAAAGCTTTCGGTACAACTTTCTTGTTATAATGTCGAGCAACTCTTTGCTTATCACGTTCAATATGTTCCAAAGCTCTTAGTCGAACTGCTACCATATCATCCAGCTTATCCACCATCAGATTTTTATAATCATCGACTTTTACATTGTTCTGTTCTTCAACCCTCGTAGATCCGATGATAGCTTCAACCGGCAGAACGGCCTCTTGACCATAGACCAATTCAAACGGTGACACTTTCGTGGCTCCATGTTTAGCAATCCGATATGCCCATAGTGCATCTGCCAAAGTGTTATGCCAACCACGCGGCCTTTCATCGATTTTTCGCTTGATCAGTTTTATGACACTTTTGTTTGAAGATTCCGTCTGGCCGTTGGCTTGAGCATAATATGGCGATAAATTGATCGTCGTAATCCCCAGGCTTCGAGCATAATCCTGAAATGCCTCTGACATAAATACCGATCCCTGATCAGTAGTGATCGTCTGAGGAATACCGAATCGGTAAATTATGTGTTCCTTGACAAAATCGATTGCTTCGGTAGCAGTTACTATCTTCAATGGTACGGCTTCAACCCATTTCGTTAAGTAATCTGTTGCTACCAAGATGTACCGTTGCCCTTTGGACGACGAAGGAAATATTTCTCCGATCATGTCAATTCCCCATCCTCTAAAAGGCCACGGCTTCACGATTGGGTGTAAAATCGATGCAGGTGCATGCTGAATATTTCCGAACCTTTGGCAATCTTTGCAACCCTTGTAGTATTTAAAACAGTCCTCCACCATTGTTGGCCAGAAATACCCCACGCGCTTCAACATCCATCTCATCTTGTATGCTGACTGATGCGTTCCGCACAACCCTTCGTGAATTTCTCCGATTGCAACCTTTGCCTCCTCTTCATTCAGGCACTTAAGCAATAAACCATCAAAACTCCGATAGTATAATTTGTCACTTATTAAAACATACCTTTGAGCTCTCCTTTTAAGCTTCCTATCGGTTTTTCGCTGGGGATCTTTCAAATAACCGATAATCTCCGCCTGCCATCCTATCGGAACCGGATTTTCAATCGGAATAATCTCTAATTCCATGATCGGTAATTTATAACCTGATGCCTCTTGAGCTAAATCATTGGCTTCACAATTCTGTTCTCTCGGAACATGATGAATAGTAAACACATTGAAATACTTAGCCAAATCAGAAGCTCTTTCTAGATATTCCCGAAGCAGATCACTATGAGATTCATATTTACCGATCATTTGAAAAACTACCAACTGTGAATCTCCGAACACTTCTACAGCGATAGCACCAGCCTGAATTAGCCACTCCAATCCTTGGATCAATGCCTCATACTCTACCTGATTGTTAGTCAACCCAAAATCCACCATGACACTGAATCGGTAAGGAACACCACAGGGGACACTCTGAAAATACCGATGCCACACCCTTTCTCACAAACCGATCCATCAAAGAACATCACCCAAGACTATCTAGAAAGAGAGTGTGTTGCTACTCTCAAGTAGAGTAGGAGAGAGAGGAGAGTTAGTGTAGGGGAGGAGCCGGAGTGTCGGTATCCCTTACTAGAGCTCCGGAGCTGGACTCGGATGTGGGTTCTGCTTCCGTCTTTTGTCGGTAACACTCAGTCTTGCCTTATTTAATTATCAAGTTCAGTCTATTTATTTTGTCTCTATTGGTATTAGGCCCGTACTATTCTTGAGTGCTAAGATCTTTGTGATTAATTGTTCACCTAGAGATTAGTATAAGAGGTAGTAGGGTGCGATCAAGTGACGCCCTTGGTGCGACATTACTAGGAACAGACGTGGAGTCTGGACTAGTTAGTAGCCGGTAGGCACCTGCTTCAACGGACGTGTGGTAGGTAATAGGTGGTGACAGCCCTATTATCCAGCTTAAACCATGTGAAATCCGCCCCGTTAGTTGCAGACCAGTTGAGCCAAATCAGGACGGTCATAACCATTCGGGATTCCAATTAAGGATAGCGGGTGGTAATGAGTACCTGAGCTCCGATTCGGAGTCGCAAATTAAATACGAATAGAACTTGAACCTTTATGACTAGTGTCCGAAGAGCCTCTTAATCCGAAATACATTTATCCATTTGTTGATTCCGTATCACCATAATCATATCCATCCGGGTGAATAAGTGTAGAAAATAGAAACTTCTTGTTCCTCGTGGGAAATCGATACCTTAGGAATACTCCTGGGTGAAAGCTACTGCGGTATCCGTGCGCTTGCGGATTAAAACTCTAATAGGCATACGAATCGCCAACAGCGTCGCGTAGCGTAACAACCGTCGCCGCCTACCAAAGGGGCAAACGACAAACCGAGCTGCCCGCGTGCTTCTCCCTGGGATGCGGGTTCCCGGAGAGACATAGTTCCTCCCGGTCAAGGCCCGGGAAAGTGCGGTGGGACATGACAGTTGTCGCCACCTGCCCACGGACAGTCGGACTACCCGTGGGATTCTCTCCCGGGAGGTGCGCCATGTTCCTGGCTGGGACCCAGGGAGGCGCGGTTGACCAGGTCAAGCCCGGGGGAAACCCTGGCAGCTAGACGCTTCCTTTAGTACGGCCAAGGGTAGCGTTTTAGACCTTCTGTACGTGCGGTGGGCCAGTACGGAATCGGCCCAAGGCCTGTCTCAGGATGGGCCACTTATCAATCACCAACAGCCGGCCCAGAGCCTAGAGCGGGTCGCGTGGTGGGCCGGTCTGAGGTTTAGAAAAAATCTGCCACACGCACTGCGTGGGAAGATTCGGCTAGGGTTTTTGGGAGCCGCGGGAACTAAAGCCTAAGCATTGAATTCGATTTGACGGAAAGGTGGGGCAGTTTCGTACCCCTGGGCACGACTCCCATGATCTCCGCTTCAACCGTTGGCTTGCTTGATAAGGCAGTGTTTTGCAGGGGAACTCTTACTGTAGAATCATCCTCTTTGCCTTTGTCTTCGTCTCCCCATCTCGCTTCCTGCCGCCATGGTGTTAATCGGGGACAGCGCTCTCACGAGGGAGAGGATGGCGGAGCAAGAGAGGGACGGCTTCGTGATGCCGGGCTCATGGAGGCTTCCTAGCGCAGACCGGGAGCCAAGGCCCGAGCTTGATGAGCTGGTACGCTTCGAGAGTTCAGCCATCTACGGGTTCCGAGCGCCGGAGTCGCAGTTTATGACGGACTTCTTTGCCTTTACGGAGCTGCGGCCGGAGAATCTGTCACCGCAGTCCTAGGTCCAATTGTCGACCTTTGCTCACCTGTGCGAGGCGCACTACGGGGTGCAGCCTACGGTGAGACTCCTCGAGCACTACTTCGAGCTGGAGTCCGTCGGCCACCGCGTGGGCAATGGCGGAGTCTTCTACCTGACCGCGCGCCAGGCCCGGGGGAGCCAAACGTACCCGGAGTACGAGGTAAGGACGAAGGTCGATGATTGGGCACGGCGGTGGTTCTACTTGAACCACGGGGGCTCAATCTTGGAGTATTCTTCGGCCACGCCAGATACTCCGATCTTGGCGCATAGCGAAACTCTGCCGGAGGATCAAGTGACGGCGCACGAGATGGAGGGGCTCGCCAAGAAGTGCCTGACGGGCTATGATGTTGTCAATAGCTTCGTCCGGCACAGGATCAGCCCGCTGGGGCGCCGTGAGCGGTGCGTTAGCGAGATGGGCGGCTGGGAGGATCCGGACCGGGATTTCCGTCAAGGTAAGCGCGTGCCACGCTGCTATGTTCGATCTTAGGTCGGCGTATGTTGTGATAAATCGCGGCTTCCTGCAGGACTTCCGGCCGGTGATGCTGCAAGGATCGCGGGCATGCTGCTGCCCATGGACAATAATCCTCATCCCAAGAGACTTGCGAGGGATAAATTGTCCGCAGTACGTGCCCGAGAGGTGTTTGATTAAATTCCTTGTTGCGCGCGCCGTTGAGGCCTTGACGAATTGTGCTGATTATTTGCAGCGGACGTGGAAGGTGGCCAAGGGGACCACGCAAGCCACGGGCTCCACTGGGGAGCCTTTGGCTGTGGAACCGTTGGCGGCGCGCTCGCCGCCACGGAGGTCGCCGGCGGCTTCTGGCGGAGTGTTAGTCCTGTCGGTAATGTCGGGCGAGGGGAGCCCGGCGCCAGCATCGACCGTAGCGAGTGCGGCGAGAGCAGGCGCGGAGACGCATGTGAGGAAGCGTACGGCGCCGGCGCAGGTGAGCCCTTTTCCTCCGACGTGGATCGAGTGTTGGGCCTTCGGCGGCCCTTAAGCCCTGTTCTCTGCGCGCGTCCGGGGCGCGGCACCTTCGAAGAATAGGAGGACGTACCAGCCCGTTCAGGGCAGCGATGATGAGGATGTCGTGCAAACGGCGGGTTCGCTGCCGGTAGCGAACCCACAAAGAAGGTACCTACGGGTCGGAAGAAGACGGCCGTGCCCACCACAAGTCGCGTCGGCGGGCTGGAGACGGAGCTCTTTCTGCATCCTACACCGGGGGTGTACGAGGACACAGAGCTTGAACCAGCGCGTAAGTTTCCCGCGCCTGCCCGTTATCGTTCCGCTTCTGCGTCTGAGTGTTATGTGTGTTTTTGATTGCAGTGCGTAGCGCTGAGGTGGCAGTTGAGGTGCTGCCTCCCTCTGATGAAGCCAGGGCGGCCGAGAGCGATCCGGTCGAGCCCGAAGGAGGGATGTCCTTGTCGCAGCGGCTGGAGGCCGCCGGGCCGATAAGGCCAACGAACGCGCAGGTGAAGAGTCAACCGGTTCGCGGAGGGTTATCGACTTGCCTACCGATGGAGGTGCTGGACGTGTCAGATGAGGTCGCGGAGATGGTGAAGGTCGACTCTGGCATGGATTCCCTGTGGGTCACGCCTCTGCGCGTCGAAGGATGCACGGCGCACGGATGGTGGCCGTTCGATCGCCGGGGGATCACTGAGTACTTCAAGACTCCGATTGGGAGAGCGCCCTCGGCGCCCGACCGGCGCATGCTGCTAGCTGGTTGGGTCTGGCCGATGCGCGTGCTCGTGTCGTCAGGCTAGTTAAGCGTCTCGATGCCCAGTGTGCCCCCACTGGCGTACGCGGGCTGGATCTCTACCACCGCGGAATGGGTAGAGCAACAGGACTCCGCTAGGGCGCAGGGCACCACCGGGAGAGGCCGGCCGCCCATAAAGATCTATCCTATACCCGGGCTCGAGGAGGAGACCGAACTCACGACTGCCAAGCTGATGGTGGACGAGCTGGAAACCGCGCTGGCGCATATCCGGGATTAGCTTAGCGTGGCCAGACTGGCCGTGGAGCAAGCGATAGCGGCGAAGGCCGAACTTGCGGCCAAGGTGGAGGATGCTGAGAGGCGGGCGGCTGCAGCAAGAGTGATTGCCCTACCTCCGGCATCACCAGTACAATCCGCGGCGGCGGCGTTGCGTCCCGCGTCGTTGGAGGGGAGCAGCCAGGAGTCAGTAGGCTGCTCGCCCCTACCGTTCCATGAGGTGCACATCCGTGGGTTCGATCGGACTGTGCGTGGCACGGTTGAGGCGAGGATGAAGAGCATGCTCGCTCTCAACAAGAAGGTAATGTCCCTGAGTTCGCACATCATGCTTGGTCGTTGAACTTCCCGTGACTTGATTTGTTTTCCCCTATTCTAGTTCTATGCCCTTATCGCCGGCACGTCCTCGCTGATGGAGGCAGCGAGTGGGCGGTCAGACGACGATGCGGCGAAGATCGAACGTGAACGGGCTCAGATAGAGCACGCGAACGGGCTGGCCACCGAGAGCGAGGTTCATGGAACCTCCCGCATCGCCGAGGTAGAGGCCACGCTCCAGTCGATGCAGGAGAAGGAGCAGGAGGCCGTGGCGAGGCTTGCCCAGGCCCAGGGGACGGAGAAAGTCGTGGCGACTCAAGCCCAGGCGGCTTGCGAAGAGGTAGACGGGCCGGGCTGCCTTCGATGAAGAGCATAGGCGCAAGGAGGCGTCCTCCAAAGAGCTGGAGGCTGCTCTATCCGAGCGCAACTCCACCATACGCGGGCTTGATGAAGCCCGCGATAAGCTCGCGGCGGAGATTGCCACGCTTCGGGAGGCCGACACGAAGTCCAAGGCTGAGACAGAATCCCTGAGAAAACAAGAGCAAGAGCTCGTCGACACCCGGGCTAAACTGCGCCAGGAACAAAACGCGATGGACTCACAAGCCATAGAACTGCTCCAGGTGTGGAAGCGGATCCGCAACCTAGAAACCGAGCTGGAAAAGCTTCAGCTGCAGCGCGGGCCATAGTTTGACCCGGGCTACTTTGTTCCGGACTCCTTGCTATAAACATATATACATATCTTTTTTCTTTTGTTTAATAAATATGCGCAGCGCCGCGGGGCGTAGTACTTAGCCATTTTTCCGTTTTGTGTCAAATCACGCGACCGTGGGCTCTACAGCATGGCACGTTGTTCCACCGACGGCAGGGGCACGCTTGTCAGGCACCGATGCGGAGGCGAAACCACCCGCGACGGTTCACGATCCGCACGAGCCCGCGTCAAGCCGATTTGACGCCTTTGGGCCTTTTTCGCTGTTGGGCCAGATCCACGTGTTGGGCCTTGAAGGGCGGTGATTCGTCTCCCGCTGGCATTGGGGCCAGGACACGCGTGGCGTGGCGTGGCGACTAAGCGCGATTGGTATTCCGCGAGGCAGCGCGTGCGCCGCGCGCTCTTTAGCTCGCGCATGGGATTTAATTGCTCGTCCCTTCGCGCACAGTGACGCTTCAGGTAGCCAGCAGCGTGACGGGACGTGGCGACGCCGCTGGCCTATATAAAGTGAGGCGCAGCGCGCTGTGTTGCCTCCATCTTAGTCTTCTCTAGTCTTAGGCCAAAAAAGCGAAGCTCATAGCCAGAGGGAGAGAAAAGAGGAAGAACAGCGAGAGAAAACAGAGAGGGGGTGAAACCATGTCCTCTGACGCCGACTCTGACTATCTGCACACTTGGTTGGTGGCGGCAACGGAGCATCTGCCGCCGCCGCCCCCTCTGTTGCCGCCGATCCAGCCAGCCGCGGAGGAGGTGGACGCTCCAGGCCCCATCGTCGCAGGCCAAGCGGCCGCGCTGGCGGCGCACGCCCAGGTCCGCGCCGACGAAGAGGCGGCTGCGGCGCTCGTCGTCGCGCTTGCGGCGGAGGAGGATGCGGTGGCGGCACAAATCGCTGCCGACGCAGCGTATGCCGCCGCGCTTGCGGCGGAGGAGGATCCGCCGGAACCCGCAGCGAAGGAGGTCGAGGCGGTGGTGGAGGCTCCTACGGCGGCGCCGTGGGTGCTCATGGGAGTCAGCATCCACCGCCGACGGAGGCGGCACCCGAGCGAGCCGGGACTATTGGCGTTCGCGCCGGACCCATTGACGCCGCCGTCGTCGTCGTCGTCACCGTCGCTGGAGTCCACGGCTCCGCCGGCTCGTCGCCAACGCCACTGCTAGGTGCGGCGAGGTAGCTTTAGGATTTGGGCGTCGCTGCAGCTATACGGGCGCGGCGCCCTCTTTTGTGGTAGTCCAGGATGGCAGGGCCTCCTTTTGCTTGGATAATATTGTTCTTGTAAGATCTTCCTGTGAAATGCTAATTCCTTTTAACGAATCATTTATGTCAATCCTGCTTGTCCTCCTTTCTGCGTGAATCGTAAAGGCGAAAGTAGGAGAACTAGGTGAAACGATAACAAAGTTCTGAGACGAACTTTAGGAAATTTAGGCAAACAGGTTGCTTTGGACAGATTGTTTTTGGTGCGCCTAGTCATCCAACCCCCGGGCTATGGCGAAGTCCAAATGCGATCTTGGAGTTGGGCGCGGTCTAACCATCTAAAGACTAGAGTGACTTAGAAAAAATTCGCGCAAACTCCAAGCCCCCGAGCTTCGTCAGGTCGCGGTGCAGGCTGGGCGAAGTTGAGGACTTAGAAAAAATTCGCGCAAATCCCCAGCCCCCGAGCTTCGTTAGGCCGCGAGGCGGTGCGGGCTTGGCGTAGTTAAGGACATAGGAAGAATTTGGGCGCAAAAATCCCTCAGCCCCCGAGCGCTGCGAGGCCCAAGTTAGCCATATAAACAAACCTGACATGGGCTTATTGTACCATAGGCCGCGGGAGTTCCACATTGCGCGGAGCCTTACTAGGGTGCAAGAGATCGGCTTATCCCGTCGTAGAAGTGCTCCGGAGTGCTTTATCCTTAGCCGTCGGATTTTGGCCACGGGCTTGCTTGAGATGGTCATGACTGAGCCCAGCGTAACTCATAAATGGGGGAAAGTGTTTTTTTTTTGGAATTGAATTGAAATGAAAGAAAACATACGACCTGATTAAGCGTAGAAGCATCGTAGAAGGGAGATGTTCCATGAGCTAGAGAGCTCGTTCCCGTCCTTGTCAGCAAGGCGTACCGAGCCCGTGCGGGCTGCAGACACTACTTTGTACGGTCCCTCCCACTTGGGGCTGAGCTTGTTCGAGCCCGCGAGGTTCTGAATACAACGTAGAATCTGGTCTCCTACTTGCAGGGTCCTTGTATGTACGTTTCGTGCCGCGTAGCGATGCAGGGTCTGCTGGTAGGCTGTAGCCCGGAGTAGGGATTGCTCACGGCACGCCTCAAGTAGATCGAGGTCAAGCTGCCGCTCCTCGTCGTTGACCACGAAGTTGGCGAAGTCGCATGATCGGATCCTAGTCTCATTTCTGTTAGAGTACGACCTCCGTGCCATAGAAGAGCGGAAAGGAGTTTCTCCCAGAGCGGCTGGACGTTGTCTGACCGCCTGAGGATCGACGGTAGCTCGTCTACCCAACCTTGTTGTTTAGCCTTGAGGCGTCATAAACTCGCTTTTTGATGCTTGGACTAGCTGTCCGTTAGCTCGCTCAACTGTCCCGTTACTACGTGGGTGGGCCACAAAGGCTAGGGCGAGCTTCATGCCAATTTCCTCGCGATGTCGTTGAACTCGGCTCGTGAATCGGGTGCCATTATCAGCGATGGTTCTGTTGGGCATACCAAATCTTGCAACGATGCTCGGAAGAAAGCGTCATTGCGGCGATTGCGGTGATGTTGGAGATCGGCTCGGCCTCGATCCACTCGGTGAAGGTGTCGATGGCTACGAACAAATACGTTTGCCACCGAGCCCTTTAGGGAACGGTCCCAAGAGGTCCATGCCCCAAACCGTGGACGGCCACGTCAATGGAATTGTTTGCAGCTCATACGCGGGCTGGTGCATCATCCGCACATGATACTGGCAAGCTTCGCTACATTTGACTAAAGCTTCTGTGTTGCTCATCGTAGTGGGCCAATAGTAGCCCATGCGGAATGCTTTGCTGATAAGGGTTCTGTGTGAGGCATGTGCGCCGCAGATGCCCTCGTGTATGTTGGACAAAAGGTACTTATCTTTTTCTTGGGTAACGCACTTACAAAGAACGCCATTAGCACCCCTTCAGTACAGCAAGCCCCCGTGCAGACGATAAGCTTGGGCTCGTCTTTTTAGCTGGGATCGCTCAGCAGCGTCCACAGGCAATGTCCCTGCTCCAAGAACTAGATGAATGGCATCATCCAGGAGGTGCTTTGCTCGAGGAATAAGACAGTACCGGATGTCTCGGTTTGGGGGGTAGAAGACGTCCCCGCGGCCTCCTCTCCGGAGGGAATGGAGGGCTTTAAAAGGTGCTGCACTAGCACCCCCGGCGGGACCGGTTCTTGTGAGGATCCAAGCTTGGCGAGCTTGTCGGCTTTGCCGTTCTCTTCCCTGGGAATGTAGCTAATTTCGAAACTCATGAAACGCTTCTCCAGTTTCCTCACTTCCGCTAGGTACCGCGCCATTGAGCCATCAGTTGCCTGAAACTCCTCCCTGACCTGCCGGACGACGAGCTGCGAATCCCCATTTGCAGCAAGCCGTTTGATGTCGAGCGCAGCGCATGCTCTTAGGCCCGCAATTAGGGCTTCATACTCTGCGGCGTTGTTGGTCGCCGCAAAGTGTATTTGTATGACGTGCTGGAGTCGCTCTCCATTGGGGAGATGAGAACTTGATCGCATCCTAATCACCCGGACTGGTGTGAACCGTCGAAGAACAGAGTCCACCGACCTTCTCCCCTATCTTGACCTGAAGAACTTATCTCTTGCTCATTCGGCCTGGTCAACTCTGCAACAAAATCAGCTAGGGCCTGGGCCTTGATCGCGGTACGGGATACAAACTGGATGTCGAATTCACCCAGCTCGACGCCCCACTTCGCGACCCGGCCTGTGCCCTCCGAGTTTCGAAGAATGTCCTTGATCGGGTAAGTAGTCGGGACAATGACTTGGTGATGCGCTCACGGGTTCCCGATCTTCCGGTGAGAGGATAACTTCGATTTGGGCGGAGGATGACTTTGACGATCCGGCTACGAACCACGCAAGGATAAGCGCCCGCAATCGCTAAACCACACTCCTGATTGTTATCAACCGTGCCAAAGCCCGGATGACCTGACCACGAAGGTCTATCCTTGCAAGCAATCGAAGAACTCGCAAGAACAAGGATAAAGCACACACTCGAACTGAGGTTCTAAAGCTCGGAATCGATAGGTCAACCGACACTAGGGATTTCGAGAGTGTTTCTCCAATCTAGAAGACAACAACAAATGAACAAAACCTATCGAGAAAAGGGAGAGGGTTGTCCTATATATAGAGCAGGGAGATGACTCTTGGAGATGCACTCACGCAGCAGGAATACATGGGGACTCAGCCCAAATTAATGGTGACACAGCACCCAAGGAGAGCAAAAGACTAGTTCTGTTCGCGGGATGTTTTTGACTGCTGCGGCCAGCTCACTTGGAATTTGATGGTGAGGATGGATCCGTTGGAAAGATGGCGAAGTTATCTTTCCAATGAGTGCTCACACGTTCAATCGGAGTCCGTTTGCATTCTCTAGGCCGTTTTTAATTCAGACTGGTCATTGATGGCCGAGTGGAATCCCTTTGCATTCCCACCATGCTTCATTGCCTTGATTGGTGTTAATGCCTTGTACCTGGTGCTTGTTGAAGTTCCTATGCATAATATTGTTATTAGGTAGCAATCTATTCTTCAAAATGTAATTATTTAACCCAAGAAACGAGTTTACGATAATTGACTTGCCGCGCACTGTCTCATGTTTTTGGTCCTTGCATGATGATCAAAGGTCGCGGGTAACTTGGAATGACTTTGGTCACTGATCCCATGGGTGTAACCGACGTAGTGATGTCCTCATCATCCTCCTCTTCTTTATTTGGAGTCGTCCTCGACTCTAGTTGATCTTCTATTACATAGTATGACGTGAAATCTTGATGTGCTTCTGGGGGACGAACTAGATTCCAGAATAAGGAACACTTCCACATATGCATTGGTGCCATGATCTTCTCATTCTTCCCATCTTCACGAATAGACGTCCTCATCTTTTGGCAATCTGCAAAGGTGCTCGAGAAAAAGAACAATGTGTACGCTGCGTGGTATATATAGGCATCAATTGTTTTGTCATTCTCGCTTTCAATATGGAAACAATTTTGTAATGTTTGTCCTATAAACCATTCCTTCTCATCATTTGGCGTGATTGAATGAAAGTTATCCTCAACTTTGCTAAACATTGTGTCAACTTGTTTGGATGAGAACATGATTTATTTGAGCCATGCAGATTTTTAACAAGTGATTTACATGTGACATATGAGCAAATGAATGGAGATCTCTTTTAAAACAGTGATCATCAAACAATTCCTTTATCCATGAGCTACCACAATACGACACAATGGATGGCGTGTTGCAATAATTTAATTTTAAATCAGCAAGCAAATCGGTTGTGATAAACATTTGACATATATGAAATGTGGTGTCCAGACCATAATCTCCAATCAAGTAAAATTTGCAAGTACCATCTAGTGATTTGAAATTAGAAATTTCAGCAATCTTATCAATCACACTAGACAATTCTTTAGGTTCATCAAATAGCACATAGCACAAAGTTTTATCTTGAAATGCCTTCCAAAGAACTTTGTCGTGAGTAATCAATTCAATATTTTGCAAATCAAATGTATTAAATTTAGCACAAGATATTTTTCTTTCAGCACAAGTGTTGTTGCAAGAACTCACCTCTTCTTCGTGAATGACTATCGATTCAACACCAATATTACCTTCAATGTTCTTCTCGGATGATGTAGGTGTTGTAACAGGTGTTTCTTTGGCAACCATAGTAATCTCATCACCATTCTCTTGAACTGGTGTAAATTGTGCAGCACTCAATGTTTCATCAACAAGTATGTTGCGATGTATCTTATTTCCATTAGACCATGGTCCATCAATGGCGCAAGTGCTATCAACCATGATCTTGTTAATGGGAATGGAATGTGCAATCTCATCTAACACCGTGGTCGAAGGAATGTCCCATGCTCGACCATATCAACTTCGATCTCTTCATTCTTTTCAAGCTCCTGCAAAAGGTTAGTCGAAGAAGGAGACACAAGAGCATACAAATTGTCCATTGAATTATCTTTTTCTGCGCAAATTACTTCAAAACATTTAGAAACCTCTTTCTTTCTAGCATCAAGCATTTTCATTTCTTCCAAAATGTGATTTTCAGCTTTGCAAGCAAGCTTAACCAAATGAGAGAGTGAGTTATAAATTTTATTAACAAGAATGTTCTGGATTTCTTGATTAAGCCCTCTCAAAAACCGAAGTTCAGTAGCTTCTTCGCATTCATCTAAACCACAACGCAACAAATGATTTTGCAATTGTCTAAAGTAATCCTTAACACTTTTGTTGCCTTATTTCAAACGTTGAAGTTTAGTGTATAAAAAATCAGCATGGTAATCAGGAACATACATATCTCTCATAAGTCGCTTCATGGCATTCCAGTCATGAGGTTGTCCCTCTTTTCTAGTATTCCACCATATTAACGTAAATCCATTTAGCACACTAGTGGCAGCCTTAATCTTTTGTTTTTCAGACAAGTCATATTTTCTAAATTCATTGTCAACCGCAATTTCCCAATCAATGTACGCTTTAGGATCATATGTAATACCGAGAGGAGGCAAGATACACTTCAGATTACCTTGTTCATGAGTTGGAGATGGCGATCGTTCTTATTGGTCCTGCTAGCCTTCCTTTCAAGATGATGAGAGCCCTCATGAAAGTTGTGATCCAATTCTCGCTTGATCGATGTATTTTGTTTGTTGTCGCCAGCCGTGATCATTCTTCCATTCTCACGATATTGCTTGGAACCATTATGTCCATAAAACCCTGCCATGGTTAGTAGCAAACAAGGATAGCACACAAAATATGTGAAACCCTATCAACTACTAGGTGCTGAAAATATTGAGGGTCACATCTCTCAAGCTCTTACCAAGTTCTTACCAATTCTTACAAATGCAGCAAGTAGTTCAACGGTGGCTGGTTCGTGATAAACCAATCTTAAGTCTGAGTAAAGCGATTGCAAGGCTATCACCTGTATGGTTAGTAGAAAGTGGAGCTTGGACAGGTTTTATATGAGTAGCAATGGAAACAATCAGCTAATTTTAAATTTGCCCAATTTGAATAAGTGTTCAAACTAGCACATAGCCTATGTTGCTGATCAAACAAAGATGTATAATAGGCTTAAGCAAGTGTGTAGAGATGACAACAAGTGCTAGACACTCAGCAAGTCACGAATTTGCACTATGGAACAGGAAAACACAAATTTGAACCAACTTCTAGTTTTCTGTTTTTCAGTCCACAAGACAGCAGGTCGGTATTTTGGCCGTAACTCTTTGTCAGGTGCCTCTATGCTTATGAAATTTTTACACTTCTTCCTGACGACGTTTTCAACAACTTTTGTTTTGGACGAACTTTCTGAAAACGAACAGAGAAATTCGCACAAAATTCACAAGTGGACTGATCTACAGATTTCAGGACAGCAACAAGGTCTGAATCAAACATCCATTACTCCTTGGTTCTTTCATGTATGGGGTTGAAAATTGGCAGGATGATAGAAGAACAAGTATGGGATCTTCTCCTTTTGGTTTCACTCAAAAGGATAAGGGAGCTAGGAGATATGGCGTTTTAGGGGCAGCTGCAGAAATGGGAAATTTCTGGGCGAGATTGGTCTTTTGTTTTTGGGTGTTATAGGTGGAATTTGGGGTGGGGAGATGAACAAGAAGATGAACAGCAACAAGACAACACTAAGACGAACACAAACTCAAATTAAGAAACTGAAATAACTGATTGAAAAGGCACAAAGGGCTTGGACAGCGGGTAAACAATCTTTTGTAGGGCAAATTTTCTGTACTATAGGAAGAACACACACAACTAAACAAGATACAAACTCACGGTCAACCGTCGCTCTGATACCAAATGATGCGCTCTGATACCAAATGATGCGCTCACGGGTTCCCGATCTTCCGTGAGAGGATAACTTCGATTTGGGCGGAGGATGACTTTGACGATCCGCCACGAACCACGCAAGGATAAGCGCCGCAATCGCTAAACCACACTCCTGATTGTTATCAACCGTGCAAAGCCGGATGACCTGACCACGAAGGTCTATCCTTGCAAGCAATCGAAGAACTCGCAAGAACAAGGATAAAGCACACACTCGAACTGAGGTTCTAAAGCTCGGAATCGATAGGTCAACCGACACTAGGGATTTCGAGAGTGTTTCTCCAATCTAGAAGACAACAACAAATGAACAAAACCTATCGAGAAAAGGAGAGGGTTGTCCTATATATAGAGCAGGAGATGACTCTTGGAGATGCACTCACGCAGCAGGAATACATGGGGACTCAGCCCAAATTAATGGTGACACAGCACCCAAGGAGAGCAAAAGACTAGTTCTGTTCGCGGGATGTTTTTGACTGCTGCGGCCAGCTCACTTGGAATTTGATGGTGAGGATGGATCCGTTGGAAAGATGGCGAAGTTATCTTTCCAATGAGTGCTCACACGTTCCAATCGGAGTCCGTTTGCATTCTCTAGGCCGTTTTTAATTCAGACTGGTCATTGATGGCCGAGTGGAATCCCTTTGCATTCCCACCATGCTTCATTGCCTTGATTGGTGTTAATGCCTTGTACCTGGTGCTTGTTGAAGTTCCTATGCATAATATTGTTATTAGGTAGCAATCTATTCTTCAAAATGTAATTATTTAACCCAAGAAACGAGTTTACCTGATAATTGACTTGCCGCGCACTGTCTCATGTTTTTGGTCCTTGCATGATGATCAAAGGTCGCGGGTAACTTGGAATGACTTTGGTCACTGATCCCATGGGTGTAACCGACGTAGTGATGTCCTCATCACTTGGTGGGTTTCAAAATAGTGACGCAACTTGCGCGAGGCCATTAGCAAGGCATAGCAAAGTTTCTGAAGGTCGGGATAGCGCTCTTTAGTCCCGGTGAGCACCTCGCTCACGTAGTAGACGGGCTGCTGCTTCCCTTCTCTCCACCACCAACATGGCGCTTGCGGCATTTGGTGTCACTGAGAGGTACAGCAGGAGGGCTTCCCCGAGCATGGGAGTGCTGAGGACAGGGGCGAGATGACGTACTGCTTCAGCTGCAGAAACGCGGCCTCAGCCTCCTCAGTCCACTCGAAACTATCGTGCTTGCGGAGCAACTTGCAGAAAGGCGTGCTTCAGTCTCGGAGGCAGGAGATGAAGCGGCTTAAGGCCGCCATTTTCCCTGTGAGGGACTGGATGTCCTTCACGCAGGTCGGCGACCTCATCTTTTGATGGCCTCGATCTTCTCGGGGTTCACACCGATGCTCGCCCCGCCGATTACGTAGCCTAGGAGCATGCCGGACTTGACGTCAAAGACGTATTTTTCGGGGTTTAGCTTTACCCGGTGTTGTCTCAGGCTGTCAAAGGTTTCCCGTAGGTCAGACACGTGGTCACGGGCGTCCATGCTCTTGACTACGATATCGTCCACGTAGACTTCTACGTTGCGCCCTATTTGATCAGGGAGAGTTTTTTGCATGAGACGCTGGAACGTGGCACCAGCATTTCTGAGACCGAAAGACATGGTCATATAGCAAAATGTGCCGAAAGGCAATACAAAGGCGGTTTTCTCTTCGTCCTCTTTACACAACGCGATCTAATAGTAACCAGAATAGACATCCAGGAAACTCATCAAGGCTGAATCTGCCGTAGCGTCAACTAGCTAATCTATGCGTGGTAGGAGAAAGTTATCCTTGGGACAGGCGGAATTAAGGTCGCGGTGGTCAACGCACATGCACCACTTGCTGCCCTACGACTGGGTTCGCAAGCCAATCGGAGTGCTATACTTCGCGGATGAAGCTCACTCGAAGCAGCTTGCCGAGCTGGTATTGGATGATCTTGGCCTTCCAGTCGGGAACACGCCTCCGACACTGCCTTACCGGTTTTTTGTCAGGCCAGACAGCTAGCCTGTGCTCGATCACCACCAGGCATATCGGACGGTTCCCATAAACATGTCGTTGTTAGACCGGAGGAAGGTAATGAGCTCGAGTTCCTATTGAGGCTCGAGGTTTGTCCCCACATGAACCACCTTGGAGGGGTCTGTCTCCGTGAGGACGATGGTTTTGGTGGGCTCCTGCGGCTGCAGTGCCACCTTTGGGCGCGCTGTGGAGCGCACCTTGCTGCTGGGACCACGGGTAGGGAGCTGACCTACCATGGCCAGTAGCTGTCTCGTCGCGATCGAGGGTCGTCTTGCGATTCCCCGGACGGTGATGACTCCTTGGAGAGCGGGCGGCCCAAGATGGCGTTAGGGGAGCTCGGTTTCCACCACCTCAAAGGTGATGTACTCGACCGAAAGTTGGCAGAGAAGCCAAACGCCACGGCAGCACGACTTACTCGACGGGCGGAGGGACGACATGGGACGATCCCATGGAAGGGGACGGTGATGTCTCGGATCTTGGAGCGCAGACCTGCATGAGGCCTAGAACGCGCCGTGATAATGTCCGCGAGCTCCGTTGTGATGAGGACATCGCTACATCGGATACATCCATGGGATCAATGACCAAGTCCTTCCAAGTGACCCGCGACCATTAATCATCATGCAAGGACCAAACACACGAGCCAGTGCGCAACAAGTCAATTATCAGGTAAACTCGTTTCTTGGGTTAAATAATTATACTTTGGAGAATAGATTGCTACCTAATAACAATATTATGCAATCAAGGCAATGAAGTATGGTGGGAATGCAAAGGGATTCCACTCGGCCATCAATGACCAGTTTGAATTAAAAACGTCGAGAGAATGCAAACGGACTCCAATTGGAACGTCTGAGCACTCATTGGAAACATAACTTCGCCATCTTTCCAACGGATCCAACCTCACCTTCAAATTCCTACTGAGCTGGACACAGGAGTCAAAAGAAATCGACGGACAGCCAGCAAACAATCTCTTCGGGTGCTGCACCAACTTTAAATGCATCTTGAGTCCCCATGTAACTAGTGCTGTGTGTTGGCTTCTCTAAACCAGCAACTCTCCTCTATATAAGGCGTGTTCCTCTAAGTTCTTAGGCAGGTTTTGTTCATTTGTTGTTGTTTTCCAGATTGGAGAAACACTCTCGAAATCCCTAGTGTCGATTGACCTATCGATTCCGAGCTTCAGAACCTCAGTTTGAGTGTGTGCTTTATCCTTATTCTTGCGAGTTCTTCGATTGCTTGCAAGGATAGACCTTCGTGGTCAGGTCATCCGGCTTTGCACGGTTGATAACAATCAGAGTGTGGTTTAGCGATTGCGGGTGCTTATCCTTGCATGGTTCGTAGCCGGATCGTCAAAGTCATCCTCCGCCTAAATCGAAGTTATCCTCTCACCGGAAGATCGGGAACCTATGAGCGCATCATTTGGTATTAGAACGACTGTTGACCGGTGAGTTTGTATATTGTTTAGTTGTTTGTGATCTTCCAATAGTCCAGAAAATTTGCCATACAAAAAGTTTGTTTACCCGCTGTCCAAGCCCCTTTGTGCCTTTTCAATCGGTTATTTCAATTTGTTAATTTGAGTTTGTGTCCGATTACAGGATCTATCGGCTTAATGCCAGATAGAGCACATAAATTTAAATAGGCATTCAAATCTAAATCTTTCGCTTATTTTTGGTATTTTATAATAACATCAGCGATAAACTCTAATATCAACATATCAGGTTTAACCAAGAGACAAATTGAACAGATTGGTCAGGCCAAGACAGTGTCCAAGTCTAAATCTAAGATATAAACCAATAAACCGATTTAAAGGTTTAAAGACTGACGAAGGTGAATGCAATACAGATCGGTAAATGTTCCCACAAGCGAAATCCTTAACATGGCATATACAAGATCAATTGAACAAGACAGTTGCATATATCAAATTTGGGAAAAGCATATGAAATATTCAACAATCGGTATTACAGGATAAATACACATTGCAGATCGATTAAATCGAGACAGTACAATATGCGAAAACATGTCAAAGATCGGTAAATCCCGAGACAGTCTAACATGGTTTGTATACATGAGATCAAATTGATACAGCCATGCATACGGGTTACAAGGAGAGAATCGATTATCCCATCGAGATAGCCCTACTGCGAGTTGAAGCCTTTAAATCGATATCGATCGGGTTCGAAAAGTGGGTTTTGTGTATTGAGTGTTGTCCTTCTTTCTACGAGGCTTAAGGTCCTATTTATACTATTACAATACCGATACCGATTCGACCTAATTTTCCGGTCTGCACTCCGATCGTATTCCTTCCGAAATCTTGTGTGTCGGTATTCTTCAATAGTCTCTCCTTCTTTGCCGATCGACCCAACTCAGATTCAACCTGAAATTCTGATTTTACCCTTTATTATCACATCCGATTTTCTTGACAAATTTGGGTGTCAACATATGCCCGTAAGTTTGGCAATGAGCTCTCTCATTCGCTAAACTTTTCAAGTAAAAATCGGATTTACCATACTAGATCATTTCACATTTTTAACCCGTGATGTTTTGCTTTCGGCCCATTTGGAGAACACGTGTCAACCCAATAGACAATATGGGCGAAACCGTAACGCCGAACGCGGTAAAACCCTAGTTTTTACCACAGCTATAAATAGCGCACCATTCGCCGTCACTTTCACGCTCTCCCATTCGCGCACGGCTCTCGCATCGGAATTTCCAGAGCCCTCAAGACTCCCAGTGCACAGTTCCTCCAATTCTCAATCGGGATCATGTCTCAGGTACTAATTCACCACTCAGACTCCAAAGCCTTATACTCTTTAGGGCCAGTAGGAGACCGAGATCCATCGGATTTGATATTCCATTCAGTAGCGAGACTCCCCTTATTTGCCGAAAAGCTCAGTGTCAATAGCTGGAAGTCGGCTTTTAGATCCTGGCCTAACCCGATCAAGGGATATAAGGACTGGCTTATTCGGGTCTATGATCAGAAACAAGAGCAATGGGACGAACTAGGAATAACCGATGCCATCCTTCTTTCCTTATCTCCACCACCAGCAGATGAACCCTTCATGGCAGCATCCGCCTATTTTTGGTGTGATACCGCAAATGCTTTTCTTTTCCCAACCGGACCCATTAGCCCTACACTCTTAGATGTAGCGATGCTAACCGGTCTAAGTCCCGATGGCGAAATGCTATCGGCTTTTGATCTGCCTGCCACGCTAAAACTGGTTCCCGAGAAAAACTTTGGCTGGCAGCGATATATCAGTACTCACCAAAAAACCGGTAATGTAGAAGACGAAGAGCACATTGCCTTCCTTAACATGTGGCTCGATCGGTTTTTCTTCTGTGGGCAATCTCTGAGCCCTAGCAAGGTTTACCAAGGGGTAGCCGAAGCACTGGCATCAGGCCAAAAATTAGCAATCAGCAAATACCTGCTAGGAGCCACCTATCGGATGATGCATGAGATCAGGGAAGGTCTCTGCTCAAAGAAAGCCGATTATTCAGTCGGTAACTTAGGCGGTCCTTTCTGGTTTGTCGGAATGTTCCTGAAGCTCCAAATATACAACTCTCTCGGAGAACTGGACTTTAGCTTGGAATTTCCGAACGAGAAAAATTCCGACAACAGTGAACGCCCCTGCAGATCATACGGCGAGATGATATCAATGAACTGCAACAGGAAACGCTTGAACGAATACGACCTCTCCCATTCCATGGTCGCATTCGTACTATGTCTCGAATCGAATACGGGCCGAGCAGTTCAACCTGCATAATCGAATCGGGCAAATATCCAAGACCCTCCTTTTTCCGATTCGCCAAAGACCTAAAAGGCGAATCTTTATTAGCCTATAAAGAATTTATCTCTCCCAGCATCTGCTTTCCTATTCTGAGCACAAGAACTCATTTGAAGAAGCCTTCATACAAATTCTACCACCCAGCCGTGGTTGCTTGGCAATTCAATCTCGGGCAGGAAATTCCTGATCTCTTCATATATCGTCAGCTGAACGCCAGGGATGAATTGAACTCCCAATCAGCTTATGGTATTCTGTCTGCTGCCCAATTGGACTTCGAGATGCCATCGGAATTCATCATGTGGGCCAACACCTCATCGGCGTTTGATAACTGGTGGGAAGCCATCGCCAAAGACATTTATGCGTTTAAAGGCAGAGCTGCAACCTTAATCGAATGGGTCACTGGCCAAAAGGAAACCTGCAGACCCAACTGGCCTAAGATCGCTGGTATGGCTGAGTCTTCATCAGAATCGGAAACAAGTAGCAGTGATAATTCCAGCCCTTCCGATTCCGATGATGAAAAAGAGGAAAAAGAGGAAAATTCTTCCGAGTCTAGTCCTTCCTCATCGGATTCAGATAGCGAAAGAACAGAATCCCAAAACCATGCGTCTTCTTCTAACCGCGAGGTCATTAACTTGCATGCGTTTACCAATTTACATCATCATTTTCCGATTACTAATCTGTCATTGTTTCTATTTCAGAGTGGAGACAAACGCCCAAGAGCCAAGGTCATCGGAGAGGCAGCTGGTCAGCTCCATTCGACAGCTAAATCCGCATCAGACTTCGCCCAGGGGCCCTCCCAGCAACCCAAGAAAAGAGGTAAAATTGGCTTAATACACATAATTCTTGCAAATATCCGATTCTGAACATTTTAATTAACAGGGAGGTCCGAAGGCGAAGTCGGCATAAAGAAGAGGGTATCCACCAAGAAGCCGCGAACCCAAAAGGTGCGTACACCCGATAGCACCGAGTCGGTATGTGACACTGTAAGCCCTTGCTTCTCACCCAAATTTCCAACATAACATCCTATCGGTTTCGCCTTATCGGAATTTTAACTTCAGGACACCTCCCCCATCTCCAAAAAGAAAGAGGGCACACCTGCTCCCCCACTGGCTTCACAGACGCCTCTGGCCTTCAACCCGCAAGATGTAATCGGATTTTCCTCACGTCAATTTATGCAATTTCCAAAAATCCGATATTTTGTAACTTAAAATATCTGTGTCCAGTACATCTTTCAACCTCGCAGCCCAACCCGGGTAACGGTGGTGTCTACACAGGTCATCACCTATGACGGGAAAAAAGACGACGAGCTCAACTTCAACCCATCCAGTATGGATTGGCTCGACGACGAGCTTGATTTCTTATCTTCGCCAGTCCGTCCGTCGTCGCCCCCAATCGCCATCATCGATTCTCCTGCCCTTAACCGTCCAAGAAGAATCGGCTTTCTCCAGATACTCTGGGGAAAATCAAGCAAATGTGGGAACTGGTGAACAACGAATCGGCTTTCCTGGCCAATCCTCTTGCCATCCGGGAAATAGTTGATTCCATCAAGGAGATCCTCCCCGAGCAAGTGGTCGCGACCATCGGAAAACTGCTATCTCTCTCAGGCCAGAAGTCCGATTTTGACGCGGCGCTGGATCGACTCCATCAGCGAGAAATCCTGAAGGATGCTGAAGCCGAACTCAAAGGGTTGATCCAAGACGCTAACTCACAAAATGATAAACTCTCCAAGCAGAAACAAGAGGCTGAATCGGCTAAGATTGCCACCTCCAAGGCAATTTCAAGGGTTAAGTCCTTGGAACTAGAATCGAGAAAGCAAAGAAAGTCAAGTTTGCCGCTCAGATTTTGAAGAGACTAAATCGTGCCAAGGAACAGTATGGCGTAGTAAAAGCTATGCCTAGCAGATCGAGGCGAAAAAGAAAATACCGATCGTCCCGGATCAGCCAAAGAGGATACCAATATCATCAATCGGATCCGGACACGATCAAGAAGGCGCCGCCGCCATTCATGAATTCTGCGAGTAACTAGCCTCGCGAGCCAAACTTCAAAACTTTTGTCATGTATGGATCGGTTTGTACCGATCGGAAAACACGGTTTCACTCTGCCCTTCGGGCCAAAACGATTGAGGCCTTCGCGCCTTTGTAATAACGCTTTCATTCAATCGTTTAAGTATGCAGGTTTATCTATAGGCGATTTATAGAATTGGCTTGGGCTTAACAGCAAAGTGTCGAGTCAAATTCTTTAACAAGTCGAATACACTATAGGCGATTCTCCCAGAATCGGCTTTCACCCAACAGCAACGCGTTGGTTAAAAATTGACCTATAGGCGATTCATGCGGAATCGGCTTTTAGCAAACATCAACTCAAGCTCCAACCCAAACACCAGGATAGTACTTCTTTAGATATTTGGCATTAAGCGCCATCAAAACTTCTCCTCAAGCGCTTCCAAAATATAAGCGTTCCGGGATAACCCGATTGACTCGAATGGTCCTTCCCAATTCGGCGACCACTTTCCGTATTTAGGATCCCTTGAACCAATCGGCAAAAATGTTTTCCATACTAGCTCCCCCACTTCAAAAGCTTTCGGTACAACTTTCTTGTTATAATGTCGAGCAACTCTTTGCTTATCACGTTCAATATGTTCCAAAGCTCTTAGTCGAACTGCTACCATATCATCCAGCTTATCCACCATCAGATTTTTATAATCATCGACTTTTACATTGTTCTGTTCTTCAACCCTCGTAGATCCGATGATAGCTTCAACCGGCAGAACGGCCTCTTGACCATAGACCAATTCAAACGGTGACACTTTCGTGGCTCCATGTTTAGCAATCCGATATGCCCATAGTGCATCTGCCAAAGTGTTATGCCAACCACGCGGCCTTTCATCGATTTTTCGCTTGATCAGTTTTATGACACTTTTGTTTGAAGATTCCGTCTGGCCGTTGGCTTGAGCATAATATGGCGATAAATTGATCGTCGTAATCCCCAGGCTTCGAGCATAATCCTGAAATGCCTCTGACATAAATACCGATCCCCGATCAAGAGTGATCGTCGAGGAATACCGAATCGGTAAATTATGTGTTCCTTGACAAAATCGATTGCTTGATAGCGTTACTATCTTCAATGGTACGGCTTCAACCCATTTCATTAAGTAATCTGTTGCTACCAAGATGTACCGCTGTCTTTGGACGACGAAGGAAATATTTCTCCGATCATGTCAATTCCCCATCCTCTAAAAGGCCACGGCTTCACGATTGGGTGTAAAATCGATGCAGTGCATGCTGAATATTTCGAACCTTTGGCAATCTTTGCAACCCTTGTAGTATTTAAAACAGTCCTCCACCATTGTTGGCGAGAAATACCCCACGCCGCATCAACATCCATCTCATCTTGTATGCCGACTGATGCGTTCCGCACAACCCTTCGTGAATTTCTCCGATTGCAACCTTTGCCTCCTCTTCATTCAGGCACTTAAGCAATAAACCATCAAAACTCCGATAGTATAATTTGTCACTTATTAAAACATACCTTTGAGCTCTCCTTTTAAGCTTCCTATCGGTTTTTGCTGGGGATCTTTCAAATAACCGATAATCTCCGCCTGCCATCCTATCGGAACCGGATTTTCAATCGGAATAATCTCTAATTCCATGATCGGTAATTTATAACCTGATGCCTCTTGAGCTAAATCATTGGCTTCACAATTCTGTTCTCTCGGAACATGATGAATAGTAAACACATTGAAATACTTAGCCAAATCAGAAGCTCTTTCTAGATATTCCCGAAGCAGATCACTATGAGATTCATATTTACCGATCATTTGAAAAACTACCAACTGTGAATCTCCGAACACTTCTACAGCGATAGCACCAGCCTGAATTAGCCACTCCAATCCTTGGATCAATGCCTCATACTCTACCTGATTGTTAGTCAACCCAAAATCCACCATGACACTGAATCGGTAAGGAACACCACAGGGGACACTCTGAAAATACCGATGCCACACCCTTTCTCACAAACCGATCCATCAAAGAACATCACCCAAGACAAAAGAATAGAAAGATTGACATCCTGGTGGTGCGTGATGAAATCGGCTAATACCTGCCCCTTGACAGCCTTCGGAGATTCGTATGTCACGTCAACCTCGATGAGAGTATATGCCCATTTGCCAAGACGCCCTTTAATAATCGGAGCATTAAGCATATATTTAATCACATCGGTTTGACAGACTACTTTGCATTCAGCGCCCAGCAGATAATGTCTCAGTTTAGTGCAAGCAAAGTACAAGCAAAGGCAATACCTTTCTACCACAGTGTATCGGGTTTCCGGGTCCAATAGCTTTATGCTCAAATAGAAAATTGCATGCTCCTTACCATCAACTTCCTGGACCAGAACTGCCCCTATCGTTTAATCCGATACAGCCAGATATAATTTGAATGGTAAATTTCCCTTTAGGGCAACCAGAACAGGAGGGTTAATCAGATATTCCTTAATATTATCAAATGCTTTTTGCTGTTCCGATCCCCAAACAAACTTATCGGCATTCTTTAACTTAAGCAATGGCGAAAACGGGATGATTCTTTCCGATAAATTTGAAATAAACCTCCTCAAGTAATTGATTTTACCGATGAGCTCCTGTAAACGAACCTTTGAATCTGGAGGTTTAGTATTTAGAATCGCCTTCACTCGATCAGGGTGAACTTCAATCCCTCTCTGATGTACCATAAACCCCAAGAACTTGCCAGCTGATACTCCAAAAGCACACTTTTTCGGATTCATTTTCATGCCATACTTCCGAAACCGATCTAGCACGGTCACAACATCAGCCAAATGTTGCTCCTCCTCCTGGGATTTAATCACCACATCATCGATATAAATTTCAACTAGTTTACCGATTAAGTCATGGCAAATCAAGTTCATTCCTCTCTGATAGGTAGCTCCAGCACTGATCAGCCCAAAAGTCATTACGACCCATTCAAACAAGCCGATAGAACAGGACATCTAAACGCAGTCTTGTTCACATCCTCTTCGGCCATAAAGATCTGATTGTAACCAGTGTTGCCATCCAGGAAACTGATAATCCGATTGCCTGAGGCAGCGTCAATCAATCGATCAGCAATCGGCATTGGATACTCATCTTTGTATGTTGCTTTATTCAAATCCCAAAAATTGATGCATACTCGAATTTTATCAGAATCCTTCTTCCCTACTGGCACAATATTAGAAATCCAATCGGCATACTTACATGGCCGAATAAATTTTGCTTCTAACAACCTCTGAATTTCAGCCTTTACTTGATCGTAGATTTTCCAACTAATCCTCCTTGGCGATTGTTTTACTGGCCGAAATCCAGGTTTCATGTTAATTTTGTGTTCAACTATGGATCGGTCTAAACCAGGCATTTCATGATATTCCCAGGCGAAACAGTCAACTCGATCCTTGAGTATCTGAATAAGCCGATCCTTATATCCCCGCGGCAGCTTTTTACTGATGTAAGTGGGCCTCTCTTTACCATCGGTTCCAATATCGACTTTTTCCAACTCATCAGCCGATATGAATCCTTGGCCCATCTTATATTCAATCTCCTCTAGAGCCGCGGTTCCCATAAAAACCTTCACATCCTTGAGTTACCGATTGACCTTCCAGCGTTGTCGGTTTGAACCCCGACTTACTAACACTGAGGAAGTCACAATCCTCTAAAGGTTTTCCCGATAATGCCTCCAGATTGTGATGTATATCGGCGCAATCGGCTTCCGCGGTCAGAGACTCTCCTTTGACCACCTCAATCTGATCACCAATCCATTGTATCAGAATTTGATGCAATGTCGATGGTATGCAGCAGTTGGCGTGTATCCAATCCCTTCCCAACAGCACATTATAATTTCCTTTTCCTTCGATCACAAAGAACGCTGTTGGGATTGTTTTGCTTCCTATGGTGAGCTCTACGACCAAAACTCCCTTTGTCTCAGTCGGATTTCCATTGAAATCGCTCAAAACCATATTGGTCTTGACCAGATCCTCTGTCGATTTCCCGATTTTCCGGCACACGGAATATGGCATCAGGTTTACGGTTGCTCCGCTATCCACCATCATCCTTGAAATCGGCTTCCCATTCATGTACCCCATGATAAATAATGGCTTTAAGTGCAATCGGGGATTCTCCGGTTTCTTAAAGACGGCATCTTCTGCTCCAACCACTAACTCAGCAGCAGCTTCCTCATAATCACACATGAATTCCCGAGGTAATACGCAAACCATATTAGTGGCAATAGATACTTCGTCAGAATTGTTTTCAATAATAACAGTCGATCTCAACTTTGGCCTCCATTCTTGCTTGCCCCTAGCATATCTCATCGGCTTTACCTCCTCTAAAAGAGCATCCCTGAACTTTTCGGCCTCGGCTTCTTTTGCCTCTGCGTGTCTCATCCGCTGCAGGCGCCGCTTCTGCGATTTAGTGATTCCATTGGGGCACCACCGTGGCAACGGTACTTTGGGAGGCCGATGCTGATGAGGACATCGCTACATCGGATACACCCATGGGATCAATGACCAAAGTCCTTCCAAGTGACCCGCGACCTTTGATCAACATGCAAGGACCAAACACACGAGCCAGTGCACGACAAGTCAATTATCAGGTAAACTCGTTTCTTGGGTTAAATAATTATACTTTGGAGAATAGACTGCTACCTAATGCCAATATTATGCATAGGAAGTTGAACAAGGACCAGCTACAAGGCACCAACACCCCAATTAAGGCATTAAAGCATGGTGGGAATGCAAAGGGATTCCACTCGGCCATCAATGACCAGTCTGAATGAAAAACGGCCTAGAGAATGCAAATGGACTCCGATTGGAACGTGTGAGCACTCATTGGAAAGATAACTTCGCCATCTTTCCAATGGATCCAACCTCATCTTCAAATTCCAAGTGAGCTGGCCGCAGCAGTCAAAAACATCTCGCGAACAGAACCAGTCTTTTGCTCTTCTTGGGTGCTGTGTCACCATAAATTTGGGCTGAGTCCCCATGTATTCCTAGTGCGTAGGAGAACCTTCTAGGAGCCATCCTTCTTCCCTATATATTGGGAAGACTCTTTCTTTTTCTGTTTAGGTTTTGTTCATTTGTTGTTTGTCTTCCAGAATGGAGAAACACTCTCGAAATCCCTAGTGTCGGCTGACCTATCGATTCCGAGCTTCAGAACCTCAGTTCGAGTGTATGCTTTATCCTTGTTCTTGCGAGTTCTTCGATTGCTTGCAAGGATAGACCTTCGTGGTCAGGTCATCCGGGCTTTGGCACGGTTGATAACAATCAGGAGTGTGGTTTAGCGATTGCGGGCGCTTATCCTTGCGTGGTTCGTAGCCGGATCGTCAAAGTCATCCTCCGCCCAAATCGAAGTTATCCCTCTCACCGGAAGATCGGGAACCCGAGAGCGCATCATTTGGTATCAGAGCGCATCAGATGCACATCGGCATTTTTATCATTTGTGGTGTCATCGGCTTTTCCGCTGGGAAACACTAGCCGATCTTTTACTGGTTTTCTCCTCGGAAAAACAAATGTGTGGTTCATCGGGCAATCCTCCAGACTTGGCAAAGACATCCTTTCTTCCCAGCAATATCGGAAAAAAGGACAATCCCAGTGCTCAATTTCCCAACCTTGATTATCCGAACCCCTTTGCACAGCCTCCGGAGTACCTGATTTAACGTTCTTGCGAGGTGTTTCCTTAGCCATCTTGTCATATTTTTCCATTAACTGATCGAAGGTTGGCGCCGGCCTTGACTTAGAGATCGGATTACTGTTATGGCCATGCTTCACTTCGCGCCATTCGCCAGTTCTTCCAACACGTCTGCCAGATGATTGGAAACGCAGCTCTGGCCTTTCTTCCACCATAATCCTCTTATCGCCAACAAGCACTTTGAACCGATTGGAACTTTCGGGACCATTGGCTTTCCTTTTAGCATCAACCATGCCAATAAAACCGATAGGGAATGGCTGCGTGTCGATTTGCGAAGTTTTATCCGGACATCTAAGTTGGCCGTTTTCAATTGCCTTTTGGATCACTTGTTTGAACACGTTGCACTCGTTGGTGGCGTGTGAATAAGAATCATGCCACTTGCAATATTTTCTCTTCTTCAGCTCTTCAAGTGGAGGAATAACATGTCCCTGCTTAAGCCGAATCTGCTTCTCCTGTAATAGATGATCGAAAATCCGATCACACTTGGATGTATTGAATGCATATTTGCCTTTCTCGGGGCCCTTCGGCTTTATCCACCCAAGTTCGAATTCCTTCTTGTTGCTCACCCATTCAGCGACATAAGCACTGACATCTTCGGTATCGGAGTCATCTGAATCTTCTATTTCGTCTGTGTCAACGACATTGACCGTTTTATCTTTACCCTTAAAATTGTTGTTACCCCGATACTCTTTCTGCTGACCTGGGTATGAATTATCCGAGAATCGGCTTTCGTATAGCACGATCTTGTGAGCCAGATGTGATATATCGGCAAATTCCTGATTGCCCACCTTCTTTTGATTGACGGGTAGCAAACCCTTAAAAGCCAATTCCGCCAACTCATTATCGGGCAGTGAAAGGCTATAACATCGGTTTCTCACCTCCCGGAACCGCCGCAGATAATCATTCACCGATTCTCCAAACTTCTGTTTAATTATCATGATATCGGTGATCCTTGCTTCGTTTTCTCCAGAATAGAAATATTCATAAAACTTTTTCTCCAAATCTGGCCACGAAGTGACGCTGTTTGGAGGGAGCGACGTAAACCAATTAAAAGCAGATCCCGACAACGACAGTGGGAACAATCGGCATTTGAGAGTGTCCTTCGACGCAGCTTCTCCGCAAAGCGCAAGAAATCTAGCAATATGCTCGCGCGTGGAGGTGTGGTCACTCCCGCTGAATTTGGCATTAGCAAAATCAGGAACACGATACTTGTGCGGGTACTCTGTTTCATTAAAAGCCGATGGATACGGCATGGTATAATGCGGAGCGATCTTCGGAGTGTTGAACCCGCACTGCTTCATCATGTTATAAACTAGATTCCTTGTCATCTCTTCCAGATTGTCATTTACTCAGGAACTAATCGGCTGATATACCGGTTCTGGAAGTGGAATTATAGCCTGATTACCCGATAGCATCTGAATCGGAGTTGGATTGATAGCCACTGGGGAACTCGAGTGGGAAGCCCCTGCATGTGACGTCCCTGGCTGAGTATACTGATTCCCCAGATTCATCCCTTGAGGAAAATTCCGATTCCCCTGGTGGGCTTGCCCAGTCACAATGCTGTGTAATACGGCACTAATTCCTTCCTGGACAATGCGCCCTAAAACCGATGACTGATCCAGCATCGATTGATAGACCGAATTGTTAATCTGATCTCTTATTATTTCAGAGTAATCTCCGGTCAGCAGTGGATCTCCAATCGAAGTCTTGGTAACCTGGCAGCTACGGGTTTTCCGATAGCCAGTTAACATTCTCTTCTTGTTCTCCTCGTGGATCTCCGTGAGCCTATCTTCGATCTCCTTTTTCTGATCTGGGCTCAGTTCGTCAAACGTCACCGGTTCAACAGCGTGTTTGAGCGCTTTCATCGCTGCTTCGGCATCGGTGCGCGTCATCTCGCCGGATTCGATTGTTTTGGTCCCACCGGGCGTGCCAAAAAGTCAAGGAAGGCCGAAGCCACGAAGGAAGAAGGATTCGAAGACCACTACCTTGTCAGAACGAGGGGTGGGGCAGGATTCGCCGGCGGCAGCGCGCCAAGACACAAAATCCTCGGAGGGGAGCACGCCAAGGGAGACCAGCTTCTATAGCCTCCATTCGGTCGTGATGGACTTCATCCACTCCTTCCCGCTCTTGGCAGCCTTAGGGGCGGCGGGGGATGGTGGAGCCATTGCGATCGGAGACGGGTGGCGGCGGAGGTGACGATGGAGACGAACCCTAGCAGCGGAGCTTTTTGGAGAAGCTAACAGACTTGCACAAAAAGTGAGCAAGGTGAACTAATTTCGTTCTCCTGTTCCTAACTTATCGTGACGAACAATGTTTCGCCTTCTGGGCCGGGCCTTAGTCCAGCATTGGATGCGGGCCCTTTTTGAGGAGGGTTCGGCTAAATCACCCGGCTGGCCGAGTGGTTTCCCCCAAGAGGCCTGCGTTAAGTGCCGACTGCAGGCCTAGCAGCGGGCAGCTCTAACTACTCGGACGATGCGATGTTGCGGATTCGAGATCAAGTCAAGGATAAGCAATGTTGCGGATTCACGACTGGAGCAAAGACAGAGACTTAAGGGTTTCCAAAAGATTTTCATTGAAAGGGCTCTTAGGCCTGATTACACCTTTCGCGGCGCAGCACATCGAGCTAGGGCTCGTAGCTGGCTCGCGGAGGAGCAAAAGAAAAAAAAAGAGGCCCCCCCGAGGGGAGGACTTCAATGTCCCCCGTCGGCGAGGAGGGCTGTGACCAGTGCATCCTTGAGGGGGAAGCGCACTTTGTGGAGTTGCGGGAATCCGCGGATAAAAACCCTAATGGATTCTTCCGCGTGGATCTCCGCCTTCATCAGGGCAAAATCTTTCCAGAGCTCATCTTCGAAAGCTTCGGCGGTGGCTTTGGCCGCGGCTTCCGCCTCATCCTTCGCGCGGGCGTCGGCGATCCACATCTCTATCAGCTCCATGATGTTCGCCATCGCTCTTGGAAAGAGGGGAGTTGAGGATTTCTGAGTTTCGCTGAAGACTCAAAAACTTGAAAGCTGGTGGTGAAGTAGTACTCCGCCCCTGGGATTTCTTTTATACACAGAGGAAGTTCAAGGGTCGCGCCTTGTAATCCGTTGCAAACACAGTAAAACCATCATGGCGATGGGACGGAAGTGGATACGAATACGGTTTCCGACGGAAACGAGTACCGCTCCGGCTGCGTGAGAAAAAGGTGCGAAAACGCTTCGCCTCCCCCAAATTGGGCTTGGGCTAAAACTGCAAAGGGCAACCCCCTTAACAGGCTTTCTTAACATGCCGCTGACGGCGGCAACGCGTTAAAATCGAGCCAAATTCGGCCTCGGTGCACCCTGGAGGGCATATCACCGGCAGCGCCAAAATCAAAAGTATTTCACGGCATACCCCATGTCGGGTCACTAGCCAGCTTCGCATGCTCGAGGTTGGGTGTTGGTGAAATTTGGGTTCGATTTCTTGAGGTATGCCTTTATAAGGTCGCCAGTTGTACACCGCTACCTGGGTACGAATACCTCTCGGCAAAATTGTGTCCAATCGGTACGCCCTGAGGGGCCTATGCTGATCCCTTCCCTGGTAGGGACAGGTACCACCCGGCTGAAAGGTGTGCCCCATGTTGGGCCGAGTGCTGGCTCTTACAAGTTAAGACAGGGCGCCTGACACTGATATTCTTTGCAACGCTAAGATTACGGCATGCTGCAAGACAGAAGTCGTAATGGCGTGGCTTAAGGCACGCCCCATGACGGGCCAGTTGCTGCTTTTGCAATGCAAGGGTGGGTGTCCAATAGCCGAATACATCTATTGAGACGATGTGCCCAATGTGCTGAATAAGCTGGAGCTTGGTATTGCCAATCCAGGCGTTGTTTCAGCATAAAAACTTAATATTTCTTGAGTTCTTTACAATCTCTTTTCAGATTACAGGATATATGGGCGAAACCAGCCGGCCAAGTATCTGACTCGATCATAAAGCACTCGGGGGCTACTGTGGACTATATGGGCCCCGGGTATCCTCTAGAAGGCACATAAAGGAGCAGATAGGGGCGATCCAGGTCGGCCGGCTGAGGATAAAGACCACTCGGGATATGCGTGCCTTGAGCTCCAAGGAAGTTCCCGAGGATACAATCTATCTCCATGTAATTAGCAGATTAGCGCATGCATGACATGTAACATTATAACAGAATTAGTTATCGTGTACCACGCACAACCCTGTAACTCTATCCCCCCTAGACTATATAAGGGGAGGGGGTAGAAGCCGTCAGCAAGAGACATAGAGTCTTACATAGCGCACGGCATCATCTTGCATCTCGCATCTTGATCGACCATATAATCCCAGAACACAGGAAGTAGGGTGTTACCTCCTCCGTTGAGGGCCTGAACCTGTATACATCCTTGTCTTCTGTTACCATTTGACTTAGTTCTTGATTAGCGTCCCCTCGTACAAATTCATTGCCGGCGGTGACCCCCCAGTTAGTCACCAGTCGACAACGTCCCTAATCACCCGCATTGCGGAGGGTATGGGACTGTTAGAACATTGTGAATTGGCCTTTCTAGACAAACAATTCCAAACAATAGGAAAGGACCATTTCGTCCAAGGCCACATCCTTCGGGTTGATGAGTCGGACGCTCATTTCATGAGATTTCCGGGCACCGCTGCAGAGATCCGTTTGCCAAATCCAAGGCTCAGAATCTACAGAGCCCGGACGCTGACTATCGATTTTAGAGCCCTGGAACCCCATAGGCATAGTGTCTACGCCTGTGACACACACACAACACACCAAAGAAGAAGAACGGCTGAGCCCAGTGAGCCCCACCACGATTAGTGAACTGGGGGAGCTGCGACCCCTCATCACTCCGACTATAGTGCGGGTTGGGATCAATGGAACCCGTCCGCCTTTGCTCCACATGAGTACGGAGGTTGGGGCACACACAACTTTGAGGCCGGTAGCTCACGGTAGTACGATGCCTGATGGACCCACTCACCTCCTGAACAAGGACCCGAGATAGGACGGGAAGGACCGTCGTCGGCCCACTACCCTTTCTACTTTGAGCCCTTTTAGATAGGACGTCCATGCCTTAGGACAGAGAATGGATACTTAGTTGATGACATCGGCCACATACACCAAACGTTGGCCCCATCACACTAGGTACCACGAGGACATCACCCGTGACCTTAGAGCCAACACCACCGCGACACAAGCCAAGAACGATGCCCTTGCGGCATGGTTCCAGCACACTGGTTTTGACCCTCCGGCTCAATAGGTGTGTCCTGCTCTCCGTCGCTGCCTGCTGTTGCTGCCTTACCTTGCATTGCTAGTACCCTGCCAGATGAGTTCCCAGTTGTTCTTGCCTGGTCTCCTTGCCAAAAATCTCAAATTACCTTGCCCCATTTGTGAATAACTTTAGTTTTGTTCTTAGTTAATAGTATGTCTTTAAAAAAATCAAAAATTTATAAAAAATTGCAAAATCTAAAAAAATACCAAAAATATTTCCCTTTGAATAAAATGTATAAATGTTGATTTTACCTAGAAAGGATATGATGAACATTGCTCTATTATTGTGATATAAATGCTGAGTCTACAATTTAGTACTCTCATTTAAGTTTGACAATTATTGGTATGAGTAGTCATCCTGCTTAATCTTGCTTATCGAGTGTTGACATTATTGAACCAATTCTAAGTTGTTGAGGGATATGATATAACAAAGATAAGGACCTAGTTACTTATGCCCCTACTAAGGCATAGTCTCGAAATTTATTTTAAAAAGAGAAAATTATTTTGAAGTTCCTCATTAGACTTTTTCATCCTACCAGAGCCAAAAATGCTAAATAAATTCAAAACCTTCATTTAGCCACTTTGGTTGTGTTGAGTTTTGTCAAAAGTAAATCCTTAGGAATTAGTGCTCTTCAAAGCTGGTCATTTCCTTTTGCGTACCCTTTGATTGCTAGCCTCTCGTATCTGGTAATGCTAAATTCCACATTTGGGATACGAGCATACATCTCACCAGATATTCCTCCCTACAAAAATAAGCCAAGTTCTTTTTCGTGAGTCCACCATATATCTACCTATTTGGTCTCCCTAAAAGACTTCCAAAAATAATAAAGGAATCATTCCTCAAATTATAGAAAATTGAGGCAAACAAAAAAATGAAAAGAAAAGAGGAAGAGAGAACCATCATCTCCTTCTATCTTCAATAAAAAAAATGCCTCTCAAAATTCTAGATTGAGGAATGTTCTCCAATCAAATAAAGAAGTAAAATAGACCTTTCCTTAAACACAAGATCCAATGGGACGGACTCATTAGTACCCCTCATCACTTGCACTTGTGTTTCTTCATTCCTTTGGCGTGAGTTCACTCTATCCCTCATTCCCTAGACGTTATTATTCTAATGACCAGATTGCGAAATAGTACAAAATTCCCTAGGATCTATTTTTGACTTTACAAAATTATACAACCTAAGTAGGCCACATTTCCATACCTATGAGCTCCACATAAACCTTAGAATAGGAAGAAAGAAGGCCATTAACAAAAAGGCCTGGGTGAGGATCAAATACCACCGTGAGATCTGAATGTAATAATGAGGAACTAACATTTTAAAAAGAAAACCCCGAGACATAGCTTGAAAAGGGCTGAGTTGACAAAGTTCTATCAAAGTTATTGCATCTTTTAACCGCTAAAAGAAAAGGGGAGATTTTGAAAACCTCGTGAGTTTGATAAAAGTTGGGGTACACTTGTACGAGTTTTTGTCAACAAATAATGTGACACAACTTTGTATGCTTAGTATTTATTAAATAATGATATTGATGCAATCTTGATCCACCGGGTTCTCATTTGAGCTCTTTGCTCGAGCACGAGCAAAAATTCAAGTTGGGGGTGTGTTGACGTCAAATAAACACCAATTCTATACGTCAACATATTCCGGAATTCCGGCATTTTGGAGGGAAAATCAAGGTTTATACTAACATTTTATTTATTCTAATAAAGTTTCATAAGTTTTGGTGAGTTATGGGTCTACAGGTACAAAATAGGAAAAACCAGAGCTGAATTGGGCAAAATGCCAGGCCGGCCGACCTGGCCATGTCACCAATCCGGTTATGTCTTCTCCCCAGTGGCATAAAAGCACAAAATGAGGACATCTAGACCATCCATTGCAGTCGGTTTGATCGAATGGACACGATTTCTTCACAAATGAGCATAGGATTCCCTTGGATTCCTTTCTTGCGCATGTCCACTTGATCCACCGGCTTAAGGGGTTAATCTACACCATCAAGGAAGCATCCTAGAAGAAATCCACGGCCGAGAGGTGAAGAAGGTGGGTCGGCCGACCCACCCTAGGCCGGCCGACCCCCTCTTGAGTCCCTTTGGAATCCCCATTGGAGGAGGGTTGGATGACAAGTGTCCCTACACGTGGAGCACCCCGGTTGGGTCGGAACACTATAAAAGGACTCCTACACCTCACATGTAACACAACACGCAACACATTCCACACTTTCATTCCACTTTTTAGAGTAGCTCTTAGTTAGTAGTAGTTGGGAGTTAGAGTCAAGTCGGGCTGAAGCTCGGAGTTCCGGAAGTGTCTTCGGGAATTCGAGTAATAGCTCTTGTAACCTTTTCTAATTGTTTCAATTAGTGAGATCACTTCATTCATTGCTTATGTGTTGAATTTTATTTGAGCTGAGTATATCTACATAAATGAGTTGTGTAGATTTGCCTTACCGGTAGCTTGTATTCGTCTGGAATCAGTTTAGGTTCTCACTCATATACTGTTAGAGCCAGGCATTGAACCTAGATCAACTTCTTTTTGGTACTGAGGAAGATTGATTAGAAATAGTAGCAGACGTGGTGTCTGAGACTAGGACTAACTCGGTTTACACCCGGGCCCACGTATATGTGATAGGTGGTAGGTGGTGACAGCCCTATCCATCCGTTGATAATAAGTATCTCATGCGTAACCCACAGCGTCCGGCTTTGGACCAGTAGAGCCCTATCGGAATGATCATAACCATTCGGGATTCCAATTCAGGATTGCGGGTGGTAGTGAATGTCAAGCTCCGACGACGAATATCAAGTGAACCACTGTTAGAATACCCCCAAGCTCGCTCAATAAACTGAATCACACGATTTTGCGAACTTATTAAACTTGTCTCGTTGTCCTCCCAACTGTCTATCTAGCTAGAGTAGCTTTCTCTTTATTTGTGTGAATATTTATCGTGTGTGTGTCCCGGTCTTTTCATTTATCCTAACCCCCGTTACCTAGACTGGCTGGTATTTTAAATAATTAAGATATAGAGGTTTATCTCTTTAAACCCCCGTTCCCTATGGATTCGATAACTCTAGGAATACTCCTGGTGAAAACTACAAGCGATATCCGTCCGCTTGCGGATTAATTTCTTTTAGCGTAAGTATCGCCAACACTCACCTCCCTGAATCGACGCAGATAGTCATTAACCGATTCTCCAAACTTTTCCATGATCATCATAATATCAGTAATCCTAGCTTCATTCTCCCCAGAGTAAAAATATTCGTGAAACTTCCTCTCCAGATCTGGCCAGGAAGTAATACTGTTTGGAGGGAGTGAGGTGAACCAGTTAAATGCCGATCCCGATAGCGACAGAGGGAACAATCGGCATTTAAGTGTATCCTTTGAAGCAGCTTCTCCACATAACGCAAGAAATCTAGCGATGTGCTCACGTGTAGAGGTATTATCACTTCCACTGAACTTAGCATTTGCAAAATCTGGGACTCAGTATTTGTGAGGAAACTCTGTTTCATTAAAAGCCGGTGGATACGGCATGGTATAGTGTGGAGCAATTTTAGGAGTGTTGAACCCACACTGTTTCATCATGTTGTACACCAGATTCCTTGTCATCTCTTCAAGATTTTCATTCATCCCAGAGTTAATCGGCTGATAGATCGGATTTGATACTAGGATCATAGCCTGATTATTCGGTATTGCTTCAATCGGATTTGGATTGATTGCCTATAGCGCAGTATTTGGGTTAAAAACTGTATTTGGATTAAAAGTTGCTGGTGAAGGATTTGGCTGAAAAGCTCCAATTTGAGAAGTTCCTGCCTAGGTACTTCCGATCTGGGCGTGAGGTGGATATCGGTTCCCCAAATTCATCTCTTGTGGGTTATTCCGATTCCTTGGAGGGGTCTGCCCAGTCATGATATTATGCAAAGGAGCGCTAGTCCCCTCTTGCACAATCCGCCCTAAAACCGATGATTGATCTAGCATCGATCGATAAACTGAACTGTTAATCTGATCCCTTATGACTTCAGAACAATCTCTAGTAAGCAATGGATCTCCAATAGAAATTTTTGTGATCTGGCCACTGCAAGTTTTCCGATAGCCTGTTAACATCCTTTTCTTGTTTTCTTTATGAATTTTAGCGAGCCTATCTTCAATTTCCTTTTTCTAATCAGGGCTCAGTTCATCAAACGTCACAGCTTCAGTAGCGAGCATAAGTGCTTCTATCGCCGCCTCAGCATCAGTGCGAGTCATCTCGTTAATTCTGATTCTTCGGGTCCCACCATGAGTGCCAAAAAGTGTGTTGACACGAAAAGTTGGATCTACGCGAACACACGTGCGGAAGCGTCAAGTCTGGGCTTGCGTCACAACCAGGAACCAAACGTGCCAGTCAATTTGATCTGTAAATTGACAAGGAATAAATTGTCAGCGACATGACCCCAATCGGCTTTAAGAAACAGCTAGATCAGGTTTTGCGAATCAGCTTTAAAGAATCAGATTGTGATCCTATTGGCTTAATGCCTGATAGAGCGATAAATGTAAATGGGTATTTAAACATAAATCTTTTCATCTCTTTTTTGTTGTTTTATAGAAAGAATTAGCCATAAATCTTCGGATCAATTTATTAGATTAAACCAAGGGATAGATTGAATAGATTGGTCAAGCCAAGACAGTATTCAGATCTAAATCTAGATATAAACTTATAAACCGATTTAAAGGTTTAGAACTAATATAGATAAATACAATGCTAATCGACAAATAACTAAACATGCGAAATCCTAAAACAAGTATACGCAAGATCGATTAAACGAGGCAATTGCATACATCGGATTCAAGAAAAGCATACAAGATAATTGATAATCGGCATTGCAAGGTAAATACATATTACAGATCGATTGAACGAGACAGTGTAACATACAATTACATTTCAAAGATCGGTAAACCGAGACAGTAACATGCTTTGTATACATGAGATCAAGACGATACAGCCTTGCATACAGTTTACAAGAAGAGAATTGATTATTCCATCGAGATAGCTCTACCTGCGAGTTGAAGCCTTTCAACGAAGTCGATCGGATTCGAAAAGAGTGGTTGTGTTTTGTGTATGCCGTATATCGTCTACACGAGACTTGAGACCCTATTTATTCTGTTACAAAACCGATACTGATGCGACCTAATTTAACGCAACCTAACCAATAAAACCGCCTCCCGATTGAATCTTCGTAATTCTTCTGGAGTCTTCATATTGTCGGGATTATTTCCTATACGCTTCTTTCTTTTGACAACGAAGCCCATCTTCTGATTCGGCCCAATAATTAAGATGACATTAGCTGGTGTATGATATTTGATTTTCCTGCCAAATTTGGGTGTTAACAACTGGTGAGTTTGTATCTTGTTTAGTTGTTTGTGTTCTTCCTATAGTCCAGAAATGTTTGCCCTACAAAAAGATTGTTTACCCGCTGTCCAAGCCCCTTTGTGCCTTTTCAATCTGTTATTTCAGTTTGTTAATTTGAGTTTGTGTTTGTCCTATTGTTGTCTTATTGCTATTCATTCTTGTTCATCTCCCAACCTCAAAATCAACCGAAAACACCCAAAAATTAACCATCAATCTCGTCCAGAAATTTTTCATTTCTGCAGTCGTCACAAAAAACGCCATGTCTCCCATCTCCCTTATCCTTTTTGAGTGAAACCAAAAGGAGAAGATCCACGACTTGCTGTTCTATCTTCCTGCCAAATTTCAGTTCCATACATGAAAGAACCAAGGCGTTATGGATGTTTGATTCAGACCTTGTTACTGTCCTGAAATCTGCAGACCAGCCCACTTGTGAATTTTGTGCAAATTTCTCTGTTCGTTTTCAGAAAGTTGGCCCAAAACAAAAGTTGTTGGAAAAGCCATCAGGAATAAGTGAAAAACATTTCATAAGCAAAGAGGCACCTAACAAAAAGTTACGGGCAAAATACCAACCTGCTGTCTTGTGGGCAGAAAAACAGCAAACTGCAAAGTTTGATCTATCTTGTGTTTTCTTGTTACGTAGTGCAAATCCGTGACTTGCTGCGTGTCTAGCACTTGTTGTCATCTCCGCATACTTGCTTAAGCCTTTTATTCATCTTTGTTTGATCAGCAACATAGGCTATGTGCAAATCTGAAATTAGCTGATTGTTTCCATTGCTAGCCATACATAGCCTGTCCAAGCTCCACTTTGTACTAATCATACAGAAGATAGCCTTGCAATCGCTTTACTCACACTTAAGATCGGTTTTGTCACGAACCAGCCACCGGTTGCACCACTTGCTGCATTTGTAAGAATGTAAGAATTGGTAAGAACTTGATAAAAGCTTGAGAGATGTGACCCTCAATAATTCCATCACCTAGTAGTTCATAGAGTTTCACATATTTTTGTTGGCTATCCTTGTTTGCTAACTAATCATGGCAGGTTTATATGGAGATAATGGTTTTAAACAATATCATAAGAATGGAGTGATCTTCACTGCTGGCGAAAAGCAACAACGTACATCGATCATGCGAGATTTGGACAGCACTTTACATGAGAGCTCTCCTCATGTTGGAAGGAAGATTTATTAGATCAACAAGAATGATGCACCATCTCCAAATATTGAACAAGGTAATCTGAAGTGTACCTTGCCTCCTCTCAGTATTACGTATGATCCTAATGTTTACATTGATTGGAAAATTACGATTGACAATGAATTTAGAAAATTTGACTTGTCTGAAAAACAAAGGTTGCCACTAGTGTGCTAAATGGATTTACGTTAATATGGTGGAATACTAGAAAAGAGGGACAACCTCATAGCTGGAATGCCATGAAGAGACTTATGAAAGATATGTATGTTCCTGATTACCATGTTGATTTCTTTAACACTAAACCCCAACGTTTAAAACAAGACAATAAAAAGTGTTAAAGATTACTTTGGACAATAGCAAAATCATTTGTTGCGCTGTGGTTTAGATGAATGCGAGGAAGCTACTGAACTTCTTTTTTGAGAGGGCTTAATCAAGAAATTGTCACAACCGCGGCTTCACCGGGATCCACTCACAATCAATTGCTAGTCCCAGAGATCAATGCTAGCAACTTCTGAGCGACAGTTTGTTGAACATCATCACACAATCACAAATAAATAAGAGAAATTATATGTTATGCAAAAGTGATTGTTACACAACTACTTATTACAATAGTTTAATTAAAGATGACAAAATATTGTCCATCAAATATCAGAGTGCGAAAATTCAAATATGCAGCGGAGAAAGTATGATGATGCTCCAATCCAACCCATGAGCGCCAGCTAATCCTCATCAAAGGCCTGGACAAGATCCTCCTGATCCTGAAGATAGACTGGACCTATGCCTTCTCCTGAATACAAATTTATCCGTGGTTTGTATAGTGAGTACAAGGCTACCCAGCAAGAATCGTTATAATGATGCAAGGATATAAACAAGAATAGGGTGGCTATTTCGCATAAACACCTACACTAGTCAGATTATTTAATGTGTTGTAAAATAAATTTATAGAACAATTAATAGTGATAAACATTCCCAAGAAGAACACGCAGAGCTCGGCTTTCAAAGCCCCTCTGAAGATCAAACCTGCATCGAACAACTCGAACAACACCAACCCTTCAGGTTAAGTTATTAACACATGAGACTACGATGTACGACCTTCCTCCCCTCCCATGACCGTGGGAATGGCTATCATGATAGTTTTCAACTCTGCAGAGTGTAGCACACTTTACCCATAAGCCAAGTGATACTTTTGCGTCTTAGCTCTTCCTTTGGAATCTAGACCAAGTAACAATACAAGGTGATTCATTAGTTCCTTCTGTTAACACCGATACCCCCTCTAAGGTTTCGACACTACGGGTCCCCCTCTTGAGCCCACGGATCTTTTCAAGGTAAAGTGTGTTAACAGTTTTTCCTAACTACTAAGCCAGGACTAGCACATGTTGCGCAACATGTTAACGCTAGCACTTATGGTTGCACTTGTATGGTTTGGCCGGATAAGCACATGTCAAAGGTCCTTAGACCAAGGTGACTACCTCCATCACAATCCTCAATCCACAAAATCACCCGATTAGCCACCTTTAGTCAACACACGCCACGTAGGTTTTAGTTGATTATGTTATTAAAGTAACTCAGCACCTCCAATCATACAAAGTCACAAAAGTAATTAAATGACGAACCTTATCAACTACCAACCCACGAGCACTAGCAACTATGCACAAGGATAGGCTAGGAAAATGACTAAGGTAGCAATAAATAGGCTAAATTAACAGGGTCAATGACTCAGTGTGAACATATTAGGTTTCTACCCTTTCCCATCATTTCATGCAACAGAAAAGTAAATAAAACAAATAATGGGTGAGTTTTGCAAAATAGGAGAGCAAGAAGCTAACTTGCCTTAGTAGTACGCCGGGTCTACAGAACCTCCTCCGAACGGCTTTTGCAATCCCCTCGAACAGCGCGAACACGGACAATCTACACATATATGCATATGTGCAAGAAACAGCAAAAAAATCAACATAGCATACAACTCAATAATATATATAAAATTCTAGGCTATTTATAAAAAATAATGGCTCTAGAATCACCTAAATTGGAGGTCGGATGCTCCCGGAACAATTCCAGGATGATTGGAGGGAATCAGAAATTACAGACAAGAATAAAGCAGATTAACCGAGGAAAAACTGGATAAACCGGTGGTTTGCGCGGTCCATGGAGAGCGATGGCGGGTGGCTTGGGTGGACTTGGCGCCGAGAACGGAGACAGCCTACCGATCCGGACGGTGTGGAGCTTCCCTGCGGTGGCGGCTTGGAGAAGATTGGAACCCTTAGGGTAGCGACGGCTAGGGCTTTGGATTTGAGAATTCTCGAGTTGGGGTATTAGGGGAGGTGTCTTGGGGGGTTTATATAGTGTCCTGGATGACTTGGGCAGGGCCTTGGGATAAGAGGGGTTGGATTGGGACTCGAATTCTAATCTGAGAAGAATTCGGATAGGTTTTGAGCTTGTCTATCAAGAAAACGGAGTTTCCTTTGGAGGATTGGGCTGAAATTTTTAGGGTAATTCGGATTAGGCTTCAAAAAGGTCCGCTCCAAATTTGAGCACAAGATTCCCTCGTTTGCTCCTTATTTGATGGGTTTGACGAGCTCTCGGCAGAACGGCAACACTTTATGGAATCTTGAGCTAGCTTTGGAATTTGGACATGAAATTTGAAGGGTGGCTTGATGATGGCTTCAAAGAATTACTAGAAGTTTTCCAAACTTTTCCTAAAAGGTTTTCTAGGGTTTTGGCTTAAATCTAATTTAAAGTAATTTAAACTAGGGTTTTGTATATAACAATTCCCTTTTATTCTATTTTTGCGGTTTTGAAAATACAAGTGTCATACGACAAAATAGAGGATGTCACAGAAATCCAGGACATTATTGTTAATAAAAACTATACTCACTCTCTCATTTGGTTAACCTTGCATGTAAAGCTGAAAATCATATTTTGGAAGAAATGAAAATGCTTGATGCTAGGAAGGAAGAGGTTTCTAAATGTTATGAAGTAATTTGCGCAGAAAAAGATAATTTAATGGACAATTTGCATGCTCTTGTATCTCCCTTTTCGACTAACCTTTTACAGGAGATTGGAAAGAATGAAGAGATCGAAGTTGATATTGTCAAGCATGGGACACTCCCTTCGACCAAGATGTTAGATGAGACTGTACCTTCCATACCGACTAACCAGGTCATGTTTGATAGCAAGTGCGCCATTGTTAGCCCATGGTCTAATGGAAATGACATACATCGCAACATACTTGTTAATGAAACATTGAGTGCTGGACAATTTACACTAATTCAAGATAATGGTGATGAGATTACCATGGTTGCCAAAGAAAAATCAGTTACAACACCTACATTATATGAGAAAAACATTAAAGGTAATAATGGTGTTGAATCGATAGTCGAAAACGAAGAAGAGGTGAGTTCTTGCAACAACACTTATGCTGAAAGTAAAATATCGTTATCTGAATTTAATATTCCTGATTTGCATAATGTTGAATTGATTACTCACGACAAAGTTCTTTGGAAAGCTTTTCAAGATAAATCTTTATGATATGTGCTATTTGATAAACATAAAGAATTTGTCTAGTGTCATTGATAAGATTGCTAAAATTTCTAATTTCAAATCACAAGATGATACTTGCAAATTTTATTTCACTGGAGATTATGGTCTGGACAACACTTTTCATATATGTCAAATATTTATCACAACCGATTTGCGTGCTGATTTGAAATTAAATTCTTGCAACATGTCATCCATTGTGTCATATTGTGATAGCATACAGATAAAGGAATTGTTCGACGATAATTATTTTGAAAAAAGATTTCATTCATTTGCTCATATGTCACATGTGAATCACTAGTTAAAAATCTGCATGGCCCAAATAAATCATTTTCTCTTCCAAACAACTTGACACAATGTTTAGTAAAGTTGAGGACAACTTTCATTCAATCATGCCAAAATGATGAGAAGGAATGGTTTATAGAAAAACATTGCATAATTGTTTCCATATTGAAAACGAGAATGACAAAACAATTGATGTATACATATACCACGCGTACACGTTGTTCTTTTTCTTGAGCACCTTTACAGATTGTCAAAAGATGAGGATGTGTATTCGTGAAGATGGGAAGAATGAGAAGACCATGGCACCAATGCATAAGTGGAAGTGTTCCTTGTTCTGGAATCTAAATCGTCCCGCAGAAGCACATCAAGATTTCACGTCATATTATGTAATAGAAGATCAACTGGAGTCAAGGACGACTCCAAATAAAAAAGGGGAGAATGATGAGGACATCGCTACATCGGATACACCTATGGAATCAACAATCAAAGACTCCCCTCCCAACCAGCAACCCTCGGCTAGCATTACAGGACCGATTACTCGAGCCTGCGCATGACAAATTAATTATCAGGTTAACTCGTTTCTCGGGTTGAATAATTATACTTTGGAGAATAGACCGCTACCTAATAACAATATTATACAAAGGAATTTAAGCAAGCACCAGTTACAAGGCATCAACACACCAATCAAGGCAATAAAGCATGGTGGGAATGTAAATTTTTTTATTTGTAAATTCCTTCTTCTTTTCTTCTTCCTTTTTTTTTTAAAAAAAACATTTTTCAACTTACCTCGATCCTCATACATCGTCCTCCTTCAGTCTCTGTTTGTAGTGGCGGGTCTTGTGTCATCCTCCTTCGATCTTCTTTGTCGTTGCACAAATTAAAGGCAAAGCAATACACCAAACCATTTATTACTAAATAACTAGACATTACCATTAACTAGTAAATGAATATCCGTATTTCACAGAGAAAGCCAAAAGTTGATACGGTATACTCCACACAAAAATATATAATAATTCGTTTTATTATACGACTTCTACACTTAATCTTTTGAAAGTGACGACTCATCATCTTCATCAAGTAGTCTTTCGTTTCTTCTTTCTTCAGCGACAGTATCTTCTTCTTCGATATTGGTGTTGGAAGCAATATAACTCATCTTGAATAAATTAGGTCTAATGACTAAACTTTGAATTTGTGGGGTGGATAGAATAAAACTTTGTAAGGTAGAAGAATAGGTAAGGATAAAATAAAATTTAGAAGGTGAGTAGGAAAGAGTGAAAGCAAAGAATTCCTAGTAGAGAGATACTTGACTTTGGAAAGATCAGATAGTAGCAAAGGAGCTTAAACACAATTTTTATTGAAAATAAATCCTTAAGTTTTAGAGGCCTACTAGCTACGCTTCCTAGGGTCAGACTGGCTCTGATACCAACTTTTGTCACAACCCCGGCTTCACCGGGATCCACTCACAATCTATTGCTAGTCCCAGAGATCAATGCTAGCAACTTGTGAGCGACAGTTTGTTGACCATCATCACACAATCACAAATAACTAAGAGAAATTATATATTATGCAAAAGTAATTGTTACACAACTACTTATTACAATTGTTTAAATAAAGATGACATAATATTGTCCATAATATATCAGAGTGCGGGAACTCAAATATGCAGCGGAAAAAAATATGATGATGCTCCAATCCGATCCTTGAGCGCCAGCTAATCCTCATCGAAGTCCGGAACAAGATCCTCCTGATCCTGAAGATAGACCGGACCTAATCCTTCTCCTGAATACAAATTTATCCGTGGTTTTGTGTAATGAGTACACAGCTACCCAGCAAGAGTCCTTATAAATGATGTAAGGATATAAACAAGGGTAGGGTGGCTATTTTGCATAAACACCTATATTAGTCGGATTATTTAAAGTGTTGTAAAATCATTTGTTTAACAATAATGAAGATGAATAAATTTCCAAGATAACCAACAGAGCTCGGCTTCGGAAGCCCCTCTGCAAAACTGCTCAAGCCTCGAATACTCAAAACCAAAACCAACCCATCAGGTTATTAGATACACATGAGACTACCATGTACGGCCTACCTCCCCTCCCATAACCACGGGAACGGCTATCATGATAGTTTTAACTCTGCAGAGTGTAGCACACTTTATGCATAAGCCGAGTGGTACTTTTGCTTCTTAGCTCTTCCTGAGGAGCAATACAAGGCGATTCATTAGTTCCTTCTGTTAACACCGATACCCCCTCTAAGGTTTAGACACTCGGGTCCCCTCTTGAGCCAACGGACCCCAGCCCGTTCTTTTCAAAGTAAAGTGTGTTAACAGTTTTTCCTAACTACTAAGCCAGGACTAGCACATGCTGCGCAACATGTTAATGCTAGCACTTATGATTGCGCTTGTATGGTTTGGCTGGATTGGCACACGTCAAGAGTACTTAGACCAACGTGGCTATCTCCACAACAATCCTCAATCCACAAAACCACCCGACTTGCCACCTTTAGTCAACACACGCCACGTAGGATTTAGTTGATCAGGTTATTAAGCAACTCAGCACCTCCAAATATACCAAGTGACAGGATTAATTAAATGATAAACCTAAACAGCTACCAACCCACGAGCACTAGCAACTATGCACAAGGATAGGCTAGGAAAATAACTAAGACAGCAATAAACAGGTTAAATTCACAGGGTCAATGACGCAGCGTGAATAAATAGGTCTACCCTTCCCATCAATTCATGCATGAGAAAAGTAATAAAAACAATTAAATGGGTGAGTTTCGCAAACTAGGGAACAAGATGCAACTATCTTGCCTTGGTAGCACTCCGGGTCTTGGAATCCACCTCCAGACGGCTCCTGGAGTCCTTCCGAACAGCGCGAACACGAATGATCTATGCGTAAATCAGGATGCAAACAAATAAACAATAGACAATATATTCTAATAAAAATATTGAATAAGCTATGGCCGATGATGTCTCGGTCTTTCAATCATGCATCGGATTTTGGCAAACTCACTCCGAGATATTTTTCTCTTCGCTGGCGTCGCTAAACACTCACTTGGCGGAATCGGCGACGACTGCACGCAAAACGAGGCGCTCGCAATTAGGCGGCAGCAAAGGGAGTTCCGAAAAATACGAGATTAATACAGGAGGTAATAGGGATCAAACTAGGATCAACAAAATTGGTTTGGAGCGAATCCGGCTTACGGTTTGAGAGATATGAAATTGCGAAGTTGCACTGTTCATGATGAACAGTTAAAGGCCAGGGCTCGGCTTGGTCAAAAGGGATTTTCCCCTGCCCTCAATCCTCACTCCCGTACCGTGCAACAAGAGAGAGAGAGAGAGGGAGAGGGAAGGAGGCGGCGGCCTTGGGGAAGAGGACCACGGCGGCGGCTCGGGTGGGGGCGGCTCCCGGCGGCGGCGTGCTCAGACGAGGCGGCGCTCCGGCGGTGTCGGCTCGGCTGCAGCGCGCTGGGGAGGGGCAGAGGCGGCGGCTCGGCTCGGCTCGGCTCAGCTCGGCTCGGCCTGGGAGCGGCGGCGGCATCCCCGGCGGCGGCGGCTTGGCACCAGCGGCGGCGGCATGGGTAGGGCGGCAGTGGCTCGCTGGGCCGTGGGCAGGGCGGCACTCGGTCTGGGAGCGGCGGGGACGGCGACCGGTAGAGGATGGGGGCGGCGCCGGCGGCATGGCTGCAGGGCGACGGCGCAGCTCCATGGACAGCGCGACGGCAGGGCAGGGCGGCGCTCCGACGGCGGCTTGGTCTCCCACGGCGCGGCGGCCTGGCGGCTGGGCAGCACGGCACAGGCAGGGCGCGGAGGCGGCGCGGCTCTGCAGGGCAGCGCGGCAAGGCGTCGGTGACGGCATGGTGGCTCCATGGGGCTGAGCGGCGGCGACGGCTTGGTGAGGGAGCAGGCCAGGGGCGGCGGCTGTGGATGGTTTTGGGGAAATCGGGAGAAATTGCTAGGGTTTGCAGATACTTGTACGCAGGGTTTGCAGATACTTGTACGCGGGGGACAGCGGAGGAGGTGGGTGGGCTTGGTCTATGGATGTGATCTGATTGGGGTAGGGTTTTGCACGGTATTTATATGGGGTCGGGTTGTGGACATGGGATTGGGTTTAGGGCCCAAATTGATTGGAGGTTAGAGATAGAGCCCGATTGGGCTAATCGGCAAATCCGGTTGCTTTGGGGTTGGATTCGGTGTTGTAATGTGTTGTCTCGGGATGGAGGTCGGGTGCAGGAGATGATGCGATGCGTCAAGGGATCGACGACATCCGCGGTGCCCGATGCAGATCAAAGGTGGTCTTTGGTTAGCTACGGGTTGGAATGGTGACGCTGCCTCGACCAAGGGAGATAGAGGCGGGGTTTCGAAGGATGTCGACCAAGAGGGGTGGAAGTCCGACCGGTCAGGGTTGCAAGGGAGTTCGATCGGGTTTAGGTTTTCGATCAATGGGGATAAAGGGAAAAGGTAGTGGAAAGATGGAGGAATGGTTATCTTGCGACTGACTTAGGTGCAAGGAAAGAGGTTCGACCATGGACTGGTCTCGGCCGAGTGAGACGACATTTGACCCACTAGTGTTTCGACGGAGGTTAGTTGAAAATAGGGTTTCGGGTCGATAGATAATGGTTGGAAAACGAAGGGTATGGCTCGACCAAGCGGCAGGGAAACGTGGATCAATTCGGGTTAAAGTTGAGGAGAGGAAAGGGGTCTGTATTGGAGGATGCCAGGGTTTTGATCGGGACGGATGTTCGGGTGTGGCCGAGGAAGATTAGGGTTTCGGGGTTTGTCGGTCGAGAGGAGCGGACATTCGACCGGCAAGGGTTATGACAGAGGTCGACCGGAGTTAGGGTTTTGGCAGAGAGTCGAGCTAGGGTTTTAACTGAGAGAGGAAGTTTTCAAAGGAGACTCGACCAGGGTTTTGGCTCGATCGTGAGGATTTAGGTTTGGTCAGCCAAGTTTACAAGGAATGTCGATCAGGGTTTAAGGACTTGGTCGGGTCGACCGAGAGAGAGAGAGGGAGGGAGGGAGGGAGGGAGAGACAAAGGTTGGCTCGATCAGGAGATCAGGGTTTCGGTCGAGCTTGGTTTCAATTGAGAGACAAAGTCAGGGTTCCAACCGAGGAACGAATAAAAGCGAGGAGTGAGCTTTTGCATATAAATTTGTAATTTTGTAAATTGTAAATTATAATGAAAATAATTACTAAGATAAACTCTTATATGCAAATAATTGTTTAAAAATTTAGGGCTTTTCATATAAGAATCATAATAACTTAATTTAAATTTTGCCTTTTCTTTTTAAAGAAACTTGGGACATTCTAATATTTATTAGGATGTCACAGAAGTTTGAAATTTTTTTTAGAAATATTTCTAACTTTGCCCAAATTTGCTAAGAACAACATTTTTCTAGCACACAAATCACAAATTCGCAATCTAGAAAAAAAATATTCAAGAGAGAATGGGGTTGGAAGTGTGGCTGGCTGATGATGGGAAGGGTACCTATTTATAGTAAAAAAATCAAAGATTTTTGGGCCTTTTTGCCATTTTTATGAATTTTTAAAGGCTCAAACGGTTATATTTACAATGGTCAATGAATATAAAAAGCGAACCAAACGAATCGGCCCACCCGGTTCACTGCCACATGCCATGCCTAGCCGTTGCCACATGCAGGTCCGCGGGCTCGCAGCCGCCCCGTGCTTCCATGTGCCACGCACGGATTGGCCGCGACCAAGCGGTAGGCATGAAACGACACGAGTGTCGGCGCACAGAGCACCAAAATGGGGTCGCTGGAACCAAACTGGGTTGGCACGGTTTGCATAGTAACGAACCATGCCATTGCTAAGCGAACCGAATTATGCCGCCCCGACGGGCCAAGACTCAGGCACGTTTCGCTGCACTGAACCAGCCTGGCCCGAGGCATAGTGCTAGGCCGCTCATTTGGACCCACTAAGTTTGGCCCATATGGCTAGCTCTAAATATATCTAATAAGAAACATACGCAACTTCCGAACCTCGAAACCCTTGAACCGCGGTAGGGACATGTTATGCTCCTTTAATTTACGACACCAACACAAACCCTAGATGAAAACGCATCTTTAATGGTCCATGATGAAAACACGTCTTTCCAATTCATAATTGTTCAACCTCTTTATATAGTCAACATGACATCTAAACAAGGAAAGTGAAATATAAAAGAAATAATAATTACTCCCTCTGTTTTATAGGGCTTATTTCGATTCAATAAAGTTAAACTTCGTAAACTTTGATAAACTATTAGTCAAATTTTATGCATTTTTTAGTATACAAAAGGCATACCTATAGTTTTGTATTTCAAATTACTTTCGATACAATATTATTTTTTCACAATTGACAACATGTAAAAGATAAATTTAATGGTCAAATTATATATCTAAAGACATTTTAAAATAAAAATACGTCCTATAAAAAAAACAGAGGGAGTACATATACTTTTAGATCTTGAAAAAATGATGATATTATTTGATTCTTGTTTTTGTGATTGATTTTCTGATTTTATTTTGTACCAAGGTGGTCCTTACCCCGAGTCACATCGAGAAAGCTATCCAAACTGAGCTGGAAATTTATGCACAAATAAACCAACTGACTGACCGTGACGACCCTAAAAACATGGAGACTTTGGCATCCAGCACATCTGAGATCTTGGTTCCGGGTGCATGCAAGGTAAACATTTGCAGGCTGATTAGGGCCCTTGGTTTGAATAAACGCATGCAATTCTTGTCAGACCCGGATTTTAAAGGGAATCCAGGACCTTCGTGTAGACTGCATTAGACCAGGATCCTGCTAACGCAACACGAATTTACAAGGAGCTGAATCATTTCATACAGGAAACCCACGAGGACACTTTATTACAGATAATAGTTATCTTTCAAAGTACATTGAGGCTCCATTTGTCTGGGGGACCGTATAGGTCAAATCTTACAATACATAAGGCGGAACCCCTTACAGGGCCCGACACAGTGGAAAAGCAAAAAGGGGGGGAGGGGGGGCGCTTCGAAGCTATGTCTTCCATAACCCAAAAGAGGCAAGAACTAAAGTCCTCCTATAGCCCGTTTATCCGTCATCCTCCTGGACGTCCTCCTCGTCAAGAGGTTCGTAGGCGTCATCTTCATTGTCTTCTCCTAAAAGATTTCAAGTAGGCGAGGGTAAGCACCAATCGTGCTTGCGAGCCAAATACATCACCTTATGCAAATAATGCTATTAGGCTTTTTGGGGGATTTTAACCTCCACGCCACTCAATTCGCAGGCCTCGTCTCCTACGCCATTACTTTCGCCAGCCTGATCCACCGCGCCACCGGGTTTATGAATTTGTTACCTCAGTGCCATTAAGCTAATTTTCACTCATTTGGAATTATTTTTCTTTGGTTTGTCATGTGCCCTGACCGATTTGCCCCTCTCCTGTTGCTGGCTTAACCCAACCTGGTTGGCTGAGAACTTCGCGGGAAGAAACAGAGAAGAGGCTGAGCCCTTCGCGGGAAGAAAGAGAGCAAGGGGCGACGGGAGCTGTGTGCGACGGGGAGAGGCGCGGCGCGACGGGCAGCCGGCGGCGCACGCAGCCAGCGACGGCGCAGCGCGACGGGCAGCCGACGGTGCGGATGGCAGGCCCCAGCGCAGGGACGGCGTCCTCCCCCTCTTCTTCGTCCGTCCCCTACAGCAGCGGCGGCGCGGATGCAGCCCCCAGCGCACGGCGCCCTCTCCCTCGTCTCGCTCCGTCCCCTGCAGGAGATGCGGCTCGCCGGCGATGGTGCTTGGTTGGGAGAGTGGAGGGCGAGTGCAGCAGAAGCAGTCCGTCCTTGTGCAGAAGAAGAGGGTTGGAAGCGGCAGTGAGCTTGCTGAAGAAGCTTGGATGTGTATTTGTAATGAATTGTCTGTATCTGAGAATGAATGAGCTTGTACAATGAAAAAATTTAGATGAGCTTGTACAATGAGCTTGTGAAATTTGTTCTGTAAGAAATGGTGTATTGTTTTGGATCCATAGACACGAGTTTCTTCAGTAAGAAGTGTCACTTGCTGCAGTTAGTCACAGGCAGTTCTTGTTTTAGTAATGATTGCCACAATGTATAAAGATTTGTGTAGATTTCTCCCAGAAGACTCCTATCTTTATTTAAGTGATGTAATTTAACCTAAATTCATCCATATTGCTCTTTTTTTTCATAAATCAGTATGACATGGTTTAGTGCATTCTGCATTGGTCAAGACAGCAATTGGAAAAAATTTAGTGCAGCGGCAGTAGCAGTACCAATACATGGCCTGAAAAAATTTCATACAATTGGAAAAAATTTCAACATCTTCATAAACCAAGTCCAATTATCCGTCGTTTCTGCACCAAAGAAGGCAAAGGCAATTGGATACATCCAGTTATGGCCATCTAAACCTGTAGCTGCTGCTAGATGACCATTCCATCTCCCATTCAGTGCTGTCGAGTCAATACTAAGATATGGCCTACAACCATGTGTAAATCCATCAATGCTTGCCTTGAAACAACAAAAAAATCTATGGAAATATGTACCCTCCCCAACCTGCTGAACATCAATCTCAACAACACTGCCAGGGTTTCTTAAATCAACCTCAGCCTTGAACCTATAGAGCATTTCAAAACTTTCCTCCCATGAACCAAACAACTGGTTTGCAGCCAACTGTCTACCCTTATAAACATTGGGATATGATAGAATGCAATTATATTTTCTCTCCAAGCTTTTCCGCAGCTCTCCCGGTCCCATGTTAGGGTGCTCTTTCAAAATATTGATTGCCTTCTCTGCTATCCAATACTTGGAAGCCATGGGTGTTTGAATTCTTCCGGTGGATGTACACTTGTGCTCTAAATTGTTCACTTTTATCTGCAATGAAAGATACAGGTGGGTTAGTACAGGAAAATACAATTGCCCGAGCACATACAAATTGATATGGTTAAGTTAGTACCATCACAGACTTCCCATCAGGCATCACCCTTGCCGCAATTGCCCAAGGACAACCATCATCCTTAGCCTTGCAGTAGCCCCTGAATCTATATCTATCACCTTTTTCTGTGACCACCACAAATTGCCCTTTTATTGCATGCGTCCTAAGTGACATCCTGAATTCTTCCATAGTTCCATATATGAAACCCACTGTCATTGGAGGATCTTCCTTATCATATTGGACAAAGGTTTCACCAGGTATGTCATCGGTAACAAGAGAAGCCTCTGGACCATCATCAAACTGGTCATTGTCATTAGGACTTGACACTCCATCTTGCACAGGATTTCCCCCTTCCGCTGCACTGCCACTAGGACCACCGTCCACATCATCTTTAAGCCCCATTAGTGCAAACAAAGCATCTTCATCAACCACTGGATTTGAAGACCCAAACTGGTCATCTCTAGGTTCACAAACTATTAAGCTTTCCCAATCAATTTGCACTGCACATTCATCATATTGGGTACTGCCATGATGGCTCAAAGCTGAAACAAATTCATCAACCGCATCCTCCGCAACGCCACTCGACGCACCGTCTCCCATAATTTTGTCATGGACGCAAACACTCAACTCAGCATCATTCCTACCAAAATAGAAATATGCTTAGATGAGTGAATGCTCAAGGATTAAAATCAACTCACGACCTTCTAGTTTAGCAGACATTAGAAAAAAAAAATGCAAACAGGTGCACAGTCCATACGCGAATGATCAATACGACTAGCTACACAGTCCACGGTGAATGATCAATCAATCGGGTAACCCACGAACAAGGGACGGGGAGGCGTCAGCTTACCCACGAGACATGGTGCGTCGTCGCAATCGGCCTCGCCGCGCTGGCCACAGATATGGCTAAGCGCGTCACCGCCCTACGCCTGACGGGCTCCTGCCGCCGATCACTCCCGCGCTGGGCGTCACGTCCCCCTCGCCTTGAGGCCTGCTCCCTGCCGCAGATTACTCCCCTGGTTGGGCACGTCGCCGGCAATGCCCTTAGGTTGGGCGCGTCGCCGCCGATCCTCTTGCTGCGGGAAGCCCTCACGAACCAGCGAGCCCTCACGAACCAGCGATTTTTTCCATCTCGTGCTCTGTTTCTTCCCGCGAAGGGCTCAGCCAACCGGGTTGGGTTAAGCCAGCAACAGGAGAGGGGCAGATCGGTCAGGGCACATGACAAAGCAAAGAAAAATAATTCCAAATGAGTGAAAATTAGCTTAATGGCACTGAGGTAACAAATTCGCAAACCCGGTGGCGCGGTGGATCAGGCTGGCGAAAGTAATGGCGTAGGAGACGAGGCCTGCGAATTGAGTGGCGTGGAGGTTAAAATCCCGCTTTTTGGTGGGGCTAGGTGATTTTATTTGCAACAATGCCAATTTTGTAATACCATAATAATAGAAAAACCTATGACTTAGCCATTTTACAAAACAAAGATATATTGTGCTATATACGCAAATCAGATCATCATCAGGGGTATTTCAACAACAGGGCAGCACCTCTGCTCCCAAACACGGCAGATCCAAGCCATCCCGGTAGCCATGGTCCTCGAACAAACAGGCAGACCGGTACCTCGTACTGTCTCCAACAGGCAAGACCATACCCTCGCAAGGCGTATGTCTTCCTAAGTGACGACAGACTCACCCTCTTAGCGAGGCGTGATCCCCTAGAGCTCAACTAAGGCCAGGATCCTCGGATCCTCAAAATCATTATCAAGAATTGTCGGGGATAAAATCACGGTCCATTGCCATGGCCCACTCCCTGACGGCCCATTCGAACAGCCTACTAGGGCCTAGCTCCCTGGAAGGTTCTATCAGACCCATGTGGATCCTGCCGAACAGCTTCCTGGTTGGCACGGTGCGTAACGTCCTAGGATTCCTGTTTGAGTCCGACTCGAACAAGAGTTCTGCACGGCTACGTGAAGACCCAGACGTTGGTTTCCCGGATTGGAACGGACGTCGTGATCCCCAAGATTCGGAGTTTACCTTATCTACCTCGGGATGTATTTGGCATGTATGAGTTCGTTACGATCTCGTGGTTAGCCCGGCCCGATTATCCCTCGGTAGGTCGGTTGCTCAACACTATATAAGCAGAGCCCCTACGGCGTATGGAGGGGCCAAGAGATTTCGCATTGTCGCACATTGTTTCGTGTACTCCTATAATCTCGCCGAGACTTGTTCATCTCGTCGAGCTCCACCTTGTAATCTTCTTTGATATAAAGAAAGGCTGGACGTAGGGCTATTATCTCCTTCGAGAGGCCTGAACCAGGATAAAAACCCTGTGTCTCCCTGTTCGTCGTTGATTGATGTTCGCATTGCTCGGCAGGTCTTCTATCTCCCTTTTTAAAGAACCTTAGTTGACTTGAGATCAATATCTCAATCGTCGACAGTTGGCGCCGTCCGTGGGGATAGTAGATCAAGTCTGTTCGAGTATGTCGAACTCGCTCAGCGACCAGGAAATTCTTCCTGAAGGGTATGATTCAGAAGAGCAGGATGTCTCATCCCCTGCTAGATCGGATCGATCCGTTCGATCTCGATCGCCTTCCGTATCTTGGGCAGAAATCTTCGGCTATATTCCGGAGATGGTCTTGGATCAAGCTCTCGTCATTGATGATGATTATGGAACCGATGATCTTTACGTCGGTTTAGATCTCTTGAATTCCAGGGCCATGTCGTTAGATTCTTCCTGTGGTGACACAGAGATGACACCGTCCAGTGTGCCCTCGCACGGCCGTCGCAGTATCAACATGGCCGTCGCTGTATCAACATGGCCGTCGCTGGAACTTCAGAGAATCCTATGCGGGCCGCGGCAACCGAAGAGATCGAGCATGTTAATTCTGCTCGGCAACAAGATGGGTCTGCACCAACTGTCCGCGAGCGAGATGTTGTTCGCCGTAGTCTGGATGAGTCCATCAACCAAACTCTGGCACAGATTCGCGATCAGCGCAAGCGTCAGCGAAGCGACCCGCCTCGCGTACCAACACCAAATCCCCCGGCAAAAGCTCCACTTGCTCGGGATGAATCCTCGCTCAACCGGACTTCGGTCGGGCAAGACGCGGATGCCTCAGGGATCCCGGGACCCCTTGAGCAGAGTCGGGAACGACTCCAGGCCATGGCTACGGTGCTCAGATCCACCAACCAGACCGATCTCGCCCGTATGGGCGACGCAGTTGCTTCTCACCTTGAGCGACTGGCCGAAGGCCTCAAGTCCATAGGTGAAGTCAACACCTCATCCGGACAGCGCAGTCAGCCTGTCCGGGTGGACTCGGACAGCGAGCGCTCCGATCAATCGCGTGACCATCGTCACCGTCAAACGACGACTCGCCGCGAGCAGGATACCCGTGGTCGCCGTCGCTCGCCAAGTCCCCGTGATCATCGTGACTACAGGGGCAAGCGTGCGCGCGACGATCACGAACGATCCCCTCGGAAAGAGCGCATCATAGTGACCACGAGAAGGAGCGTGGAGGATTATCATGGAGGGAGTTCCTCTAGGCAGAGTCCTCCCGCTCAACTAGAGTTCCTCCGGGCAACAGGACCAACGTCTTTTCAAGACTAGGTTCTACTGGGGAAGTGTTGACACCCAAATTTGGCACAAAATATGGTTATTTTAGGGGCCAAAAGAGGGCGAAAAAACAGCATTTTCGACTAGCAAAAAGAGCTAGATCGGTATATGTTTGGATATTATTATTGATTGATCGGTTAATGTAATGAAGTAACTGATTGTTCAATCGGTTTATATATATATGAAGGATAATAATCGATCAAGGTTCAGAAGTACACACAGCTAGCTTGAAGGAGCCGATCAATCCATATATGGCAAAGAGATAACCAAGTAAAACAAGAGCAAATCGTATTTAAATCAAGTCATCAGGAAGGCCAATCAAGTTCACGTGGAGATCAAATATCCGATAAGCTGATATGCATGTGGAGATCAAGTTATGTGCCGATTCCAGTAAATCACATATGTGGAGCATATATGGAAGATCATGCACGTGAAGATATATTATTAGGCATATTTGATAATCGGGTTAATCTTCATGCAATACGTGAGTGCATCGGCTACATATATATGTCTATATGCAGTACGTGAGCACATTGGTCAGCTAGCTTCGTATTTATCAAGTCTAGTACGTGCCTGGCACGATTATATTGAGTCGGTTTTGTATCCGTGCCTTGCACGATAAGTCTCGTCGGTTAGTTATTTTAGGTAACTAAGAGATAGAGTCCATGTCAAGTTATCAGATTAGCCGATGCGTCCTTAGTATAAATAAGAGCTGCCGTGCAGCATGTAAAGGATCTATCTCTCTTTCAATCAATAATACATCTACTATTTCGTTTACCTTTTACCCTTGTGCTATGAATCCGATCGATCCGCTCGTATCGGTTTTCTAAGTACAAATGCCGGCGTCTACTGTCCCGACTAAGATCGATCTTCTCGCCGTCAACTCCCTCGGTAGGGACTGCCTCGGTTCAGTCCGATCTCCTCGCCGTTGGCATCGAAATACTATCTCCTGGTGGCATTGCTGCGCATCGCCGTCCGCCAGGAGGAGTTAGGTTTCACCCGGAATACTATCTCTCGGCGGCGTTGGTGCGCATCGCCGTCCGCCGGAGGTGTTAGGTTCCATCCCGTTCTGTTGGCTTGACGTCTCATCGTTAAGCCGATCATCAGTTTATTTTCAAGCTATCAGTAAATCGTCATTGCTTCGCCGGTATCTTGCCTATCTGAAACCTTGCCGATTGCAAAAGGTCAAATCGGCTGGCACACCCTCGGAAAGCCCTATCCCCTGTTGTTCGGCTGTAGTTGGCGCCGGGAAACCACTTTTCCGAGTCAACAAATTGGCACACTCGGTGGGACACATATCGTTGGATCTGCCAATCATGCATGGAAATTGGAAGTGGGCAGCAAAACCGCCGAAACCACACTCTCCATGGTCGATATCAAATTCGATCTCATCGGATTATTATTCGGCTTCACAGGATTATTCAACGCCATGGTCAACGTCAAAGTCTTCCTCATCGGTTTATTTGCCGATAAGATCGACAACGTACAAATCGGATTTTTTGGTTACTTCACTAGAAAAACCGATGACACAATCAACATCAATATCGAATTTTCCTATGGAAGAGCCGGTGGCGGAGTTTGTTTTCACTAGATCGACATTATTACCACAAGAATTCGCATTGAAGCTGGATCCACAAGACGTCATCGAGTTTCAGGAGGTTTCGTCTGGTCAAAATCAGTTTGAATCGGAATCAAATTTGCTCGCGAGTTCGGTTCGGCCAATCAGTACAGCTCAACTTGAAACGGCTGAAACAGAGTCATCCGAAGTACGTTTTGAACATTCAAATACACTACGGATAGGAGAAAAACGAGAGCTTTCCAATGGATCTGGTTTCACATCAAAAATCCTCACGGATCAGCATGAATCTTTGAAACAAGATGATGATTGCAATCTGTCCGGTGCCGCATTGAACGAAATTGAAGATCCATCGGTATTTGGATCATCGGAAACCTTTGATATTTGGCCTCGGGGGCTGCAATCGGTATCTGGCTCATCAGAAAACATTATTATTTCACCTCGGGGGCTCCATGATTCGTCCAAAAAGCTTGAAGAAGCGTTTCAACAAGAATTCATGCTAACGAATACATGTGAAAAGCCGATTGGAATGGATGAAAATCGTTGCTTTAATGCTACATCACAGGGCGATGAGAAAGAGAATTCCGATGGCGATGACGTATTTTACGACTGTCAGAGTGAAATCAATGATGAAAACACCGATATTGAATCATGTTCTAGCAATTCATTAGCTTCGGTTTCAATTATTTCTGATATTTCTATACAAAGAACCGATAATAGCCAAGGAAAAGGACAGTCGGTTGTTGGACCAAAGAGAAAGCTGCAAGAGAGCTCTGAAACAGTCAAACAATCGGTTTCTAAACCAATTGATGAGGAAACATCATCTCATGTCTGGCGAACAAGGCAATATTAGAAAGCGTATCAGAAAAATCAAGCTAATGGATGCCGACGTGAGGAAGAAGAAAGGGCTCATTGGGAGTGTCCTTTTCTCCAGTACTGCTGGGAACGACATCTGAGGCTTCCAACAATTTATGATTGTCCGATGTCTCACCTCCATCCTCGTCTAAGTACTCGCTCAAGGTCCCAACAAAATGCATCGGCAAATAAAATTTATATTATGCCGATGTATACATCAGAAGAAGGGCAGTATACTCATCACGTCAGAGAGGTAAACACCAACTTCATAAAAGCTAAACCACTATGGTGCCCAGCAGGATTGAGCAAGACACAAAAGCATCGTCTACAACGTTTGAGAAATCAAGAGCAGTGTGAAGCGCGTAAAACAGATGATGAGCTAACTGGACAAGAGGGTTGCAAGGCAACATCAAAATCAGGATTGGACAATATGCTGATTACTACGATGGATACTTGATCAAGTGAGGCTAAGTCAAAATCGGAAAATACGCCGATTACTATGATGGATCATTGTTCAATTGAAACTATCCGTTGCTCTGGGGCTCAAGCAAAAGCCGATCTCAAACTGATGATCGAGCTGAAATTGATGAAAGGCCATACTTAAAAGTTTTAGTTGGCCGGAAGCAAATAAGAGTTACACATTGTCGGGGATAAAATCACGGCCCATTGCTATGGCCCACTCCCTGACGGCCCAATCGAACAGCCTACCAGGGCCCAGCTCCCTGGAAGGTTCTATTAGGCCCATATGCATCCTGCTGAACAGCTTTCTGGCTGGCACGATGCGTAAAGGCCTAGGCCTCGTGTTTGAGTCCGACTCGAACAAGAGTTCTGCACGGCTACGTGAAGACCCGGACGTGGTTTCCTGGATTGGAACAGGAGTAGTGATCCCCAAGATTAGGAGTTTACCTTATCTGCCTCGGGATGTACTTGGCACGCCGAGTTCGTTACGATCTCGTAGTTAGCCCGGCTCGATTATCCCTCGGTAGGTCGGTTTGTTCAACACTATAAAGACAGAGCCCCTACGGCGTGTAGAGGGGCCAATCCTGCGCGACTTGAAGCTAAGATCGCATATTAGTTTCTTGTACACCCATAATCTCGCCGAGACTTGTTCGTCTCGTCGAGCCTCCTCTTGTAATCCTCTTTGATATAAAGAAAGGCTGGACGTAGGGCTATTATCTCTCCCGAGAGGCTTGAACCAGGAGAAAAACCCTTGTCTCCCTGTTCGTCGTTGATTGCTGTTCGTTCTGTTCGGCGTGTCTCCTATCTCCCTCTTTAAAGAACCTTAGTTGAATTGAGATCGATATCTCAATCGTCGACAGTTGGCGCCGTCCGTGGGGACATAGTAGATCGAGCATGTCGAACTCCATCAGCGACCAGGGATCTCTTCCTGAGGACTACGACTCAGAAGGACAGGATGTCTCATCCCCTGTCAGATCGGATCGATCTGTTCGATCGCGATCGCTTTCCGTGTCTGGGACAGAGGTTTCTGGATACACTCCAGAGATGGTCTTAGACCAAGCTCCCGTCATCGACGATGAATACGGAACCGACGATCTTTACGACGGTTTAGATCTCTCGGATTCCAAGGCTATGTCGGTCGATTCCTCCTTTGGCGACACAGTGATGACACCGTCTAGCATGCCAACACACGGCCACCGCAGCATCAACATGGCCAGCGCAGGGACTTCAGAGGATCCTGCGCGGGCCGCGGCGACCGGCGAGATCGGGCAGTCCAATTCTGCTCAGCACCAAGATGAGGCCGTGCTAGCTGCTCGCGAGCAAGATGTTGTTCGTCGCAGTTTTGACGAGTCCATCAATCAGACCTTGGCGCAGATCCACGACCAGTGCAAGCGACAACGTCGTGACCCGCCTCGCGTGCCTACGCCGAGACCCCCGGCAGAAGTTCAGCCTGCTCGGGTGAATCCCCGCGCAACCGGACTCCGGTCGGACAAGTTGCGGATGCCTCAGGGATCCCAGGACCCCTTGAGCAGAGTCGGGAACGACTTCAAGCCCTGGCGACGGTGATCAGATCCGCCAACCAGGACAACCTCGTCCTTATGGGCGATGCTGTTGCCTCCCACCTTGAGCGACTGGCCGAAGGCCTTAAGTCCATAGGTGAGGCCAACACCTCCTCCGGGCAGCGCAGTCAACCTGTCCGGGTGGATTCGGGCGTGGCGTTCGATCGATCGTGTGACCTCGTCAGCGGCGACGACTCGACTAACGAGCCTGATACCCATGGTCGTCAACGCTCGCCAAGTCCCCGTGCTCATCGCGACCAAGCATGCGCACGACGATCGTCGACGATCCCCTCGTGAGGAGCGAGTCGTAGTGACCACGAGGAAGGAGCGCGGAGGGTTGTCCCGAAGAGAGTTTCTCCAAGCAGAATCTTTCCGTTTAGCAAGAGTTCCTCCACGCAACAGGACCAACGTCTTCTCAAGACTGGGTTCTGCAGGAGAGGGTAGCCGGTCGTACAGCTTGGGCTGCAAGGCCTTCTCTAACGAGCTCCGTGCTGTCATGTGGCCTTCCATGTTTAAACCCGGTTACATGGAGAGGTACAATGGGACCCAGAACCCAAAGGAGTTCCTTTCCATCTATGCTACAGCCATGGTAGCAACCGAAGGTGACGAGCTAGCCATGGCAAATTACCTTCCGACTGTTCTCGAAGGTGCTGCTCGGACGTGGCTGTTCAATTAGCAAGAGGGTTCCATCTGCTCGTGGAACCAGTTTGTGACGCTCTGATCGCTAATTTCCAGAGCTGTTACGTGCGTCTGGGCAAGGAGGATGATCTCCACCAGATGATCCAGATAAACGGGGAGACTCTCCCCAACTTCGTGAAGCGTTTCATCAAGATCCGCAACACGATCCCGAACATCTCGGACGAATCTGTTGTCCGCGCATTAAAAAACGGAGTCCGCGACGAGCGGCTCACCCAGGATCTCGAGATCAACGAGACCTGAACCGCCAACGACCTGTTCAAGGCGGCTGATCGCTATGCCAATGCGGCAGAGCGCTTTCAGTACAAGAAGGCATTTGACAAGGGCGAGCTGCCCGCCCAGCCTGGTGTGGATGAGAAGAAGAAGAGCAGCAACAATCCTGATGACAAGAAGTCCAAGAAGAAGAAGAATAAAGGTGATGCGAACAACACCGTCGCCGGTATAGATCACACCCCCTCCCAAAGACGGGCAGAAGAAGCCCAACAATAATTACAAGGGCAAGAAGCCTGCCCAGGGAGGCAATCAAGACAAGAAAGGTCCTAGTGACCGATATTGCAAGTTCCACCAGAATTACGGGCATGATACACGCCATTACAGGACCTGGGCTGCAAAGCTCGAGGATTTCTACAATGGCAAGGGCCCTATGCCCACCCTGCCCGAAAAAGGTGATGCCGGCAAGGCCAAGCGCCAAACCGACGATGGTGATGGGGATGACGATGATGAATATCAGAAGCCCGTGAACCATATCGCCGTCATCTTCGGCGGCTCCTCGGCTTATCCCTCTAGGCGCAGCCTCAAGGACGCAGCTCGGGAGGTCCACAACGTTGAAAAGGGCAAGCCTCAGCCCGAGACAATGAAGTGGACCGAGGTCTCTATCTCCTTCTCTAAGGAGGATTGCCCCACTGGGATGGCCAAGCCTCAGCGACTCCCACTGGTGGTCGCTCCGACCATCAGCAACGCTCGAGTTGGCCGTGTCTTGATCGACGGCGGGAGTGCGCTAGACTTGCTTTCTGCTAAAGTTCTGGACGAGATGCAGATTCCTCGCTACAAGCTGAAGGAAGTCGCGATGCCCTTCTATGGGATTGTCCCGGGAGAAGCCATCAAGTCATTTGGGACGATCGTTTCGCTCGTTACCTTGGCAATTTCAAAGAACTTCCGGACAGAGTTGATCACATTTGACGTGGTCGACTTCCCATCCGCGTACAACGCGATCTTGGGCCGGCCATTTCTCGGCAAGCTTATGGCCGTCTCAAACCATGCATACCATTGCGTGAAGATACCGGGCCCCAGCGGCGTGATCACGGTCAAGGGCAATTACAAAGCTGCTCTGGATTGCGACGAACATTCCCTTGCCCTGGTCGACCAGCTTCCACCGCGTGGTCCCGAGGTACCGCAGACCAAGTCTGCACGCCCTAAGGTTTCTGTCCAGCCAGAGGGAGAGACCAAGGAAGTTCCGCAGTCCCTTGACGACTCTTCCAAGACAGTTCACTTGGGGGCTAATCTGGACCCCAAATAGGAAAGCGAGCTCATTGCCTTCCTCCGAGCTAATGCAGATGTGTTTGCCTGGGAGCCATCTGACATGCCCGGAATCCCAAGGGAGGTTATCAAGCACAAGCTGACCGTCCGGCCGGACAAAAAACCTGTTTGCCAGAAGCTTCGACGCTTTTCGGATTTCAGCGAGGATCATCAAAGATCGACAGCAAGTCGCTTTCGCTGGTTTCATCCGCGAGGTTGATCACACCGAGTGGCTAGCCAACCTTGTGATTGTAAAGAAGAAAGGCGGCAAGTGGAGGATGTGTGTCGACCACACAGATTTGAACGCTGCTTGTCCCATGGACAATTTCCCGCTGCCTCGTATAGACCAGTTGGTCGACGCGACTGTGGATGCCCAGCTCTTGAGTTTTTTGGATGCTGATGGGGGACACGGGGTGGGGGGGGGGGCGGCCCGATCTTCTGGTGAGATGGATAACTACGGTTTGGTGTCACGGCGATCTGAACGATCCGGCTACCAACCACGAAGGTGACTGGAAGACCTGACGATCGCTAAACCACCACAACGAAGCGTTATCAACCGTGCCGGAAACACGATCGACCTGATCACGAAGATATGTTCCTGCGAGCAACCGAAGAACAAGCAAGAACAACGGTAAAAGCAATCTGAGCTTGCAAATATGAATAAGCACACAAGAGTTGGGGTTTCGAACTCGATACGGTTGGTCTAGCCGACACAAGCGAAATCGAGGCTGTTTCAACACACACATGGAAAACTAGACTAAACAAAACCCAGGGATGAAGAAGAGGGGTGGCGGCCATAAGTAGAGGACGTACGGCGGCCAGAGGGGGCGTGCAAGCCATGGTGGCACGCATCCCCGCGCAGCCCTAAGGTTACATAGCCCTTGGGCCCAAAATTGAGGTGACGCAGCACCTGGCAGATTTGGCCTGCTTGATTGTTTCGATGATTCCTGATGATTCCGAAGGAATTTTGCAGTGGGACCAGATGCGTTGGAAAGCTTATCTCCTAAGATTTCCGTGGAGTGGTAGAACGTCAAAATTGGAGTTTGTATGTGGCCTGGGCGTTCGTTTGAAGTTATGCTACGCGCAGACGGCCGAACCGGGCCTCCGGGAGAGTTGGGCCTGTAGTTGGGACTCCTTGGCCGTGGGTGATGGTCTTGGGGCTTGATGTTGGAGTGCTTAACATCCCGCATTGATGGCTTGAATGGTTTGGCCAAAGGATTCAAGCCCACTTGTCGTTCTTCTCGTTCTTTTAGCAACATAGTGGACGTAGTCGGTGTAGTGACTGTAGTCGAAGTAGGATGCACGTTTGTATCCTTGCTTGTGATGTCCTCATCATTCCCCCCTTCTTGATTTGGAGTCGTCCTCGACTCCATAATATTCTCCTGCAAAATGTTAGTAGCAACAGGGGACAAAGAAACATGCACATCCTTTGAAATCAAATCAATAGTTGTAGAATTGTGCTCATCCGTGTCATTAGAAGTAGATTTTGTAGATAATGAAACAATGCCCTCCAATTTAATTCCAGATCTATTGAAACTTATTTCTTTCTTCTCGGGTAAGTTTGGTTCTTTAGCCACAATGAGTTTCTCAATTTTATCACATTCCTTTTTCTCTCTTTTTGCTCAGCAGGGGTCATAGGTAATAGCAATATTTTCTTGCCTTTAAACTTGAATGCATATTTATTAGTTCTACCATGATGAACTACATCTCTATCATACAACCATGGTTTACCTAATAAAAGTGAACATGTTTCCATGGGTACAACATCACAATTAATATGATCATGATAAGAACCAATAGAGATGGGTACTCGAGCAGTTTTAGTTACCTTCAGCTTACCGCAAGAGTTGAACCATTTAATCACGTATGGATGTGGATGTGGACACAGTGCCAAGCCAAGCTTCTCAACCATATCCATGCTAGCAAGGCTATTGTGATTACCTCCATCAATAATGACTTGGATAGCGTGATCCTTGACAACGAATCTCGTTTGAAAATGATTATGTCGTTGGTTCCTTTCTTCTGTGTCACCATCCCTGTTCTCAAGTTGTGCAGGTGGCACATCTTTCAATTGTTCTTTGTCATCTTTATTATCTCTCTTTTCAAGTGGGCCTGTCATTGTTAGTGCTAGACAAAAAACACCGAGATATATAATTCCTATCCACTAATAGACGTTGAAATTTGACAAGTCTCTCACACTCAAACCTTTACCTTGCACTTACAAGTTCTTGCCACGCAAGCAGTAGGTACGATCAGTGGCTGGTTCGTGATAACTTTTGCTCGTGGGTGGCAAAGCGATGGCAAGGTTCGTCCCTGTATGGTTAGTAGCATGTGGGGTTTGGACAGGCCAAATATTTGTAGCAAAGGAGTATTAGATATGTTACTCAGTTATGCAAAAACAAATAATAATCCAGAATTTAATAATGTCCTAAGTTGCTGTCATAAGGATATAGGATAAGGCTAGCAACAATAGGACTTGGATCAAGTGGATAGCACTGTGCAAAAACTGAGTATATGCGTAGAGAGATCACAACCCAAAAATTCTCAAAGTTTCTTCCTGCCCAAGGGCATTTTTTTTTCACTTTTCTTCTTTTCTCTTCCTTCTTTTTTTTTTCAGGCCGAGATTTTTTTTCTCTTTTTTTTTTTTGGCCGACCTTTTTTTCTTTTGTGCTCCCGGAGCAATTTGTCAAGGAAAACATGAACACTTGAAGGATCGAGGAACTCTTTTTATTAGCTGCCGCAATTAGAAAAAAGATGCTGCAAGCAAAAGATTGGATGGATGGTTGGCTTTGCAAGTTTATCTCTAGAATTAGCCAAAGAAAAAAAAAATTAACTATGGCTAAACATGGTAGGTGCTGGCGTTGATGCCCTTTTACCTTTTCTTTGACGTGGGCTTTTTCTCAGAACTAAAGGAGATTAACACGGGTGATTGCTGCAGCAAAGATGGAATGCATGCGGGTAATTATCCCACAATTAGCGGAACAGGATGGGAAAAGATGGAATCCAATCGATGGCAATTAGATGGAAATTCCTTTCTTGTCTCTCACGGCTGATGCAAAGGAAATATTTGTTGGCCTTTTTTTTTTTTGGGTTTATTCTGGAAGGTTCACGTATGGCTGCTTCACGGTAGAAATCAATCTGATATTTTTTTTTTCGGTTGAGTAGATGAGAAAAACAAGGAGGGATGAACAAAGGGATCGACAGCAACTAATGACACATGAAACACATGGATTAAAACTTGAAAAAGCAAAACTAAGAACAAATCTAGGCACAAATGTCTTGGTACGTGACGGTAATATTTTTGTGGGGCAATTTCCTGAACTCTGGGTATGAAAATAACTAATCAAAGATACAAGAATCTCACCAGGCAACCTGAAGCTCTGATACCAAATGATGGGGGACACGGGGGCGGCCCGATCTTCTGGTGAGATGGATAACTACGGTTTGGTGTCATGGCGACCTGAACGATCCGGCTACCAACCACGAAGGTGACTGGAAGACCTGACGATCGCTAAACCACCACAACGAAGCGTAATCAACGTGCGGAAACACGATCGACCGATCACGAAGATCTGTTCCTGCGAGCAACCGAAGAACAAGCAAGAACAAAGGTAAAAGCAATCTGAACTTGCAAATATGAATAAGCACACAAGAGTTGGGGTTTCGAACTCGATACGGTTGGTCTAGCCGACACAAGCGAAATCGAGGCTGTTTCAACACACACATGGAAAACTAGACTAAACAAAACCCAGGGATGAAGAAGAGGGGTGGCGGCCATAAGTAGAGGACGTACGGCGGCCAGAGGGGGCGTGCAAGCCATGGTGGCACGCATCCCCACGCAGCCCAAAGGTTACATAGGCCTTGGGCCCAAAATTGAGGTGACGCTGGCAGATTTGGCCCGCTTGATTGTTTCGATGATTCCTGATGATTCCGAAGGAATTTTGCAGTGGGACCAGATGCGTTGGAAAGCTTATCTCCTAAGATTTCCGTGGAGTGGTTGAACGTTGAAATTGGAGTTTGTATGTGGCCTGCGCGTTCGTTTGAAGTTATGCTACGCGTAGACGGCCGAACCGGGCCTCCGGGAGAGTTGGGCCTGTAGTTGGGACTCCTTGGCCGTGGGTGATGGTCTTGGGGCTTGATGTTGGAGTGCTTAACATCCCGCATTGATGGCTTGAATGGTTTGGCCAAAGGATTCAAGCCCACTTGTCGTTCTTCTCGTTCTTTCAGCAACATAGTGGACGTAGTCGACGTAGTGGCTGTAGTCGAAGTAGGATGCACGTTCATATCTTTGCTTGTGATGCCCTCATCAGATGCTTACTCCGGTTGTCACCAAATAAGCATCTTCTCCGAGGATGAAGAGAAGACTGCCTTCATCACACCCTTCGGCACTTTCTGCTATACGACCATGTCTTTCGGTCTGCGCAATCTTTGGTGCCACGTTCGGTAGCTTTAATGGAGAAGACTTTCCCAGAACAGCGCGGAAGAAACCTGGAGGTTTATGTCGACGACATAGTTGTAAAGAGCAAGTATGCTCCAAATCATGTAAAATACCTGGCCAAGACTTTTCGCAATCTCACCAGGCATCGAATAAAATTAAATCCAGAGAAGTGTACCTTTGGTGTTCGATCTGGAATGTTGCTCGGTTATGTCATAGGTTCGCAAGGAATTTCTGCTAACCCTGAAAAAATCGAAGCTATTGAAAACATGAAGGCTCCGACTACCGTTAAGGAGGTTCAAAGCATCACAGGGCGGATGGCTGCTCCAAGCAGGTTTATTTTCCGTCAAGACGAATGCGGGCTGTCCTTCTTTAAGGCCCTGCGCAAGCACAATGGCTTCGAGTGGACAGAAGAGGTTGATAGATCCTTCCAGGATCTAAAGCAATTACTGTCCAACCCACCTGTCTTGACTACCCCGCGACATGGCGAACAGCTTTTGTTGTATCTTGGCTGTACGCCACAAGCGGTGAGCGCGGTCCTGACAGTGGAAAGGGAAGGCATCCAGCGGCCAATCTATTACGTGAGCGAGGTACTTCACGGATCAAAGGAGCGTTACCAAGAGGTCCAGAAGTTGCTCTACGCCTTGCTCATGACCTCCAGGAAGCTTCGGCATTATTTTCAGGCGCATCAAATACTGGTCCCGACCAAGTTTCCTCTAAGTGAGATCGTAAGGAACAAGGAAGCTGGCGGACGTATAGCTAAGTGGGCAATGGAACTTGTAGAGTTCGATATTCTGTTTGCTGCCCGAACTGCTATTAAATCCCAGGTCGTGGCTGACTTTGTCGCTGAATGGACCTGCCCGCCCAAGTCCTAGGAAGCTCCCGAGCAACCTGACGAACCCCCTGAACCATGTTCTTTGATGGCTCGCGTACTGGACACTCGGGGGCTGGTTTTGTTCTCATCTCCCCTCAAGGAGAACAACTCCAGTATTCTATCCAACTACACTTTGAGGCGACTAACAACGCCGCAGAGTACGAGGCCCTCCTCGCGGGACTAAGAGCGTGCAAGTCGCTCGGCGTCCAACGGCCGACTGTGAAGAGAGATTCACAGCTGGTCATCAATCAGGTAAATAAGGAGTATCAGTGATGCGATGACTCAATGGCGCGATACCTGGTTGAGGTGAGGAAGTTGGAGCGGCACTTTCGAATTTTTGAGGTGCTCTTCGTGCCCAGGAAGGACAACTTCTTGGCCGACCAGCTGTCCAAGTATGGATCCTCACGCGAACCTGCTCCGGCAGGGATGCTCGTCGAGCATCTTTACAAGCCCTCAATCACGTCTCCGGATTAGGCAATAGAGACAGGTGGTGCTGTCTCCGTCATCGAGCAGGCTGCAGACTGGACAACGACATTTGTCCGGTACCTTGCAGATGGGACTCTGCCCGACGACGAAGCCGAGCGTTCCCGGCTTATAAGGCTTGCTAGTCCATACAAGCTTGTGGACGGCATCCTTTACCGTCAAGGTGCTTTGGGAGTTCTCTCCAAGTGCATCTCTCAGCAGAAGCGTGTGTTCCTTCTTAGGGACATACACGAGGGTGCCTGTGGCAACCACGCCTCCTTCCGGACACTAGTCGGCAAAGCGTTTCGCATGGGCTACTATTGGCCTACAGCGTTACAAGATGCCCGGGACGTCGTGACTAAGTGCAAGGCATGCCAATTTCACGTCCGGAAGGCACATAAGCCAGCTCAAGAGCTCCAAACGATCCCCCATCATGGCCTTTCTCCACATGGGGTCTGGATCTGCTTGGCCCGTTCCCTAAGGGGTATAAGGGCTACACACACTTGCTCGTCGCCATTGACACTTTTACAAAGAGGATTGAGGCAGAGCCTGTGTCTTCCCCTCACGCCAAAACGGTTGTACGCTTTTTCAAGAGCAATGTGATCACGCGCTTCGGGATTCCCCACAAGCTGATCACCGATAACGGTCCCCAGTTCAGAAGCGAGCTATTCCAGAAATACTGCGAACAGCTGGGCACCAAGGTCTGCTTCGCCTTTGTGGCACATCCACAGAGCAATGGAGCTGTCGAGCGAGCTAACGGACAGATAGTCCAGGGTATCAAACGACGCGTGTTCGCTGCCCTCAGCGAGCACAACAAAGCCTGGGTCGACGAAGTTCCTTCCGTCCACTGGGCCGTTCGCACCACCGCCAGCCGGGCAACTGGGGAAACTCCTTTCCAATTGGTCTACGGTGCAGAAGTCATCTTGCCCGACGAAGTAGTACTCGGCTTGCCTCGCACGAGCTCGGTCAACCTGGTTGACGGCGAGCAAGAGCGCTTGCTCAACCTCGATCTCCTCGAAGGCACACGCGAACGGGCACATGTCAGAATGGCGCGCTACCACCAGGCTCTTCGCCGGCACGCTGCCAAATCAGTTCGACCAAGGGCTTTGAAGGTGGGCGACCTCGTTCTGCGCCGTGTCCAGAACCTGTCCAATGCCAACAAGTTAACTCCCCTGGGAGGCCCGTTCCGCAGTCGTTTCTCACTTGCCGCGCCCGGTCGCTGTTAAGCCTAGCAATGGAGGATGGGAGAGAGCTGACCAGCACTCGGAACATCGACCAGCTTCGTAAGTTCTTTGTGTAGGTCTCTTGTTTAGTTTCGCGCTTTTTGTCAAATTTCGCTCCTTAGTTCGTCCAAGTCTTTCGGGCTGCCATGTAAAGTTCAATCCAATTAATAGTGAATTTTCGCGGCCCCCTGCGGCCCTTTTCACTCCTTGTCTTCTCAGACTACTCTCTCTTTCTGATAACACTTGATGGCTGCCCGATCTTGCGAACTCTTGGCTCCGCGATCTTTAGGGTTTCTCTGTCCGTATCTAGTTTCAACGAGTTCCTCAACTGAGAGTTGCGTAAAACGGCATCCAGCCTCGCGGCTAAGACTACTCTCGTAAGCCCTCTGCGGCAGAGGCACTTACCGCTCACGGCATAACCACTTAGCGAAGCCTGCTCTCGTAAGCCCCCGCGGCAGAGGCACTTTCCTTGTCCAGTTATCTTCGGAATCGCCTAACTTACGTTGACGAGCAATTCCTGGAACGAGTTGATCAGGATACGGGTGTCGCTCTATCTCTCTACGCACGTTCTCGAATTCGCAAACTCAGGTTTTCGAGCATCGTCCGTACTGGGGCTATGGTGTCGCTCTTTCTCTTGTGCACCTGTTCGAGTTCGCAAACTCACGTTTTCGAGCAGCTGCACAACGGGGGCTGGGAGTTAGGCTGGCGTTCTACCAATTTTCCTTAAAACGTTCTAGCGCTGTTGTGCCTTGCTCTTAGTTTTCAGTTCGTTCTTGTCTTTTTGCTGCTCTTTTTGGCAGGGAAAAAGTAAGTCTTTATTGCATTAACCAAATTTACAGGTACAAGGGGTACAATCCTACTTCTACTTCGAAGCAAGCTGCTCCTTTAGTGCCTCGTTCTCTATCTTGAGGCGCAGGACTTCCCCTTGCGCTTTGAACCCTTCTCTGGCCTCAGCTCGGAGATGTTCGGTTTCCTCCTTACTGTGCCTGGCCTTCTTCGCTGCTACTGCACGGAGAGCCTCGACCTCTTCGGTCTTGGCGCGCAGCTGCTCGGTCAGATCCTCGCTCTGACTAGCTCGCTGCTCGGCGGTCTTGAGCTGCTCGCCCAGCTCCTCGACCCTTCTCTCCGCGGTGCTCACCCTCGCGGCCAGCCCGCGCATCTCCTCGGCTTCCTCCTGTGATTCCCACAGGGTTGAGAGCTTCTCCTGGAGCGCCGCGGAAGCCTGCCTCTCTTCGATCAGTTGGGCCTTCAGCTTCTTCACCTTCGCCTTGGTGGCTCGGCTTTTGGGTGGTCTGAGGTTTGGTCTTTTCCGCTTAGCTAACGTAGCGTTAAGCAGCTCGCTCGGCACGCTTCGTCGCCGAGGGGGCTTCCTTGAGGGTTGGCGTCCGCCATGACGTGGCGAGCTCCCCGTCGACGCGGCGGCTACCTTGGGCTTCTCGGCCATTTTGGCTTTGCCCTTTCTCGCTCCCTCGGAGTCGGAGAGCTCCTCCACGATCCCACCAAGGATCAGCTGGTCCTCCTGTTTGTTTGGGAAGCGAATGTTAGCGTTTTACAACAGTGCGAGTCTAGCAACGCAAACAGGGGTCTAAGTGACTTACCTCGGGTGTGCGGATGAGGACGTTGCGCGGACAAGTGTAGGCCACCTCGCCGGTGACCTCGCCGTCCTTCTTGGTAGCCTTCAGCATGGAGTCGACCTGCTCGGTCACACATGCGTCGGTCGGTTGCACTGCCCGAGCCGAAGGAGTCGTTAGTTCCTGTTCGGATGAAATCACCAAGTGAAGGTTGAGTCTTAAAGGCACTTACCCGTGCTCTCCCTGGTGATGTTTTCCCATCCTTCTATCTTGTAGAAGGGGTAGGATCTCCTCCGCAGCGGACAGATCCTATTCGCCGTGATGTCGCGGATGATCTCCCTGCCCGTGAGCCTGAGGCCCACTAGGGAAGCGATCTTCCGCGTCAGGTACCAATCCTCGTCGGACAACTCCGGCCGAGGCATTGGGGTTCCCTTCGCCGGAGCCTGTCCGGTGAAGACGAGCTTGCTGTCGTCGCTCCGTTTGGTGTAGAACCACCTCATCCACCACGGCCCCATCGAGTCGAGCAGTGGTGGACGATGGTAGGGTGCGTCGTCGGCGGTGGCCCGGAGATTGAGGTAGTAGCACCCAAGCGTCGAAGCGGCGGAGCTGCTCCTCGTGACGGTGTAGTAGTGGAGGAACAGCCCCACCGACGGATCAACCCCCAGGTAGCCCTCGCACAGGTGTGCGAAGACAACCATTTGGAGGATGGAGTTCGGATTGAGGTTCGCCACCTCCAATCCGCTGATGTTGAGAAAAGCCTCTACAAAATCGCTCTCGGGAGACCTCAACCTGAACAGTGCGAACTGCTCGAAGTTGACGAACTCGTCCTCGAGCGGCTTCGGTGTTTCCTCCTCCCCGGGCAGCCTCCAGCTGCCGGCGTCGATGTGACCTTCCTCCTCCAAGATCTTAAAGTCCTCCACGGTCAAGCTAGTGCTTGAGAACTTGTCCATAGCGATCCCCAGGGCTGGACGAACAGACTTGGGAGTGGAGTTTGGCTGTTTGATGCTGAGCGCGGTTGGAATTAGGGCTTGGGAAGGAAAGGTGCGTGAGAGCAGAAGTGGCGAGCCGCGGGCAGTTTGGGTGCTTTCACAGACCCAGACGAGCAGGTCTGCAACGGATTTTTGCCAAAGAACGGCTAGTTTTTTACGGCAACAGCTAGGTAAAAACGGTCGCCTGTTTTCACTGCGCAGCGAAGTTACCGTTGGAATATGCCAACGGCTATTTTTTCCAGTGTCTGCACTGAAGGATGAGTGCTCTACTCGGGCAGACGTGTATCCTGTTCGACGCAACAGAGTTGCTCGGTACTGATCGGGTTTGCTCGGTATCGAACAAGTCTTGTTCGGGAGAATCTAAACCAGCTCGGTCGTTTGTTGTTCTTCTCTGTGACAGCAAAATTTCCCTCTTCGTGACTTAGAGTCTCAAGAGGAAGACCCCACTCTAGTGAGTCCTTCCACTTGAGTCTCGGGGGCTAGCTGTCGGGGATAAAATCACGGCCCATTGCCATGACCCACTCCCTGACGGCCCAATTGAACAGCCTACTAGGGCCCAGCTCCCTGGAAGGTTCTATTAGGCCCATATGCATCCTGCCGAACAGCTTTCTGGCTGACACGGTGCGTAAAGGCCTAGGCCTCGTGTTTGAGTCGGACTCGAACAAGAGTTCTGCACGGCTACGTGAAGACCCCGACGTGGTTTCCCGGATTGGAATAGGAGTCGTGATCCCCAAGATTAGGAGTTTACCTTATCTGCCTCGGGATGTACTTGGCACATCGAGTTCGTTACGATCTTATAGTTAGCCCGGCCCGATTATCCCTCGGTAGGTCGGTTTGTTCAACACTATATAAACAGATCCCCTACGGCGTGTAGAGGGGCCAATCCTATGCGACTTGAAGCTAAGATCGCATATTAGTTTCTTGTACACCCATAATCTCGCCGAGACTTGTCCGTCTCGTCGAGCCTCCTCTTGTAATCCTCTTTGATATAAAGAAAGGCTGGACGTAGGGCTATTATCTCTCCCGAGAGGCCTGAACCAGGATAAAAACCCTTGTCTCCCTGTTCGTCGTTGATTGCTGTTCGTTCTGTTCGGCGTGTCGCCTATCTCCCTCTTTAAAGAACCTTAGTTGACTTTAGATCGATATCTCAATCGTCGACACACATGATTCAAGCCCAGAAACTACAAATGCCGAAGGATATCCGAAAATCGGCAAGTGGCGTAACATAAAGGCTTCATCGGCTAAAGACAACTTGCAAAAGATGGCAAATAAGAATAAGCCGATGAGACCCAATCCTCGCTGGTGTCCTACAGGCCTAACAAAATCTTAGAAAAGAAGATTACAAAGATTGAAGGCTCGAGAAAATCAAAAAGCCTATACACCGGCTTAATGGTAGTAAAAGTCCGTTCAGCACACTGCTTCCATATCAATCTTTGGTGATCTATATGAAGAGTGGCATCATGAATTTGCAACACAGCTATAAGTTTTGATATCAATATACTTGGTGTTGTTCCAAGAGAATAGAAGATGCTACATAGTTTTCGACATGCAAGCACCTTGAGTAGCATTTTGTGAATCGGGTATTGCTGGAGGGAGTAAGGAAGCTTTAACACGGTCAACAAGATAATAAGAATCTTGTTCAATGGTTGATCGATTGGAGGCCAAGATCATATGCAAGAAGGTTTAAGCCGATCAAAGACCATGCCCACATCAAGTAATCGGATTATGTTTGGAAATTGATTTCATCAGATCGAGATGTTGCATATATAGCCGATTCTTTCATTCAGGCTAAATTTTTGGATATGGTAACCCGATCTAATCAAGGCAAAAGATGCATAACAGTTCAAGATCTATTGGCACTGGTTTATATATAGAGCTTCCATTGATCAAAACCATCGGATTTGTTAAAACTGATAATATAATGTCAGGTGTGAGTTCTTCCACTAGACCAAAAATTCAGACTGATGCTTCGGGTATTGAACAAAGCATCGATTCTATTATAGTGCGGCCAATGAAACCGATATCGTCTTCAGGCTGATGTTAATGATATCGGTTAGTTAACCGATATATGAGTTTTAAGCATCTAGGACTGAAGGGCGAAGGCACGAGGCCGGCGGCGATGGCGTTCGTCGGGTTTTTTAGCAAGCCAATTATCGTGATCGTCTATATATTAGTGATCGATTTACTGCTCCAGTTTTTTTTAAGCAAGTATATATTTGGGGCAAGGATTATTACAAGCCGATCGAGTGATATTATTTACAAATTGTCAAAACCGATCAAAGGATTTTTCTATTGCTGGTCATGAGAACATCATTGGCTTCGGTGGTCCAAGAATTTGATCGTGGATATTCATGGAATCAATATCATTTGCTATCAAAAGGTTTTTTTTTTTTTGGCAATATGGGAAGAGTTAACTTGCAAGAATCACCATATGGAGAGCTGGTGATTGATCGGTTCGAAAAGTTACCAGAATAAGCTGATAAGTGATACTCATCAACCTAGTGGATATAGAGTTATCGGCTTTGGTTGTATTAGCTGTCTTCTAAGCTGTACGAGATTATACAAGGGCCGATCAAGTTTTGTTAAAATCACCGATCATTAAGTCCATCCAACACCAAACCGCAATTCATTATTGTCGATCAAGATTTATGAGTTGTTTTAAAAGGCCGATTTTCTAATAATCGGATTAATGGTGAAGTATTCTCATTCAATTTCAAGCATACATAAGGTTGAACATGAAAAGCCAACTTCATTGGCTATGCTTGGATATTTTGCATATATTTGGGATATCAGATAGTTGATCGGTCAATGTTTTATGAAGGCAAACTCGTACATTAATCATCTCATGAATCGGTTTGCATATATATGCACAATTATTGGATGATGTTTGATCGACGACATATCTAAGATACACAGAGCTGATCGATTACTAATGGCCGATCATAGCTGAATCATGGCCTGTCAGTGTTGTGTGACAATATTACCGATTATATTTGGAAGGAAGCCCATATATGTTCGTCAGCTGGTATTAGCAAAAAATACTTGTCGCATGAAGATCAAAGGAGCTATGGAGCTGTTATGCATGGACTGTTAACATGGGTTTCTATTTCTAGAATTACCATCGGCTATACAATTATCGGCTTTAATTGAACTCTACCCGATGTGATTGAAGATTACTCCAAATAGCCGATGTTATATCAAATTTTCAGCTCGCAGCAGTTACCTCATACCTTCGAGAGGATTTTCAGTTCAAGCACTACATGTTGGCTACAAGGATCATCGGCTATTAAACAATGGAATGAAAGCCGATTGAATCAATGGTCATGAAGCACAAGTTAGAGGTATTGGGTCTCCAAGGTGATGCGACGAATACATGATGATAAGCTTCTTTGTTGATAATCAAATTATTCCACACACAGTTAAAGTGACAGGAGGAAAAGAACAACATGTTACTTCTAATCATGAAGAACCAAAGTCACTAGTTGGCATAGAAAGTTTTATCGGTACACACACTTGGAGAGCATCAATTAATTGATCGGCTGAAATCAGTTCTTGTCTAGTTGATTTGCTGTTTGCCAGAGCTTACATACATTACTCAGAAAATCAATAGGGTTTGGTTTTTCAGCAAGATGGAATTCGGCTGTTATATTGCACAGATAAAGCCAATGTACTTGGAGGCAGAAATTGGATGAGGAACATCGTTGCAAACTTGCCATGGCATAAACAATGACCGATGGGTTATAAATCAGGCTAACTAATCGGTATTATCATACTACAATGGTTGTCCAAGGCAGCAAGCTGATGTAGAGGAAATGGAAATTTTGAGAACTCAAGAGGCTCGGTATTAATATCCAGCAACCATGCAACCGTGATATCGTTCATCACGACTTATCATACAGATAATAAATGGAATACATGGTCAGTCGGCTCGGTAAAACTTCTAAAATTGTTACACACAAAGCCGACTGGACTCACTTATGTTGGGTATATGCTCAGTGGAAAAATAAATTGGCTAGTTCATCAAATACAAAGATCGATAAACAACACTCTCGGCTATTGGTTATTAAAAGCCAATTATTTGTTATAGTCCTGACTGATTCCCCTCATACTTTTATTGGAGGATTAAAATCAATTAGTGGGATGCTTGCTCCACAATAGCCGATATTAGTCATGAATCGGTTTATTAGAAAAGGTTATCTTGGTTGATCAAAGGCAGTGAAAATTTTCGAGTTTGAGTTGGGCCGTATTTCCATATCGTGAGTCAATAATACAAGGCCAGCTTATCAATATTTGCACAGGAAAATCAGAGAAATGGTACATCGGCTAAGTAAGTTTCAAAGACCGATGGCCGAGAATTCAAGATTTTCTGGACATGAGTCTCATATGCAAAAAATCGGGGGCTTATGTTGACACCCAAATTTGGCACAAAATACGGTTATTTTAGGAGCCAAAAGAGGGTGAAAAAACAGCATTTTTGACTAGCAAAAAGAGCTAGATCGGTATATGTTTGGATATTATTATTGATTGATCGGTTAGTGTAATGAAGTGACTGATTGTTCAATCGGTTTATATATATGAAGGATAATAACCGATCAAGGTTCAGAAGTACACACAGCTAGCTTGAAGGAGCCGATCAATCCATATATGGCAAAGAGATAACCAAGTAAAACAAGAGCAAATCCGATTTCAATCAAGTCATCAGGAAGGCCAATCAAGTTCACGTGGAGATCAAATATCTGATAAGCTGATATGCATGTGGAGATCAAGTTAAGTGCCGATTCCAGTAAATCACATATGTGGAGCATAAATGGAAGATCAAGCACGTGAAGATATATTATTAGGCATATTTGATAATTGGGTTAATCTTCATGCAATACGTGAGTGCATCGGCTACATATATATGTCTACGTGCAGTACGTGAGCACATTGGCCAGCTAGCTTCGTATTTATCAAGTCTAGTATGTGCCTGGCATGATTATATTGAGTCGGTTTTGTATCCGTGCCTTGCACGATAAGTCTAGTCGGTTAGTTATTTTAGGTAACTAAGAGATAGAGTCCATGTCAAGTTATCGGATTAGCCGGTGCGTCTTTAGTATAAATAAGAGCTGTCGTGCAGCATGTAAAGGATCTATCTCTCTTTCAATCAATAATACATCTACTATTTTGTCTACCTTTTACCCTTGTGCTATGAATCCGATCGATCCGCTTGTATCAGTTTTCTAAGTACAAATGCCAGCGTCTACTGTCTCGACTAAGATCGATCTTCTCGCCGTCAACTCCCTCGGTAGGGACTGCCTCGGTTCAGTCCGATCTCCTCGCCGTCGGCAACGAAGTACTATCTCCTGGTGGCATTGCTGCACATCGCCGTCCGCTAGGAGGAGTTAGGTTTCGGCCGGAATACTATCTCTCGGCGGCGTTGGTGCGCATCGCCGTCCGCCGGAGGTGTTAGGTTCCATCCCGTTCTATTGGCTTGACATCTCATCATTAAGCCGATCATCGGTTTATTTCCAAGCTATCAGTAAATCGTCATTGCTTCGCCGGTATCTTGCCTATCTGAAACCTTGCCGATTGCAAAAGGTCAAATCGGCTGGCACGCCCTCGGAAAGCCCGATCCCCTGTTGTTAGGCTGTAGTTGGCGCCGAGAAACCACTTTTCCGCGTCAACAGGAAGGTGGCCGGTCGTATGCCTTGGGCTGTAAGGCTTTCTCTGACGAGCTTCGCGCTGTCAGGTGGCCCTCCAAGTTCAAGCCCGGTCACAGGGAGAGGTACAATGGGACTCAAAACTCAGAAGAATTCCTTTCCATCTATGCTACAGCCATCATGGCAGCCGGAGGTGACGAGCTAGTCATGGCAAATTACCTTCCGACTTTCCTTGAAGGCGCTGCTCGGACGTGGCTGTTCAATCAGCAGGAAGGTTCCATCCGCTCTTGGAACCAACTTTGTGACGCTCTGATTGCTAATTTCCAGAGCTGTTATGTGCGTCTGGGCAAGGAGGATGATCTGCACCAGATGATCCAGATGAACGGGGAGACCCTCCGCAACTTCGTGAAGCGTTTCATCAAGATCCGCAACACGATCCCGAACATCTCGGACGAATCTGTTGTCCGCGCCTTCAAAAATGGAGTCCGCGACGAGCGGCTCATCCAGGATCTCGAGATCAATGAGACCTGGACCGCCAACGACTTGTTCAAGGCGGCTGATCGCTATGCCAATGCGGCAGAACGCTTTCAGTATAAGAAGGCGTTCGACAAGGGCGAACTGCCCGCCTAGCCTGGTGTGGAGGAAAAGAAGAAGAGCAGCAACAATCCTGATGACAAGAAGTCCCAGAAGAAAAAGAATAAAGGTGATGCGAACAATACCGTCGCAGGTATAGATCGTACACCTCCTCCCATGGATGGGAAGAGGAAGCCCAATAATAACTATAAGGGCAAGAAGCCTGCCCAGGGAGGCAATCAAGACAAGAAAGGTCCGAGTGACCGATATTGCAAGTTCCACCAGAACTACGGGCATGACACACGCCATTGCAGGACCTGGGCTGCGAAGCTCGAGGATTTCTACAACGGCAAGGGCCCAATGCCCACCCTGCCCGAAAAAGGTGATGTCGGCAAGGCCAAGCGCCAAACCGACGATGGTGATCGGGACGATGATGATGAATATCAGGAGCCCGTGAACCATATCGCCGTCATCTTCGGCAGCTCCTCGGCTTACCCCTCTCGGCGCAGCCTCAAGGCAGCTGCTCGGGAGGTCCACAACGTCTAGAAGGGCAAGCCTCAGCCCGAATCAATGAAGTAGACCGAGCTCGTCATCTCCTTCTCTAAGGAGGATTGCCCCACTGGGATGACCAAGCCTCAGCGGCTCCCACTGGTGGTCGCTCCGACCATCAGCAACGCTAGAGTTGGTCGTGTCTTGATCGACGGCGGGAGTGCGCTAGACTTGCTTTCTGCTAAAGTCTTGGACGAGATGCAGATTCCTCGCTCCAAGCTCAAAGAGGTCGCGATGCCTTTCTACGGGATTGTTCGGGGAGAAGCTGTTCAGCCGCTCGGGCAGATTGTTCTGCCCGTCACCTTCGGCAGCCCGAGCAACTTTCGGACAGAGTTGATCACGTTCGACGTGGTCGACTTCCCATCTGCCTACAACGCGATCTTGGGCCGGCCATCTCTTGGCAAGTATATGGCCGTCTCACACCATGCATACCATTGCGTGAAGATATCGGGTCTTAGCGGCGTGATCACGGTCAAGGCTAACTACAAGTCTGCTCTAGATTGCGACGAGCAATCCTTAGCCCTGGTCGACCAGCTTCCACCACATGGTCCCGAAGTCCCGCAGACCAAGTCTGCACGTCCCAAGGTTTTTGTCCAGCCAGGGGGAGAGACCAAGGAAATTCCGCTGTCTCTTAATGACTCTTCCAAGACAGTTCATTTGGGGGCCAATCTGGACCTCAAATAGGAAACCGAGCTCATTGCCTTCCTCCGAGCTAATGCAGACGTGTTTGCTTGGAAGCCGTCTGACATGCCCAGGGTCCCAAGGGAGGTTATCGAGCCCAAAATGGTAGTCCGGCCGGACAAAAAGCCTGTTCGCCAGAAGTTTCGACGCTTTTCGGATTTCAAGCAGGGGATCATCAAGAATCGACAGCAAGTCGCTCACGCTTGGTTTCATCCGCGAGGTTGATCACACCGAGTGGCCGCCAACCCCGTGATAGTAAAGAAGAAAGGCGGCAAGTGGAGGATGTGTCGACCACACGATTTAAATTGCTTGTCCTAAGGACAATTTCATTGCCTCGCATAGACCAAATTGGTCGACGCGATGCGGATCTTGACTTTGAGTTTTTGGATGCTTACTCCGGTTATCACCAAATAAGCATCTCCCGAGGATGAAGTGAAGATCGCCTTCATCACCCCTTCGCACTTTACGCTATCGACCATGTCTTTCGATCTCGCAAGAATTTGGTGCCACGTTCGGTTAATGGAGAAGACTTTCCCAGAATAGCGTGGAAGAAACCTGAAGGTCTATGTCGACGACATAGTTGTAAAGAGCAAGTATACTCCAGTTCATGTAAAATACTGGTCCCGAAGTTGCTCTATGCCTTGCTCATGTCCTCCAGGAAGCTTCGGCATTACTTCCAGGCGCATCAAATACTGGTCCCGACCAAGTTCCCCCTAGGAGAAATCCTAAGGAACAAGGAAGCTGGCGGACGTATAGCTAAGTGGGCAATGGAACTAGCAGAGTTCGATATTCTATTTGCTGCCCGAACTGCTATCAAATCCTGTGTCTGGGCCGACTTTGTCATTGAATGGACTGCCGCTAAGTCCTAGGAAGCTCCCGAGCAACCTGAAGAACCCCCTGGACTATGTTCTTTGATGGCTCGCGCATTGGAAACTCGGGGGCTGGTTTTGTTCTCATCTCCCCTCAAGGAGAGCAACTCCAGTATTCTATCCAACTATACTTTGCGGCGACTAACAACGCCCGGGCACGAGGCCCTCCTCACGGACTAAGCGTGCAAGTCGCTCGGCGTCCAACAGCTAACTGTGAAGGGAGATTCACGGCTGGTCATCAATCAGGTAAACAAGGAGTATCAGTGCTACGATGACTCAATGGCGCGATACCTGGTTGAAGTGAGGAAGTTGGAGCGGCACTTTCGATTTTTCGAGGTGCTCTTCGTACCCAGGAAGGACAACTTCTTGGCCGACCAGCTATCCAAGCATGGATCCTCACGTGAACCTGCTCCGGCAGGGGTGCTCGTCGAGCACCTTTACAAGCCCTCCATCACGTCTCCGGACGAGGCAACAGAGGCAGGTGGTGTTGTCTCCGTCGTCGAGCAGGCTGCAGACTGGACAACGCCATTTGTTCGGTTCCTTGCGGATGGGACCCTGCCCGACGACGAAGCCGAGCATTCCCGGCTTATAAGACGTGCTAGTCCATACAAGCTTGTGGACGGCATCCTTTACCGTCAAGGTGCTCTCGGAGTTCTCTCCAAGTGCATCTCTCAACAGGAGGGTGTGTTCCTTCTTAGGGACATGCACGAGGGTGCCTGTGGCAACCACGCTTCCTTCATGACTCTAGTCGGCAAAGCGTTTCGCATGGGATACTACTGGCCCACTGCGTTACATGATGCCCGAGATATGGTAACTAAGTGCAAGGCATGCCAATTCCACGCCCGGAAGGCCCGTAAGCCCACCCAAGAGCTCCAAACGATCCCCTCATCGTGTCCTTTCTCCACGTGGGTCTGGACCTGCTCGGCCCGTTCCCTAAGGGGTACAAAGGATGCACACACTTACTCGTCGCCATTGATACTTACACAAAGTGGATTGAGGCAGAGACTGTGTCGTCTCTTCACGCCAAAACGGCTGTGCGCTTCTTCAAAAGCAATGTGATCACGCGCTTCGGGATTCCCCACAAGCCGATCACCGATAACGGTCCCCAGTTCAGAAGCGAGTTATTCTAGGAATACTGCGAACAGCTGGGTACCAAGGTCTGCTTCGCCTCTGTGGCACATCCACAGAGCAATGGAGCAGTCGAGCGAGCTAACGGACAGATAGTCCAGAGCATCAAACGGCGCCTGTTCGCTGCACTCAGCGAGCACAACAAAGCCTGGGTCGACGAAGTTCTTCCGTCCTCTGGGCAGTTCGCACCACAACTAGCCGAGCAACTGGGGAAACTCCTTTCCAATTGGTCTACGGTGCAGAAGCCATCTTATCCGCCGAAGTAATACTCGGCTCGCCTCGCACGAGCTCGGTCAACTTGGTTGACGACGAGCAAGAGCGCTTGCTCGACCTCGATCTCCTCGAAGGCACATGCGAACGGGCACAAGTCAGAATGGCGCGCTACCAGCAAGATCTTCACCGGCACGCTGCCAAATCAGTTCGACCAAGGGCTTTGAAGGTGGGCGACCTCGTTCTACGCCGTGTCCAGAACCTGTCCAATGCCAACAAGTTAACCCCCCGTTGGGAGGGCCCGTTCACGGTCGTTTCTACTGCTCGCCCGGGGCTGTTCGCCTGGCAATGGAGGACGGGAGAGAGCTGACCAGCACTTGAAACATCGACCAGCTTCGTAAGTTCTTTGTGTGGGTCCTTTGTTTAGCTTCGCACTTTTTGTCAAATTAAACTTCGCGCCTTAGTTCGTCCAAGTCTCTCGGGCTACCATGTAAAGTTCAATCCAATAAAAGTGAAAGTTGGCGGCCCCCTGCGGTCCTTTTCACACCTCGTCTTCTCAGACTTTTCCTTCTCTCTGATAACACTTGATGGCTGCCCGGTCTTGCGAACTCTTGGCTCCGCGATTTTTCGGGTTTCCCTGCCCGTATCTAGTTTCAACAAGTTCCTAAACTCAGAGTTGCGTAACACGGCATCCAGCCTCGTGGCTAAGTCTGCTCTCGTAAGCCCTCCGCAGCAGAGGCACTTACCGCTTATGGCACAACCACTTGGCGAAGCCTGCTCTTATAAGCCCCCCGCGGCAGAGGCACTTTCCTTGTTCGGTTACCTTTGGAATAGCCTAATTTACGTTAACGAGCAGTTCATGGGACGAGTCGATCAGGATGCGGGTGTCACTCTATCTCTCTACGCAAGTGCTCGAACTCGCAATCTTAGGCATTCGAGCATCGTCCGTACCGGGGGCTAGGGTGTCGCTCTTTTCCTTGTGCACCTATTCGAGTTCGCAAACTTAGGTTTTCGAGCAGATGCACAACGGGGGGCTGGGAGTTAGGCTAAGCGTTCTACCGTTTTTCCTAAAACTTTCTAGCGCTGTTTCGCCTTGCTCTTAGTTTCCTGTTCGTCCTTGTCTTTTTGCTGCTTTGTTTTGCAGGGAAAAGGTAAGCCTTCATTTACATTAACAAAGTGTTACAGGTACAAGGCCCTTTCAAGGTACTGTCCTACTGCTACTTAGAAGCAAACTGCTCCTTTAGCTCCGCGATCACTTCCTTGAGGCGCAGGATTTCCCCTTGGGCTTTGAACCCTTCTCTAGCTTCAGCTCGGAGACGTTCAGCTTCCTCCTTGTTGTGCCTGGCCTGCTCCTTGGCCTCTACGCGAAGGGCTTTGACCTCTTCGGCTTGCTCGTTGGCTTATGCGCAAGCAGCTTCGGCCTCTTCGGTCTTGGCCCGCAGATCTTCGGTCAGAGAATCTCTCTGACTTAGGCGCTTCTCAGCGGCCTTGAGCTGCTCGGCCAGCTCTCTGGCCCTTTCTTTCGCGGCTTGCGCCCTCCTGGCCAGCTCACGATGCTCCTCGGCTCCTCCCAGATAGAGCCGCAGGGACGGATCCCTCTCCCCGGTCAGCTGAGCTTTGAGCTCCTTCACCTCCGCCGTGTAGCGGTTCCGGCTTTCGCTCGCGGTCATGAGCTCCTCTTCGAGCCAAGTCATGCGGCGCTGCCCGCAGAAAGCTCCTATGACAGCGCTGCGCTCGATGACGACGCCTTCTTCGAAGTCCGCCGTGGTGACCCGCACGACCTAAGTGAGAGATTAACGAATCTGTTAGGTTAAGTTGGTGGTAGCTTTAACGAATAGGTTCCCGTTTAAGGCTTACCTCTCGAAGCCTACTCTTCAAGTTCCTGCGTAGGCGCTGCCCGAGCTCGTGGGTTGTAAAGTCCTGGATGCTCGGGCGCGCGCTGTGTGTTTTCTTCGCGCTTGGGCGCTTCGCTCTGGGCGTGGCGACGGGTGAGGCCTCCTCGCCCTCGAGCCCTTGCCCCTCCTCCGGTTCTTTCTTCGCCCGAGTAGCCTCAGGCAAGCCCGGCGCCGCTCTGCTCGGCGACGCCGGAGGGGTCACGGACAGGGCCTCTTGCGCCCCTTGCCCGCGATCGAATTCCTGCTCCTCGGCGGCGGGCTCCTCGCCTTGTTTCACGGAAGCGCCCGTCGCTCAGGATGGATCGCCTTCACGACGAAGTGCCCGGTAGGACCGCTTGCCTGGTCCCACCTCGAGCAGCTGGTGGTGCCAACACCTTGGCCCTGCTCTCCGTGGTTTCTGCCTCCAGCCGCTCTACCGCGCCTTTCAGCGCATCGAGCTGGTCGCTGCAGCCCGGCGACAGCACGGTCCACGCTGCCAGCTTGTCCTTGAGGGCGAGCAACCTCACTACCCGTGATGCACCATGCAGGTGCTCGGGTAGCAAAGATCGCTCGATCGCCGCGCCTGTGTCGTCGATGGCGATTTCCTCTTGGGCAGCTGATGAAGAAGGAATGCATTAGGTCCTGCGCGGTTCGGTAAGCTGCATAGGCGAAGGCCTTGTCATCGCGTACCTGCCGCGGAGGGCTTGATCTTCTTTTTTCTCGCCACAAGGCGAAGTTTGCGCCTCTTGCTCGGCGGATCTTCGGCTTCTTGTTCGCCTTGGGCCCCGGGCGCTTGCGGCGACAAACTCAGCTCTCTGCTGAGTTGTGCACTTTTCCTGCGCAATGCAAGAAGAGATTCCTTGCGCGCTACCTCCTCCTCAAGCCTCCTCTGCTCGGCGACCTGTTGCAGCCATTCCATATGGCCCGGGTGAGTCAGCGTATAGCGCATAAGCCATAGGGTTAGGTTCCGTACCTCCTCGTCGCTTTGCTCGGTGAGGAGGATGGGTCTTGGGCGTCTCCCGCTTGGCTGGCCGCGCGCGCGCTTGGTTTGCTTCCTTGAGGGCTTTCTTGAGGGCTGGCGGCCGCCATGACGCGGCGAGCTCCGCGTCAGCTCGGCGGCACCTTGGCCTTGCCCTTCCTCGCTTCCTCCTTCTCAGGCCCAGAGAGCTCTTCGATGATCCCGCCAATGATGAGCTGATCTTCCTGCATATTGTGAAGCGAATGTAAGAATGCAGTTATCGTGCAAGTCTAGCAACTCAGTAGAGATCTGTTTAAGGTACCTCTGGTGTGCGGACGAGCACGTTCCTAGGGCAGGTGTAGGCCACTTCGCCAGTGACCTCACCGTCCTTCCTAGCGGCCTTCAACATGGCGTCGACCTGCTCGGTCACCCATGCGTCGGTTGGCTTTACTGCCCGAGCAGAAGATATCGTTAGTTCCCGTTCGGATGAATCACCAATGAACGGTTAAGTGTTTGAGGAACTTACCCGTGCTCTCCCTGGTGATGTCCTCCCAGCTTTCTATCTTGTAGAAGGGGTAGGACCTCTTCCGCAGCGGACAAATCTTGTTCGCCACGAAGTCCCGGATTATCTCTCTGCCCGTGAGCCCAAGTCCCACGAGAGAGGCGATCTTCCTGGTGAGATACCACTCCTCGCCGCTTGGCTCCGGCCATGGCATCGGAGTTCCCTTCGCCAGCGCTTTCCCGGTGAAGACGAGTTTGCTGTCGTCGCTCCTCCTGGTATAGAACCACGTCATCCACCACGGCCCCATCGAGTCAAGCAGTGGTGGGCGAGGATAGGGCGCGTCGTCGGCGGTGGCCCGGAGCTTGAGGTGGTAGCACCCAAGCGCCGAAGCGGCGGAGCTGCTCCTCGTTACGGTGTAGTAGTGGAGGAACAGCCCCACCGACGGATCTACTCCCAGGTAGCCCTCGCACAGGTGTGAGAAGACGGCCATCTGCAGGAAAGAGTTAGGGTTGAGGTTCGCAACCTCTAGCCCGCTGATGTTCAGGAAGGCCTCCACGAAATCGCTTTCAGGAGACCTAAGCCCAAACATCGCGAACTGCTCGAAGTTGACGAACTCGTCCTCGAGCGGCTCCGGTGAGTCCTCCTCCCCTGGCAGCCTCCAGCTGCCGACGTCGATGTGTCCCTCCTCCTCTAAAGTCCTCAAGTCCTCCTCGGTCATGCTAGTGCCTGAGAACTTGGCCATAGCGATCCCCAGGTTTGGACGAGCAGCTTTTGAGGTGGGTTGTGGCTGTTGATGCTTGCGCGATTGGAAAAGGGTTCGAGAAGGTGATGTGCGCGAGAGCGAAAGTGGCGAGCCACGAGCGGTTCGGGTGCTCTTTATAGCCCCAGACGAGCAGCTCTGCAACGGTTCTTTCCCACAAAACGGCTAGTTTTTACTGCAACGGCTAGGTAAAAACGGTTGCCGTTCTGACTGCTCAGCAGAAGTTACCGTTGAGATCTGCCAACGGTTACTTTTTCCAGTGTTTGCACTGAGGGTTGAGAGCTCTGCTCGGACAGATGTTGTTCCCTGTTCGACGCAACAGAGTTGCTCAGTACTGATCGGGTTTGTTCGATCCCGGACAAATCCTGTTCGAGAGAAACTTAACCTGCTCGGTCGTTTGTTATACGTCCTTATAGCAAGAAAATTTCCCTCTTCGTGACTTAGAGTCTCAAGAGGAAGACCCCACTCTAGTGAGTCCTTCCACTTGAGTCTCGGAGGCTAGCTGTCGGGGATAAAATCACGGCCCATTGCCATGGCCCACTCCCTGACGGCCCATTCGAACAGCCTACTAGGGCCTAGCTCCTTAGAAGGTTCTATCAGGGCCATGTGCATCCTGCCGAACAGCTTCCTGGTTGGCACGGTGCGTAACAGCCTAGGATTCCTGTTTGAGTCCGACTCGAAAAAGAGTTCTGCACGGCTACATGAAGACCCGGACGTTGGTTTTTCGGATTGGAACGGACGTCGTGATCCCCAAGATTCGGAGTTTACCTTATCTACCTCGGGATGTATTTGGCATGTATGAGTTCGTTACGATCTCGTGGTTAGCCCGGCCCGATTATCCCTCGGTAGGTCGGTTGCTCAACACTATATAAGCAGAGCCCCTACGGCGTATGGAGGGGCCAAGAGATTTCGCATTGTCGCACATTGTTTTGTGTACTCCCATAATCTCGCCGAGACTTGTTCATCTCGTCGAGTTCCACCTTGTAATCCTCTTTGATATAAAGAAAGGCTGGACGTAGGGCTATTATCTCCTTCGAGAGGCCTGAACCAGGATAAAAACCCTGTGTCTCCCTGTTAGTCGTTGATTGCTGTTCGCATTGCTCGGCAGGTCTTCTATCTCCCTTTTTAAAGAACCTTAGTTAACTTGAGATCAATATCTCAATCGTCGACAAGAATAGTGTTATACTGACACAAATTGCGCACTCAGGCAGAAAGGGGCACCCAAGTGCATGCATAATATCCAGGGCTTATCTGGGTTGCATGGTAAGCTCGATATAGTACACAGAGCATCACCATAGGTATGGTAATGATGGGACTAACCCATATGAGGAACCAGCTCAGTTTACGTTGATGGTCAGAAACCAATCATTGCAAAGCGTTCATACAAAAGCTATACCGACAGAGCGTTGATAACAAGACTATACCGATGCAAGAGGACTGATCCGTCATTCCATGCCGCAACATTGATCAGTCGGGATGAAACCCATTGGACTCTAGACTTAACCAGGTCTAATCATAACCAAAGACTTACTAGTCCAGAAATGTTATAATCTAATCCAAAGTTACCAAATGACAGGATAAGAAATATATCAAGGATGGGTTTGTGTATAGCAACACTAGCAATAAAGTGGGTGATATCTAGACTAGCTCTAATAGCATTTTGTTTCACATAATTTATACAGAGAATACATAAGCATGAAATTTCAAAATTTAAAGCAATATAACTTAAATAAAAACTGGGATATAAGAATGATCTAGAGAATTTGGCTCGTCTGGGCCCTCCTCGTAGTCGGGATCGTCAGCAAGATTGTCGGATTGCTCAAGGTCCTGTCCCTCGTAATCTAATTAAACCAAAGAACAATCAAGCAACCCAATAAATCTCGATAAATTCTTTTAACATGATGCATGATTTTAGCGAAGGTTTTCCTATGGTTTTCAAGTGGATAGTATTACGATCAAATTTTACCAAACCTTCTGTGGTGATACTTTCAAATTCTTAAGCTAAGGCCTAGGTGTAAAATTATCTGAACAAGAATAACCTTGGGAATAGTATGCCTATATGCTCATCACATGTGAGTATGCAAATAATCTACCCCTTTTAAAAATATTATGCGGCTTCGTGGGCCGGCCTTAACACGGCCCAACGCGGTGACTGCGTGCGCGCTGGGCAAAGCGAGGCCGAGTGGGCCGGCTGGGCATAGCACGACGCGCGCGAGGACAAAACAGGGCGGCACCGCACGGTGTCGTGGGCTGGATGTGGCCCAGTCGCGGGGCAGGGCGCGTGTGGGAGTGAGGCGAGAGGGTGGGCCTTCTGGGCCCATGTGGCAGTAGGGAGGGGCTAGACAGAAGGTGCCTTTGGCGAGTTTTACGGCTTCGGCACGGGGAAAACGTAGCAGGGCTGGGTGCGCTTCCACTGGCACTGTCTAAGGGTCCAAGGGGCCACGCATCGGTGGGGATGGGGAGTCTCACGGGTCGCTGGTCCCATCTGGCAGCGTCGAGCTTAGGTGACGTTAAGATGACGTCACCTCTTCTTCTTCCCCGCCTTTCGGTTCTATCTTCAGCGAAGCGATGGGCGACGGCGTCGCTCCGGGGGCGTGTCCAGGGCGGCGAGGGGCTATCTGGGGAGCTGGGGCAGGGGAGGGCTAGGGGTCTACGTGAGGAGGCCTGGTGGTGGCCGCGGAGGCGGAGCGGAGCTCCAAGGCGGCGGCGCTTTGGAGTCTGACGGGTTGGAGTGGCTCTGAAGCCTAATCCGTTCAACGGAGGGTGCAGGGAGGACGACATGGAGACGGGGGTGCTCACCACGGGCTCAAATTGGTGCGCTAGGGCCTGGACCGAGCCGGCGACAACAGGGTCCAAAACCTTCGGGGTGTTGATGCCGGCGAGACGCTCCTGGGAAATACAAGGGGGGCAACATCAATGGGGAGTAACGGAGGCATCCGGGGAAGGTTTCAGGGGCCGGGGAAGCTCTGGGCGAGCTTGGAGCTCACCGTGGAAGAGTCGCGGCGGCGTGCGCTCCCGCCACCGATTGGCGCGATTGGGAAAAAGGGGAGAAGGGATTCGGGTACCGGGGCGAGGCTTTTATAGAGAATAGTTGGCGTGGGCGTCATCGAGAGGTTTGGAGCCGAGCCTGAGTTGAGCCGGTGAAGGTTCGCGGTATCAGCGACGAGTGGGTGACGTGAGCGGTGACGCAAGCCCGATAGGGGCTCCGGCTTTGGCGGGAGAAAGCGAGGCGGGCGCGTGATTCCGAGGCGGGTGGGGCGTCCTTCGGACCGGGTATAAGCAGGCGTGACGCCGGCTGCGAGATGACTCAGCCCCGGCGAGGACGTGGCATGCGGGGAGAACGAGGCCGTGACGCAAGTGGCTCGCCGGCCTGTCAAGTAGCTGGGAAAAGGAGGGGCAAGATAGGGTTTTCGCCGTGTGAACGGACGGGCATGTTGCGGCTTCCGTGCACCGCGCCGGCGGTATACGGCAAGGGCGGCGCGTTCAGCCACGGCGAGCAGAGGAGAGGCGAGTGGGCCAGCTGGGCCGCCAAGCAGTAGGCCGGGGGGAGAGAAGATGAACGGGCTAGGAGTTGGCCCATAGGCCGGGAAAAATAGTAGACCTAAGGTAAAAGCTTTTAAAGAAAATTTTGCCAATCTATTTCTAAAGTTTTGATAAAAATTCCTAATAGAAATGGTTTCAAAAATATTTCATTTTGACTTGTAAAAATTTGGATGTTACAATTCTCCTCTCCCACACGCATGGCACGCACAGCAGAGCTTCCTCGCTTGCAACTTCGGTAGGCGTTCTGAACATAATTGACACAAAATTAAAAAACTGCATCTGCGTACAAGTATTAAGGCCCTGTTTGTTAGCCAGGTTCTAGTTTTAAAAACCAGAAACCCAAATAAATAGCTAGCTTTAGAAACTTTATTTGAAGAAGCCAAACTTAAAATTAAACCTAAATTGTACTATGATCAGAGTAGCTAAATTTTTTAAAAATTATAAAAACATGTTATATAGAAACTGCAACTTATCTCAAAAAAAAAAGAAACTGCAACTCAAACAAACATCCCTTGAAAAACAAACAGCCGTATCGCCGTAGTTGGTAGCATGCACGGGTCATCGTGCTGTGCGGGCCTCTCATCATTTCATTTGCGCCTCCCTCGCAGAGTGCGCGCCCACGACTGGAGGCTGGAGCTATTTTTGTAGCGCCCTCGCCGCTGCTCCCTCCATTTCCTCCCACCACGCCTCTCCCCATTCCCCCACCTCCACGCGCCGGCTGGCTCTATCCTCTCGCCCTTGGAGGTACGCGTCCTCCGCTTCGTCCCCAATCCCGATCACCATTAATTGTTTCGATCTTGGGTAGCTCGATCGCTGCCGAAGCTAGCAGCGATTAGTTCCCGTGACGCATTGGCCAAGCACGCGGGCCGCCGCACGCTACTTCGTGGTGCTATGCGCCTAGATGTCTCCATGGTCCATGGCTGCCCGGGGATCAAGCCGCTCCTGTCGTATACCACCGAAGGCGGGAGGATGCTGCAAGAAGGCTCGCAGGTGCACACATGTCAATGTGTTCACGAATGGTGGTTTCCAAATCGATAGAACAGATCGCGACAACATTGGCGGCCTTCTATGCGAAATGCAGTAGGCTGGAGGGTGCCTGCAAGAGGGTTCAACATTAAGGATGTCCAGCTGTGGGACACTATGATTGCGGTGTGTATCGAGATAGGTGAGGTAGAGCGTGCAGAGGAGATGTTCGATGCAATGCCAGAGAGGAACAACTTCACACTTGTGGAGATGATTAGTGGGTATGCTGGACATGACGATATGGATTCTAAGAACCATGCTTGAAATCGCAGTGGCGAATCCAGCGGGACATATCCAAAGGAATTTGCCTTGATAAAATTAAGTAGCATTGTTAAAGATGAAAACTAGGCAAATGCACTGATCTCGGTCTCTCCTAGACGCAATTAGTAATTTTGTACTTTCGTGTACATTTTTCTCTTTTTTCATGTTTTATGCTTCATGATACTATTTAGCGACATATTATTAGAATACGAATTGCTTTGATACCATGACATTATAATTTATTATGATACTATTTTTGTTCTATTTAATGTCATATAGTCTTCGCCATACCATAATTTTATTCTATTCTCCGCAACGCTTCAAGGCGACGACGGTCCCATTGTCGGTAGTGGCGTTGTTGGGTGGGCGAGCAGAGGGGTTGGCAGTAGGGACATGCCAGTGTTAGGACTCAGAGAGATGTACAAGACTCAAATTTGCCCTTTGTATGCTTAGTTCCTTTAGGAGGTAACATTTATTGTCAAACATTGCATCGAGCATAATGGATGGTTCTCATTAAAGATAGCAGTGGTTATCAAGGACTGCTCTAGTGCCCTTGTCATTTTCTTCCTCTGCAAGAAAGAGTTTGAGATTTGGCCATTCAAGATGAATTTTATCATGGCATTCCTGTGTAAGAAGAAAAGGAACTTGCTAATCAAATTATATAAAAGAGGGAATGGATACCTTTTGTAATATTCAGAATATATGCACACCAATTTATCTTTTGAACCTAAGCAAGTGGTGTTGGGCAAGAATGTTTTATTAAAGCTATCCTATCTTGGATCAGGTCCAAATAGGGCGTACCAATCATGGCAGAAGTCCTGCCAGGACTTGTGGAGGTCCGTCTAAGCACAGGTGAGAATACAAATAATGTTTTGTTTTCCTTGTTTATTAAAATGGAGTATTATGTCAGAAACCCTGTATTTTTTCTTTAAAAAAAGAACTCCTGATATCTTCTTCTATCTCAGTGTGTCCATTGTGGTTTTAATTCTAGTGTATGCCTTCTTCACAATCAAGGAAAAGATAATAGGCTTGATCAAAATAGAATTCAATCTATGAAACTACGCAAAATTAACTAACGTACAAATGATGTCAGCAGCATTAGATGGCCACTATGAAGAGAAGAGGAAGTCCAATGTGGAATACTCAGAGGATGAAAGGAAAGCTAGGATTGCATCACTCAAGAAGAAGGCGATGAGCGCCTCACAAAAGCTGAAGCATTCCATGAAGAAGGGGAGGAGGAGCAGCAAGGTCATGTCCATCTCAATTGAGGATGAGCGTGATCCTGAAGAGGTGCAAGCCGTAGATGCCTTCCGACAGCTTCTTGTACTTGAAGAGTTATTACCATCGCAGCATGACGACTACCACATGATGCTGAGGTGTATAATTTGATAATGACATATCGAGTTGTATGATTATATTCTTATGTGGAGTAAATAAGTAATATTATTGAACATTGTGTTGATATAGATTTTTGAAGGCAAGGAAGTTTGATATTGAGAAGGCAAAGCAAATGTGGGCTGATATGCTACAGTGGAGAAAGGAATTTTCTGCAGATACCATCCTTGAGGTAATTACATCTTAAATATGATTTTTAATATGATACACTTTATTTTTATTAATCCTTATATGATGGACAATAGTTGTTTGTAATTCATTGACAGTTGAAATATTTTTCTTGTAATCTCATCATAGGATTTCAAATTTGAAGAAGCTGACAAAGTGGCGGAATGCTACCCTCAAGGTTACCATGGGGTGGATAAGGAAGGCAGACCTGTCTACATTGAACGTATTGGACAGATCGATGTCAATAAGCTAATGCAGGTTACCACAATGGATCGCTTTGTCAAGAACCATGTCAAGGAGTTTGAGAAGAATTTCGCTGTTAAGTTCCCGGCTTGTTCAGTTGCTGCCAAGCACCACATTGATCAGAGCACAACCATTCTTGATGTGCAAGGAGTGGTATGCATCTACAAACTGCCAAACGGGGGACAAGTCAAACATTGTTGCTAGTTTACTGTGGCTAATATAAGACCACATTTTCAGGGCATGAAACAATTTAGCAAAGCTGCACGGGAACTCATTGGCCAGCTTCAGAAGATTGATGGTGATAACTACCCAGAGGTAATCACTTCGCAGTTCATCATCCTTTTGCCAAAACTTTGAGTTGCATTTTGCATAAAAGTATTCTCACATGGTGGTTATTAAATTATTGCCCCAGACATTGTGCCGGATGTTCATCATTAATGCAGGCCAAGGTTTCCGGCTACTCTGGAGCACGGTGAAGAGCTTCCTTGACCCAAAGACCACCGCAAAGATTCATGTCAGTTTCCTTTTTTCAATATTTTTTATTCTATAGCTATTTGTCATGTACCTAATTTGGGGTATGTTTTATGAATTGTGCATTTCTCTAGGTGTTGGGTAACAAGTATCAGAGCAAGCTTCTAGAAGTGATCGATGCCAGGTTTGAAACCAATTTTTATTCGTAGCTATCACTTATCAACTCAATTTGATTAAACTTAAGATTTTTTGTGCCAATTTAATTATATGCATGTGTGCTATTCAGTGAGCTGCCAGAGTTTTTTGGTGGAACTTGCCAGTGTGAAGGTGGTTGCATGAAGGCCGACAAGGGCCCTTGGAAAGACCCTGAAGTTATGAAGGTGTCTGCTCCAATCTGATCGTTCATTCTCATCCTCTTATCTTTAATATAATGTCTAGTCATAAATACATATTTTGTAAATTAATATGGTCTCTAAAATATAGCCTTGACCATTAACTAGTATTGAAATTTATTTGTGAAAACTATTAAAATTATTGTATTATGAAAGTTTTTTAGACTTCTACACATATAATTTTTATGCACCAAATATAAATATTTCAAAAGATACTTATAGCTAAATTTCATAATTTTGACTTACAAGAATCTTATATGACAAATATTTGTGATCGGGTAAGTAGATCATCCAATTGTAAAGGACATTACACTAATTCAATGTTTTCTACTGTGACTTGATGTGATCATGTGAAGATGGTTCAAAATGGTGTTGGGAGATGTGGAAAGCTCAATTTGAACTCCTTTGAGGCAGAGGAGAAAATGATATGTGAAGATGACAACACATACTTTAAGGTGCCAAAAACATGTCCACCTTTCAGAATCACATATTCATCTAAACATAATTCTATATGCATTACAAATTAATACTTAGCCATCTGAGCTTTTATTTTTCTCAAATGAAGAAGCAAGATTCTTTCAACGGAGAAGCACATTTAGTAGGAGATGAATGGCGTACCCTGTCCCGTAAGATCTCTCGTGGCCGAATTGAACATCCTCAATTGTCACCTGTTCGGGAGGAGCTTCTTCCCACATTGATTCCTGTAAGTCATGCTTTGTCACTGATATATATTTCTTGCTATTTGATAACTAGCAATGGAATTAATTGATCGCTTAACAAGTTTGTGGAGTTGAATAATTTTAAGGCTCAACATATTAACTTATGGGTTTGCTAGTATCACAAGTGCAATGGTTCCCTTAAACAATAAGTGCAATGGTTCTTCCATTTTAGAAGGACTGATTCAAAAAAATGATTGACTACTGTACCATTTTTTGAATCTAATCACATTCACAAACAATAGACTTATGTGCTGACAATTTAGTTCTAAGAAAGGAATAAGCCTTAAACAAATCTTAAGCTTAAACCTGAAATAAATCTAACTCTTATCATGGTTAATCATATATGCATATGTCTCACATATATGTATGCATTTTTTTAGACCCCAGGGGCACCCTATTCTTGTGATGTTCCAATGGTTGAGAAGGCTATGGATGCTTTCTGCCAAAGCAAGGGAATATCAGATGAGAAGCTCGCAATCACCAAAGGTTCATACCACTTCAACAGGTTGTTTGACGATGCATTTTTAGTTGTGACTAACTGATCAAAATATTGTTCTTTATCAGTTGTCGTCAATGCCCCTAATGGATCTAAGCCCCCACTCTTTGGTGGCATCATGGCTCTTGTGATGAGCATTGCAGCGATGATTCGTGTGAGCCGCAACATGCCCAAGAAGGTACTTGGTGCTGCCATAGGCAGTGCTAGACCTTCCATCGTTAACACTAGAAGCATATCGAAAAGCCAGGCGCTGCAACAATCAAAGATATCACCGGAGACTGTGTTTGCGGCTGAATACGCTGTCTCCACAAAGCGTCTCACTGATCTTGAGGAGAAGGTCATTGCACTCCTTGCAAGGCCTGCAGAAATGCCCGCAGATAAGGAGGAGATGCTAAATGTTGCTGTCAGTCGTGTTATTGCATTGGAAGAGGAGCTTGCAGCTACCAAGAAGGTAACTTATTTTTCAGCTTGCTGGAAGCTACTCCTAGTAAAACAATACGAACGTTCCTTTGTTGTCGTTTTACTTTTGTAGCTTTGTTTCTGTAGTACCATATGATTGAAACAATGTCAAAGCATGTGCGGCTCTCCATTTTTCTAGATCAATCAGAGTTCTAAAACTTGCTTTGTATTTGCAGTCCTTGCAGGAGACTCTAGAACGACAGGAGAAGGTCATTGCATACATTGAGAAGAAAAAGAAGAGGAAAAGCAAGGTAACAAAAAAGAAACAAATGTTGAAACAAAGTGCATCTCAACCATAGTTTTGAGTTTAAGTATTGATTCTGTGTGCTGAAATATGTTCCAAAAAATTCCTCGTTCTACTACATTGCCTGTTCCATTTTTTCTATTCCATGAGGTATACTGATTCTTTTTAAGTTGTGTTTGCAGTGCTTATTTCGTTGGTAATTGCAACGAAAAAGATTGAGCTGGTAAATGTTTGTCCATAATTCGGTTTCATCAAGAGTGAACTGATATATTCATCTGTCAACAAAAAGCGATGCTATGTGTAACATATAATATTTGTTTATTCTTTTCACTGTGTTTCTACTTGGTATTGATTTGTCCGAGCTTCTCGCCCTTAATGTACATTTTGGCTTCGCCATGTGGACATACTGCCAATCCTCTTATTATTGATGGCAATTGTGGATGGGTTGTTGAGTATTAAGAACTTAAATTTATTGCCAAAAGAAAACAAGTTTGTCGGGGATTAGATTAATATCCTTATCCGTATGCCTACCTAATTCATGCTTAGTACAAGATGTATATAGCGATGCAGGATGCTGGATAGCAAGCCTGAGCATAAGCTTGAGCTTTATGTGCTTGGGGATGGGCCTTCATGTTTACGGGCCTAGAGTGTGGCCCAACAAGGGTTTCCTTTTCCAAGACAAGGTAACTACTGGATAGGGGCGCTTCTTGACGCACAAGATAGGTTATTTTAGGATATACATCCATCAGCGGTGGATGCATAATTAAAATATAGCCGGGGCAAGCCTAGAATCTTTGTTGCCTACCATTAGGTGTGAAACTGGTACAGATATTATCTGACCGACCAACTGACCGAATTGATCGGATAGTGATTTGTATACTTTTATGGATATTCGACTATTTTTACGGATAATGATATGGATAATTCGGCGTGGATATACATACGAATATGGAGCACTGATTATTCGGTGGATAAGTAATATCCGAGTTTTTGTTCGGATAATATCCAAATATAAAATATGGATATTATTCGAATATATTTATGGAATTTTTTAGATGTATTTTTACAATTTTTATTGATAGTTTCCCAACTTTTAAATTTATTTTTTGAATTTTTAAATCTAGACTAAGTTTATAATATTCATGTATAGACTTTCTAATGTTTTGTTTTTACTAACGTTATAAATTTCCACTTTTAAATTTAAATTTTGACCATATTTTAGTTAAAATTTGGAACGGATTTTGAAAATTAATTTTAACTATTCGACTAACAATATTCGTATCCTCGTCTTATCCGATCTGTATTAGTTCCGTATTCATAACCGATGTTATCCAGTGTTATTCGAATTTGTATCCATATTCGACACATTCGTATTCGAATCTGTATTCGGTAAAAAATACGGATACATATATGAATAGAACGATATCCGACCTTATCCGATCCGATCACATCCCTACCTACCGTTGGTTAAATACAGCACAAACTAGTTAAACTATAGAAACACAACAGTAATAACACACTATTTAAAAGATACTAAAAATTTGCTTTGCACTCTAACCTAGGTATAAATAGACTCTAATATTTTAGGTGGGGCTAGGACCCCACCTGCACTCATGGTGGGTCCGCTCCTGGCATTCATGGACATGGCAGAACAGTAAACAATATGAATTGTTTATGGGTTTGTACAAGGATGAACCATGGATATCTTGTATTATATATCTATCTATATAACAACGCGCTAGCGTTGTCCTTCTACAGTGCCGAGCGTTACGGCCGTCCGATCACCAGAGATGGCGAGATCCGACCGTCCATTTTTGCTTTACATATAAAGTGATTTTGTTCGCAAAGAAATGAATAAGGCGAGATGATCGCTCACTTGGTCGCCAGCGCAAGCTTTCATGTCGCAGCCCACGGTTCGAATACCAGTCGCCCTTTTTTCTTTTTTCACTTTCCTCTCATGTCTCATGTTTTCTTTTGCTTTTCCCCAAGCACAACACCAACACAACGCTCAGCTCAGATGTTAAGCAGCGCGTTCGCGTAGCCCCAGGGGCTGGGTTGGAATCCCAGCCCCCTCCCTGCTGATGCGTTTGTTTTATTTACCTTCTCCTCGTTGTTTTGTTTCTCATATATTTTTAGAAATGGATCAACATTTTAATATTTGAAAAAACAAAAAAATAGAAAACTGGATAAAAAAAATTATGGTAGGGAAGTTAGCTAATCACTTCTTTCTTTTCATTTTCAGATTCTTAGGAGGGAGCAAATGCATCATAATATTTCATAGGGATCCATAAAAGAATAAAAAATATTGAGTCTTCCTAATAATTCTAGGTTTAGTTGAGAAACGAATTAAGAAATAACTCATTCTTTTCTTTTGTTCTATTTTTTATGAACAATTAGAAAATTTATTTTAAAACCAAACCTTCATAGATGAATTAAAAAATGGATAAAAATTTGTGACAGTGTAGTTAACCAATCACTTCATTCTTTTCATTTTTAGATTTTTACGACGGAGCAAATGCATCATAATATTTCGTAAGGATCCGTAAAAGAATAAAAAATATTTCTTTCTAAGAATTCTAGGTTTAGTTGAGAAACGAATTAAGAAATAAATCATTCTTTTCTTTCGTTGTACCTTTTTATGGCCAATTAGAAAATGTATTTTAAAACCAAACCTTTATAGATGAATTAAAAAATAATGCATTCTTTCCTTTCGTTCTATCCTTTAGTGGCCAACTAAAGAAGATTATTAAGACCAAAGCTTTACAAAATATAGCCACGATTCCATGGTGGCGGTCATAGAAATATTTAGTCTCTTTTTCACCTTTTTCTAAGATGAGAAAAAAAGAAAATGGATAAAAATTTATGATTGGGGAGTTAGCCAATCGTTTCTCTTTTTCATTTTTAGATTTTTAGGAAGGAGCAAATGCATCATAATATCTGGTAAGGGTCCACAAAATTTTTTAAAAAAGAGTCTTCCTAAGAATTCTAGGTTTAGTTGAGAAATGAATTAAGAAGTAACTCATTCTTTTCTTTCATTCTATCTTTTTATGGCCAATCATAAAAAATCATTTAAAACCATTTCTTTACATATGAATTAAGAAATAACACATTCTTTCCTTTCCTTCTAGCTTTTTTTGGCCAACTAAAAAAAATTAAGACCAAACCTTTACAAAATAGAACCACAATTTCATGGTGTGGTCATTAAAATATTTAGGCATTATAATTTAAAACTAAAAAGAACTTCAAAATAGGACCGTTAACCATAGTTTCATGACAAGGGCTTATAAAAAGATTTAGTCGTTAACCATAGTTTCGTGATAAGGGCTCAAAAAAAAAATTAGGCGTTAGAGATAAATAAGTTTCGGTGAAAATGAATTAAGAACAATGGGAATGAAAGAATTTTTGTTGTAGGAGTCTAATAACAATATTTAGTCATTTTGAAATTTTAAAAAAGTATTTAAAGCGAATTAATTTGAAATTTTAAAATTATTAAAAAAATGAATTAACAAATACTTTATTACATCACTTTATCTATTGGCATTTTGCTGAAAAAGTTTTAAAATTTTATTCTCCACGCTTTGATGGGTTGTCGGTTTGAATCTCATTAGAATAAAAATGTTAGTTATTATTTAGCCTAATTCTTTGTCGGCAGGAGTTGGCGAATGGCGCGCCATGGGCGCGCCTACATTTCTAGTAAATATCATCCCGCTAGCAAGAGGAGGGCATTCAACATTTTTCATACATCAATAAATACCTCATGCGATGTGGACCGGTCCACTATTTTTGCCATATCTGCACGGCATAGGATTAGAGATATTGGACGGATGGAACATGATGAATGACACAACCTGCTGTTGGGAAACCACCTGTAGGGGGAACTCGGCCCGGCTAGGCCGGCAGCTTTCCCCGGTGGGTCCCACATATGGACCTAGCCTAAAAGCCTAAGCAGTACTATATGAGAAGAGGTGGAGCACCCATTGTATAACAGATCTGAGAATTAATAAAGCAGAGTTCCACCCATACATCTTTGTGTCTCCTATGTTTGATCTTTCTTGTGATTGATTGTCCACGTTTATACCTCGGACTACACTCGGTAGCGAGGTTTCTCAACACGTTATAAGCACGCTCGCTCCATCGACATGCCGATCAATCAGCGAGAAAGACCGATCTGCATCCACTTCTACCACGAAGGTATATTTTGGGCACCGATTACCCCGTAGATCGTGATCTGTGCTTGAATTTGTTTGCAGATCGAGAAGAATTGTGGTTTTTTCCTAGTAGATCGGAAAATTTGCAAGAATTTTAGTAGATTCGTTTTTTGGGGAATTTGTAAAACCAATCTTGAAGATTGATCTCCGATGGTGAAACGCTGCCTTGCCGTGCGGCGCTTCGCCGCCGCCGCCGCACCCTACCGGCGCCGCGCATCATTGCCGTTCGTGGTGACAGCGTCCGCGCGACGCCACGCCCATACGTACGCGTCCGCTGACGCCTTGATCGCGACCTCTGAAGGCGCACGCACACCGCGCTTGCCATTGGCGGCTAGAAACCTTAGCGCCTCTCGCCGCCGCCGGATGGGCCACCCATTGGGCCGCCTCCGCGTCAGCCGCCCGTGGCGCCGCGCCCCATTGGGCTGCCTCTGGCAAGGCCGCCCATTACTTGCCAAGGCCACTGGCTGTCCGCCAAGATGTGAGCCACAACCACTGGCCCGCCCGTCAGTGGCCGCCTCCACTGAGCCACCTCAGAGCAGTGAAAAGGGGAAAATAATTCAAAAATTCAGAAAATTGAAGAAAATCCTTATAAGAATTCTGAAAATTGCTGGAAATTACCTGTTTTCAAACCCTTATAAGATTACGTGCAGCCTTGCTAGCAGTAGGTCGTACGCTGGACCGAAAAGTCCGGATTAAGAGGAATTTTCAGAAGAAATTTGAAAACCCCCGATTCTCGCAGAATTAAGCGAATTATTTTTGAATTGTTTATTTACTGTTTGATATTCCTGTGTAATTATTCTGCAAATTATTGCTTGTTATATTATCAATAATTAGTTTGCATCTCGTAATGGCACCATACTGAAACCGCGAGAATTATTTTTATGTCACGCAACACTCTAGGTTGATTACCTGAATTAATCATATATTTGGTTATCTTGCAGATGACTGGCCTTGCAAGCTGTGATTTCGAGGAGCTTGCCCCCCAGGGGCAGAACTTTATGAGTTGGAAGTCCGATGTTGAAATTGTCCTGGGCAGCAAGCTGCTAGAAACTCAGCAAGTCATAGATTTGCACTTTAGAGCAAGATAACACAAGTTTGATCCAACTTTGCAGTTGGCCTTTTTTTTCTGCCCACAAAAGCAGGTCGGTATTTTGGCCATAACTTTTTGTTAGGTGTCTCTTTATTTATGACTTTTTTCACTTCTTCCTGTCGGCTTTTGCAACAGCGTTTGTGTTGGGACAACTTTCTAAAAACCAATAGAAAAATTCACACAAAATTCATAAGTGGGTTGATCTACAGATTTTAGGACAGGAAAATGGTCTGAATCAAACATTCATAACTCCTTGCTTCCTTCATGTATGGATGTGAAACTTCTCTGCAAGATAGAACAACAAGTTTTGGATCTTCTCCTTTTGGTTTCACTCAAAAAGGGCAAGGGAATTGGGAGATACGACGTTTTTAGTGGCGGCTGGAGAAATGGAAAATTTTTTACCGAGAATGGTGTTTTTGTTTTTGGGTGTTACGGGTGGATTTTGATATGGGGACATGTACAAGGAGATGAACAACAACAAGACAACACTAGAATGAACACACTCAAATTAGTAAACTGAAATAACATCGGTCAACAAACAAATAAACAATCTTCTTTTCGTGTGGCAAATTTTCTGGATTATAGAAAGAACAAAAACAAACAAATAAACAAGATACAAACTCATCGGTCAACCGTCGCTCCGATACCAAATGATGCACTCACGGGTTCTCGATCTTTCGGTGAGGGGAAAACTTCGATTACGCGGAGGATGAATTTGACGATCCGGCTACGTACCACACAATGATAAAGGCCCGCAATCGCTAAACCACATTCCTGATTGCAAAAAAACAAATGAACAGGCTGCGGAATTTACCAATTGATGGAGAAATTTGAGTCTCCATTGTCCGCAGCTAATCACTGAACCAGAAGCTATTCGTATGTGTATGAACAACTTGAGCCCCGGCATGGGCGTATGTGTTGAGACCCATGTGGATGGTACCCCGGTTTGATGATAAATATATGTGACAAGATGAAATTTGAAGTGTTTTGAAGAATATTTAAATGGTGCATTTGTGGAAATTGCCGAGGAATTGGAACCGGACCATTGTGCTAAGCTTGGGCAAGTTAACAGTTTTGATCGGATGTGGTCCGGTGGAATTTTTTAAGCTGACATGTGATATGTTAGGGCTTGCTAATTGTGATGTCACGAATGGATTATGTTGTTGGTAATTTTGTGATGGATTAAACATGCAGGTGAGGTAAGGTGTGTTGGTTTCGTGTGTGTTCACCTTAGTGATGCAAGTATCGGTGGGTCGGGTGGACGCTCAGAGGAATTTGGAGGTCGATGCGTCCGGAGGCGTTGCTATAATCGAGTTCGATGACCTTGCGGTCATATGAGGTGGTGTACTCGAGAAGTTTATCCATGGCAACGAATCCAAGGCAGCTGGAGGCTGCGACATCGTTAACCTGGTGGCGAAGCTAATGCGCACTAGGTCGGCCCGATCTTCTGGAGAGAATGATACGTCGATTTGCGAGACGAAGATGTTGTGATTTTCGGCTACCAACCAGCGAGGGCAAGAAACTGGCAATCGCAATACCACCAACTCGAGTGTTATCAACCCTGGACAACACGATCGATCTTAATCCCTACGAGCAATCGAGAAACTTGCAAGAATCAAGTAGATAGCAATTGGAACAAATCAATCTCTCAAACCAAAGGTGAGGTTCTGTTTCCCATATCGGGCGGTCTAGTCGACACGCACAATCTCGGGGAGGGACACACAAGGGGGTCTACCAAACACAACAAAACCTAAGCGACAACATATGACAACGGAGGCCATATATAGAGCGGTGACCAGAAGGGCGCCGTCCACCACCCTAGGGGCGGCCACCACCAAAACCCTAAGATACATGGGCCATAGGCCCAAAAATAAGGTGACGCAACACCCTGAAATTGTGACACGTGAGCTTCTTCTGTGTTTTCCCTCCAAAGCTTTCCAACGAGTGGTGACACGTTGAATTCGGAGTTCGGGAGCCCGAGTTACCCCCGTTTAAAGTTGACGTGCTGCTTGATGGCCGAACCGAACTTTCTAGCATCTTGGCCTTCCATATGGGCCTTCCTTGGTGCGTGGGACTTCCTCGTGGTGCATGCTTGATGCGCTGGTTCATTTTCTTGGGCTTGAAAGGCCGAGCTCCTGGATTTAGGCTACTAGGCGATGACGGAGTCGAAGTAGACGGTGCGGTCGGAGAGGAAGTAGATGACGTAGAGGCAGCGGTCATACCCTTCATGTTGATGTCCTCATCATCCTCCCCTTTTTGTTTTGAAGTCGTCCTTGACTCCTTCTCATTCTCCTGTAAAAGTTTAGTGACAACAGGAGGCAAAGAAACAGATGGTTGCAAACTTTTGTTCATGTCATCATGTGCAATAACATTGGTAGCTAACAAAACTACACCCTTTAATTTGTGAACAGATTTTTCACTTGGTTCTTTAGCTACATTCGTCTTCTTAGTTTCATCTGTGTTGTGCTCTCTTTTAGCATGTTGTGCAGCAATCTTAACTAACTCAGCAGGAGTCATTGGTTGCAAAATAATTTTCTTTCCCTTAAATACGAAAGTGTACTGATTGGTCCTACCATGATGTGTAGCATATGTATCATATATCCAAGGTCTACTCAATAAAAGAGAACAAGCATCCATGGGCACAACATCGCATATAACATGATCATGATATGAACAAATAGAAATAGGTACTCGAATGGTTTTTGTTACCTTAATCTTACCGGTAGAATCGAGCCATTCAATTTCATATGATTGTTGTAGCGGGCACGTGGCCAAGCCAAGCTTCTCGACCATGTCCACACTAGCAAGGTTATTGCAACTTCCACCATCGACAATAACATGCACCGCTCATTCATTGACTACAAACCTTGTTTGGAAGATGGTATGACGTTGATTTGGCTCATCACGTGTGGGTTGTGCATGCAGCACACGTGTGACAATAAGAGCTGGATATGTCTCTTCGTCGTAGCATCATAAACCACTTCCTCTTGTTCTGCAGTGTTAGTAACAACAGGAGCATATTCATTTTCATCAATGTCACTAGCACTAGAGTACTCACCACTTTCTCGTATTATTAGAGCACGTTGATTTGGATACTCTAGCATCACATGGCCATGTCCCATGCATCGAAAATATTGTACCTCTCTTGTACGACCAGTAGATGCAACGGATGAAGCACTCTTCGCCGGAGCTTGCTTTGTAGCTGATTAACTTGACTCTGGGATCTGTGGTGGTGTAGAGGCAGCAGGAGTAGCAGGTGAAGCCGTACGTCCCAGAGTGGAAGATGTCAACTTCGTTTGAATATGGACTGACTTGGAGGTGGAAGAGCCTCCAAAATTACCTCGCGTTGTCGATCGTCGACCCTGCACTTCCCTTTCTACTTTTAAAGCAAGATGATACAAACGGATGATAGAATTGTATTCTTTATAATCAAGTATATCCTGTATTTTCCGATTAAGCCCACCCAAAAATCTAGCCATCTTGGCATTTTCATCCTCTTCTATCCTATAGCGCAACATGGCAATTTGCAATTCTTGATAATATTCTTCAACAGTTTTATCACCTTCATTAAAGCGCTGCATTTTATTCAATAAATCACGAGCATATTATGTAAGAACAAATCTAGCCCTCATGACTCGTTTCAACCCATCCCAAGTTGTAGGTACACCCCGATTGACCCTACATAGTTCTTTCCACCAAACAGATGCAAAACCAGTAAATTCACTAGTGGCAGCCTGAACTCTCCTACGTTCAGAGAAATCGTAGCAAGAAAATTTTTGCTCTACGATCAACTCCCAATCAAGATAAGCATTCAGATCATATTTACCATCAAAAGGCAGCATAGTAAATTTTATTTTCATCATAGAATCATCACCTTCTTCCCTTTGAGCATGCTGATTTCTACCTATACCTTTTCTGTTATGGCGGAGTCGATAATGAGCTCGGTCATTGTGCACATTTACCATGTAGTCATCCTCGGTATCGGCGGCGTAATTGTTCTCCTCTTGATCCACCCTGTTTAAAGGTGCAGGGGCAACCGGTGGAGTAGGAGGTAGAGGGACAGGCGGTGGAGCACCGCGTTTGCCGAAAGTAGGACCGGCAGCAACATTGTTATGGCCAGCACCTTGAAGAAGTTGTGCTAGATGTGCTTGAAGTTCGTTGAGTGGTGCCAATTGCGCATGAATCTGATCGAGAGCATCACGGGTCTGCAGCTCATGACGATTGCACATGCGCTCAAAGTGAGTGACCCATCGTCGTTATTTTGGCGTGAGGGGATCCTCATGTTCATCATTCCCACTGCCGACATTGCTCTCATGATTGCTTGGAGTACCTGCCATGGTTGGGAACAGCAAACAAAGGACTCACAAGAGAATTGGTTTCTATGAACTGCTGAATGATGACAAATATTTGTACTCTCACGCTCAAGCTTTCGCCAAATTCTTACAATATTCTCAAACTGCAAAGAAAAAATGCAACCGTGGTAGATTGATGCACACTGAAGGTGGCACGGCGATTGCAAGTCCCTGTTCCTGTATGGTTAGTAGAAGTGGAGCCCGGACAGGTATTTGTATGTAGCAAAGGAGAAACTATAACCACACTAGTTAATACAAGCTGAATAAGTGTTCAAACGGTGGTACTGTATTGGTCCTAGGCAAGACCGTACTAGACACTCGAGCCTAATCACAGACGTAGTCACAGAATAACTGCTGAACACCAAGATGAAACCCGTCAATTTTCTCCTCTCTTTGCTTTCCTTTTTTTCACTATTTTTTTAGCACGGCTCTTTTGCTTGCGCTAGCCTTTTTATTTTGGTGTGATTTTTCTCTCTCTGTGTTTTTTTTCAAGTCGAGAGTGCTTCTCACTTTTTTTCAGGCCAAAATCCTTTTCATTGTTTTTATTCGGTGCGGCTCTTTTACTTGTGCACCTGCCCCTTTTTTTGCAGTTTAGTCAAGATTGGAGAAGGGGTTCGTGTAGGCAAAGGATGGAAAACACAGCCGGCTTGGTAAAGATGAAAATAGTTTATAGAGTTTGGTTGGCACACGATCTGAATTGTGTGGGAAGGTGGGGACGTGGCTACCAAGGAGTCGATTTGTTTTTTTTTAATTCGTGGGGAAGGTGGGGACTTGGCTACCAAGGACGTGGCTACCAAGGATCTGATTTGAGAGTTAGGTAACCAGCACGATGGAGGACGTGGCTACCAAGGATTCGGTTTGCCTTTTGTTTTAATGAGGGGCGATCTGATTTTTGTTTTTGTGAAAACAAATGTGGACTCGGCTGGTTGGAAAAACAGGGGCATGCTTGGTTTGGATACGGAAGGAAAGTATGGCGTGCGTGGAAATTTCTTGATGACGGCTGAAAAATAGGAACAACACGGCTAGATAAAGATGGATGTGATGGAAGACTTCGGAGTACTGGTGGGACACGGCTTGAAAAGATGGAAACAGAACTGGTTACGGAATATGTGGACGGCTTGGTTTTTTTTTTTTTGCTGCGATGTAGAGATGGGGCGGCGATCTGGTGCGTAGGAAGCGACTCAAAGAACAACGACCACACAAATAACTCTGTGACGATCACGTGACTCGAACTCGAAACTCTAATGATCAAACACTAAGACCAGCAACGGCACACGAAGCAACACAAATTCAATAAGAATTGAACTATTGCAGAAATAGTAAAGGCTACACAGGGCTTGGATTAAGGGTAAACACACGACAATTTTTTTTTGTAGGCTATTTTCTAGACTCTAGGACGAACAAGAACAGATCTAAAACAAGATGGGTGTTCTCACTAGGAAACCGTCGCTCTGATAGCACTTGATGCGCACTAGGTCGTCCCGATCTTCTGGAGACAACGATACGTCGATTTGCGAGACGAAGATGTTGTGATTTTTGGCTACCAACCAGCGAGGGCAAGAAACCGGCAATCGCAATACCACCAACTCGAGTGTTATCAACCGTGGCCAACACGATCGATCTTAATCCCTGAGAGCAATCGAGAAACTTGCAAGAATCAAGTAGATAGCAATTGGAACAAATCAATCTCTCAAACCAAAGGTGAGATTCTGTTTCCCGTGTCGGGCGGTCTAGTCGACACACGCAATCTCGGGGAGGGACACACAAGGGGTCTACCAAACACAACAAAACCTAAGCGACAACATATGACAGCGGAGGCCATATATAGATCGGTGACCAGAAGGGCGCCGTCCACCACCCTAGGGGCGGCCACCACCAAAACCCTAAGATACATGGGCAATAGGCCCAAAAATAAGGTGACGCGACACCCTAAAATTATGACCCGTGAGCTTCTTCTGTGTTTTCCCGATGCTGTTGGATGAATTTAGATGTTTGGCTGGATCCATTGCAAAGCTGATCTCCAAAGCTTTCCAATGAGTGGTCACACGTCGAATTCGGAGTTTGGGAGCCCGAGTTACAACCGTTTGAAGTTGACGTGCTGCTGGATGGCTGAACCGAAGTTTCTAGCATCTTGGCCTTCCATGTGGGCCTTCCTTGGTGCGTGGGACTTCCTCGTGGTGCATGCTTGATGTGCTGGTCCTTTTTCTTGGGCTTGAAAGGCCGAGCTCCTGGATTTAGGCTACTAGGCGATGACGGAGTCGAAGTAGACTGTGCGATCGGAGAGGAAGTAGATGACGTAGAGGTAGCGGGCATACCCTTCATGTTGATGTCCTCATCATCCTCCCCTTTTTGATTTGGAGTCGTCCTTGACTCCTTCTCATTCTGCTGTAAAAGTTTAGTGACAACAGGAGGCAAAGAAACCGATGGTTGCAAACTTTTGTTCATGTCATCATGTGCAATAACATTGGTAGCTAACAAAACTACACCTTGTAATTTGTGAATAGATTTTTCACTTGGTGCTTTAGCTGGATGTGGTTCTTTAGCTACATTCGTCTTCTTAGTTTCATCTGTGTTTTGCTCTCTTTTAGCATGTTGTGCAGCAATCTTAACTAACTCAGCAGGAGTCATTGGTTGCAAAATAATTTTCTTTCCCTTAAATACGAAAGTGTACTGATTGGTCCTACCATGATGTGTAGCATCTATATAATATATCCAAGGTCTACCCAATAAAAGAGAACAAGCATCCATAGGCACAACATCGCATATAACATGATCATGATATGAACCAATAGAGATAGGTACTCGAATGGTTTTTGTTACCTTAATCTTACCGGTAGAATCGAGCCATTCAATTTCATATGGTTGTTGTAGCGAGCACGTGGCCAAGCCAAGCTTCTCGACCATGACCACACTTGCAAGGTTATTGCAACTTCCACCATCGACAATAGCATGCACCGCTCGTTCATTAACTACAAACTTTGTTTGGAATATGGTATGGCGTTGATTTGGCTCATCACGTGTGGGTTGTGCATGCAGCACACATGTCACAACAAGAGCTGGATATGTCTCCGTCATGGCAGCACTATAAACCACTTCCTCTTGTTCTGCAGTGTTAATAACAACAGTACCATATTCATTTCATCAATGTCACTAGCACTAGAGTACTCACCATTTTCTCGTATTATTAGAGCACGTTGACTTGGACACTCTCGCATCACATGGCCATGTCCCTTGCATCGAAAACATTGTACCTCTCTTGTACGATCAGTAGATGCAACAGATGAAGCACTCTTCGCCGGAGCTTGCTTTGTAGCTGATTTACTTGACTCCGAGATTTGTGGTGGTGTAGAGGCAGTAGGAGTAGCAGGTGAAGCCGTACGTCCCAGAGCGGAAGATGTCAACTTCGTTTGAATATGGACTGACTTGGAGGTGGAAGAGCCTCCAAAATTACCTCGCGTTGTCGATCGTCGACCCTGCACTTTCCTTTCTACTTTCAAAGTAAGATGATACAAACGGGTGATAGAATTGTATTCTTTATAATCAAGTATATCCTGTATTTCTCGATTAAGCCCACCAAAAAATCTAGCCATCTTGCCATCTTCATCCTCTTCTATCCTACAGCGCAACATGGCAATTTGCAATTCTTGATAATATTCTTCAACAGTTTTATCACCTTGATTAAAGCGCTGCATTTTATTCAATAAATCACGAGCATATTATGTAGAAACAAATCTAGCCCTCATGACTCGTTTCAACCCATCCCAAGTTGTAGGTACACCCCGATTGGCCCTACATAGTTCTTTCCACCAAACAGATGCTAAACCAGTAAATTCACTAATGGCAGCCTTAACTCTCCTACATTCAGAGAAATCGTAGTAAGAAAATTTTTGATCTACAGTCAAGTCCCAAACAAGGTAAGCATCCATATCATATTTACCATCAAAAGGCAGCATAGTAAATTTCATTTTCATCATAGAATCATCACCTTCTTCCCTTTGAGCATGCTGATTTCTACCCATACCTTGTCTGTTGTGGCGGAGTCGACGATGAGCTCGGCCATTGTGCACATTTACCATGTAGTCGTCCTCAGTATTGGCAGCGTAATTGTTCTCCTCTTGATCCTCCATGTTTAAAGGAGCAGGGGCAACCGGTGGAGTAGGAGGTAAAGGGACAGCTGGTGGAGCACCGCGTTGGCCGAAAGCAGGACCGGCAAGAACTTTGTTATGGCCAGCACCTTGAAGATGTTGTGCTAGCTATGCTTGAAGTTCGTTGAGTGGTGCCAATTACGCATGAATCTGATCGAGAGCAGCACGGGTCTGCAGCTCACGACGATTGCACATGCGCTCAAAGTGAGTGACCCATCGTCGTTGTTTTGGCATGAGGGGATCCTCATGTTCATCATTCCCACTGCCGACATTGCTCTCATGATTGCTTGGAGTACCTGTCATGGTTGGGAACAGCAAACAAAGGACTCACAAGAGAATTAGTTTCTATGAACTGCTGAATGATGACAAATATTTGTACTCTCACGCTCAAGCTTCCGCCAAATTCTTACAATATTCTCAAACTGCAAAGAAAAAATACAATCGTGGTAGATTGATGCACTCTGAATGTGGCACGGCGATTGCAAGTCCCTGTTCCTGTATGGTTAGTAGAGGTGGAGCTTGAACAGGTATTTGTATGTAGCAAAGGAGAAACTATAACCACACTAGTTAATACAAGCTGAATAAGTGTTCAAACGGTGGTACTGTGCTAGTCTTAGGCAAGACCGTACTAGAGACGCGAGCCTAATCACAGACGTAGTCACAGAATAACTGCTGAACACCAAGATGAAACCCGTCAATTTTCTCCTCTCTTTGCTTTCCTTTTTTTTCACTGATTTTTTTTAGCACAGCTCTTTTGCTTGCGCTAGCCTGTTTATTTTGGCGTGACTTTTCTCTCTCTCTGTTTTTTTTTTCAAGCCAAGAGTGCTTCTCACTTTTTTTTCTGGCCAAAATCCTTTTCATTATTTTTATTCGGTGCGTCTCTTTTACTTGTGCACCTGCCCCTTTTTTTGCAGTTTAGTCAAGATTGGAGAAGGGGTTCGTGTAGGCAAAGGATGAAAAACACAGCTGGCTTGGTAAAGACGGAAATAGTTTATAGAGTTTGGTTGGCACACGATCTGAATTGTGTGGGAAGGTGGGGACGTGGCTACCAAGGACTCGATTTGTTTTTTTTAATTCGTGGGGAAGGTGGGGACTTGGCTACCAAGGACGTGGCTACCAAGGATCTGGTTTGAGAGTTAGGTAACCAGCACGATGGAGGACGTGGCTACCAAGGATCTGATTTGAGAGTTAGGTAACCAGCACGATGGAGGACGTGGCTACCAAGGATTCGGTTTGCTTTTTGTTTTAATGAGGGGCGATCTGATTTTTTGTTTTTTTGTGAAAACAAATGTGGACTCGGCTGGTTGGAAAAACAGGGGCACGCTTGGTTTGGATACGGAAGGAAAGTATGGCGTGCGTGGAAATTTTATGATGACGATTGAAAAATAGGAACAACACTGCTAGATAAAGATGGCTGTGATGGAAGACTTCGGAGGAGTACTGGTGGGACACGGCTTGAAAAGATGGAAACAGAACTGGTTACGGAATATGTGGACGGCTTGGTAATTTTTTTTTTTTTGCTGCAATCTAGAGATGGGGCGGCGATCTGGTGGGTAGGAAGCGACTCAAAGAACAACGACCACACAAATAACACTGTGAAGATTACTAGGCTGTTTGGTTGCCTGCATTCAAAGAGTCTTGCATCTAGAGATACAAAACTAAGGTGTTTGGTTGTCTTCTCATCCACCTGAACCAGGGCTCTCAGGATGCATTATTTCTTCGGGCGGGCTCTCGAGATATCGACCAAATTGGCGTTTCCCAGAGCAAAGCTCATGGATGCAGCAACAAACACATGTGCGACACATTTGATTCATTTATTTACTATATCTTTTGATTAGTATTTTTGATTACCAAACCGATTTCAAAAATAGGTTATTGATATTTTTTCGAACAAAACGAGACCACACTTGCCATATAAATTTTAAAAGTTTAAAATTTCCATTTTTTAATTTATTTATTTATGAGACTTTCTTTTGAATTTTTTATTTTCGTAATTAATTTTTTGTTATTCGGATTTAATAGAATTATTTTTTAATATGTTTTCATCCCTCTTTTGAATTTCTCCATGCAATTCTCTCCTTACTGCAGTCAACCAAACAACATCTCTACGCAGTCTATACAATCTCATATACCTAACCAAACAACAACCATTTGCATCATCTCAGCCTGGTTCCAACCAGCCTGGCTCGGTTCATACAGCTTGGTTCAACTGAGAAGACAACCAAACAGCCTATACGTGACTCGAACTCGAAACTCTAATGATCAAACACTAAGACCAGCAACGACACACGAAGCAACACAAATTCAACAAGAATTGAACTATTGCAGAAATAGTAAAGGCTAGACAGGGCTTGGATAAAGGGTAAACACACGACAATTTTTTTTTGGGCTTGAAAGGCCGAGCTCCTGGATTTAGGCTACTAGGCGATGACGGAGTCGAAGTAGACGGTGCGGTCGGAGAGGAAGTAGCAATGGTTATACCCTTCATGTTGATGTCCTCATCAGAAGCTGCTTAGACCGATAGGCCCAGGCGTGGGCTGGCAACTGAGGAAGCAGCGAGTATATTTTCCGAAGAAATATGTGAAGAATATTTCTCTACGGGAGTGTGTTGTTAGTTTGTGAGTTGTACACCACTCATCCTCAAATAAAGGGTGGAGATGGGATCTAGGGTGGGCATCTCACCCTTGGGCTATAAATAGAGAGGAAGGGGCGCACATCCTCATCATCCCCGATCGCCGGGATTTCCAGTTCCTTGCGGGGTTAGAAGCCGGATCATTTAGGTCTCCGTGACACCTACTGAATTATCCTCATCGTTTCCCACCAGAAGATTAGAACCCGCGTCCGCACCCATCAAGGCCATTTCTAGTGATCCTTCTAGTGTGCCTTGCTAGCAATTTATTGCTTTAAACCTGTGGATGCATTCAAAAGTGTTTAAAAAATCAAAAAATGATGAAAATGCTAGTTAGTTCAGTTGTCGATTTGAAGCTACTTGGATTTCAAAAGGTTGCATGTGGTGTTCTATTTAAGCCGTTTTGATGCCTTGTCATGTCGCGATATTTGATTGTTATTTTCTAAGCCACATCTTCCAATATGAAAAACGATTTACTAGCATCTCTTGAACTTGTGAGCACCGAACTAAAAGTGTATTGTTGCGAGCATCTTTGCCATGTGCTTCACGTTTAAAAAGATAATTTTCGAAGCTCCCTTGGACTTCCATTTGCATTTGCATCATGCTTTGTGCTTGTTCCATCATATTTCTTAATGTCTATATTGCCCAAAGGGGGAGAATTGAAAAAGACATCAATATGCACTTCTTGAAAAAGGGGGATAATTTCTTGGGAAGCTTTAACTTTCATGACTTGGAGATTTTGAACACATGTGTTCCTATCTTTTGCTTTAAGCGTGATTTGGCATTTCCAACATACCTTGTTCGACAAATCCAAAAACTTTAAAATATTTTTCGAGGGTTTGTCAATATAGTAAGGGGAGTGTTGAGACATATGTGGAGGGTACCCCACAAGATAGAATTTGAAGTGTTTTGAAGAATGTTTAAATGGTGCATTTGTGAAAATTGTCGTGGAATTGGAATCGGACCATTGTGCTGAGCTTGGGCAAGGTAATAGTTTTGATCGGACGTGGTCCGATGGAATTTGTCAAGCTGACAAGTGGTGTGTTAGGGATTGCTAATTGTGGTGTCACGAATGAATTATGATGTTGATAATTTTGTGATGGACTGACCTTGCAGGTGAGGTGATGAGACCATGTTCGGCACAGATATGACCATGGATAATTCATCATCATCGCTTCATTAACTTCATCTTGGTCATGTAGATCACACTGTCGATCACACAATTGGGCGCTGTCTCGGCTTCTAAACATGGCATCATCACATCCAGCAACTAGGCCGCCACCTTGGCCGCCTCCCATACGTGATGGCATATTAAAGAAAGGTGTCTCTCCATATCTACTATGTCTATAAATTATGCATGTCAAGTCGGTCAAAGGAAGACATGAAAGGAAACCAAATTACAAGTCCAGCTCGAATTTTACTCCGGTTCGACCATCAACGCGCTGCCAGCATTTAAATAGACGCCCAGGCCACATACGAACTCCGTTTTGGATGTTCTTGGTATCCACGGAGAAGCCCACGACGAGATCTTTCCAACGGATCTGGCCTCACCTTAAAATTTGTCCAGAGTCAACGGGAATCTGCAAAACAATGCAAGTCACTTTTTCAGTTCGAACTGAAGTGGGCCTCGGGCCTTGTAACAGAGTTGTACTCGGTTTCTCCCCACCTTGGCCGACCTCCAACACCCTCTTTCTCATAAATAGGTAGCCATACCCTCTTCTAGGGTTTGGGTTTTGTTTTGTTATGTTTTAGCCTTTGCTACATAGCGGTATTCGTGCGTGTCGGTTAGACCGCCTGTTTTATCGTTATAGAACCCCACCATATTGTTTTTAGATCTGATCTTAATTCATATTTGCCAACTGAGTTGGTTGTTAATCTTGTTCTTGCTAGTTCTTCGATTGCTTGCAGAATCAAGGACCATCTGGAGTTGGTGTACCGGCAGCTAAGGCGCAACGTCCTGGACGGTGGTAGTCGGGCCGCCAATATCGACTCCTACCCGATCGTAGTTATCCTCTCTCGTCGAAAGATCGGGACGCCTGCCCCTATCATTTGGTATCAGAGCTACAGGTTGATCGGTGAGAGATTTCTTTCTCGTTGTTTTGTTTTACCTAGAGTCTAGAAAACTGCCACAAAAAATTCCCTTCGATCCAAGACAAGTCGAGCCTTTTGCTTTTACTGCTTAGTTTTTGCTTGTTGAGTTTTCGGTTCATCGTCATATCGTGTGCTGGTTTTAGGGGCTGTTTGGTTCGCCGTCGTCGCTCGCCATGCCAACGCGCGGGCGTTGAGTGCGATTTGGCCGCCGCTTGGTTCGCAGCCAACGAACGGCGTGCCATCTCCCTCGCTCGCCCTCGGCCCAGTTGTCAGTGGCTCGGCGGGGCGGCGTTGGCACGCCATCTCAGCGCGGCCGATTCGGCAGCCAACGATTGCCAACGCGCGCCGCCGCCGCCTGCGTTGGCATGGCGGCTGAGGGCGCCCAACCAACCACACCCTTAGTGTCTTCTCGTTTATAGTTTCGAGTTCGCGTCACGTTTTGCGTCACTGTCGGTTTTGTCTTCAAATCCGATTCGGTTAGACCGCCTGTTTTATCGTTACAGAACCCCACCATATTGCTTTCAGATCTGATCTTAATTCATATTTGCCAACTGAGTTGGTTGTTAATCTTGCTCTTACTAGTTCTTCGATCGCTGGTAGAATCAAGGACCTTTGTGGTCAGGTTGATCGCGCTGCGGCGAGGTCAATAACCATCTGGAGTTGGTGTACCGGTCGCTAAGGCGCAACGTCCTGGACGGTTGTAGTCAGGCCGCCAATATCGACTCCTACCAGATCATAGTTATCCTCTCTCGTCGAAAGATCGGGACCCCTACCCCTATCATAAGGTAAGGTGTGTTGGTTTCGTGTGTGTTCACCTCAGTGATGCAGGTATCGGTGGGTACGTGGCTGACGCTTCACAGGGACACCGGAGGCTAGTGCGTCCGGAGGCGTGCAGGCGACCAGATTCGATGACCTGGCGGTCACATGAGGTGGTGTACTCGAGAAGCTTAGCCGTGCCAACGAATCCGAGGCAGCTGGTGGTTGCAGTGTCGGTAACCTGGCGGCGAAGCTGGTTGAACCGGTGGGCCAGGCGTGGACTGGCGGTCGAGGAAACTATGAGGATATTTCCCGAAGAAATATGTGGAGAATATTCCTCTGCGGGAGTGTGTTGTCAGTGTGTGAGTTGTACACCACTCATCCTCAAATGAAAGGTGGAGATGGGCTCTAGGGTTTAGGGCATCTCACCCTTGGGCTATAAATAGAGGGGGAGGAGAGCACCTTCTCGTCATCCGCTTAGAGCTAAAAATTTCAGAAATAGAGAGGGTAAGTTGGGTGTGTAAGGGTGGAACCTAGAGTGCTTGTGACCATATGGAGTGTGATTTGTAATCCCGCAACTTCTATGCAATGGAATCTCTCATCTTCATGAACGTCTTGTGTTAATTTGTTCCAAGTTCTTCTTGCTTTTGTTTTCCCTTTTTGGAGCTGTTATTTGGAGATGAGTCTTGGTGATTTCTTACTTGTTCTTAAAGGTTTATGATGTCTTGAGGTTGCTAATATGATTTGCCACACTCTTTGCAACCATATGAGAGGAAGAGATCAAGTTCTTGACTTACTGCAAATTTGTTAAGAAACTTTCATCCGCGTAACAGTCAGTGTTTAGTTTTTAAAAAAATCTAGAAAAATCATTTTTGAGTGATTCCACTTGGAGAAGTTCTGTGACTTACATATCTATCAACACAAAAATGTTCACGTCATGGACATTCTTGGTTTGGGTGCAGTGAGGTAAAAATCGAGCCCCAAATTTTCTGGATGAGATTTCTAGCAGGCTGTAGTGTTTGAAATTTCCTGACTTTTGTGCAAAGAGTCTTGAGGAGGTTTTTGGTGGAGTGCTTCAAGACTCATGGTTTAATAGGGAGAAAAATTTCCACAATTTCTGAAGCAACAAAAGCCACCATCTCTCTGCTCCAAGTGAGAACAAATTCTGAAAAATCTGCTTTTGCTTTTCTGAAAGTGACTTTAGTGATTTGGCTTGATGTGCTTTATTAAAGCATAATTTGAGTTAATTATGTTTTGTTTGTACACTTGATAGCTAGGATTGTAATTGAAAATCCCATCATATTTTCATGGGTCTTATCCATGCACTCTTTGGGTATACATAGTTGTCACGGTGTTTATATTTTGGAAAACCGGTATGTTTGAGGAGCACTGTTCGATGAAAAATTTCCAAGGCTCCCATTCACCCCCCTCTGGTCGCCGTAATGGTTTTACATTATCCTTGCAAGGGGTGCGACCTCTTACATTTGAGGACCTGGCATCCAAGGCCAAGTACATTGAGAACTATATGATTCTTGTTGTCCGTGAATCAAAAGGGTTCAACAAACCCATGGAGAAGAATGGTCATCGTGATAAAGTGTCTATCAAGCCAAAGTATACTCAAGCAATGGAAGTAACTGTGAGGGTTCCCCAATTCCAATTTGGTGGAACCGCGACAAGAGAGCAAGATCTAAGACAATCGCAAGCTCGAAGGAGGGCCTACTCTTATCGAACGACAAAGCATACTCCTTCCCAAAAAAATAAGTAGAAGATTTGTTTAGGGGTTTGCAGTAGTTAAATCTCATAGAACTTCCAAGACCAAAAAGGCCAGAACAAGTCGGCAAAGCTAAAGAGCCGAATTATTGTCACTATCATCGCATCCTAGGCCATACACACAAGGAATGCTTTGTGGCAAAAAATGTCATACAAAAGTTGATCAATGAAGGGACGGTCGATGTGGATCTCCTTAAGAGTTTCAAAAAAGGAAACAATGTGACTGCAGCAAATGTCGCCACCTTCCAAGATGATTTGGTGAGTTGTGCATCTTCAAATTTGAATCCGGCTCATAACCAAGTAAAACTAATGCCTGAATCCGATCGTTTGCTTTTCTTAGACCAGGCATCATATAGTGGCCGACAAAGAGGTGAGGTGCTTTCCATCGAAGTGCCCGAGCCACTAGACCTAAACAACCCATGTTCGAAAGATTACAAGGACATGAACAATGGTGACAAGGAAGCTACTACCCACGAAAAGTAATGATATAAAATGAAGCTCCACGCTCTGTTCCAAGCATATTCCAAAGGTTAACAAAGCATGCAAGGAGCTCTTGTGAAGATTTTGACGTCCTCACCATCAGCATCTTTGAGGATGATGAAGGTTCTCTTCACTTTTCAGAGGAAGAGACACCAGAAGTGATGAGATCCAACGTAGGTCAGGCCGCCAATTAGCTGAAGACCAACCTCCGCCTATGAATGATGCAAAAAACAAAGATATAATTTCAAATGAAACGATTGATAATCCTACTAAGATTTTAGTCAAGTATGATGTAATTTCTCATTTGAAGAAAATACCAACAATGCTTTCTTTGTATGAAAATACCAACAATGCTTTCTTTGTATGACGCTTTATGTCTTTCATCCGATTTGCGCAAAGCCTTTGTAGCGGCACTTTCATCACCCGATGATTATAGTGGAGGTGTCTCAAACCAAAACGGAAATAACTGAGGTTATAAATATGACCTTTACTGATGAGGACCTATTACTAGGCATAATGATAGATGGTGGTGTTGACACCCAAATTTGGCACAAAAATACGGTTATTTTAGCGGCCAAAAGAGGGTGAAAAACAGCATATTCGGCCGAAAAAGGAGCTAGATCGGCATATGCTCGGATGTCATTATTAGTTGATCGGCTAATATTTGGAAAAGAAAATGATCGGCTTTTATGGATGCATATATGCACAAAAGGATTAGATAGCCGACCAAAGTAGATATATGGTTCATATGATCAAGTATAGATATGATACAATCGGCTTCTGTATGTGTGTTATTGGTCAAGCAAGACATTGATCGGCTTGTATACGTGCATGCGTATATGGAAGATTAATGGCCGGTTTATCAAGTTACTTAGCTGATCATGGTGGCTGATTGAATTAATTAAGGGGATAATCATGTTTGGAAGGTGCACCTTATCGAGATGCTTTGGAAAATCATGAAGGGGAACTACGAGAACAGGCTGCTCATATGGAAGTTGCATGGCCGATCAAGCTACGTATACATGGACATCAATGATTCACAATCGGATTATCTATCAAGTCCATCACGTGATGAAGATCAAGCCAGGAAAGGCTATACGTGATTAGCCATGAAAGGAAATTGTGGAGGCATCACGTGGAGACATGGCAAGATATAAAGAATCACGTCGGCTACAAGGTTAATTAATATTAGTAATAGTATTCGAGTCGGTTTGTATCTAGTCCGTGCCTTGCACGATAAGTCTAGTCGGTTAGTTATTTTAGGTAACTAAGAGATAGAGTCCATGTCAAGTTATCGGATTAGCCGGTACATCGTCAGTATAAATAAGAGCCGCGGTGCGGCGTGTAAAAGATCTACCTCTCTCTTTCAATCAATAATAATACATCTACTATTTCGTCTACCTTTTACCCTTGTGCTATGAATTCGATCGATCCGCTCGTATCGGTTTTCTAAGTACAAATGCCGGCGTCTACCGTCTCGACTAAGATCGATCTTCTCGCCGTCAACTCCCTCGGTAGGGACTGCCTCGGTTCAGTCCGATCTCCTTGCCGTCGGCATCAAAATACTATCTCTTGGTGGCATTGCTGCACATCGCCGTCTACCAAGAGGAGTTAGGTTTCGCCCGGAATACTATCTCTTGGTGGCATTACTGCGCATCGCCGTCCGCCGGAGGTGTTAGGTTCTATCTTGCTCCATCGGCTTGACGTTTCATCGTTAAGCCGATCATCGGTTTATTTCCAAGCTATCGGTAAATCGTCATTGCTTCGCCGGTATCTTGCCTATCAGAAACCTTGCCGATTGCAAAAGGTCAAATCGGCTGGCACGTCCTCGGAAAGCCCGATCCCCTGTTGTTCGGCTGTAGTTGGCGCCGGGAAACTACTTTTCCGCGTCAACAGGTGGGCTACAATAAATTTATTGCCATTTTGAACCATGAAAAAGCTCGGATACTCTAAAGGGGATTCGAGCCGATTAATGTGTTTATTGACGTCTTCAATCAAACCGGTCAAGAAACGATGGGTACCATTTCTTTGAATTTGAAATTGGATGCATTATGCACATATGTAACCTTCCATGTGATTGATGCGACTACATCATATAATGTCTTGCTTGGTCATCCATGGTTGATTGAAAATTAAGTTGTGCCATCTACGTAGACATCAATCCATGAAGTATAAAGATCAGTCCAGAGAAGTAGTATTTGCGGAAAAGAATCGTTCACGGTGGCTACATATTTCTATGCCAATGCGAAATTCTACTTTGAGCCTATTGATAAGGTACAAAAACCAAAATCAACATTCATACCACAGTTGAATTATGTGAAAAGGGAGACAAAGAAATCTTCACATGTCCGAAAGACCTATCAATATATACCAAGCAACCAAAGGAAGAAAGATGACCCAATATTTCAAGACGTGCATGAATTATCCTCTAATAAAGGTTACAATTCCCAATATCATTGCCTACTTTGGTGCAATATAGAATAAAAGAAGCACAAAATCAGTTGCACAGTTCTAGTGCAAACGAAAATAGAGATAAAATCATAGGTCAAATTTTGTTATCAAATAAAGATGATGAATCATGCCTATTTCATTTTACGATAATAAAGTTTTGTATATTATGCAGAAGATGGATTATGATATCTTCACCAGCTCTTCTCTATGTGATGGCCGAGGATAGCTTGCCCCATTTGAGAAGCCACTAACCCAATAACAACTCCAAGCTATACATAAAGATCAAAATTTAGATAAAAAGAGATATGGTTTAGGCTATGAAGTATGCATGGCCTCGGTCGAGTTCATCAACATGATGAAGGCATCTCCATAAATTGAAGATGGAAATCAACCTACAATCGATGAATTGGACGAGATAAATATAGGAACTCCTGAAGACCCTCGTCCAATTTTATAAGTAAGCATCTATCTAAACAAAATAAAGAATAATATCATAAATTTCACTTGAAAATAGAGATGTGTTTGCTTGTACTTATGAAGAAATGCCAGGTTTAGATCCTAAAGTGGCAATTCATCGACTTGCCGTACAAGAAGGTATTCCTCCGGTTAGACAAGGACAAAGGAAATTTCGATCAGAAATATTCTCGGCAATAGAAGCCGAGGTTGATAAACTCATAACAACATGATTTATTAGGGAAGTCAAATATCCAAAGTGGCTTTCTAATATTGTTCCTATCAAAAAGAAAAATGGTCAAACTCGTGTATGTGTAGATTTTAGGAATTTGAATAAGTCATGTACTAAAGATAATGTACTTATTCCTATCTCTGAAATTCTTATTGACGCTACCATGGGTCATAAAATATTGTCTTTATGGATGGTCATTTTGGTTATAACCAGATAAAAATGGCACCAGAAGATGAGTAGCTAATGGCATTTCGAACTCCTAAAGGCATATTTTGAAATGGAATTATGCCTTTTGGACTAAAAAATACTGGTGCAACCTACCAACGGGCTATAACATTTGTCCTTGATGGACTACTGCATGTCATAGTCGAATGCTACATAGTTGATATTATTGTAAAATCAAAAGATGAAAAGGATCATTTGAAACTCCTTGCTATAGTCTTTGAACGCCTAAGGAAGCATGATTTAAAGACGAACCCAATGAAATGTGCATTCAGAGTTTCTAGACATTCCTTGGCTTTACAGATACAAAGCGTGTGGTATCGGAATGAATCCAACTAAAATTGTGCTGATAGTAAAAATGCCACCTCCTGTCAAACTGCATAAATTAAAAAGTTTGCAGGGTCATTTGACATATATTAGAAGATTTATCTCAAACTTATGCGGAAGGTGCAAACCATTCTCTCGTCTCATGAAAAAAGGTGTCCCTTTTCAATGGGACCTAGCATGCAAAAAAAAAACATCCATGGATATAAAAACTATTTAATAAATCCTCTTATTTTAAGTGCGCTAGTTAAGGGACGACCTCTAATACTTTATACAGCAGCCATGAATACTTAACTAGGTGTGCTCTAAGCACAAAATAATGACGAAGGAAAATAAATAGCTTTATATTATCTCAGTGCAATTATATGGATATGGAAAAAATATGTCTAGCATTGGTGTATGTGGCACACAAAGGCTCAGCCACCATATGTTAGAGCATATTGTCCACCTTATTTCAAGAGTCGATCCTCTCCGTTATATTTTAATAAAATGATGTCATCTGGCAAATTAGCTAAACGGCGATGTTCTTATTGCAATTTAATATTGTATTTGTGCCAAAAAAAAAAAGCTACAGATGGACAACCATTGGCTATTTTTTTGGCTACGGGTGGTTAGCATTCACGTTCACTGCTCTATGGACAAATTGGACCCACTGATAACATTTATTTAATTATCTTCATTCTTAATAAAAAAAATGATTTTTTTTTCTAAACTGTGCCCCTGGACCTTTAAAAAAACTGACCCTAGACCTTTACAAAGAAAACTATGGCCCTATACTCATTTTGCTCCATAAACCATGTTAGGTTTTGTGTGAATGTGTACAATAGGCTACCTGGACTCTATGTTGTAATAGGTAGGATTGGTTTAGAGTTAAGAGTCGGACTCTAGCCAGGGCTCCACTATATAAAGATGGCTGCCGTGGTAAAGTCACAAATAAACACCGCTTTCACGTCGATATGTTATTGGGTGTCATTGGTATACAACTTCGAGAGCTTAATGACTAGTTTGATGAGGTGAACATAAAATTACTTATTTGCATGATATCATTTAGTCTTATTGATTCATTTGTTGCACTTGACAAAGATAGTTTGGTAAAGCTTTCTCAGTTTTACCCTAATGACTTTACAAGGGATGAATTATTGAGATTCCCCAATCAACTAAGAAAATATATTGCTGCTGTGCGTAAGGACGAAAGGTTTAAATATGGGGAAAATCTCAGCGATCTTTCTATGATGCTTGCTAGAACAAAAAAAAAATGTTACTTTGGAGCTTGTTTACAGGCTTATCAAATTGGTGTCAGTTTTTCCTGTGGCAACAACTAGTGTTGAGGGTGTGTTTTGTGAAGAATAAGCTCGGAAATGAAATGGGAAGCCAATACGTTAATGATTGTATGGTCATATTTATTGAGAGAGATTCCTTTATACAAGTTGAAGGTAACACAATCATATCTAGATTTCAAGAAAGACTGTAGAATTGTTTTGTAATTTAAATTTCAATTTGTAATTCCTTTATGTCACTAAGATGTCGTGATGATTAATTTGTATTTAAATGTTAACAACAATAATTTTCCATGATAAAATTTTTTCGTCCTCGCACAACAAAAATAAAAAACTTGTGCCGGCCACCGTAGCTGAGTCTCTATAATTAAAAAGATATAGAGATCATATATAGAGTCTAATCATAAAGACTGGAGTGAGTCTCTAATTTAGAGTCTGAAGACTGTTCGTAATATTTTAGTCAACCTTGCTAGCTATGATATTAGTATTAGAGTATCCCCAATAACTCCTTTATACCTCCTCTAAAACACTATTTACACTATCTTCATCTAGTACACTATTTATTGAAACATGAATAGTGTTTATGATTAGTGTTTTAGAGGACGTATCGAGGGTCTGGAATGCTCTCTCCGTTATATAGGCCTTGTTTCTTTGGTGTATCATTGCGTTGTCGTATTGCTGTAGCAAATTTTAGAGCCCTCGAAATGAGGTGTAGAGATTAAAAAATAATTAAAAAATCTTTTAAATCTTTGGAAGGACTATTAAAAGCTCAGAAAAATTATTACCAATTATCACAACATATAAACTATATAAAATAACAAAATTTGTCACAATAATATGTAACGGTAGCGCAAAAAAGAACCAGGCCATAATAGCTGCACTTTTCAATTTTTTTAACGAATCTCTACTATTATAAAGCACCTTGTGGTCGTGGTGGTCGTAGTTCGAACTTTTAATCCGGACCGTCCATCTCAGGATGCCTCCTCTCCACCGTGTGATCTAACTTGCTATCCCACCGAACGCCAGCTATCCTAGGGTTCCGACCAACCGCTGCCTGCCTGCCTTCGCGAAACCGCCCGCCGCCCCAGCCACAATCCCATTACCCCCTCCATCTCCCTCATCCGCCGCCGGCCGCCTCCTCCCTCTCCCCCACCCTCGCCGCCGCCGCGCGCCCCTCCCTCTTCCTCACCCGCTGCCACGCCCCCCTCCGGCCCGCCCCCACGTCCAATGGCCCCGCCGTGCGCCCCGGCCGCTCCTCCTACGTCCCTCCCACCTCCAAGGCCGCTCCTCCTGCTCCGCCGCCTCCTACGTCCTCCGTCCTGCCTCCGCGCGCCTCCACTACCGGCCTCGTCGGCCGCCCCGATGGCGGTTTTGGCGGCGATGGGGGAGGGGGAGGAGGAGGGAGGCTGCGCCGGTGGGACCGGGAGCCGACGCCACCAAGTTCTTCGCCATGTCTGGCCTCTCTCGCCCCGATCTCAAGCAAGTGAGTAGTTCTTCTGAGCCAGGCCGCCGCCGCCGCCGCCGCGGTCCCATCGCTGCTGGGTAGTTCTTCCCTACTGCATGCACCCACGGCTGGCCTGCCGCTGTCGAGGACCCTCGCCTGTGTCGCGCCGCCTGACTCCATCGAGCCCAGACAGTGAGTTCTAATGGCCCAACACTAAGCCAGATAATAATAGTACCAATTTTTACTCAGATGGCTTTGTTTCTCCATCTTGGCAATCTGTATGATTTTGTAACCTACTAACCTGTTTAATCAACGGTTCCTTTCAGGTCAAAAGAATGGGTTTCCGGTTGTAGAAGCATTTGGATCATTTACAATGGATCTATTTACTCTTAAAAGTGACCTTGACCTCTCTGTCAACTTTAACACTGACATGAATGGTCAATTTGATCGTAGTGACAAGATTTTTTCTATTAGGAAGCTAGGAAAAGTTCTATTTTCTCAGCAGAGTAATTACTGTATGAAGCAGATTTTCTATTCCAATTTTGCTAGCATTTGTTTATCTGTTCATATTTGGTTGTTCATTGAAGTTTGTAAATTATGCATTCTCAATTTGTGTTGTCACCCTTGTAAAATTTAAGGATCAGAACTGATAGATTTAGACAAGGGAAAAATGATTGGAACTAATAGATTGATCTGCAAGCAGTGTATTGAGTGATCTTCAAATGCTTGTATTAATTATGTCTGAGAAAACATACTCTCACAGGTAGATTTAACGGAAGTTGGTCATGCATTTTAGTAATCTGATATGCAGATTTAATTCTCATGGTGTTACTCAAACAATAAATCTTATATGCGGCTATGCATCTCGAACTAGGATCCTCTATCTAGCTCTTATTAGCCAAGTGCTACCAGGAATTTCAAGAGTTCATTTAGCTGCACATTTATATAAATACATACGTTAGCAGATTTGATGGTCCCATATTTTTTAAAAAAATTCAGTTAGCTGTACATTGAAACCGCCATCTTATTAATTAGATGATTGCCTATTAGAAAGGTCCTATTCATTAATGCTGAAGCTTGCTGTTCCATCTGCAGGAACAAAGGAAACATGCTGACAAAGAACTAACTTATAATTGAATCTGCTCTTTTCTCGGGGCAATTCCTACTCTTACAACCTAGAACATTGCTGTTTTTGTTTTTGTTTGCAATACAAAATGTAATCCATGGTTATAATTTGCAGATCTACAATGAGCAGATAACTGATTTGCTAGACATAGCGCAAAAAAAAAATTCAGGTGAAAAGTAAATCACAAAAAATTTTATGAGAACAAATATTTTCCTGTAAGGCTGTAACTCTTATAAATACATCATATTCTGTTTTAATTTGATGAACTTTGATTTATTATCGATGGTGCAGGGCCTGGCAAACCGGAGAACAGGATCCACAAGCGCGAATGCTGATACTATGAGCATGTGAGACCCTTACCTTGAACTTTCATTTGAGCACACACTTGGTAAGAAGTGAAGTATAATTGTAACTGTGCAATGCAGTTACTCCCTCCTTTCCAGTATGTAAGGCATAATTTGATTTTTGTGAATACCAAGGAGACCATGTATAACACTTGTGATTCCTGATTTGCCCCTAATTAATTGCCCCTAATTAATGAGATGATTTTTTATCAGCGCTCATGCAGGGGAAGGAAATATCAGCGCAAGGAAAGAATGCGATTCTAGAATTAATTAGTTTCCTACATAGCGAAGGGTATTTCTGAAACTTCTGAACGGTCAATGCAGCTGCGCCTTATATATTGGAAAAAAAGTGAAAACATATTATGCCTTACATACTGGAAAGGAGGGAGTATTTTTACCTACAGCCATCATTCCTTTCCTTACAAATTTTCTGGGATCACCTAATTATGTATTTTCAATTGATGGTTTCTGTGCTGCCTTATTTTTTTTGTTATTAAGCAGTATTGAATTTACTCACATGATGCCTGGTTTTTTCTATTTTATATTTGCTATCAGGTTGGAACAAAATAGGCTGCACTGTCCTGCATGACAAATACTACAACTCACGAAATTTTGGTAGCGCTGAGCAAACGGAAAACTCAAATAGTATGTTCTGTTATTCATTGCCAGCTTGTATTAGTAGGAAAGGACATCAATTTTTTTTTTCCATCTTTGGATCTTTGCGTTTATGACTTTTTCAGTCCTGTTTAACATTGCTTGGCTGAGTTGTATTTATAGATAATTGTAATTTTTTATAATGATCAATATGCTATGAAATAGAATAGCTAAATTCCATTTTCTTTTGGAGGCAAAAGATGTTTTCTATCTTCGAAGCTTGTAACATTAAGATTAGTTTTGGACGATGAATGCATGCCCGGAAAGAAAGTGTCAGGTTGCTCATATCTGACAGAGAACAATAGTAATCTTCAGTACGCAGCCAACATTATACATCAAGGTACTTTGATGGATTGTCTATCACAGTCGTCATATGAAAGGTTGTATCATTTTTCTGTTCTCTCAACTTCCATAGCTGCAATACCACGACATAACGACCCATTGTTTGAATGTCATCAAATTTGTTTTGACAGTTTTAATCACACAACTACTCAGTTGAAAAGGATGTTATTTTGCCACACACATCTTTAGGTAAATGCTTAATTTTTTAACGCTCTTACAAAATTAGCTTAATTACTGCAGTATCCTACTGTTAGATTGATGAGATGATATTGGTCCTTATGTATATAAGGATGGTAGTAATATTTATGCACCTGAAACTGAGTATTCCTTTTTCTTTTTTGCTTGCTGCCAACTGATGGTTGTATCCTGCCTCTTAATTCTTTATAATTAATACCAAAAAAATATAATTGAAGATAGTTTAAGGTCATGTAGTCTTTTCACTTTTACTTTGACTATGTTAGGGTTTAAGGTTTTAGGGTTTACAAAAAGTGTTTAAAAGTGTTTTCACATTAGCTTGATGATAGTTTAAGGTCATGTAGACTTTTCACTTTTACTCTTGACTTTGATTACTATAAGTGTTTTGCTGCTATTTTCTCATAAAACTAAACCTAGCCCATACATTTAGTAGGTTTATAGTAATGGGATGCTATGTTAAATCATAGGCATGAAGGTTCTTACCTTGCCATTCAAGGAAGAGTCTTCATTGTCGAACATCGCCCGCCTGCTCCCCATCGCCGCGGCGGTCTCCAGCGTCGTGGGCCTCAGGAGCACTCCTTATGTGGGTTCAATATGGGTCTCAGGAGCACCGCTTATTCATTTAAATATATGTGGATGAATCAGTGTGAAGAAAGCTTGTTTAGATGTAAAGATGACAGATTTTGGATCATGTTTCATTTTGAAGCATAACTGACCATTGATGTCTATTAGTAAAGCACTTTATTTGTTGGTTCACAATTCATGTATTTACGATTTAAATGGACATGCTTGATCAGACCTTTTACATTTGTAAATAATATTTACAACCACATGCTTGAATTTTGTGACTATCATGTCATAATGCTTAGGTGATTTAGTATTTTTATTTCTTCTGATGGTTCCTAAATTTGGTCATAGTATTAGGTGATTTAATATTTTTATTTCTTTTGTTGCTTCCTAAATTTGGTTACTGTGGTGGTTGGTGACAAAAAATATTTATGTCAAATAATGTTTTAATTTATGTTTTTGTTTATCATTCATGTATTCTTTCCTTTCCTTTAAACGTCCATGAGCTATGGATAGATTATTCTTGATGCTTGGATCCAACCTAAACTATTCAAGCTACATCATGTAACGTGCTATACTCTCGATCTAAAATGATCTCACACATATAATGTTTTCTTGTAAATTACATTTCATACTTATATATTTTTCTACGAATTATGTTTTTTCTTTTATTTCTTCATGGTTCGTGGCAGAGCACCTACATTGTATCAGTGAGAGTAATAAATGTGCAGGCAAATTGTTCCATGTACCCCTAGCGCCACGCTATTTCAAGTTTTCAACGTGGGCCTGAAGCCTTTCCTCTTCTCCCTGAAACCCTAGCAATGGCGGCGGCCAATATGCTTTCGCGCTCACTCCTCCCCACCATAAACCCTAACCCCGCTGCCCAACCCAACCGCAGCCGCCCCGCGTCCGTCTACCTGCGCCGCCACCTCGGCCGACATGTTCTCCTTCGAACCTCTGCTTCCGTCTCAACGGCATCTTCGTCCCCACCGCCGCGGCCTGCAGCCGCGGCGGACGGGATGCCGAAGCGCTGCTTTTGGCGCGGCGCTGACGGGTACCTTTACTGCGAGGGGGTGCGGGTTGAGGACGCGATGGCGGCGGCAGAGCGGAGCCCCTTCTACCTCTACAGCATGCCGCAGGTTGTCCGCAACTTCGTCGCCTACCGCGACGCCCTCGAGGGGCTCCGCTCCGTCGTGGGATACGCTGTGAAGGCCAACAACAACCTCCGCGTGTTGCAGCTCCTGCAGGAGCTTGGCTGCGGCGCTGTACTCGTCAGTGGCAACGAGCTCCGCCTCGCTCTCTGGGCGGGATTCGACCCCACCAGGTCCGGTTTGCATTTCTCTCCTGTCTTTCTATGTTTTTTGGATTAAGCCAGAGTCTTATGCATTTCCAACAAAGACGTGGGTTAAGCCAAAGCCAAAGCTTTTTTTTTTTTGGGTATGGATTCGAACACAATATGCTGCATTTCCAATAAGGAAAGCATATTTTTTACTAGGCAATGAATATCTTTCTTTTGGCGAATTTCGTTAAGTGTACAGAGTGCATTTATCGCAATTGAGTGAAAGGTGCAGATTTGAGTGGTAAGTGGGATTTTATAAAATGTTAATTAGATTGTTGGAAAGGGAATTAACTTTTGGGATTGATGTTTTATCAAGTCTGTACCCCGACTGGTGCAATAATTTTTTTATGGTCTTATCATACTTGTGTCATATTTTACTTCTTGGGTTAAAAATGGGGTGTATTGGGAAATGACAACATGAGTTGCCGTCGGATATGGTCGCATGCTCATGATTTGGGTGGTTGTTGTATTATGGGGAATTTGGCTCCAGGACATTGCAAATATGGTGGCTGTGTTGAGAACCCCTAACAATTCTTGGCTCTGCGGAGAGACACTACAAATTTGGTGTAGCCATATGACACTTTGATGATCTTCTTCTGCCTAACATTCTAACATGGTGGGTTTAGTTCTACATCGGATATTGGTAATATTGGAGAACATATCTTAAAAGGTGGAGGCATCTCTCTCCCACTAAACTAGTCTTTTGGGTTGAGTGGGGCTAGGACCTTGGTTGTGGCTTCAATTGAGCCATTGGATGTAGGAGACCTAGGCCCGAGACCATATGCTAGTCTTGGGGGGAGCCAAATCATTGCTAGGCCATGATATGGCAGGATCGTAGTCGGCTCTAACAAGTGGCTTCAAAGTTTTAGGTTTGAACCTGAAACATCGCCTAGAGATCACACGATTGTCAGACAGGACCCGATGTGTGATAGGGGAGAATGTTGGATTTAGGCCCTGTTCTTTTGAGCTGATCTGAATGGCTGAACGGCTGAAATGACTGAATTTCGAGATCTTGTCGAGGTAGTCTCGAGATTCGGATACATTTCGTTTGACTTGCTTTTTAAAGTGTTAGAATCCACCTTCAAAACAGCGAAAAAACGGACTCAAAAACCTCAAAGCATATGTGTTTTCAAAACGTAGATAAGTCGTTAAGCTGTTAAGCCGTTAAGCTGTTAAGCTGAAAAGAACTGGGCCTTAGTCCCACGTCGGATATTAGTGATGAGGGAGCACAATTTAAAAAGTGGAGGCATCCCTCTCTAACTAGACTAGTCTTTTGGGTTGAGTTGGGCCAGAACTTTGGTTGTGGTTCTAGTTTGGCCAATGGATGTAGGAGACCTAGACCTGGGGCTAGGTGTTGATCTTCGGGGGAGCCGGATCGTTTTAAGAGGTGAAGCATGAAAATTACCAATTGCGCAGCTATTTTTTCAGACAAGTCTGGATATATTTCTTTGTAGGCAAAGTTTCCATGTACAATGTGCAAATTTCAATAGCTTGGTTCATAATAAGAATTTTGACAAGATCCTGTTCAAATTAGCATGGTACTTACCCAGAATTTCCCCAAGGAGCATACAGTAAAATCGACTTTACAAGGGTGATTTCTGGGTTTACAGTCTAATGGTTAGCTTTTGTATTTTACAGAGCTTGCATGGTGATTATCTATGATGAAATCCTACTGTAAAATGTCTTTTTCAAGTAATTTATTGGACGATTTTTTGGTCCCTTTACACAATTTATTATAATTAAGCTGATGACAATTTGTTTTAAAGAAAAGGTGACTAACTATGTAGAGTTTGTATTTTTAAGATCAGGTGCATATTTAATGGAAATGGGAAGACATTGGATGATCTAATTTTGGCTGCAGAGAGTGGAGTATTTGTAAATGTTGACAGTGAATTCGATTTGGAGAATATTGTTGCTGCTGCGAGAGTTGCAGGAAAGAAAGTGCCTGTTTTACTCAGAATAAATCCGGATGTGGATCCACAGGTAGAACTGTCCTTTTGCCCCAAAATGTGCAGATATGTAGTGAATCATATGGCCATATATCATATTCAAATGATGCCACAAATCATATTATTTAGTTGATTTTAGTTGCCCTTTACTTTTCCCCTTTGTTTCTTCTAATTACAACTTAAATTATAATTTGTCTGTCTGATGAAGTAGTATTGCATTTTTTTCCATCAATTATTTAGGCTCATGGACAGCAATCCCATCTATATGCTATTTTTATAATATAAGACCAAATGCTGCTGCTTCAAAATCATGTGAAACATTATAAGAGTTCAATTCTGTACTTGTTGCAATATTTTTCTCATGTCATGGAACAATATCTACAATCAATTTCATAAAAATCTGCTATCATTGTCAACAGGTTCATCCTTATGTTGCCACTGGAAATAAAACTTCGAAATTTGGGATTCGCAATGAAAAATTGCAGTGGTTCTTAGACTCTATCAAGTCATACTCAAATGATATCAAACTGGTTGGTGTTCATTGTCACCTGGGATCTACCATTACGAAGGTAACATCCTTTAAGAATCACTTTTTTTAATTAATTGTTTTGAAGTGTCACAACATTTGTTGTCCTGAGCTTGCACCTTGCAGACGATGGTAGATTGTATTTTTTTTATTATGCTGTAATAGCATAGCATCTTGCGTTGGGTCGACAGATGCTCCTCTTCACACAATTAACTTTACTTCTGTTATTGGTGCAGAACAAACCTTGTGTTGACATTGCGTTAAATGCACCATTTTTTGGATGGTGGCTGCCCTAGACTACTAGTTTTTTTAATTCAGCACGCATACAGTTGTGAGTCAAATATCAATGAGGCGTGGCTGTATAAGTTGTAATAATGTTCTAGTAAAGTCGGTTTTTCAGAATAGATGGGGTAATTCATACTACACTACTTTTCATGCACTATTATGTTCACTACGAACAGAGCATATTGTTTACTTCATATGTTCATGACAGTAGTATCATCATAAATGGCTAATCCATATTTTTTGGTTTATATGATATTTGTTTGCATGAATTCCGTAACACAAATTTTGCAGTTATTTGAACCTAAAAGATGCATGTTGGGCATAATTGAGTTCCATCTTGCATGATTTATTATTAATATTTATCATGCTCATGTTTACCAGACATCGTTTCGATGATTTGCTAAAAAATTATTTTCTCTTTTATGTCTATATGGTAGAATACTCACTTATCATAAACGCAATATAGTAATACAATACAGTGGTCTCACTGATCTTGCACTAGGTTTTTGGCATAACAATGTACTGACGGCATGTTGTGACTAGTTCCTTGTGGAAATGAACTTGGATACATTTAAGTTTGTGTTGGGTAGCTTGGGTTTTCAATCATAGGGGTTTCACCACAAATCAGACTTCCAATTTTCTCAGAAAAATCAGACATCGTTTGCAATCAGGTGAATGAATGTTAGTACGGTAAACAAAATGTTGCATATTTAAAAGCGCCAAAATAAATATTGTGGTATATATAAACCAAAATGTTGCATATTTAAAAGTAAAAGTTGAATCATAATGGCTAAAATATTGCAGTAACCCAAACTGTTGCACCAAATCGGACAATATTGTAGCATTGTAAACCAAAATGTTCCAGTATTTATAATGTGAGACAGACAATTGTTGTAGTGCGTTAAAACAAACGTTCTAGTGTATTAAACAAAAATGTTGCATCATGTTAAACCAAATGTTGCAATGTGTTAAACCAAATGTTCCAATGTGTTAAACCAAAATATTGCATCATGTTAAACCAAATGTTAAAAAATATTAAACCAAATGTTGCAACATTGGGAAGTAAACACTGCAACATTGAAAAGTAGCTGTTGCAACAACTGGAAGTTGAGAGGATTGCAACATTTGAGTAAAAACAACGAAACATTTGAATTAGACTATTGCAATTTGAAAAGTAGCTGCTGGAACAATTGGCTTATAGCACTACAACATTCGAGTGAAAGCACTGAAACTTTTAAGCTAGAGCACTACAACATTGAAAAAGTAGCTAAACATTTGAATATGAAACATCGGAAAATAGCTACTGTAATATTTGAATTAGAGCACTACAATATTTAATTTAAAGCACGGTAACAATTGAATGAAAACACTGCAACACGTCTGAGGAAAATAAGGATGTTTTAGAAAGGCAAATAAGATGTAACAGGAGTAAACAGGATGTTTTAGCACTCGCATGCCGATGTTTTAAGCCAAAATTGGGGATTATTTTCTTCCCCAAATCTGGCCATCTTCTTTGATCTGGGTACGTTCTCTAGATATGAGGCCCCACCTTCTCGTGCTCAAGGTCATCCCTATGGCCTCCAATCTTCTCCCAATATGGTGAGCTCGAGGTGCCCATAGTGGAGGGAGAAGGGAGCTAAGAGAAGGGCACCATCTGGCGAGTTCAATCTGGGCCGCGCAGTAGTCCAAGTGCAAGGCTCCCTTCCAAGGTGTGAAGAATTGCTGGGAGGGAGGGAGAGAGAGGAGAAACAAAGCGCCGTGCTGTGCATCAGTGTGGAGAGAGAGAGAGAGAGAGAGAGAGATGGGGGGATAGATAGAGCGCACAAAAAAAGCTTGTGCAGTAGTGTGGAGAGAGAACGCATTAGAAACATGTGAACGCTGGAACGCATCACGTGGAAAAACTGCGTGCGGTGGGTTGAATGACACAGAAGTTGGTCGTGGCGTCCGGTACTGTTGGACGCCTGACTCAAACCAAATTCTGATTTTCTTTTCTACCTGAAATTTCCTATTATGTTTTTAGTGTTTGCTTCTGTTCATTAGAGATACATGCTCTTCTTAATTTAAAGGGTCTGGTGCTTATGTTTAAACCATGGATTTAAATAGCGCGCAATAGCGCCGCTATAGCGTTTGGGAGACACTGGCGCTACGCTTTTGACCATTTTGACGCTATTGACGCTAAGATTGCTATAGCGCGAAATAGCGCGCTAAATCGTGCCGCGAACAGGCCAATTTAGCGTCGCTATAGCACTTTGGGCCAAAATTTTTGTTTGTGTGTTGTACTGTTGTTACAGTGTTAGTGTGTTATTGTTATCTGTTGCTACGGTGGGCTGTTTGTGTGCTGTACGCCTGTACTGCTATTACCTGTTACTTTGTTGTTGGACTTGTTAAATACTTAAGTTGTTAGGCTGTTAGACTAATATGCAGGAGAGCTGCAGAACTAATTTATGTTGGCTTGTTGGATTTAAATATCTGCTGTGATTCCCTGCATTTTGCATGTTTTTTTGGAAAATGCTAAATGTCTCGGCGTCGTTATAGCACGTCTTAGCGTTTCTGAGAGGCCTTCGCTAAAGTGTTTAGCGCGCTATTTAAAACACTAGTTTAAACTGTTATTTGTTGAATAATATTTTTTTTCAATAAAAAGGGCATTAGTTCTGCCATCCCAGTTAAATAATATTTGTTTTGAGCGAAAAGGGCAGTGGTTCTGCCATCCTAGTACAGTTTTGTTAAATAACATATCATCCTTGAAATCGTGTATCTTGACAATGTGTGTGAAGCAAGTTGCAAGTGTTCTTAAAATACTGGATAACATTTCTGCATGGTATATAAATTGTTATTCCTATTGCTCAGGTTGATATATTTAGAGATGCCGCAGTTCTTATGGTAAATTTTGTTGATGAAATTCGAGCGCAAGGTTTTGAGTTGCAGTATCTGAATATTGGAGGTGGCTTGGGGATAGATTACCACCACACTGATGCTGTCTTGCCTACTCCTATGGATCTCATCAACACTGTGAGCTCAGTAACCATATGATCTTCCTAATTCATATATATTGTAGGCACAAATGCTCTATTTTAATGGATCACATTTAATTTTGTGTATCGAGTTTTGGCTTATGATGTGATGCTTATATGCAATTTCTTTTGATTTTGTTGTAGGTGCGAGAACTGGTTCTTTCACGAGATCTTACTCTCATCATTGAACCTGGGAGATCCCTGATTGCTAATACTTGCTGCTTCGTCAATAAGGTCACTGGTGTTAAATCTAATGGTACAAAGAACTTTATTGTAGTTGATGGCAGCATGGCAGAGCTCATCAGACCTAGTCTATATGGGGCATATCAGGTTTGTGTAAAGTTCACACTGATTTGAGTGTCGTCATTTTTCCTTGGCTGTTAATGTAAAGTTAGCACTGATTTGGTTGTTATCATATTTCCTTGCCTGTTCTTCGAAGACAACCCATTGTTGGAGTTTACTATGTTTGCCAACAATAGCTTTAGCGTTGTCCATTAAGGATAAAAGTTTACATCACAATTCATTTGAAACAGCAAGTTGCTCTCACCATTTATAAATATAAACATATGTAAAGTTCTTGTATGTTGGCATCTCGGTGTCACCTGAGTAAAAATAAAATAATACCAACCATTTTTCTGTAGAAATAAACAACATGATATTTACATATTCAGTCACTAACTATATCATACTAACTATATCGTATTATGTACTCATGGTGCAGCATATCGATCTAGTTTCTCCCCCCACTCCAAATGCGGAAGTAGCAACCTTTGATATTGTCGGACCTGTTTGTGAATCTGCAGACTTCCTTGGCAAAGATAGGGAGCTTCCAAAACCTGACATGGTTGGACAATGTCCTCTATATTTTCGTTCTGACTTTTGACTATTGTCTGCACCCTTTTGACATAATTGCATTTGCAGGGAGCTGGTTTGGTTGTTCATGATGCAGGAGCCTACTGCATGAGCATGGCGTCAACGTACAACCTGAAGTTGAGGCCACCTGAGTATTGGGTATGAACTACATTCTGCATCCCTACACCATCTGGACATGATTATTCAATTGCTTCGGCTGTTCATGCCTGTTTGTTACCTTCCCCTTATTTTGTTCATTTTTATTCTTGTGTATTTGCTTTGCAGACCCCCAATTGTCCATTTTTTATATTCTTGTTTATTTGCTTTGCAGGTAGAAGACGATGGCTCCGTTGTTAAGATCAGGCACGGGGAGACATTTGATGACTATATGAGGTTCTTTGATGGTCTTTCTGCCTAGCTCATTCTTTTAATGGCAAAATGAAGTCAGCTCGTGCCATTCTAAGTCAAGCTTTCCTGTCTGGCTCAATGCAGTTGTGGTTTTACTGGAAAGCGAATGGGACAAGGCAATGCAAATTGTCGTTCGGGATTGCCCTATTGCGTTTGCCATAGTCTGTCCCTTTTGTTTTGAGAAAAAGTTCTGTCCTGTTTCTATTTTAAATCTGCAGTCTCAATAAAATTGCCCAAAATAAATTCTTGCACATATGCATTCGCCATCAATCTTTACTCGTACATACAAAAAGCCTACCGGATTTGATCCTTGGGCCAGTTCACCCGATTAGGTGATTGCCCCATCCTTCTCCATTGCAGTTGAGGTGGGAGAAGGTGATCAGGCGGTGGTGGATGGGGCATTAGCGCTAGCGATGAAGATCAGGGTGGTGTGGTGGCTGGAGGACAGGAGGTGGAGCGGGCGCCAGCGAGGGTGTCGTCGCCATGAGCGGCGGCAGCAATGAATGTGGAGTGGGGAGCGGTGGCGATGGGAGGCGCAATCGGGTAGGGTCAGCTCGCGGATGAGAAAAGGCGGAGGGAGGTAAAGGGGTGGTGTGAGATCTCCAACGGCCGAGAAATCATCTAGGTTGCTCTATAGGTGGGCAGGTGACTGACAGCAACACGCTCCCAAAGCCTGTTAGGTCAGAGATGGTGAACAAACAATGATCTCGGCATTGGTTATCCTTTGTGCGTTTATCGCTAATGTAGGTTCAGCTTGCATCATGATGCGGAGCTGGATTTGTACAAGAATAGTAATCATCCTCTATCCCCGACTCTACACCACAGATCTAGATGGGAGCAGATCCTAGTGTGGACGTACAGGATACATCCATACAATTTTGTGTGCTACTAGGTGTATTCGCATGGACTGTGCAAATGTTCACATCTGGTAAAGAGACGTATACATTTTTTACCAGCGCGCGACGCATTATAGCTGTACCAAAAAATCAGATGCTTTTTGACATGCGATTTTTTGAAAATAAAAAGATGTCAATACAGAAAGATTTGTTGAACGAACATATTGAAACATAGATAAAAGATGATGAAACGTGGCAAACAAAATTGATGAACATGCCATGTTTCAGCATGTTTCACTATGTTTCTAAAGAAATCTCACAACAAAAGCACAAAAAAATACAAAAAAAACCCACCGTCTCCTTAGATATGCCGCCTTCTTCCTCAAATTCGGTGAGCTGCTGCATTATCTTCGCCGGATCCGACCAGCCATCTTTCCTCACCGAGTGAAACACCATGGAGAGATTAGGGAAGCGGAATGAAGATTAGAAGATGAGGGATGATGGAGAGATGGAATGGGTGAGGCTGAGCGGCGGTGCCGGCGAGCAGGGTGCAGCGGCTGAGCTGCGGCGCCGGTAGCATTCGGCATCTAGATGCAGGGGGAGAGAGAGAGAGAGAGAGAGAGAAGCGAGGAATGAGCGTGGAGCAGGCACGCGATTAAAAAAAAGGCTGGGGCGCGTTTTCGAACCTTTACAGTTAACATTCAGACCGTGAGACTACCGTTACTCGTGGTAGACCATGATGCAATAGTGTTGTGATTGTAGCCTAATGTTGTAATCTCTACTAATTAAAAATCTGTGTGGTGTGCGACGGTAGTCTATGATGTCATTCATCACTGTTCGATCTCCAATCAACATCCAAATCAATCGCTCTATGAGTTTAATCAAATCTAAGACCATCTATTTTTAAATATTCACAAAGCAATTTCAAAAATCAAATCATGGACATTTCTTTCCTATTTTGTGAATTTGTAGCATTTGAATACTGTTGACTTCATTAAGAAGGTTAATTATTGCGTACGAATAGAAAACATAAGTAAGAATGAGCAAATTAAAATTGTGAATTGTATTAAACACATAGAGTTGAAGATTTGATGGAACATCTAAGAAAAACCTAATCCTTGTCAAGTTTCGGTTATATATGTGAGAGGGATGGTGGCTATAGTTGGCTCATATCCCCATGAGAGATATATGGACCGAGAGCTCTAGAAAGAGGTGAAACAACAGGGGTAGCCCAACAGATTTTTTTTTGAGCAGGAACAAAGTGATTTTCATTGCATTATCCACTTCCAACTTACAAGATAACCCTTAAGACATGAAGAGAATACAAACTCCGCTCTTAAGGTACAACGTGGAAATTGGAAGCTAGAACCTCTCCACCTGCCGACGCCGAAGACGACGAACACTGGACGAGGCAGCAAATTGGCAATCCTCACCTTCGGCTAAATCCTCTCAGGATGATGGAGACACAGATCCAAATCAAGCATATTCAACATAGCACACACCCCCAACACAAGCCAGGAGAAAAAGAAGCCAACCCCACTGCCAGCGACCACGAACACCACCTCCAAGCAAACCAACAGAGGAGTCTCCCCACAAACAAAAAACCTTGGCTGCTCAAATCCTACCAATGCCCTCATCCCCTTTCTCAGATCCAAAAGAATCCAAGGAGAAGACGAGAACACCGATGATAGGAGCAGGGGGTCCCGATCTTTCGATGAGAGGAGGATAACTATCGATCTGGTAGGAGTTGATGTTGACGGCCCGACTACAACCGTCCAGGACGTTGCGCCTTAGCGACCGATACAACAAACTCCAGATGGTTATTGACCTCGTCGGGGCGCGATCAACCTGATCAAGAAGGTCGTTGTTCCTGCAAGCGACCGAAGAACTAGCAAGAACAAGATGAAGAAGCACTTGAATTGCGAATGTGTATGAAGTTTAGAAATAAGAACAAGAGAAACGGTGGGGTTCGATGACAAGTAAAACAGGCGGTCTAACCGACACGCGCGATTACAAGGATTAGCAGTAGCTAACACAACCAAAATGAAACCCAAATTACATATGAGGGGTGGCTATCTATTTATAGCCTATTTAGGTCGGTTTGTTACAGTGATGCTACAGTACCGACCTACTACAGTGCTGCTACAGTACACGTGGCTAGATACATTGTATTCTTGCATTTCAAGTAAAACTAGTTGGAAAGGCTTCGAAGAAATTTAGAGGTGAGGCCGGATCCGTGGGAAAGTAGACTCCGAGATCTTTCCAACGAGTACTCGTGGACCTCCAGCAACCTCCAGAATCAAAATTTATGGCCTTTTAAAGTCAGCGCTGTCGGTGAGGCCGAACTGGAGTAGAATTCGAGTTGAGCTCGTAATTTGTTTTCCTTGCATGTCTTCCTTTCATCGACATGACATGCAGGAGTTGTAGGCTTTGTAGATATGACGATACTCCTTTGTTGAATTTTCCATCGCATATGGGAGGCGGCCAAGGTGGCGGCCTAGTTGCTGGATGTGATGGCGCCACTATATCCAGAAGCCGAGACAGCGGCCAGTCGCTACATGGCCAAGATGAAGGTCGATGAAGCCATCTTGATGTAGCGTTCGACGTATCCTTGACGAACATGTTCTTATCATTCTCCCTTTCTTGAACTGGAGTCGTCCCCGACTCCATCATAGTGTCCTGCAAAATGTTAGTACCAACAGGAGCAAAGCAATGTGTATAACTTTCATTGTTAAATTAGAATAATAAAAATCATTAACATTATTGTACTCTTTTTCTTAGAAACTATCATATGTATTGAGATGATAACTAGAAGTATTTATCACAGATCTATCACATGGTTGCATAGAAAATGATGGTTTCATATCTGAACAAATATAAACATGATGCACCATATGCTCTCCTTTGTCACTATGTTTGCGGATAACATGAAAAGTGTTATAACCATGGCAAATCTGATTGTAGGAAAATTTTCTCCTTTAAACTATTTAGATCACACAGAACATTAAATTCGATGTAACCTAAAGTATTTAAAGAAGATAAAAGTTTTAACTCATCTTTTTCGCTAGTATGGTGAATAACATGTTTATTTTTAGCAATAATGTCTGGTTCACTATTAAATGTAACATGTTCATTCACTAGTTGTGACATGGATATAAGAGAATTATTATCGCACAACTCTTCTTTATCACAAGATGTAGCAAGTAAATCTTGTAACAAAGGAAATTCAGTAACAGGTTCCACTAAATGTTGCTTTATGGTAGCATGAGTAGTGGACAAATTCAACGTACCAAAATCCTTCTCTCCTTGTGCCAGGATGACACCTTTTGTATTACCTTTGAAATCCTCATCAACTGTTGTAGGTGTACTTACCTCTTCGCTTACACATGAGAGATCACTAGTCTATTCCTTCTCTTTGTTCTCTCCTTGATCATCGTCTTGATGATGCTTATTTTCCTGCATTGTGTTAGCTACAAGAAGAGGTGCAACAACGAGCGCCTCAAGTGAAGCTAAAAGATCATTCAAAGATTTATGTGCAAGCATACTTTGAGCTTTACAGACACAATAAAACAATTATGATAGAGAGTTATATGTTTCATGAACAACAATAACCTGAATATCCTTATTAAGCCCACGAAAGAACCTATCTTTAATATCATTTTCACATTTTTCTAAACCACAACGTGATAAACAAGTTCATAGTTCATGATAATATTCTTTGACAGTTTTATTTCCTTGTTCTAAGCATTGAAGTGTGTTAGATAAATGGTCGGCATAATATTCACGAACAAATTCTAGTCTCAAAGGTTTTTTTATGGCATTCCAATTTATAGGTTTCCTCTCTTTTCTACAAACATGGTTCCACAAAATTAAAGCATAGTCAGTAAGCACACTAGCGGTAAAACTAATCTTTTCATTTTCAGACAAATCATGCATGCTAAATTGTTTGTCTACCGTTAATTCCCAACCAATATAGGCCTTAGGGTCAAAATTTCCAGCAAAAGAAGGCAATGTTAAGTTGATTGTACCTTGCTCAGGAGTAGGAGAAGAATCGTTGATGTTGATATCACCACTATTTTTTGACCGATGTAAACTCGCAATGAACATGCGGTCCAAAGATGTCAACCCTACTGTTGGTGATTGGTAAACGGCCCATCCTGGGACGGGCCTTGGGTCAATTCCGTACCGGCCCATCGCACAGGTAGAGGGTCCAAGAGGCCGTTCCCAGCCGTACTAACGGAGGCACCTAACCCGCCAGCGGCTGCCCCGGGCTTGACCAAGTCAAACCCTGCGGCGCCATGTGCCTCCCGGGCTATCCTTAGCCTGGGAGAAGATCCCTCGGGTGATCCGTCTACCCGCGGGCAAGTGGCGACAACTATCGTATCCTACCATACTTTCTCCGGCCTTGATCGAAACGAATTGTGTCTTCCCAGGAACCCACAGCCCGGGGGAGAACACGCGGACAGCCCATCTTCTTGTTTGCCCTCTTTGGCAGGCAGCAGATGGTTATCACGCTATGCGACGCCCCCAACGGGTGGCGCGGGGCTGGCTCGGTCCAATCAAGGCCATATCGAGGATAAAGGGAAAGTGCTTTCTCCCTAAAGAAGTTTTCTCCCCGAATAGGCACCTCGAGACAAACACGTGCCCAGTACTAACCTGACCAGCTTCTCCCTGCAGGCTCGAGACCCGACAGGACCCTAGAACGAGACAAGAGCCCCACCACTAAAGCAAAGACCGGCGCGGGGCCCGCCGCATCAGCTTCGGGCGACCCGCCGCGCCTATAAAAGGAGGATTCCTGGACATTCAAGGGGATCCCGATTCCATCTGACCCAATCCCAAGCAACACCCGCATCCGAAACTTCCTTAGCGAGTAGTTTTAGTCCTTAGTCACCACCACTGTAAGCTCGGGATCGGCGCCTCCAAGCCAGGTCTCGGCACCTCTGTACTGATTTCCACCATATAATCAACAAGACTAGAGTAGAGCTATTACCCGGCAGTGGGGCTCGAACCAGGGTAAATCGCTTGTGTCTTCACGGTTCGTATTGTTGTCTCTCTTCTTCCTGCTGTACGAAGGATCTGTACCCGGATCACCAAGTCGCACCAGGTCCTTATCCGGGAAGTCAGCGCGGCCTTAGCCCCCATAGGCTTGGCCGCCGCCCCGAGCTGCTGAGAAGGGTGGTCGTTGTGCCTCACACCAACTACAAACTCGTCTGCCGGTCCGTGGACCCGTTGCTCTTCAGAAGAGCGATTCCCAGACACCGACAGCTGGCGCCCACCGTGGGGCCCATGAGCAGCCCTCAGCGCTCCGCTCCCTCGGGCATGCCTGAGATTCCGAGCAACGATGAGGCCTTGGACCTCGAGTTCGATGAGTGCGACGATCTGGACGACTTGGTCCCGTCGTACGATGGCTGGCGGGAGGAGTACCTCGCCGAAGCCGGGGCTGACGAGATGGAGGTGGATGCCTCTCTCGCCCCAGGTGTAGAGTTTCGCCCCGAGGAGTCGCTCCCTGAGCTGGACCCCTCTGTCACCCACGTCAGTGAGACTCCCATGGAGTTCGAGCTACTTGGTGGCTCTGCTACCTCCGCTGGCCACACTGGGACGTTCCCCCCGGCCTTGCGCACGTCCCGCTGCGTCTTCGCGGCCGCGGACGACGGCGGCGCCGAGGATGAGGAGGCCCAGGAGCAGTTGCGCTGCCGCATTGCAGCCGCCAAGTACTTCAACGACGCGGTCCGTCGCGTCCAGGACGGGATATGGCAAGAGGATAGTCGCCAGCACACCCCTCCGGGCCGCCAGCCTGTCGACTCCTTTGTCGAGACTAGGCGGAACCCGCTCCTGCGCAGCCAACAGAAGGCGCGCGCCATCGCCACGGTCATTCGTGACCTGGAGAGGGACCCTCGTGGTTTCACCATGGTGGATCTTGAAAGGATCGCTATGCTGCCTAGAGGGGGGGTGAATAGGCGAATAAAACGAAATTGCGGAAATAATAAACTTGAACAGTAACCAGTCGGTCGGATGTTCCGATGCAGCGTCGGATGTTCCGACGTGGTACAGTACACCCTCCGTCGGATGATCTGATCCTGGGTCGGATGTTCCGATGGCCGTCGGAAGTTCCGATCCGGGGTGTTATGGAATTTGTCGAAAACCTGTAGAAAAACTGAATTCTCGCAAAACCAAGGTTAGATCTACTCAAGAATACTCAGAACAGGCCAATACCAATAGTTTAAACACCAGATCAAGATCAAGACAAAAACACAGCGATTTTTGTTTACTGATGTTCGAATCTTTGAAGGAAGATCCTACTCACCGTTAGGGAAGGCACAAAGCCCGGATCACCAACATCCTAATCCCCCTTACCAGCGAAGCACAAAACACTCACCGGCGATCACTAGTTGAATCCTTTTCCTAGCGGAGGTAGATTCGCACCTTCACAAACTCCGGAGGCACGCCACACAAAGATCGGCGACTCACCGGCAACACCTAGCCGTCTAGGAGCCCTTCAAGCCTCCAAGAGTAACAAATGCGATGAAGAAATTAGAATCGCTAAGTGCTCAAAATTGGATGACTCTAATTTGTGGAGCTCTTGGGTTGCCTTGATCTCTCTAGATCTAGATCTCACAAGATGAACAAGAGAGAGACAAAGGCTAAAGCTTTGAAAGAAGATGAACAGGAAGAATTAGGTTCAAATCAAGAGTAAACAGTGTCAGCAACCTTTGGAAGGTATTAGAGACGGCTTTAAATAGGGAATCCCGAAAACTAGCCGTTGTGCAGTTAATCCCGCATCGGATGTTCTGATCCTCCGTCGGATGTTCCGACCTGCATCGGATGTTCCGATGGAAGTTCCGATGGACCCTTTTTTGGATAGCTCGAAAGCTGGCGGTGGCTCACCATCGGATGTTCCGACCCACGTCGGATGTTCTGATGGCATAGGTTCTGTATGAGGTGTATTTTGAGTGCAAAACTCACACGAACTTCGAGATACCTATTTTGAGCACTTAGGAACCTTTATAAGCTTCTCCATTTCATCCCTCTTTATAGTACGGCATCCCTAGGACAAAATAAATAAAGATTTACAAATAAATACTAGTCTTGATGCCTTCTTGCAATATATCCACTTTTGAGGGGTACACCATCACGTGTAAACATGTACCTCATGGAATTAATCTGTATAGCATCTGTGCACAATTCTCCAATAGAAATATTAGCTCTATAATTGTTACTCATTAATCACCAAAATCACTTAGGGGCCTAGATGCACTTTCAATCTCCCCCTTTTTGGTGTATTGATGACAACAATTATAGCTCACAAAAGAATTATAAATAAGAACATAGTCGAAAGCTCCCCCTGAAACTATGGCAAGTATAACAACAGGAGCTCCCCCTATATCCTTGGCAAATTTGAATCTAGATGCAATATGGCAGGATATAACACACAATGCGAAAGAACTTAAATAACCGAGCAATTCACCATTACATCATCACAGAATAATTAAATAAGTCTTACAGCCACAGCGTACCACATAAAACATCGAGTTTAAAACATAACATAGTTTTTCACACACTTAAGCATTCAAGCTTCAAACAAGGAATCTAAGAACAGAATGGAATGAGATAACAGATAACTTTTCTCCAATATCTCCCCCAGAACCCAGAACATTTCTCCCCCTTTGGCATCAAGACGCCAAAAAGAGACAAACGAACTGGATCACTCAATCCACTCTGGATCGCTGCTGCTGCTTCCACCCTGACCACCAGCACCACCACCACCACCGGTGACCTCATCATCGTCGTCGTCGTTGTTGCCGCCACCGGAAGGAGGAATCCCAAACAGTCCTCGAGTATAGGTGTCAATGGTGGAGTAGGAGGACGCAGAATCATCAGAAGAAAGAGGCATACCAAGATGCTTCTTGATGTCTTGAATCTACTTTCGATTGTCGTGAAGACGCACAATGGATTCCTGAACCCGATCATTTGTCTTGCGGCACATGCAGAAGATAGATTTCAGCATCTTTTTGATAGACCCTCCAGAAGATGACGGACTGGACCGAGCTGACGATGGGCCCGTGCTATCACGAGGAGCTGAAGAAGGCCCCGCACTATCACGAGTAGTCGAACCCCTCCTGGGTGGTGTCGCAGAAGTCCCACCAGGAGAAGCCAGTCCACGGGTGGTGACAAGGTAGGGGGTGTGCTTGACATCCAACACAAACTTGAGACCAGTGACATGAGTGATCATGCTCATCAGATAAGGAGCATAAGGACAGCTCCTCTTTGGATCATTAGCACTGATCTTGATCTCACACCAGATGAAGTCCAAGATATCAAAGGGACGCTCACGCAGACCAATCTTCATCAGAAGGTTGCGAGAATAGGAAAGAACACGAGAAGCGTCACCTTCTTTGGGACAGAGAGTCTTGCGGAGGATGCGGTTGAGCACTTGATAGAATGGCTTCATGGATTCAGTAGCTCCCGCCTTAGAGGAAATAGGCCCATCATACAAGAATTTCAAATCTTGGTTCTTCAGGGCATCCACATCATGAAGCTCCTCCATGTTGCCTCTAGTGGACAACTTCAGGTGCTGACCAAACTCCCCCTTCGAGAAGTTGTACCAGACTTCATCGCGCATGAACCAGAAGAAGTCGCCAGGAGCACCCCCAGCAAAGTACAATGAAGCATAGAACTGACAAATAACTTCATCGTTCCAATCATGCTGGAAGCTCAAAATGTCAGTCAATCCCATGGTGTCACAAGCAGCAATGACCTCATTGATGACTGGATTGTGTGACAGAGCCATGCCTTCCCAATCAATGAATTGCATGCGCATAACAGGATTCTTCTTCTTCACAAAAGCAACATCATAGAAGTCTTGATGAAAGAAGTTCCAAAATCTTTCATCGGTTCCTTCTTCTTTCTCATACTTCAAAGGATCATCAAGCCTGCGGAGTTGCATCTCTTTAACATCCGCCACATAATAGCCGAGGATCTTCGGAGTGACATTAGGACCAAATGTCCTTGATGTCTTCTTGATCATCAAGGGACCAATGGGATCACAAATATTGGCCCGCTTCCACTGAGCCAATCCCTCATGGAAGATTGTAGGATCCTCATTTGGCTCGGCTGAGGGACGAGCAGCAGTTGAACTTGAGGTTGTTTGCCGTTTAGAAGAAGACATCTGCAAGACATATATGATGGAATCAAGAATTGAGAGATTTGAACGAGAATGCGCAAAATCCAACAGGGTCAGTGAGTACCCCGTCGGAACATCCGACCGGGGTTCGGAACATCCGACAGTATACAGCACGTGCTCTAAACGGGATCTTTCACATCTCGCATCAAAACGACAAATCCGAGGCAGCAATAGGTAGGAAATGCTTCTATGAACAATATAGACGCATATTTAGCCTCGAAAACGAATCAAATCGACGCACATTGCACGTTCTAGGAAGTTTCAAGATTTGGGAGCTTTTACCTTCAATGGAGGAGGAGGGAGACGAGCAGGAACGAGGTGGAGGCGGTAGAGAGGCAGCAGGCCAAAGGAGCCGCCGCCGTACAGAGATCCGCCGCCGGAGGTTCCGCTGCCGCCGGAAGTTCCGCCGCTGCCCAAGGAGAGAGAAGGAGAGGTAAAACCTCTGAGGTAAAACCGTGGGGTAAAAAGAGGAACAGGGCCCACGCGGTTAAAAGGAAAGATAAGTTCCAGATCTGGGCGCATCGGAACATCCGACGGAAGATCCGACGACCCCCTCACTGGACCGCGTCGGAAGTTCCGACGCCGGTCGGAACATCCGACGGAACCCTCACTGATTCCACCGGAACATCCGATGCCGAGCGGAACATCCGACCCCCTCTTTGCTGGATTTGAAAATTTTGGACTCCAGAGACTTCGAGAATAGATAAGATTGCTCTGGGAGAATAGAGGGGAGTTCTAAGAATTGAATTTACCCAAGAATGACCCGTAAGCATATCAATCATTCGAACTAAGGTCATCCGTGAATAAATAGGATATCAAAATCCGAAGAGCCAAATTAATCAATACATTTATAATATATAACCTATATAGCTAAAGTAAAATAGATAACAAGATAAAGAAAACCTTTTCAATCACCAAACAATGTGAGCAATATTTCAAGCAACATTCCGAGAGTCAACGATATTCAATTCACTTCGCAACTCATAGAATTTTCTCTCATCAAGAAGCTTGGTGAAAATATCAGCTAGTTGGTTTTCGGTTCTCACATGGGTAATATCGATATCACCCTTTGTTGAATGGTCTCTTAAAAAGTGGTGGCGAATATCGATATGTTTGGTTCGAGAGTGTTGAATAGGATTGTTGGCTATTTTTATGGCACTCTCATTATCACACAAAAGTGGGATGTGGTTGAGGTTAAGGCCATAATCTCTCAGTGTTTGCCTCATCCAAAGTAGTTGGGCACAACAATGTCCTGTGGCAATATATTCAGCTTCGGCTGTGGATAGGGCAACGAAATGTTGTTTCTTGGACGCCCACGAAACGAGCGACCTTCCAAGGAATTGGCAAGTACCGGAGGTACTGATGAGGACATCACTACGTCGGTTACACCCATGGGATCAGTGACCAAAGTCGTTCCAAGTTACCCGCGACCTTTGATCATCATGCAAGGACCAAAAACATGAGACAGTGCGCGGCAAGTCAATTATCAGGTAAACTCGTTTCTTGGGTTAAATAATTACATTTTGAAGAATAGATTGCTACCTAATAACAATATTATGCATAGGAACTTCAACAAGCACCAGGTACAAGGCATTAACACCAATCAAGGCAATGAAGTATGGTGGGAATGCAAAGGATTCCACTCGGCCATCAATGACCAGTCTGAATTAAAACGGCCTAGAGAATGCAAACGGACTCCGATTGGAACGTGTGAGCACTCATTGGAAAGATAACTTCGCCATCTTTCCAACGGATCCATCCTCACCATCAAATTCCAAGTGAGCTGGCCGCAGCAGTCAAAAACATCCCGCAAACAGAACTAGTCTTTTGCTCTCCTTGGGTGCTGTGTCACCATTAATTTGGGCTGAGTCCCCATGTATTCCTGCTGCGTGAGTGCATCTCCAAGAGTCATCTCCTGCTCTATATATAGGACAACCCTCTCCTTTTCTCGATAGGTTTTGTTCATTTGTTGTTGTCTTCCAGAATGGAGAAACACTCTCGAAATCCCTAGTGTCGGTTGACCTATCGATTCCGAGCTTCAGAACCTCAGTTGGAGTGTGTGCTTTATCCTTGTTCTTGCGAGTTCTTCGATTGCTTGCAAGGATAGACCTTCGTGGTCAGGTCATCCGGCTTTGCACGGTTGATAACAATCAGGAGTGTGGTTTAGCGATTGCGGGCGCTTATCCTTGCGTGGTTCGTAGCCGGATCGTCAAAGTCATCCTCCGCCCAAATCGAAGTTATCCTCTCACCGGAAGATCGGGAACCCGTGAGCGCATCATTTGGTATCAGAGCGCATCATTTGGTATCAGAGCGACGGTTGACCGGTGAGTTTGTATCTTGTTTAGTTGTGTTGTTCCTATAGTCCAGAAAAAGTTTGCCCCACAAAAAGATTATTTACCCGCTGTCCAAGCCCCTTTGTGCCTTTTCAATTGGTTATTTCAGTTTGTTAATTTGAGTTTGTGTTCGTCTTAGTGTTGTCTTGTTGCTGTTCATCTTCTTGTTCATCTCCCCACCCCAAATTCCACCTATAACACCCAAAAACAAAAAGACCAATCTCGCCCAGAAATTTCCCATTTCTGCAGCTGCCCCTAAAAACGACATATCTCCCAGCTCCCTTATCCTTTTTGAGTGAAACCAAAAGGAGAAGATCCCATACTTGTTCTTCTATCATCCTGCCAATTTTCAACCCCATACATGAAAGAACCAAGGAGTAATGGATGTTTGATTCAGACCTTGTTGCTGTCCTGAAATCTGTAGATCAGTCCACTTGTGAATTTTGTGCGAATTTCTCTGTTCGTTTTCAGAAAGTTCGTCCAAAACAAAAGTTGTTGAAAACGTCGTCAGGAAGAAGTGTAAAAAATTTCATAAGCATAGAGGCACCTGACAAAGAGTTACGGCCAAAATACCAACCTGCTGTCTTGTGGACTGAAAAAAAAAACAGAAAAACTAGAAGTTGGTTCAAATTTGTGTTTTCCTGTTCCATAGTGTAAATTCGTGACTTGCTGAGTGTCTAGCACTTGTTGTCATCTCTACACACTTGCTTAAGCCAATTATACATCTTTGTTTGATCAGCAACATAGGCTATGTGCTAGTTTGAACACTTATTCAAATTGGGCAAATTTAAAATTAGCTGATTGTTTCCATTGCTACTCATATAAAACCTGTCCAAGCTCCACTTTCTACTAACCATACAGGTGATAGCCTTGCAATCGCTTTACTCAGACATAAGATTGGTTTATCACGAACCAGCCACCGGTTGAACTACTTGCTGCATTTGTAAGAATTGGTAAGAACTTGGTAAGAGCTTGCGAGATGTGACCCTCAATATTTCCAGCACCTCGTAGTTGATAGGGTTTCACATATTTTTGTGTGCTATCCTTGTTTGCTACTAACCATGGCAGGGTTTTATGGACATAATGGTTCCAAGCAATATCGTGAGAATGGAAGAATGATCACGGTGGCGACAACAAACAAAATACATCGATCAAGCGAGAATTGGATGACAACTTTCATGAGGGCTCTCATCATCTTGAAAGGAAGGCTAGCAGGACCAATAAGAACGATCGCCATCTCCAACTCATGAACAAGGTAATCTGAAGTGTATCTTGCCTCCTCTCGGTATTACATATGATCCTAAAGCGTACATTGATTGGGAAATTGCGGTTGACAATGAATTTAGAAAATATGACTTGTCTGAAAAACAAAAGATTAAGGCTGCCACTAGTGTGCTAAATGGATTTACGTTAATATGGTGGAATACTAGAAAGAGGGACAACCTCATGACTGGAATGCCATGAAGCGACTTATGAGAGATATGTATGTTCCTGATTACCATGCTGATTTTTATACACTAAACTTCAACGTTTGAAACAAGGCAACAAAAGTGTTAAGGATTACTTTGGACAATTGCAAAATCATTTGTTGCGTTGTGGTTTAGATGAATCTGAAGAAGCTCTTGAACTTCGGTTTTGAGAGGGCTTAATCAAGAAATCCAGAACATTCTTGTTAATAAAATTTATAACTCACTCTCTCATTTGGTTAAGCTCGCTTGTAAAGCTGAAAATCACATTTTGGAAGAAATTAAAATGCTTGATGCTAGAAAGAAAGAGGTTTCTAAATGTTTTGAAGTAATTTTAGAAAAAGATAATTCAATGGACAATTTGTATGCTCTTGTGTCTCCTTTTTCGACTAACCTTTTGCGGGAGCTTGAAAAGAATGAAGAGATCGAAGTTGATATGGTCGAGCATGGGACATTCCTTCGACCACGGTGTTAGATGAGATTGCACATTCCATTCCCATTAACAAGATCATGGTTGATAGCACTTGCGCCATTGATGGACCATGGTCTAATGGAAATAAGATACATCGCAACATACTTGTTGATGAAACATTGAGTGCTGCACAATTTACACAGTTCAAGAGAATTGTGATGAGATTACTATGGTTGCCAAAGAAACACCTGTTACAACACCTACATCATCCGAGAAGAACATTGAAGGTAATATTGGTGTTGAATCGATAGTCATTCACGAAGAAGAGGTGAGTTCTTGCAACAACACTTGTGCTGAAAGAAAAATATCTTGTGCTAAATTTAATACATTTGATTTGCAAAATATTGAATTGATTACTCACGACAAAGTTCTTTGGAAGGCATTTCAAGATAAAACTTTGTGCTATGTGCTATTTGATGAACCTAAAGAATTGTCTAGTGTGATTGATAAGATAGCTGAAATTTCTAATTTCAAATCACTAGATGGTACTTGCAAATTTTACTTGATTGGAGACTATGGTCTGGACACCACATGTCATATATGTCAAATGTTTATCACAACCGATTTGCTTGCTGATTTAAAATTAAATTATTGCAACACGCCATCCATTGTGTCGTATTGTGGTAGCTCGCGGACAAAGGAATTGTTTGATGATGACTGTTTTAAAAAGAGATCTCCATTCATTTGCACATATGTCACATGTAAATCACTTGTTAAAAATCTGCATGGCTCAAATAAATCATGTTCTCATCCAAACAAGTTGACACAATGTTTAGTAAAGTTGAGGATAACTTTCATTCAATCACGCCGAAATGATGAGAAGGAATGGTTTATAGGACAAACATTACAAAATTGTTTCCATATTGAAAGCGAGAATGACAAAACAATTGATGCCTATATATACCACGCGTACACATTGTTCTTTTTCTCGAGCACCTTTGCAGATTGCCAAAAGATGAGGACGTCTATTCGTGAAGATGGGAAGAATGAGAAGATCATCGCACCAATGCATATGTGGAAGTGTTCCTTATTCTGGAATCTAGTTCGTCCCCCAGAAGCACATCAAGATTTCATGTCATACTATGTAATAGAAGATCAACTAGAGTCGAGGACGACTCCAAATAAAGAAGAGGAGGATGATGAGGACATCACTACGTCGGTTACACCCATGGGATCAGTGACCAAAGTCGTTCCAAGTTACCCGCGACCTTTGATCATCATGCAAGGACCAAAAACATGAGACAGTGCGCGGCAAGTCAATTATCGAGTAAACTCGTTTCTTGGGTTAAATAATTACATTTTGAAGAATAGATTGCTACCTAATAACAATATTATGCATAGGAACTTCAACAAGCACCAGGTACAAGGCATTAACACCAATCAAGGCAATGAAGTATGGTGGGAATGCAAAGGGATTCCACTCGGCCATCAATGACCAGTCTGAATTAAAAACGGCCTAGAGAATGCAAACGGACTCCGATTGGAACGTGTGAGCACTCATTGGAAAGATAACTTCGCCATCTTTCCAACGGATCCATCCTCACCATCAAATTCCAAGTGAGCTGGCCGCAGCAGTCAAAAACATCCCGCGAACAGAACTAGTCTTTTGCTCTCCTTGGGTGCTGTGTCACCATTAATTTGGGCTGAGTCCCCATGTATTCCTGCTGCGTGAGTGCATCTCCAAGAGTCATCTCCCTGCTCTATATATAGGACAACCCTCTCCCTTTTCTCGATAGGTTTTGTTCATTTGTTGTTGTCTTCCAGAATGGAGAAACACTCTCGAAATCCCTAGTGTCGGTTGACCTATCGATTCCGAGCTTCAGAACCTCAGTTGGAGTGTGTGCTTTATCCTTGTTCTTGCGAGTTCTTCGATTGCTTGCAAGGATAGACCTTCGTGGTCAGGTCATCCGGGCTTTGGCACGGTTGATAACAATCAGGAGTGTGGTTTAGCGATTGCGGGCGCTTATCCTTGCGTGGTTCGTAGCCGGATCGTCAAAGTCATCCTCCGCCCAAATCGAAGTTATCCTCTCACCGGAAGATCGGGAACCCGTGAGCGCATCAGGTACTCTTCCTATCCACTTTACAACCGGCATAATCCGCATCCGAATAGCCGATTAGGTCAAAGTTTGACCCTCTAGGATACCAAAGGCCAAAGTTGGGTGTGTGTATCAAATATCTCAAGATTCTCTTGGCTGCCACTAAGTGACAATCCTTGGGTGCAACTTGAAATCTTGCACACATGCACACACTAAGCATAATATTAGGCCTAGATGCACAAAGGTAAAGCAGAGAGCCAATGATAGAACGATATACCTTTTGATCGACGTCCTTACCATTTACATTTAAATCAAGGTGACCGTTTGTTGGCATAGGAGTCTTGATTGGTTTGGCGTCGCTCATATCAAACTTCTTAAGCATATCCTTCACGTACTTTGATTGGCTAATAAAAGTTCCTTCCTTCATTTGTTTCACTTGTAGTCCAAGGAAGAACTTCAACTCTCCCATCATAGACATCTCAAACCTTTTAGTCATTAAGCTACTAAACTACTCGCAAAAACACTCATTAGTAGATCCAAATATGATATCATCAACATAAACTTGACAAACAAAGATATCACCATCTACTAACTTAGTAAAGAGTGTAGAATCAGATTTACCCATTTCAAAACCTTTTCTCACCAGAAAATCTTTCAGACACTCATACCATGCACGAGGTGCTTGCTTCAACCCATAAAGCGCCTTGTTGAGTTTATAGGCATGATTTGGATACTTTGTATCTTCAAAACCCGGTGGTTGCTCAACGTAGACAAGCTCAGATAGTGGACCATTAAGAAAAGCGCTCTTGACATCCATTTGCCACAACTTAAAGCCATGGTGAGTAGCAAAAGCAATTAAAATTCTAATAGCATCTACTCTTGCTACGGGAGCGTAAGTCTCACCACAATCCAAACCTTCGATTTACGTGAAGCCTTGTGCAACCAGCCGTGCTTTGTTTCTTGTCACTATACCATGTTCGTCTTGTTTGTTGCGGAAGACCCATTTTGTACCAATGATATTTTGCTTTGGTCTTTCCACCAACTCCCACACTTCATTCCTAGTGAAGTTGTTTAACTCCTCTTGCATGGCAATAATCCAATCGGGATCCTTGATAGCTTGATCTATATTTAGTGGCTCAAGAGAGGAGTCAAACGAGTAAAATGCACAAAAATTTGAAAGACGAGATCTAGTAGTTACTCCCTTGTTTATATCACCAATGATACTTTCGACGGGATGATCTCGTTGAATACTTTGACGAACTCTTGGATGTGCATTTGATGGGTTAGGATCTTCATCATCACCTTCACTTGACTTATCATCCTCCTCTTCTTGAATAATCGTTGGAGGTTCAACTTGAGTTGACAAGGGTAGTGAGTCTTCATCTTCTACGCCTTTTTGAGGTTTGACATCACCGATAGCCATTTTCTTGATCGCTTCACAAGGTGGCTCTTCTTTATCTAACACACATTGATCAACTTGCTCCACTTGAGAGCCGTTAGTCTCATCAAATGTCACGTCATGCGAGATTTCAACCACACCGGAGGTATTGTTGAAAACTCGATACGCATAGGCATTTGATCCATAGCCAAGCATAAAACCTTCATCGACCTTAGGAGCAAACTTAGAACTTCTAGATTTCTTATTCAAAATGTAACATTTACTGCCAAAGACTCTGAAGTATGAAATATTCGGCTTGTTATCGGTAAGAAGCTCATACGAAGTTTTCTTCAGTAGCTTGTGTAGATAGAGTCGGTTGATGGCATGACAGGCGGTGTTCACAGCTTCCGCCCAATGAATGTCCGAAACCTTGTATTCATTCAGCATGGTTCTCGCCATCTCGATGAGGGTACGATTCTTCCTCTCGACCACCCCGTTTTGTTGAGGGGAGTAGGGGGCCGAGAACTCGTGCTTAATGCCTTCCTCATCAAGGTATTCTTTAACATCGGTGTTTTTGAATTCCTTTTCATTATCACTTCGAATCTTCTTAATCTTCACTTCAAATTCATTTTGAGATCTTCTCATAAACTTCTTTAAAATTCCTTTTGCCTCTGTCTTATCATGCAAAAAGAATACCCACGTGAAGCGTGAAAAGTCATCAACAATAACAAGACCATATTTGTTACCTCCTATACTTATGTATGCAATTGGTCCAAAGTGGTCCATATGTAGTAGTTGTAGAGGTCTTGTTGTGGTCATCACGTTCTTCGAAGGATGGGATGCTCCAACTTGTTTTCCCGCTTGACATGCGCTACAAGGCCTGTCTTTCTCAAACTTCACATTTGTTAGTCCAATGATGTGATTCCCTTTCGAGAGTTTGTGAAGGTTTCTCATACCAACATGGGCTAGTCGGCGATGCCAAAGCCAACCTATGCTAGATTTAGCCAGTAGACATATCCCAGGGCTAGGTCTATCCGTAGAAAAATCCACGAGATAGAGCTTTCCCTTTCGATGACCTTTAAAGGCTATTAAACCATCACTCCTTCGAACGACATTCACACCATCACAAGAAAAGATACAATCGTAACCGGTAGCACAAAATTGTTGTACCGATAGTAGATTGTATTTCAATGAATCAACAAGTAGGACATTTGTAAGAAAAAGATTTTCAGAAATTGCAATCTTACCAAGACCTAGTACATCACCTTTACTATCATCCCCAAAAGTAATGCTCTCACTTGGTTGATTATAGCAATTGATTTGAGAGAACATTTCTTTCTCTCCGGTCATATGATGAGTGCACCCGCTATCAAGTACCCAACTAGGGCCACCGGAGAGATATTCCTACAAAGTTCAAGCTCTGGTTTTTGGTACCCAACTTTGATTGGGTCCTTTGAGGTTAGTCACAAGAGCCTTCGGGACCCAAATGGATTTCACCAAAGGTGCATTAGTATGCTTAGGTCCAACATGATAAGCAAGCACTCTACCAAAATTATTCTTCTTAAGAATGTAAGAGGCATTAAAAGTAGAGTGAGAAACATGAGCCTTTGAGCCTTGCTCTCTCACAAACTGAATTGGCTTAGTGACCGGAGTCACCACAACATATGCTTTCTTGCCTTTCGGTGGAACATAGCCAAGTCCGGCCTTTTTGAAGTTTTCTCTTCTCTTGTCTAGGATCTCATCAAATCCCTTACTCGACTTGTAAGATCTTTGAATACCATCTTCAAGTAGACCCTTCAACTTCTCATTCTCACTAGCAAGATCTTGCAAAGTTGCGAAATTTGTTGCACAAGCATTCACATCCACATTGTAGCACCTTGCACAACCATTGCTCGTGGAAGGAGGTGAGTCGCAAGTTGCATTTGAAAGAGTAGAGGTGCTCTTCATGAGATCATCAAACTTCACCCTAAGAGTCTCATGTGCTTCCTTTGCACCAATGAGTTCTTCTTTAAGTGAAGCATTGTTGATCTCAAGAGAGCTTGCTTTAGAAGTGACCTTAGAGAATTCTTTGGTCATCTCCTCAACCCTCTTCTTTTCCAACGCAAGTTCCTTCTCAAGTTGGAGGTTTCTCTCCTTTTCAAGGATGAGCAAGTCTTCTCCTTTCTCAAGAAGGTTCTCTTGTTGCTCAACTCTCTCCATGAGCTCGGTCAACTTACCCATATCAAAATTTCTCATCATCTTGACCAAGCTAGCATGACTCATATCATCTTCATCATCACTAGAGTTGTTAGTATAAGAATTGACTAGAGATTTAGAGGATCTTGATGATACCTTAGGGCCCTTGGCCATGAAGCACAATGTAGGTTCATCATCATCATCCGTCAATTCGCCAAATAAAGATGAGGTTGTTTTTGGAATAGCCATTCCAAGACATGTTACACTCTCATCATCGGACTCGGAGTCGGATTCGGAGTTGGATTCGGAATCCCACTCCTCACCAATGTGAGCTTCACCTCTTGAACTTCTCTTGTGTCTCTTTCTCTTTTCTTTGTCTTTCTTGTAACTCTTTTCTTTCTTCTTGTCTTCCTTGTCCTTATCCTTCTTATGTGGACAATCGGCAATAAAATGTCCGGTTTCACCACATTCATAACACTTTCTTCTTGAACTTCTTGAAGAGTTGGATTTGCCGGAATCCTTCTTCCCTTTGCTATTGTAGCCATTCTTCTTGAGAAATTTGTTGAATCTTCTCACAAAGAACGCCATCTCTTCCATGTTCATTTGCCTATCTTCATCACTGCTTGAGCTATCATCTTTTGCCTTTGACACTTTGCTCGCCTTCAAAGCAATGCTCTTCTTCTTACTTGATTGAGCCATCTCTTTAATGTTCGAGGCCTCTTGATCCATCAACTCATCACTGAGAATTCTTCCAAACACTTCATGCGGTGGGATTGAGTGATAGTTGTCTCTATCTCGAATCATTTGCACTAAATGGCGATTGGTTGGAGTGATAGCCCGGAGTAGAATCTTGACCACCTCATGATCAGTGAGAGACTTGCAACCAAGCCCCTTGGCCTCATTTACCAATACCATGAGTCGATCAAACATTGTCTTGTAGTCTTCTCCTTCTTCTAGAATGAACCTTCCAAGCTTGCCCTTGATAAGCTCGATCTTGGTTTCCCTCACACTTGATGTGCCTTCGTGAACAAACTTGAGGGTATCCCAAATTGTTTTAGCTTCTTCAACTCCATCAACCCGATTGAACTCACTTGGGCTCAAGGCACCAAATAATGCATTGACGGCTTGATAGTTGCGGAAGGAGTCTCTTTCCTCATCGGCAGTGAGGTTCTCCGGTTTTTTGGGCTTGAAACCTGTTTCTACAATTCTCCAAATAGAAGGATGAATAGACATTAGATACATCTTCATCTTATGTCTCCATTATGGGTAGTATGTGCCATCGAAGTGAGGCGCACGCCCAGTAGGAATAGAGACATGAGATGAGGATGTTGAATCAGGATAAACATAAGGAATAGTAGCCTTCTTGTTGCCTTCACTTGAAGTCTCGATCTCGTCTTTGTTGTTAGGCATGATTCTCCAAGCTGTTAAGCTCAAAACAGGAGATTAGGCTCTGATACCAATTGAAAGGATCACTATGCTGCCTAGAGGGGGGTGAATAGGCGAATAAAACAAAATTGCGGAAATAATAAATTTGAACAGTAACCAGTCGGTCGGATGTTTCGATGCAGCGTCGGATGTTCCGACGTGGTACAGTACACCCTCCGTCGGATGTTCTGATCCTGGGTCGGATGTTCCGATGGCCGTCGGAAGTTCCGATCCGGGGTGTTCTGGAATTTGTCGAAAACCTGTAGAAAAACTGAATTCTCGCAAAACCAAGGTTAGATCTATTCAAGAATACTCAGAACAGGCCAATACCAATAGTTTAAACACCAGATAAAGACCAAGACAAAAACACAGCGATTTTTGTTTACCGATGTTCGGATCTTTGAAGGAAGATCCTACTCACCGTTAGGGAAGGCACAAAGCCCGGATCACGAAGATCCTAATCCCCCTTACCAGCGAAGCACAAAGCACTCACCGGCGATCACTAGTTGAATCCTTTTCCTAGCGGAGGTAGATTCGCACCTTCACAAACTCCGGAGGCACGCCACACAAAGATCGGCGACTCACCGGCAACACCTAGCCGTCTAGGAGCCCTTCAAGCCTCCAATAGTAACAAATGCGATGAAGAAATTAGAATCGCTAAGTGCTCAAAATTGGATGACTCTAATTTGTGGAGCTCTTGGGTTGCCTTGATCTCTCTAGATCTAGATCTCACAAGATGGACAAGAGAGAGACAAAGGCTAAAGCTTTGAAAGAAGATGAACAGGAAGAATTAGGTTCAAATCAAGAGTAAACAGTGTCAGCAACCTTTGGAAGGTATTAGAGACGGCTTTAAATAGGGAATCCCGAAAACTAGCCGCTGTGCAGTTAATCCCGCATCGGATGTTCTCATCCTCCGTCGGATGTTCCGACCTGCATCGGATGTTCCGATGGAAGTTCCGATGGACCCTTTACTGGATAGCTCTGAAAACTGGCAGGCTGGCTCACCATCGGATGTTCCGACCCACGTCGGATGTTCTAATGGCATAGGTTCTGTATGAGGTGTATTTTGAGTGGAAAACTCACACGAACTTCTGGATACCTATTTTGAGCACTTAGGAACATTTATAAGCTTCTCCATTTCATCCCTCTTTATAGTACGGCATCCCTAGAACAAAATAAATAAAGATTTACAAATAAATACTAGTCTTGATGCCTTCTTGCAATATATCCACTTTTGAGGGGTACAACATCACGTGTAAACATGTACCTCATGGAATTAATCTGTATAGCATCTGTGCACAATTCTCCAATAGAAATATTAGCTCTATAATTGTTACTCATTAATCACCAAAATCACTTAGGGGCCTAGATGCACTTTCAGATCTAGCCCCGGCTATTGCTGAGGGCCTTGGTGTCATCACCTGCGGTATCGCCATGCACGAGGAGCAAAATGGGGGCAGTCGCCCAGATATCTGGCGCGGGAACGAGTCTGACCGCCGCGACGCTCAGAACCGCTCCGGCCATGACGGCGCTCAAGGCCGCTCTGGCCGCGACGGCTCTCAGAACCGTCCCCGCGCAGCCGCAGTCGCTCGCGCCAGACCCAGACGGCCTCTTCTGCCGGAGGTTCGTCACGTGCCCCAGGCGGAGTGTTTTCCCGCCTAGTTCCGCTTCGAGATGCCTCTGCCTCGAAGGCCGCGCCAGGATGCCCCGCCTTCTCCCGCGCTCTCCGCGAAGCGCCGTGGCCGCCGAGATTCAAGCCTGGGCCAATCGAGAAGTTCGATGGGAGCAAGAATCCCGAGGAGTTCCTCTCCGTCTACACCACCGCCGTCCGAGCTATGGGGGGAGACGAGGCCTTCATGGTCAACTATTTCCCCACGGTACTCGAGGGCATGGCCCGGACCTGGCTGTTCAATCAGCGGCCTGGCTCTATCCGTAGCTGGTCCCAGCTGCAGGACGCCCTCCGCACAAGCTTCCAGAGGTGTTACGCCCGCTCTGGACGCCCCCAGGACCTCAAGCTCATGGTGCAGCGAGACGACGAAAGTGTCCAGGACTTCGTGTGTCGGTTCGTCAGAGCCCGCAACACAATCCCCTGCATCTCAGATGAAGCCATCATCGAGGCCTTCAAGGATGGTGTGAGGGACCGGCGCTACACCGAGGTTCTCGAGCTCCACCCGGTCAACACCGCGAGCGAGCTCTTCCGCACCGCCGCCCTCTATGTTAACGCCTCCGAGGCGATGGAGCGCAAGAGGGACCGTGCGAAGAAGAAGGCCATGGTCGGCGACGGCCCGAGCAAGACCGAGGCGGACAAGAAGAAGAAGAAGCGGCAGGAGCAGCCCGCCAAGTTCATCGCCGCCGTCGAGCACGACCAGCCCGAGTGCCCCCCGCCACAGCGCCCTTCGCCCGCGCGCCCGCCGCCGTAGCGCCCGCTGCAACAACGACTACAGCGACCTCCTCGGCCGGAGGCGACGCATGGGCGCCGGGGCGCCAGTCAGCCTCCCGTCGCGGCAGCGAAGCAGGTGAGACCGGCCCACGACCCCGTCTCTTCGCCGCCTTCATCGCGCCCGCCATGACTGCGAATCGCCGCACATGGGGCCGCCAGCTCAAGGACTTTTACGCTGGTCGCGGTCCCATGCCCAAGCTTCTCGAGGGCACGGCCGCGGCGCCTACCCCCCAGGGCGGCCAGGATCAGGGCTTCCCTGAAGCCCGTGGCCATGTCGCCGTCATCTTTGGCGGCACGTCAGCCTACACCTCTCGACGCGAGCTCAAGGCCTCGTCCCGTGAGGTCCTCCACATCTCCCGCGGCGAACCCGCGGCAGTATCCCTGCCTTGGTCCAGCCAGGCCATCAGCTTTTCGGTGACGGACTGCCCAGCCGGGCTCTCTAAACCCCAGCGCCTCCCGTTGGTACTCTGCCCCACCATTGGCAATACCAGGGTCGACCGTGTCCTCGTGGACAGCGGGAGCTCGCTGGACATCATTACGGTGCGCGTTCTAGGCCTAATGCAGGTCCCGCGCTCTAAGATCAAGGACATCACCGTCCCCTTCCACGGGATCGTCCCGGGATCGTCGCTTCGCCCCGTAGGGCAGGTCGTGCTGCCCGTCACGTTCAGCTCCTCCGCCAACTTCCGGACGGAGTACATCACCTTTGAGGTGGTGGAAACAGAGCTCTTCTACAACGCCATCTTGGGGCGCCCCGCACTCTCCAAGTTGATGGCGGTCTCCCACCATGCCTACCATTGCCTGAAGATGCCGGCGCCCAAGGGAGTCATCACCGTTCGGGGCAACCACAAGACGGCTCTCGATTGCGACGAGACCGCGTTGGCCATGGTAGGACAGCTCCCTACCCGTGGTCCCAGCAGCAAGGAGCGCCCTCCAGCGCGCCCAAAGGTGGCACTGCAGCCGCAGGAGCCCACCAAAACCATCGTCCTCACGGAGTCAGACCCCACCAAGGTGGTCCACGTGGGGACAACCCTCGAGCCTCAATAGGAACTCGAGCTCATTACCTTCCTCCGGGCTAACAAGGACGCGTTTGCATGGGAACCGTCCGATATGCCCGGTGTCCCAAGGGAGGTGATCGAGCACAGGCTAGCTGTCCGGCCTGACAAGAAACCGGTAAGGCAGTGTCAGAGGCGTGTCCCCGACTGGAAGGCCAAGATCATCCAAGACCAGCTCGGCAAGCTGCTTCGAGCGGGCTTCATCTGCGAAGTTCAGCACTCCGATTGGCTTGCGAACCCAGTCGTCGTCCAGAAGAAAGGAGGCAAATGGCGCATGTGTGTCGACCACCGCGACCTTAATTCCGCCTGCCCCAAGGATAACTTTCCCCTTCCACGCATAGATCAGCTAGTTGACGCTACGGCAGATTCAGCTTTGATGAGTTTCCTGGATGTTTATTCCGGTTACCATCAGATCGCGTTGTGTAAAGAGGACGAGGAGAAAACCGCCTTTGTAACGCCTTTCGGCACATTTTGTTATACGACCATGTCCTTCGGTCTCAGAAATGCTGGCGCCACGTTCCAGCGTCTCATGCAAAAAACTCTCCCTAATCAAATAGGGCGCAACGTAGAAGTTTACGTCGACGACATCGTAGTCATGAGTAAGGACGCCCATGACCACGTGTCCGACCTACGGGAAACCTTTGACAGCCTGAGACAGCACCGGGTCAAGTTAAACCCCGAGAAATGCGTCTATGGCGTCAAGTCCGGCATGCTCTTAGGCTACGTAATCAGAGGGGCGAGCATCGGTGCAAACCCCAAAAAGTTCGAGGCCGTCGAAAGGATGAGGTCGCCGACCTGTGTAAAGGACATCTAGTCCCTTACAGGCAAAATGGCGGCTTTGAGTCGTTTCATCTCCCGCCTTGGAGACTGAAGCGCCCCCTTTTGCAAACTGCTACGAAAGCACGATAGTTTCGGGTGGACTGGGGAGGTTGAGGCCGCGTTTCTGCAGCTCAAGCAGTACCTTGCCTCTCCACCTGTCCTCACCACTCCCAAGCTCGGGGAAGCCCTCCTGCTGTACCTCTCGGTGACACCGAACGCCGCAAGCGTGGTGCTGGCAGTGGAACGAGAAGGGAAGCAACAACCCGTCTACTACGTGAGCGAAGTGCTCACCGGGCCAAAGGAGCGCTATCCCGACCTTCAGAAGCTGTGCTATGCCTTGCTTATGGCCTCACGCAAGTTTATCACTATTTCCAAGCCCACCAAGTCATTGTCCCGACTACTTACCCGATCAAGGACATTCTCTGAAACCCGGAGGCCACTGGCAGGGTCGCGAAGTGGGGAGTCGAGCTGGGTGAATTCGACATCCAGTTTGTATCCCTAACCGTGATCAAGACCCAGGCCCTGGCTGATTTCGTTGCAGAATTGACCAGGCCGGATGAGCAAGAGAGAGGTCTCCAGGTCAAGACGGGCAGGAAGGTCGGTGGACTCTGTTCATCGACGGTTCACACCAGTCCGGGCGATCAGGATGGGGCTCGTTCTCATCTCCCCCAACGGAGAGCGACTCCAGCACTTCATACAAATACACTTTGCGGCTACGAACAACACCGCAGAGTATGAAGCCCTAATTACGGGCCTCAGAGCATGCGCTGCGCTCGACATTAAACGGCTTGTTGTGAAAGGGGATTCGCAGCTCGTCGTCCTCCAGGTCAGGGAGGAGTTTCAGGCAACTGACGACTCGATGGCGCGGTACCTGGCGGAAGTGAGGAAACTGGAGAAGCGTTTCACGAATTTCGAAATCAGCTACATTCCCAGGGAAGAGAATGGCGAAGCCGACAAGCTTGCCAAACTCGGATCCTCGCAAGAACCGGCCCCGCCGGGGGTGCTAGTGCAGCACCTTTTAAAGCCCTCCATTCCCTCCGGAGAGGAGGCCAAGGGGACGTCTATTACCCACCCAAACCGAGACATCCGGTACTGTCTCATTCCTTGAGCAAAGCACCTCCTGGATGACGCCATTCATCCAATTCTTGGAGCAGGGGACATTGCCCGAGGACGCTGCTGAGCGTTTCCCGCTAAAAAGGCGAGCCCGAGCTTACCGCCTGCACGGGGGCTTGCTGTACCAAAGGGGTGCTAATGGCGTGCTTTGTAAGTGCGTTACCCAAGAAGAAGATAAGTACCTTCTAGCCGACATTCACGAGGCGTGCATGGCGCACACGCTCGCATGTAACTCTCGCAAAGCGCCCGCATGGGCTACTATTGGCCCACCGCGATGAGCGACGCAGAAGCTTTGGTTATGCGCTGCGAAGCTTGCCAGTATCATGCGCGGATGACGCATCAGCCCGCGTATGAGCTGCAAACAATTCCACTAGCATGGCTGTTCGCGGTTTGGGGTATGGACCTCCTAGGGCCTTTCCCCAAAGGTCTGGGTGGCAAAACGTACTTCTTCGTAGCCATCAATACCTTCAAGTGGATCGAGGCTGAGCTGGTCTCCAACATCACTGCAATTGCCGCGGTACGTTTTTTTCGGAGCATTGTTGCAAGATTTGGCGTGCCCAGCAGGATCATCGCTGACAATGACACCCAATTCACGAGCCGGGAATTCAACGATTACTGCGAGGAAATCGGCATGAAGCTCGCCCTGGCCTCTGTGGCCCACCCACAGAGCAACGGAGCAGCTGAACGAGCTAACGGACAGTTAGTCCAAGGCATTAAGAAGCGGGTCTACGACGCCCTCAAGGCTAAACACCAAGGTTGGGTCGACGAGCTACCGTCAGTCCTCTGGGCTGTCTGGACGACAGCCAGCCGGGCTACAGGAGAAACTCCTTTTCGACTCGTCTATGTCTCGGAAGCAGTCCTCCCAACAGAAATGAGACTAGGATCCGATCGCGTTGACTTCGCCAGCTTCGTGGTCAACGACGAGGAGCGGCAGCTTGACCTCGACCTACTTGAGGCGCGCCGCGAGCAATCCCTACTCCGGGCTGCGGCCTACCAGTAGTCCTTGCGTCGTTACGCAGCACGAAACATACATGCAAGGACCCTGCAAGCAGTGTTAGCCTAAACGGTAAACGCTAAACAGTCGGCCACTCTTCGTTTAGCGAATAGTCGGACTACACAGCCGATTAAACGGGCCAAAAAACGGATTAAACAGGATTATACTGATTAAACGGCCTACACGGCCTACACAGTTGACTACTGAGTAGCGTTTAAACGGTGTGTAAATGGCCGTGTAGGCCAACAGTGCCTGCAAGTAGGAGACCTGGTTCTACGACGCATTCAGAACCTCGCGGGCTCCAACAAGCTTAGCCCCAAGTGGGAGGGACCGTACAAAGTAGTTAGCGCGACGCGCACGGGCTCAGTACGCCTTGCCGACAAGGATGGGAACGAGCTCCCTAGCTCATGGAACATCTCCCTGCTACGACGCTTCTACGCTTAAACAGGTCGTAAGTTTCCTTCATTTCAGTTCATTCCAATTCTAAAAAAAAAAAACCTTCCCCCATTCACGAGTCACGTTGGTTTAAGTCTTGATCATCTCAAGCAAGCCCGTGGCCAAAAGCCCGAAGGCTAAGGATAAAGCATTCCGGAGCATTTCCACGACGGGATAAGCCGATCTCTCGCACCCTAGTGAATCTCCGCGCAATGTGGAATTCCCGCGGCCCGAAGGTACAGTAAGCCCACGTCAGGTTTGTTTGGATGGCTAACTTGGGCCGCAGCGCTCGGGGGCTGAAGGATTTTTTGCGCCCAGATTCTTTCTAAGTCCCAGGTTTCGGAAAGCCCGCACCGTTGTGCTGCCTAACGAAGCTCGGGGGCTGGGGGTTTTCGCGAATTTTTTATAAGTCACTCTAGTTTCTAGACCGCGCCCAACTCCGAGATCGCATTTGGACTTGGCCACGGCCCGGGGGCTGGATGATTAAGCGCACCAAAAACAAGCTTTCTAAAAGCAATCCGTTTGCTCAAATTTCCTAAGTTCTACTCAGGACTTCGTTACTGTTCATCTAGTTCCTTTGTTTTTGCATTTCAGATTCGCAAATTCGTACAGGAAGGAAGAACGAACAAGGTTAACCAAGACAAAGTTGCTTAAAAGAAGTTTGCATTTCACTGGAAGACCTTACAAGGATGAAGATTACACAAAGAACAAAGGAGGCCAGGCTTCTGGACTACCGCAAAAGGAGGGCGCCGCGCTACTACGCCTACGGCGGCGCCCAAATCCTACAACTCCCCCGCCTCTCCTACTGGCGACGAGCTGGCGGAGCCGCAGACTCTGCCGACGACGACGACAGAGGGCCTGGCGCGGGCACGGATGGCCCCGGCGCGCTAGGATGGCGCCTCCGCCGGGTGCGGATGGGGTCACCCATGAACACCCACCGCTCCGCGTCAGCAGCCTCCGCCGGCACAGCTCCTGCTGCCACGGGCCCCGGCGGAGCCTCTTCCTCCGCCTCGGCCACCGGCGTGCCATCTTCCTCCGTCGCCAGTGCAGCGGCGTACGCAGCATCGGCAGCAACCTGCGCCGCCACCGCAGCCTCCTCTTACTCCTCCGCTGCCAGGGCGACCGTCAGCGCCTTAGCAGCCTCCTCGTCGGCACGGAGTTGGGCATGCGCCGCCAGTGCGACCGCCTGGCCCGCAATGGCGGGGGCCACAGCGGCAGGGGCCACGGCGACGGGGCCCACGACCTCCTCCTCCTCCCCCGCGGGCTGGATCGGCGGCGACGGAGGAAGTGGCGGGTTAGGGTCAGCGAACAGAGCATCACGGAACGCCGCCGCGTAGCCGGAGTTGTACTCGGAAGACATGGTTTCAAGCTATCTCTCTCTTCTTGCCCTCTTTGATCTGCCTCTGCTAGGATCTGGCAACCTCAATTTGCTATTCTAAGGCAAGCGCAGGCAAAGCGTAAGGATCACGCGGCGCGCTGCGCCTTGCTTTATAGGCCGGCGGCTGCGCAATGTCCTGTCGCGCTGCGAGTTACCCAAAGCGTCGTTGCGCGCGAAGGGGCAAGCAATTAAAACGCACTACCCGAGCTGAAGAGACGCGCGCCGTCTCACGGAATACCAACCGCGCCAATCGCCGGGCAACGCGTGTCCCGGCCACACTGTCAGTGACCGAAGAAAAAAATCACCGCGTGGCGAAACCTACTGCGCCGGTGTGGCCCACTGGTACGTGCAAAGACTCAGCGGTTTTTCCGCGGTCTGACTCGTGGCTTAGGCCGGGTACGTGGACCGGCATGGGTTGTTTCGCCTCCGTATCTGTGCCTCGCAAACGTGCCCTCACTATCAGCGGAACACTGTGCCGCGCCGCAGAGCCCACAGTGCGCGCGACTTGACACAATAAACTAAGACGGAAAATGGCTAAGCCCTTCGGCCACCACACATTGCACGATATTTTTCCGATTAAATGGGTGTTCAAAAGAAATTATACAAAAGTGTGTGGCGCAGAGCCCGGGAGCGGTTAGACCGGGTCAAATTATGGTCCGTGCTGCAGCTTAAGCCTCTCTAGCTCGATTTCTAAATCCCGGATTCGCGTCTGCGCCTGAAGCAACTCTATGGCTCGCGCGGCCATATCATTTTGTTCCTGGCGCAGTTTGACCCGAGCTTCAGCGAGCTCCTCCTTCTGTTTCTTCAGGGCTTCTGACTCTGTCACGGATTTCGCCCCAGTTTCACGTAACGTGGTACTTTCCGCCATGAGCTTGTTGCGAGCTTCCTCGAGCCCGCGAACAATGGAGTTATGCTCAGACTTAGTGGCCGCCAGCTCTTTGATGGCCGCCTCTCTGCGTTTGTACTCGTCATCAAAAAGAACCTGAGCCCTGTCTGCTTCTTCGCGAGCCGCCTGGGCTTGGCTCTTTGCAGCTTCCTCCACCTCCCGAGCTAGAGCGAGCCTCGTCATGGCCACCTGCTCCTTCTCCTGCGATGACCTTAGCGCGGCCTCCAGCTCGGTGACACGCATCGTGGCACGAGCCTCGACCAAGGCGGTTAGCCCATCCGCACGCTTCGCCTGGGCCCGGGCTTGCGCTAGCCTGGCTGAGAGACGCTCGATCTTCGCCGCGTCATCATTTGACTGCCCACCCATCGCTTCCATCAGCGAGGACGAGCCGGCGATAAGCGTGTAAAGCTGAGACAAGGGAAGCCAAATCAAAAGCGCGAAAAACTCGGTACTTAAGCATAACACGTGGGGTCAAGGATGCTACCTTCTTGGTTTGAGCGAGCATGCTCTCCGCCCTCGCTCCAACAGCCCTGCGCATATTTCTGCCAAGCCCGTGGTCAGGAGCTTCCAGTGGCGGCAGGGGCGGGCAGCCAACTAATTCCTCGCTATCCTCCTCCAGCGGCGCCGAGCATGGCGGCGCTGGCGGCGCGACTGAGAGCGAGGCCGTTGTCCCCACCGCGGCCGCCCGCCTCTCAGCGTCCTCCATTTTGGCCGCCAGCTCGGCCTTCGCTGCGGCGGCTTGCTCCGCAGCTAATTTGGCTTCGCCGAGCTGAGCCCGGGCCCTTATCAACGCATTCTTTAGCTCGTCCGCCGTCCGCTTAACCGCCGCAAGCTCGGTTGGGTCGTCCAGCCCAGGGATAGGGTAGAACTGCGGACGTGGCAGGCCCGTTCGGCCAGCCGACCTGGTGGCATCCTGCTGCTCCACCCATTCTGGAGTAGCGGAGATCCAGCCCGCAGACGCTAGCGGAGCCACGCTGGGCATCACTACGCTTGTCCATCCGTCCGGCGTGAGCACGCGAACCGGCCAGATCCAGTTGACCAGCAGCATCCGCCGGTCGGGCGTCGGAAGCGCTTTCCCGACCGGAGTTTTGAAGTGGTCTGCGATCCCCCTGCGGTCGATTGGCCACCACCCATGTGCCGTGCGCCCTTCAACGCGTAAGGGCGTGATCCACACGGGGTAATTGCTCACGACAACCTTCATCGTTTCCGCAACCTCCTCGGAAGCGTCCAGTACTGCCACCGGTAGGCAGCACGTTGGTCCTCCCCGGACCGGTTGGTTCTTGCCCTTCAACTTCACCAGCCCGGCGGCCTCTAGCTGCGTCAACTGGAGCGCCCCTCCTTTGGGCTTGACCGTTTCGCCCTTCGTCAGCCCGGCGGCCTCCAGCTGCTGCAACAGGGGCACCCCTCCTCTAGGCTCTACCGGTTCGTCCTCAGCCACCACGGCCTCAGCAGAGGGAGGCAGCACAGAGTCCACCACTTTGGCGCTACGCACTGCAACAAAGAGCGCGGCGACCAGACACGAAAAACAGAGTGATAGCGGTTAGCGCGGGAAACTTATGCGCTGGCTCGAGCTCGGTGTCCTCGTACATCCCTGGCGTAGGACGTAGAAAGAGCTCCGTCTCCAGCCCGCCAACACGGCTCGTGGTGGGCAAAGCCGTTTTCTTTCGCCCTGCGAGAACCTTCCTCGTGGGTCCTCGCCGCGACGCCATTACTGGTGGCGGACCCGACACCAGCACAACCTCCTCATCATCACTGTCTGGAACGGGCTGGTACGTTCTCCTTTTCTTCGTAGGCGCCGCACCCTGAACGCGCGCAAAACAGAGCTTAAGGGCCACTGACACCTAGCGCTTGACCCATGTCGGAAAGAGAAGGCCTACTTGCGCAGGCATCGCGCGTTTTCTCGCATGCGCCCCCGCAATTGTTCGTGCCGAGCTTGCCGCGGTCGATTGCGGGGCTGGATTTTCTTCGCCCGACAACGGCGACAGGGCCGGCACTGCGCCGGAAGCCGCCGACGCTTTCTTTTGCAGCAAGCGCGTCGCCGGCGGTTGCGCTGACGAATCCCCCCCGTTCAAGCCCACGGCCTGAATGTTTTTCTTAGCCGCTCTCCACGTTCGCTGCAAAACAAATAACGCGACTCGTCAGGGCCACGAGGGCGCGCAGCTACGAATTCAATCGAACACCTTCCGGGCGCCTACCTCGGACAGCTTATCCTTCACAAATCGTATGCGGCGAGAGGTCTTATCCAGAGGTAGCTGCATCCCCGCGATCCGCGCGACCTCGCGGGCCGGGAGTCCTGCATAGCATCGTTAACAGTCACAACATGCCTCGACCCGAAATCGAACGTAAGGGTGCGGCTGGCGCCTACCTTCATGAAAGTCCCGGTCTGGGTCTTCCCAACCGCCCATATCGCTGACGCACCGCTCGCGGCGCCCCAACAGGCTGATCCGGTGTCGAATGAAGCCGACGACGACCTCATAGCCCGTCAAGCCATCCTTGACGAGGCCCTTGATCTCGCCCTCTGTTACCTGATCCTCCGGCTGGGGCTCGCTTCGCTGGAAGATTGGGGTGTCCGGCCCATCCGAAGAATACTCCAGGGTCGAGCCCCCGCGGCTCAGGTAGAACTACCGCCGGGCCCAGCCATCGACTTTCGTTCTCACCTCGTACTCCGGGTACGACTGGCCGCCTCGGGCTCGGCGCGCGGTCATGTAGAAGACTCCGCCATTGCCCACGCGGTGGCCGACGGGCTTCAATTCGATGTAGTGCTGAAGGAGGCTCACCGTTGGCCGCACCCCGCAGTGCGCCTCGCACAGGAACGCGAAGATGGATAGGTGGACGTAGGATTGCGGAGACAAGTTCTCCGGCCTTAGCTCCGTAAAGGCGAAGAAGTCCGTGATGAACTGAGATTTTCCGGCGTGTGAAATCCGCAGATGGCTGAGCTCTCGAAGCAGACTAACTCGTACGGCCTGGGCCTTGGCTCCAGGTCCGCGCTGGGAAGCCGCCATGAGCCCGGCCTGACGAAGCCGTCCCTCTCCAGCTCCCCCATCCTCTTCGCCGACAGAACGCTCTCTCCAATGACAACCATGGCGACGGAAAATAGGAGGCAGGAAGGCAGGGGGGCAAGGGGAGAAGATGAAGACAGGGGCAAAGGGGGTGATTTCGTAGTACGAGTTCCCCCTGCATAGCACTGCCTTTTAAGAGAAGGCAACGGCCAAAGTGGAAGTCGTGGGGATCGTGCCCAAGAGGGCGTAACTACCCCGTCTTTACGTCAAATTAGATTCAATGCTCAGACCGCGGCCCCCGAGCCAAATCTTCCAGCGCCGCGCGTGGTGGGGATTTTTTCCTAAACCTCAGACCGGCTCGCCACGCAAGCCGCTCGAGGCTCGGGGGCTGGCTGTTGGTGATTGGTAAACGGCCTATCCTGGGACGGGCCTTGGGCCAATTCCGTACCGGCCCATCGCATAGGCAGAGGGTCCGAGAGGCTGTTCCCAGCCGTACTAACGGAGGCACCTAATCCGCCAGCGGCTGCCCCGGGCTTGACCAAGTCAAACCTTGCGGCGCCATGTGCCTCCCGGGCTATCCTTAGCCCGGGAGAAGGTCCCTCGGGTGATCCGCCTACCCGCGGGCAAGTGGCGACAACTGTCGTATCCCACCATACTTTCTCCGGCCTTGACCGGAACGAATTGTGTCTTCCCAGGAACCCACAACCCGGGGGAGAACACGCGGACAGCCCATCTTGTCGTTTGCCCTCTTTGGCAGGCAGTAGATGGTTGTTACGCTACGCGACGCCCCTAACGGGTGGTGCGGGGCTGGCTCGGTCCAGTCAAGGCCATATCGGGGATAAAGGGAAAGTGCTTTCTCCCTAAAAAAGTTTTCTCCCCGAATAGGCACCTCGAGACAAACACGTGCCCAGTACTAACCTGACAAGCTTCTCCCTGCAGGCTCGAGACCCGACAGGACCCTAGAACGAGACAAGAGCCTCGCCACTAAAGCAAAGACCGGCGCGGGGCCCGCCGCATCAGCTTCGGGCGACCCGCCGCTCCTATGAAAGGCGGATTCCTAGACATTCAAGGGGATCCCGATTCCATCTGACCCAATCCCAAGGAACACCCGCATCCGAAACTTCCTTAGCGAGTAGTTTTAGTCCTTAGTCACTACCACTGTAAGCTCGGGATCGGTGCCTCCAAACTCCGTCTCGGCACTCTGTACTGATTTCCACCATATAATCAACAAGACTGGAGTAGAGCTATTACCCGGCAGTGGGGCTTGAACCAGGGTAAATCGCTGGTGTCTTCACGGTTCGTATTGTTGTCTCTCTTCTTCCTACTGTACGAAGGATCTGTACCCGGATCACCAAGTCGCACCAGGTCCTTGCCCGGGAAGTCAGCGCGGCCTTAGCCCCCGTAGGCTTGGCCGCTGCCCCGAGCTGCTGAGAAGGGTGGTCGTTGGGCCTCACACCAACTACAAACTCGTCTGCCGGTCCGTGGACCCGCTGCTCTTCAGGAGCGCGATTCCCATACACCGACACCTACCTTGTCAAATTGTGTGGAATTATGTTCATCTTCGTCCTCTTCTAATCCAGCTAGACCTGTCATGGTTAGTAGATTACAAGGAAAAACACAAGAATATGTATTCCCTGTCAAGAATATGTATTCCCTGTCAGTTACTAGGATGTGTGTAAAGAGGTCACTCCCTTTCAACCTGTTGTATCAAGCTCTTACCAATTCTTACCAAGCTTAAATAGGAGATGACCGCAACCGGTAAGGCAACAACTCTCGAAGATATGGTATACCAGTTGCCGGTGCTAGTACCTGATCGGTCGTAGTTTTTGTGGAGCTATAGGTGGCTTAAAAGTAGATCAAATGAAAAGCTAGAACCACATTAGCCAAAACAAGTTGAATAATCGTTCAACGATGGTAACATGGAACACACGATCCAAAGGTGTCAAGCGTTTCTTGTCACATTGTGTGAAGAGACCTGTCATTGTTAGTAGCCAACAAGGATAAACACAAACATATGTAGTCCCCTATCAACTACTAGGATGTGGCTTAGCAAGTCGCTCACACTCAACCCATTCTATCAAGTTCTTACTAATTCCTACCAAGCTGAACAGGAGGTGTCGGCAACCAGCAAGATATCAACTCCCGGAGATATGATGTATCGATGCCTGCCGCTAGTACCTGGCTCTGATACCAAATGATAGGAGCAGGGGGGTCCCGATCTTTCGACGAGAGGAGGATAACTATCGATCTGGTAGGAGTTGACGTTGACGGCCCGACTACAACCATCCAGGACGTTGCGCCTTAGCGACCGGTACAGCAAACTTCAGATGGTTATTGAACTCGCCGGGGCGCGATCAACCTGACCACGAAGGTCGTTGTTCCTGCAAGCGACCGAAGAACTAGCAAGAACAAGATGAACAAGCACTTGAATTGCGAATGTGTATGAAGTTCAGAAACAAGAACAAGAGAAACGGTGGGGTTTCGATGACAAGTAAAACAGGCGATCTAACCGACACGTGCAATTACAAGGATTAGCAGTAGCTAACACAAACAAAATGAAACCCAAATTACAAACGAGGGGTGGCTATCTATTTATAGCCCATTTAGGTCGGTTTTCTACAGCACTGCTACAGTACCGACCTACTACAGTGCTGCTACAGTACACATGGCTAGATACATTGTATTCTTGCATTACAAGTAAAACTAGTTGGAAAGACTCCGAAGGAATTCAGAGGTGAGGCTGGATCCGTGGGAAAGTTGACTCCGAGATCTTTCCAACGAGTACTCATGGACGTCCAACAACCTCCGGAATCAAAATTTATGGCCTTTTAAAGTCAGCGCTGTCGGTGAGGCTGAACTGGAGTAGAATTCGAGTTGAGCTCGTAATTTGTTTTCCTTGCGTGTCTTCCTTTGATCGACATGACATGCAGGAGTTGTAGACATTGTGGATATGGCAATACTCCTTTATTGAATTTTCCATCACGTATGGGAGGCGGCCAAGGTGGCGGCCTAGTTGCTGGATGTGATGGTGCCACCATATCCAGAAGCTGAGACAGCGGCCAATTGCTACATGGCCAAGATGAAGGTCGATGAAGCCATCTTGATGTAGCGTTGGACGTATCCTTGACGAACATGTTCTTATCAACCGAGGTCTTAGACAAACTACAACTACTGCGAGAAGAACCAAGAGCCATGAAGACTTCACCTGCCGGCACCGCCAGATCGCCGGACCCGAAGCAAGCAGCCGCCAAGAAGCTCCGAAACCTTCTCGCCTCCTTATTTGTACCGCTAAAAACTAAACCTCAATCTACTGTTGTACATCCCCGGGCCAAGTTCCTGGTCTCCCCTACCTCGATGCCGGCCAGGAGGCCGCCGGAGGCAGAGGAGACGCCCAGATCTGGCCGGGGACGAGCTACCAAGGCAATGAAGTATGTCAGTACAAGACTACCTAATTAAGTTCAATCAGCTAGCTTGATATGCTCTACATGACATTGAAGATGAAGAAGAAAAGGTGGATCGCTTTATCGAAGGCATGCATGCACCCAGCTCTTCGATCACGTATGTTATTGTTATACTTTAGAATTTTAAACATGTCGTTAACAAAGCAATGGTAGTGGAAAATGATTTGTGTAGTCAAGAGATGAGGAAAAAAAGGAAGATAGTTGTTCAAGGTGGTGCTGGATTAAGTCAACCACCTATTCTAAGGCAGACTCAGTTCAATAAACCATTTACCCCATAACCGCAGTGTTATCAAACACCAGCTCAATCTTCAAAGCAAAGGTACATACCGAATACCAATCCTCAAGAAAGGTCATTCAATCCGCAACAAAGGCATACCAGATCCAAAGTATGGGCATTAGGGGTATGTTTTAATTGTCGGAAACTAGGACATTATGCGGCAAATTGCCTGGAGAATAAGCAGGCATCCACAAATCATCCTCCTCCTCGTGCTCCCAACTCCTCAGGGGCGCGGTAGGGGACGAGGCAATGACAACCTGAATGCTCTAACAATTAAGAGTTGTTGCGTACTGCATCATATTACTGTTGAGTAAGCTGAAGAGGAATCGAAAGTATTAATGGGTATGTTTGCCATCAACCACAAGTGCCCCCCGAATGCCCATTATCTTCTGATTGCCTTCTCAGGCGTTATACGTGATCTCCAGGATTCCAAGATACTCAGGGTGAACCGAGGGGCAACCCCCCACTAATCTGGTGTAATTGGACTCCACCATGCTCGACGGATGACGGTTTTTTGAAATAAAATGTGTTTTGTGCCCACGAACACCAATTATCCCCGGATTGCCTTCTTAGGTCTTCTACATGTTCTCCTCGATTCCAAATGACTCGCGGCGAACCGAGAAGCAACACGCTACTATTCTGGTGTGCTTGGACTCATGGATGGTCCACGTAAGCTGGTTTCGAAAGAAAATGTGTTTTGTGCCCCTAATACCCATTATCTTCGCATTACCTTCTCAGGCGTTCAACGTGATCCCCATGATTCCAAGATACTCAGGGTGAACCGGGTGGTAACCCCCCACTAATCTGGTGTAGTTCGACTCCACGATGCTTCACGCAATCCGGTTTTGAAATAAAATGAGTTTTGTGCCAACAAATGCCAATTATCCCCAGATTGCCTTCTTAGGCGTTCAACGTGTTCTCCTTAATTCCTAGAGACTCGGGCCGAACCGAGGGGCAACCCCCCACTATTGTTGTGTGGTTGGACTCCACCATGCTTCACGCAAGCCGGTTTTGAAAAAAAATATGAGTTTCGTGTGTCGTTGGACTCCACGATGCTCAACGCAAGCCGGTTTTGAAAGAAAATGAGTTTTGTGCCCACAAATACGAATTATCCCCGGATTGCCTTCTTATGCGTTCTACGTGTTCTCCTCAATTCCTGGAGACTCGGGCAGAACCGAGGGGCAACCCCCCACTATTGTGTTGTGGTTGAGCTCCACGATGCTCCACGCAAGCCGTTCTGAAAGAAAAATAGTTTTGTGCCCCCAAATAGCAATTATCTTCGTATTGCTTTCTTAGGCGTTCTACGTGATCACCTCGATTCCAGAAGACTCGGCGCGAACTGAGTGGCCACTCCCCACTATTGTTGTGTGGTTGGACTCCACCATGCTTCACGCAAGCCGGTTTTGAAAAAAATATGAGTTTCGTGCCCACGAATTTCCGTTATCGCCGGATTGTTGTCTTAGGCGTTCTACGTGTACTCCTCGATTACAGGAGACTTGGGGAAAACCAACAAGCAACCCTCCACGATTCGGGTGTCGTTGGACTCCATGATGCTCCACGCAAGCAGGTTTTGAAAGAAAATGAGTTTTGTGCCTCTGAATAGCTATTACGTTCGTATTTCCCTGTTAGGCGTTCTACGCGATCAGCCTGATTCCAGAAGATTCGGGGTGAATTGAGTGGCCACATCCCACTATTATTGTTTGGTTGTACTCCATTATGCTCAACCGAAGCAGGTTTTGAAAAAAATGAGTTTTCAACCCCTAAATTGCTATTATCTTCGTATTGCCTTCTTAGGCGTTCTACGTGATCACCTCGATTCCAGAAGACTGGGGGCGAACTGAGGGGCCACCTCCCACCATTCGTGTGTTGTTCGACTTCATCAAGCTCAACGCAAGCCGGTTCTGAAACAATACGAGTTTCGTGCCCACGAATTCCCATTATCGCCGGATTGCTTTCTTGGGAGTTCTACGTGTTCTCCTCAATTCCAGGAGACTTAAGGCGAACCGACAAGCAACCCTCCACTATTCGGGTGTCGTTGGACTCCACAATGCTCAACGCAAACCAGTTTTGAAAGAAAATGAGTTTTGTGCCCAGACATACCAATTATCCCCGGATTGCCTTATTAGGCGTTCCACGTGTTCTCCTCAATTCCTGGAGATTCGGGCCGAACTGTGGGGCAACCCCCCACTATACTATTGTGTTGTGGTTGGGCTCCCCGATGCTCCACGCAAGCCGTTTTGAAAGAAAAATAGTTTTGTGCCCCCAAATAGCTATTATCATCATATTGCCTTCTTAGGCGTTCTACGTGATCACCTCAATTCCAGAAGACTCGGGACGAACTGAGTGGCCACCCCCCAGTATTGTTGTGTGGTTGGACTCCACCATGCATCACGCAAGCCGGTTTTGAAAAAAAATGAGTTTCATGTGTCGTTGGACTCCATGATGCTCAACGCAAGCTAGTTTTGAAAGAAAATGAGTTTTGTGCCCGGAAATACCAATTATCCCCGGATTGCCTTCTTAGGCGTTCTACGTGTTCTCCTCAATTCCTGGAGACTCGGGCAGAGCCGAGGGGCAACCCCCACTATTGTGTTGTGGTTGGGCTCCACGATGCTCCATGCAAGCCGTTTTGAAAGAAAAAAAGTTTTCTTCCCATAAATAGCTATTATCTTCGTATTGCTTTCTTAGGCGTTCTACGTGATCACCTCGATTCTAAAAGACTCTGGGCAAACTGAGTGGCCACCCCCTTCCCCAGTTGTTGACACCAAAATTTGGCATAAAATCGGATATTCAGAAAGGGCAATATGTTGGAATTATTGGGCTGAATCGGTAATGGGCTTCATCGGCAAAGGAGAAATAAATTGAAGAAACCGATAAAGATAAGACTTCGGAAGAGATACAATCTGATTGGGAGCGTCACACGGTGAAAGAGGTCGTATCGGTATTGGTATTGTAACAGTATAAATAGGACTTTAGACCTCGAGAATAGACATCATCATACATCAAACACAAAACACTTTTCTCGAATCCGATCGACTACGTCGAAAGGCTTCAACTCGCAGGTAGAGCTATCTCGATGGGATAATCGATTCTCTCCTTGTAACCCGTATGCATGGCTGTATCAATTTGATCTCATGTATACAAACCATGTTAGACTGTCTCGGGATTTACCGATCTTTAACATGTTCTCGCATATTGCATTGTCTCAATTCAATCGATCTGTAATGTGTGTCTGCAATACCGATTGTCAAATATTTCAAGTGCTTTCTCCTGAATTCGATATATGCAACTGCCTCGTTTAGTCTATCTTGTGTATGCCTTGTTTAGGATCTTGCATGTGCAGGCGTTTACCGATCTGTATTGCATTTACTCTTATCAGGTTTAGACCTTTAAATCGGTTTATTGGTTTATATCTAGATTTAGGTCTGAATACTGTCTTGGCATGACCAATATGTTCAATCTGTTTCTTGGTTTAATCTGATATATTGATATTAAGGTTTATTGCTAATGTTATTATAAAAATACCAAAAATAAGTGTAAGATTTAGATTTGAATACTTATTTAATTGCTCTATCTGGCATTGAGCCGATAGATCCTGTAATCGGTTAATTTAGAGCCGATTACAAATAACCTGATCTGGCTATTAAAAAGCCGATTAGGCCTATATTATTTACGATTTTCTCCTTATCGATTTACAGGTCAAATCGACTGGCACGCTTGGTTTGAGTTGCGACGCAATCACTGGATTGACGCTTCTGCACGTGTGTTCACAGAAACTCTCGTTTTTGTGTCAACATACTTTTTGGCACGCCTGGTGGGACTCCAACACTCAAGAGCGACGCGATGACGCGCACCGATGCCGAAGCGGCGTTGGGGGCGCTCAAACACGCTGCTGAACCCGTGACGTTCGACGAATTGATCCCTGGTCAGAAAAAGGAGATCGAAGACAGGCTCGCCGAGATCCACGAAGAAAACAAAAAAAGAATGTTGACTGGATATCGGATGACGCATACTGGCCAGGTTACAAAGACTGCTATTGGTGATCCACTGCTCACTGGGGATTACTCTGAGATAATAAGAGATCAAATCAACAGCTCTGTTTACCGATCGATGTTAGATCAATCATCGGTTTTGGGGCGAATTGTCCAGGAGGGAACCAGCGCCGCGCTGCATAATATCATGACTAGACAAGCCCATCAAGTGAATCGGAATGTTACGCCGGGAGTGAACTTGCAGAGTCAGCATCCAGCCTACACTCACCCGGGAACGTCTTATGCTGGGGCTTCCCAGCCGAGTCCTCCATTGACTGTTAATCCAACTCCGATTCAGATAATCCTGAATAACCAGGCTATGATCCCAGTCCCAGATCCGATCTATCAGCCGATTAGTTCCGGGATTAATAAAAATCTGGAAGAGATGACAAGGAATCTAGTTTATAACATGATGAAGCAGTGCGGGTTCAACACGCCTAAGATTGCACCGCATTACACAATGCCGTATCCATCGGCTTTTAATGAGACTGAATATCCACACAAGTATCGTGTCCCTGATTTCGCTAATGCCAAATTTAGCGGAAGTGATTACACCTCTACGCGCGAACATATTGCTAGATTTCTTGCGCTCTGCAGAGAGGCTGCGTCAAAGGACACTCTCAAATGCCGATTATTCCCACTGTCGCTATCGGGATCGGCTTTCAACTGGTTCACATCACTTCCTCCAAACAGCATCACATCATGGCCAGATCTAGAGAAGAAGTTTCATGAGTATTTCTATTCTGGAGAGAACGAAGCAAGAATTACCGATATCATGATGATTAAGCAAAAGTTTGAGGAATCGGTAAATGATTACTTGCGTCGGTTCAGAGAAGTAAGAAACCGATGCTATAGCCTTTCACTGCCCGATAATGAACTGGCAGAATTGGCTTTCAAGGGCTTGTTGCCTGTTAATCAGAAGAAGGTGGGCAATCAGGAGTTTGCTGATATTTCACATCTGGCCCACAAAATCGCGCTGTATGAAAGCCGATTCTCTGATAACTCTTACCCAGGCCAGAAAGAATATCGGAATAACAACAACAATTACAAGGGTAAGGATAAGGCCGTCAATGTTGTCGAAACGGATGAAGTTGAAGATTCTGATGATTCTGACACTGAAGAAGTTGGAGCTTATGTTGCTGAATGTGTAAACAACAAAAAAGAATTCGAGCTTGCGTGGATCAAGCCAAAAGGACCTGAGAAAGGTAAATATTCATTTGATACATCTAAGTGTGATCGGATTTTCGATCATTTGTTACAAGAAAAGCAGATTCGGCTTAAGCAAGGGCACGTTATTCCCCCACTTGAAGAGCTGAAAAAGCGCAAATATTGCAAATGGCACAACTCTTACTCGCACGCCACCAATGAATGCAATGTGTTTAAGCAAGTGGTGCAGAAGGCGATTTATAATGGGCAACTGCGATATCAAGGTTAAAATTCGCAGATCGATACAAAGCCATTCCCAGTCGGTTTTGTTGGCATGGTCGACACCAAGAGAAAAGACGATGATCCAAAGAGTTCCAATCGGTTCAAAGTGCTTGTTGGCAACAAAAGGATCGTGGTGGATGATCGGCCCGAGCTACAATTCCGATCGTCAAGCCGACGTGGTGGGAGAACTGGTGAGTGGCGCGAAGTGAAGCGCGGGCATAATTATAACCCGGTTTCTACGCCGAAGCCAAAGCCAACCTTTGATCAGCTACTTGAAAAATATGATCGGATGGCTAAAGAAACACCTCGCAAGAGCGTTGAGTCGGATATCCCAGAAGCGGTTTAGAGGGGTTTTCATGATCAAGATTGGGAGATGGAGCACTGGGAATGTCCCTTTTTCCGATATTGCTGGGACGAGAGAATGTCATTGCCTACTTCGGAGAATTGCCCAATGAACCACGCGTTTATTCCTCCCAAGAGAACATCGGTAAAAGATCGACTGGTGTTTCCTAAGGAAAAAGCCGATTCTACTCCGATGAACAAGAATACTGACGCGCATCGGCTTCCCAAAGTGCCATTGTGTGGATAACATAGACCCCGGGTATCCACACGGCGGGCCTAAAAGACCACCCGACAGGGGATGGACCAAGACGGGTGGATAAGGACGGGTACCACTCGGATTCTAGAAGACTTGCTCGGCAAGAAAAGGCATGAAGATAGAAGCCTATCCCTAATTAATAGGGAAGGTATACTTGTAATCCCGGATAACCACTAGAGTGATGCGCTCTCGATGCCAAATGATGCGCTCTCGGGTTCCCGATCTTCCGGTGAGAGGAATAACTTCGATTTGGGCGGAGGATGACTTTGACGATCCGGCTACGAACCACGCAAGGATAAGCTCCCGCAATCGCTAAACCACACTCCTGATTGTTATCAACCGTGCCAAAGCCCGGATGACCTGACCACGAAGGTCTATCCTTGCAAGCAATCGAAGAACTCGCAAGAACAAGGATAAAGCACACACTGAACTGAGGTTCAAGCTCGAATCGATAGGTCAACCGACACTAGGGATTTCGAGAGTGTTTCTCCAATCTGGAAGACAACAACAAATGAACAAAACCTAAAAAGAAAAGAAAGAGTCCTCCCAATATATAGGGAGAGGGATGGCTTCTGGATGGTGCTCACACGCACTAGGAATACATGGGGACTCAGCCCAAAGTAATGGTGATGCAACACCCATGAAGAGCAAGAGACAGATTCTGTCTACGAGATTGATTTAACTGCTGCGGCCAGATCGCTTGGAATTTGAAGGTCTGGTTGGATCCGTTGGAAAGATGGCGAAGTTATCTTTCCAATGAGTGCTCACACGTTCCAATCGGAGTCCATTTGCATTCTCTAGGCTGTTTTTCATTCAGACTGTTCATTGATGGCCGAGTGGAATCCCTTTGCATTCCCACCATGCTTTAATGCCTTAATTGGGGCGTTGGTGCCTTGTAGCTGGTCCGTGTTCAACTTCCTATGTATAATATTGGTATTAGGTAGCAGTCTATTCTCCAAAGTATAATTATTTAACCCAAGAAACGAGTTTACCTGATAATTGACTTGTCGTGCACTGGCTCGTGTGTTTGGTCCTTGCATGATGATCAAAGGTCGCGGGTCACTTGGAAGGATTTTGGTCATTGATCCCATGGGTGTATCCGATGTAGCGATGTCCTCATCATAGAGGATAGAAATAGAAATCCTACCTCGTAACCGACTAGGACTCTTCCTTGTAGCCCCACCCACTCCACTATATAAAGAGGGTAGGGGGCCATAGATCGGGATAGATCTAGAGGATCACATCTATAGTTTGATCATCTCCTAGGTTGATCATCATCTTGTACACATATAACCCATATAATCTCAGAGCACAGGACGTAGGGTATTACCTCCGCCATGAGGGCCTGAACCTGTATAAATCCCTGTCTTGTGCTACCATCGAGTTTAGATCTTGCGCGCATCGCCCCATATATAATCATTGCCGACGGTACCCCCAGTTAGTTACCAGTCGACAGTTGGCGCGCCAGGTAGGGGCAGCGTCAAGATCATCTTCATCAAGCTTGATGGCATCGATCACCGGAGTCGCCGTCATCTGCGCCCTCGACAAAGCTCTCTGTTTCGGGAGCCATCTGCATCAGCAACGACTTCGGCGGACTCCACTTCCTTGATTTGGATCAGATCCAATCTGGGGAGAACTGCAACAACGCCTCCCGCTCGGATTGGGGATCGCCACGGCCATCTACTCATGAGTAGTACGCCAACGGCTTAATTCCCGACTCGGATACGGCGACGGCTCAAAGACAGATTCTGGACGTGATCTTGTTTCTTCAATTCCCGTTGATCCAGAAGGAATTTCGGGATGAGACTGGATGCGTTGGAAAGAATTTCGTTAGCTTTCCGTGAAGCCCAAGAACGTCCAAAACGGAGTTCGGATGTGTCCGGGACATCCGTTTCAAGGCAGACTGCGCGGGAAGGTCGCGAATCTCGGCCAAGCTCTTCGCTTCGGGAGCCGACTGCTTCTTCGACGACTCCGGCGAGCTCCACCTCTCGGATCTGGATTAGATCCAATCTGGGGGGAACTACAACAACGCCTCCCGCTCGGGTTGGGGATCGCCACGGCCATCTACTCATGAGTAGTACGCCAACGGCTCAATTTCCGACTCGGATATGGCGACGGCTCGAAGACAGATTCCGTACGTTATTTTGTTTCTGTAATTCCCGTTGATCCCGAAGGGATTTCGGGATGAGACTGGATGCGTTGGAAACATAATTTCGTCATCTTTCCGTGAAGCCCAAGAACGCCCAAAACGGAGTCCGGATCTGTCCGGGACATCCATTTGAAGGTAGGCTGCACGGGATGGTCGCGAATCTCAGCAAGCTCGTAAAACTCATCTTGTTTCTGTAATTCCCTTTGATTCAGAAGGAATTTCGGGATGAGACTGGATGCGTTGGAAAGATAATTTCGTCATCTTTCCGTGAAGCCCAAGAATGCTCAAAACGAAGTCCGGATCTGTCCGGGACATCCGTTTGAAGGCAGGCTGCGCGGGAAGATCGCGAATCTCAGCAAGCTCTTAAAACTCATCTACGGAGGCTACGGCATGCGGGTATGCCATGATACACCTCCAAGGACATCAAGGATCAGTAAGGAGCTTCTTAAAATAATCGACGACCAACACTTCTTTCGGACTCGGATCCGATCTAGTCTGAGGAGAATATCAACATCGCTTCGCCTGGACTCTCGTTCGGGTCGAGAAACGCCGCCGCCACCTACTCCCGAGTGGTGCGCCGGGGGCTCGATTCTCGACTCGGATACGGTGAGGACTCAACCAAGGACTTCAACAATGCTTTTTCGGACTCGAGCAAGATCCGATCCGAGATGCAATTCAACAGTGCTTCACTCGGACTCTCGGTCGTGTTGAGGAACGTCACCGCCGCCTACCAACGAGTAGTGCGCCGGGGGCTTAATTCCCGACTCGGATACGGTGAGGTTCCGATGGAGAACAAATCCCGAGTGATAATCGTCATCAGCAGCAAATCACTCGGACTCGACAACCATGGTGTCCATCGTGCGGCGCCGGCTTCATCAACCGTGAGAAGATGATACGATCTGTTCCCATTCAGATTCTGGACGGAACTTGCATCGAGATTTCCCGTTGACTCAGTAGGAGTTTCCAGGTGATATAAGATGCGTTGGAAAGCTTATCTCTTTATCTTTCCAACAAATCCAAGAACGCCTAATTCCGACTTCGGATGCGACCGTGGTGTCTTTTTGAAGACAGCCTGCGCAGAGAGGTCGCGAATTTCGGCGAGCTCGTAAAGCTCGTCGGTGTCGGCACGGCGTGAGGATTGTTCGTGCCACATCTCGTGGGACGCTGAAGACCAGCGAGGACCATCATCGACTTTCGTCAAGCTACACCAACCGCATGGAGATCAATTACGACTACGGCCAACTTCGTCGACCACGGGCGAGACCTCAGCGAGCACGTGCTGTTCGTCGCCGACCACGACGTGTGCCGCTCGGTATTAATCAAGATTTGAACGACTACTTCCACGGCACGGCGGCAAGCTACTTAGCGACACGTCTACGCCCGCGCCATGAGCGCCCAAGTTTATAGCTCGGCTGTACGCCATCGCGCGCCACGAGCGCCCGGTACGGCTGCACGCCTAGATCTTCAAATCTACGGCTCGGCGACAAGCCACTGCTACACGCCACGCCAGCGCCGAGCGCCCAAGTTCACGGCACGGCGACACGCTACTCAGCGACAAGTTTACGCCGCGCCACGAAGCGCCTAAGTTTATAGCTCGGTCAGACGCCATCGCGCCACGAAGCGGCCGGTACGGCTGCACGCCGAAGTTTCAAATCTACGGCTCCGCGACAAGCCACTCGGCTACACGCCTACGCCAGCGCCACGAGCGCCCAAGTCTACGGCACGGCGACACGCTACTCAGCGACACGCCTATGCCCGCGCCACGAGCGCCCAAGTTTATAGCTCGGCTGTACGCCATCGCGCGCCACGAGCACCCGGTACGGCTGCACGCCTAGAGCTTCAAATCTACGGCTCGGCGACAAGCCACTCGGCTACACGCCTACGCCAGCGCCTCGAGCGCCCAAGTCTACGGCACGGCGACATGCTACTCAGCGACACGCCTCGCCACGCCACGAAGCGCCGAAGTTTATAGCTCGGTCAGACGCCATCGCGCGCCACGAGCGCCCGGTACGGCTGCACGCCTCGAGCTTCGAATCTACGGCTCGGCGACAAGCCACTCGGCTACACGCCTACGCCAGGGCCATGAGCGCCCAAGTCTACGGCTCGGCGACACGCTACTCAGCGATACGTCTATGCCCGCGCCACGAGCGTCCAAGTATTCAGCTCGGCTGTACGCCATCGCGCGCCATGAGCGCCCGGTACGGCTATATGCTTGCAGCTACAGATATACGGCTCGGCGATAAGCCACTCGGCTACACGCATATGCCAGCGCCACGAGCGCCCAAGTCTACGGCTCAGCGACACGCTTACGCCCGCGCCACGAGCGTCCAAGTTTTCAGCTCGGCTGTACGCCATCGCGTGCCACGAGCACCCGGTACGGCTACACGCCTGCAGCTACAAATCTACGGCTCGGCGATAGGCCACTCGGCTACACGCCTACGCCAGCGCCACGAGTGCCCAAGTCCACGGCTCAGCGACACGCCTACGCCAGCGCCACGAGCAGCCAAGTCTATGGCTCGGCTACACGCCTACACCTGCATCAGAGCTAAGTTCTCATCTTTTCTTATAAATCTAAATTGTTTCTTGACTTGCTACTTAGTTGGTCTCCAACTAAGCAGTAAGTCGGGGGCTACACCTAATTGGTGCACTTGCGTGCACTTTTTTGTTGCTTTCTCTTAATGATCGCAAATGAATCCGAGTGGTTTTTTCAAGTAGTGAAGCTCTGATCCACAAACGGCGAACTCTAGTCACTCGATACTCGTGCCTGGGAAAAGAGTCATGAGCCAATTGCCGACGCCCGGGGGCTAGACTAGTCGGGCTGAGTGCATAACAAAAGGAAGATTACTTGGAGGAATTTAAGATCAAAAAAGGAAAAGTTGCAAAAGAGCAAAAATTATCTAAAGCAGTCGGACCTTACATCCAATTGATTGTTTTTTCATCCAAATCCTACATGTACATGCTACAGGGTTCATGGATTTTTTCCTCATCAAGTACCTTCTGCGACTCCGTACACGAGTAATAAGGACTTGTGCAATGAGCAACAACTACGGCTCGGCGAGCGCCAGGCACAGCTACACGCTTACACCCGCACCTCGGCCGTCAAATCTATAGCTCGGCGAGCACCCAGCATGGCTACAAGCCTACGCCCGTGCCTCGAGTGTTCAAATCTATGGCACAGCTATACGCCCACGCCAACTTCGGTATGGCTATACGCCTACACCAACCCTGGTACGGCTATACGCTTACGCCTCTGGCCATGAGCCATCCTGCGCCCTGAGCGCTAACCACGGCCTTCTAGTTGCGCGTCACAATCAGTGGCTACAAGCGCAGCCGGGCTAAGCCACATGCCTCGGTACACCCCATGTTGGGCAGATTGCCGGCAGAGCTATAAAATTACCCATCAATTGGTATACCCCATGTTGGGTCACTAGTTGGTCACTGCATGTCAGGCCAGATACCAGTGATGTCGGGATTGAGTTTCGATGGTACGCTCCAATTGGGGCCAATGCTGTACACCGCAACCCGGGTATGGATACCATATGGCTAAACTCTATCCTTAAGGTACGCCCTGTGGTGGGGCCTCAGCTGTATCCTGCTAGGTCGGGTACAAGTACCGCTTGGCTGACAACAATGATATGCCCCATGTTGGGACACTAGCTGTGTTATCGCACTAGTCGGATGCAGGTATCATTGGGCCAAACCTTATCCAGATGGTATGCTCCATGTTGGGCCAATCGCTGTATTCTACGAGTACAGGTACCAGATGGTTAAAAATCAACGGTATGCCCTCTGGGGCTACCAGCTGTATCCCTCTCCGGTCGGGTACAGGTACCGCTCGGCTCTTCAGCCAAAATCAGTGGTACGCCCCATGTTGGGTCGCTAGCTGTACATCGCACGACGAGTACAGGTATCACTCGGCTTTTCAGCCAAAACCAGTGGTACGCCAGTTGTACATCGCACGACGAGTACAGGTATCACTCGGCTTTTCAGCCAAAACCAGTGGTACGCCCCATGTTGGGTCGCCAGCTGTGCATCACACGACGAGTACAGGTATCACTCGGCTCTTCAGCCAAAACTAAAGGTAAGCCCTATGTGGGTCGCCAGTTGTACATCGCAAGACGAGTACAGGTACCATTTCATCAAAATTATAGTGATGCGTCTTACAGTGGGCCGACTGCCAGAACTCCGGCAATCCCGGGCTGGGTATCACTAACAACTCTCTATGAGTTCTTCATAGTCTCCTCGCAGATAACAGGCAGAAGCCAGTCGAGAAGGAGCAGCAACAATCTTCAAGCACTCGGCATGAAGGATGACTCATCCAAGGTGCAACAAAGAAGAGCAGCAACTCGACTATGAAGCACTCGGGGGCTACTGTGGATAACATAGACCCCGGGTATCCACACGGCGGGCCTAAAAGACCACCCGACAGGGGATGGACCAAGTCGGGTGGATAAGGACGGGTACCACTCGGATTCTAGAAGACTTGCTCGGCAAGAAAAGACATGAAGATAGAAGCCTATCCCTAATTAATAGGGAAGGTATACTTGTAATCCCGGATAACCACTAGAGGATAGAAATAGGAATCCTACCTCGTAACCGACTAGGACTCTTCCTTGTAACCCCACCCCCTCCACTATATAAAGAGGGTAGGGGGCCATAGATCGGGACAGATCTAGAGGATCACATCTATAGTTTGATCATCTCCTAGGTTGGTCATCATCTTGTACACATATAACCCATATAATCTCAGAGCACAGGACGTAGGGTATTACCTCCGCCATGAGGGCCTGAACCTGTATAAATCCCTGTCTTGTGCTACCATCGAGTTTAGATCTTGCGCGCATCGCCCCATATATAATCATTGCCGACGGTACCCCCTAGTTAGTTACCAGTCGACACATTGCCACGATGGTGCCCAAGTGGGATCACGAAGTCTCAGAAGCGGCGCCTGCAGCGGATGAGGCACGCTGAGGCTAAAGAAGCAGAAGCTGAGAAGTTCAGGGACGCTTTGCTGGAGCAGGTGAAGCCGATAAAGCCAGCTAGCGGCAAGCAGGAATGGAGGCCCAAGTTGAGATCGGCAGTTATCATTGAGAAGGATTCTGATGAGGTTTCGGTTGCTATTAATATGGTCTGCGTGCTACCTCGGGAGTTCATGTGTGATTACGAAGAAGCCGCTGCAGAGTTAGTAGTGGGAGCTGAAGATGCTATATTTAAGAAACCAGATAATTCCCGATTACATTTGAAGCCATTATTTATGATGGGATATATGACTGGAAAGCCGATTTCCAGAATGATGGTAGATAGTGGAGCTACTGTGAATCTGATGCCATATTCTGTGTGCCGTAAAATCGGAAAATCTACAGAAGACTTGGTTAAGACTAACATGGTTTTAAGCGATTTCAATGGAAATCCGACCGAAGCCAAAGGGGATCTGGTCGTGGAGCTAACTATAGGGATCAAGACAATCCCAACAGCTTTCTTTGTAATTGAAGGAAAGGGGAGTTATAATGTGATGTTGGGAAGGGATTGGATACACGCCAATTGCTGCATTCCATCGACGTTGCATCAGATTCTAATTCAGTGGATTGGCGATCAAATAGAAGTGGTAAGAGGAGAATCTCTAACCGCGGAAACCGATTGTGCTGATATACATCATAACCTAGAGGCACTATCGGGAAAACCCTTGGAAGATTGTGATTTCCTCAGTGTTAGTAAATTGGGGTTCAAACCAACGACTCTGGAGGGACAATCGGTAACTCAAGGGTGTGAGGGTTTTTTATGGGAACCGCGGCTCTAGAGGGCGTTGAATATAAAGATGGGCCAGGGTTTTATATCGGCTGATGAACTTGAAAAGATCGATATTGGAACCGATGGTAAAGAGAGGCCCACTTACATCAGTAGAAAGTTGCCGCGGGAGGATAAGGATCGGCTTATCCAGATACTTAAGGATCGGGTTGATTGTTTCGCTTGGGAATATCATGAGATGCCTGGTCTAGACCGATCCATAGTTGAGCACAAAATTAAGATGAAGCCTAGATTTCGGCCGGTAAAACAATCACCGAGGAGAATCAATTGGAAAATTTACGATCAAGTAAAGGCTGAAATTCAGAGGCTGGTACATGCAAAATTTATTCGGCCATGCAAATATGCCGACTGGATTTCTAACATAGTACTGGTTGGTAAAAAGGATTCTGATAAAATTCGGGTGTGCATTGATTTTCGGGATTTGAATAAAGCAACATATAAAGATGAATACCCGATGCCAATTGCTGATCGTTTGATCGATGCTGCCTCGGGCAATTGGATTATCAGTTTTTTGGATGGCAATACTGGTTACAATCAGATCTTTATGGCCGAAGAAGATGTCAATAAGATTGCGTTTAGATTCCCTGGAGCGATCGGTTTATTTGAATGGGTTGTGATGACGTTTGGGCTGATCAGCGCTGGGGCTACTTATCAGAGAGGGATGACTTAATCTGTCATGATTTGATCGGTAAATTGGTGGAAATTTATATTGATGATGTCGTGATTAAATCGCAGGAAGAGGAACAACACTTGGCTGATATTGTGATCGTGTTGGATCGGTTTCGAAAATATGGTATGAGGATGAATCCAAAGAAGTGTGCTTTCGGAGTATCGGCCGGGAAATTCCTGGGGTTCATGGTACATCAGAGAGGAATTGAAGTACATCCCGATAGAGTTAAGGCGATCCTGAATACTAAGCCTCCTGATTCGAAGGTTCGTCTACAAGAGCTTATCGGTAAGATTAATTACTTGAGGAGGTTTATTTCAAATTTATCGGAAAGAATCATCCCGTTTTCTCCTTTGCTCAAATTAAAAAATTCTGATAAGTTTGTTTGGGGACCGGAACAGCAGAAAGCATTTGATGATATTAAGGAATACCTCATGAATCCGCCTGTTCTGGTCGCTCCAAAAGAAAATTTACCATTCAAATTGTACTTATCGGTATCGGATAAAACGATAGGGGCAGTTCTGATCCAAGAAATCAATGGTAAGGAACATGCAGTCTTCTATTTAAGCAAAAAGCTATTGGATCCAGAAACCCGATACACGATAGTTGAAAGATATTGCCTGTGTTTATACTTTGCTTGCACCATACTGAGGCATTATTTGTTGGGTGCTGAATGCAAAGTGATTTGCCAAACCGATGTGGTTAAGTATATGCTTAATGCTTCAATTATCAAAGGCCGTCTCGGGAAGTGGGCGTATACTCTCATCGAGTTTGATCTAACTTACGAATCTTCAAAAGCCGTCAAGGGGCAGGTATTAGCCGATTTCATCACACATCATCGAGATGTTAATATATCGATTCTGTTGCCTTGGGTAATGTTCTTCGATGGATCGGTTTGCGAGAAGGGATGAGGAATCGGTATTTTTATTGTTTCTCCTGGTGGTGTTCCTTACCGATTCAGTGTTACAGTGGACTTCGGGTTGACCAACAATCAAGTGGAATATGAAGCTTTGATTCAGGGATTGGAATGGTTAATTCAAGCTGGTGCTATCACTTTGGAGGTGTTTGGAGATTCGCAATTAGTAGTTTTTCAGATGATCGGTAAATACGAATGTCATAGTGACTTGCTTCGGGAATATCTGGAAAGAGCGTCTGATTTGGCTAAGTATTTCAGTATATTTACGATTCAGCACATTCCGAGAGAGCAGAATTGTGAAGCCAATGATTTAGCTTAGGAGGCATCCGGATATAGATTACCGATCATGGAATTAGAACTTATTCCGATTGCAAATCCAGTTCCGATAGGATGGCAGAAAGAGATTATCGGTTATCTTAAAGACCCTCAGCGGAGAGCCGATAGGAAGCTTAAAATAAGAGCTCAGAGGTATGTTTTAATTGGTGACAAGTTATACTATCGGAGTTTTGATGGTTTATTGCTTAAATGCTTGAATGAAGAAGATGCTAAGGTTGCGATCGGAGAAATACATGAAGGTTTATGTGGAACACATCAATCGGCATACAAGATGAGATGGATGTTGAAGCGTGTGGGATATTTTTGGCCGACAATGGTAGAAGATTGTTTCAAATATTACAAGGGTTGCAGAGACTGTCAGAAATTTGGAAATATTCAGCATGCGCCCGCGTCTATCTTACATCCGATTGTAAAACCGTGGCCCTTTAGAGGATGGGGAATTGATATGATTGGAGAAATATTTCCTTCCTCTTCCAAGGGGCATCGGTATATCTTGGTGGCAACAGATTACTTTACCAAGTGGGTCGAAGCTGTGCCATTGAGAAAAGTAGCAATTGATTTTGTCAAGGAACATATAATTTACCGATTTGGTATTCCTCAGACGATTACTACAGACCAAGGATCGGTATTTATGTCAGAGGCATTTCAAGATTATGCTCGGAGCCTGGGAATCATGACGATTAACTCATCGCCATATTATGCTCAAGCCAACGGCCAGGCTGAATCTTCGAACAAAAGCGCCATAAAGCTGATCAAGCAAAAAAATCGATGAAAGACCACGGGGTTGGCATAATACTTTGGCAGATGCGCTATGGGCGTATCGGATTGCTAAGCATGGAGCTACAAAGGTATCACCATTTGAGCTGGTTTATGGTCAAGAAGCCTGCCGGTTGAGGCGATCATCGGATCCACGAGGGTTGAAGAGCAGAATAACGTGAAAGCCGATGACTATAAGAATTTGATGGTAGATAAGCTGGATGACATGGTGGCGATTCGATTAAGAGCATTGGAGCACATTGAACGTGATAAACAAAGAGTTGCTCGACATTATAATAAGAAAGTTGTGCCGAAAGCTTTTGAAGTGGGAGAGCTTGTATGGAAAACGTTTTTACCGATTGGTTCTAGAGACCCTAAATACGGAAAATGGTCGCCAAACTGGGAAGGACCTTTCAAGATCAATCGGATTATTCCTGGAAATGCGTATATTTTGGAAACGCTTGATGGGGAAGTTTTCGGTAAAGCGATTAACACCAAGTATCTGAAAAAGTATTATCCGAGCGTTTGGGTTGGAGCTTGAATTGTGATTTGTTAAAAGCCGGTTCTGAGGGGATCGCCTATAGTTTAAAAGCCATTTACTACGAGTTGCTTTTATGTAAAAGCCGATTCTAAGAGAATCGCCTATAGTTCAAAAATCGCTTACAACTGGTCAATATTGATATTTCGCTAAACGCGTTGCTGTTGAGAGAAAGCCGATTCAAATGAATCGCCTATAGACGTAGACTAAAAGCGATTGCAGGAAAGAAATATTATTACAAAGGCGCGAAGGCCTTGATTGTTTGCCCATGGGGTAGAATGAAGTATTCGTCTCACAATCGTTAAAGTACCGATTCACACATTAACAGTTTAAAATTTGGCTTGCAGGCCAATCACTCACAAAATTCATAGATAGCTGCGGCAGCACTGGACATTGTACCCCGGATCCGATTGATGGTTGCAGTGTCTTCTTTAGCAGATCCGGGTACGATCAGTATTTTCTTCTTCGCGTCCAGGACTGCTAGGCCGCAGGCTTTCACGACGCCGTACTGCTCCTTGGCCGCTGATTTACTTTCTTCAAAATTTGAGCGAGCAGCTTCCTCGGCTTTTGTCGCCTTCTCCAGTTCCAGTTCCAAGGATTTAACCTTTGAAACTGCCTTGGAGGCAGCAAGTTTTGCCGATTCAGCCTCGCGCTTCATCTTGAGGAGTGTATCATTTTGAGCATTGGCGTCTTGTATCAGCCCCTTCAATTCAGCCTCCGCATCTTTGAGTGCTTCCCTTTGGTGGAGCCGATCCAATGCAGCATTGAAATCGGCTTTCTCTTTGGCAAGGGGTAGCACCTTCTGAATGGCCGAAACCACTTGCTCGGGGAGGACCTCCTTGATGGAATCGGCTATTTCCCGGATGGCGGAAGGATCAGCCAAGAAAGCCGATTCATCACCAAACAGTTCCCACATCTGTTTGAGCTTGGTGATGGTATCCAGGGAAAGCCGATTTTTTTTGGAGGGTTCGGGAGCTGGTGAATCGATGATGACGGCTGGCGGCGGTGAAGTCCTGATCGGAGACGAAAGAAAGTCCAGCTCATCATCGAGCCAGTCCATGCTTGAAGGGTCGAAGTTTAGCTCATCAGTTTTCTTGCCGTCGTAAGTGATGATCTGCGTGGACACCACTGTTACCCGGACTGGGCTGCGATGTTGAAACATGTACTGGACAAAAATATTTTAAGTTACAAGGTATCGGATTTTGAAAATTGCATAAATTAAAGCAAGAGAAATCCGATTACATCTTGGGGGTTGAAGGCCGGAGGTGTCTGAGAAGCTGGTGGAGGAGCAGGTGTATCATCCTTCTTCTTTTGGATGGGCGATGTGTCCTGAAAGAAAATACCGATAAGGTAAAAGCTGGTAGGAATTGGTGTGGATTTGGAAAGGGATCAAGTGCTTACTGTGTCACATACCGATTCGGTGGTATCAGGTGTACGCACCTTTTGAGATTTTGGCCTCTTGGCGGACACTTTCTTCCTCAGGCCAGGTTCGCCTGTGGGTTTCCCTGTTAAGAGAAGTCAGTAAGCAATCGGATATTTCAGAATTTTATATATAAGCCGATTATACCTCTCTTCTTTGGCTGAGAGGAGCTCTGGGCGAAAGCCGATGCGGACTTCGCTGTGGAGTGTAGTTGGCCAGCCGCTTCTCCAATAAGCTTGGTCTTGGGACGCTTATCTCCGCTCTGGAAAAGGAAAAGGATTTAAGGTTAGTAATCGACAAAATAATGGCATGAGTTAGCAAACACGCAAGTTAGTAACCTCGCTATCGGAAGATGATGCGTAGTGCTGGGATTGTGTTCTTTCGTCATCTGAATCTGATGAGGAGGGCCCTGAT